>OY728150.1:1214641135-1215891135 GCA_963277665.1 Viscum album | reverse complement strand
ACCATATCTATCACATAAAGAAGAATCCCCTAATGGTGATGGTATCATGATGCTTGGCTCACCTCCAATCCTTGGACAACGACCTGATGTATTTTTAGTAAAAAATAGCAGATCTTATGTTTTGAATTTGGTCAACAGTTGATTCTACATTTCCACACACTGACATTGAATGGTGATGTTTTGTATACTTTTTAATTATTATATTAAATAGTTATACAACCCATCTATTTCTACTGAATGGATCCAGACATTGGAATATTGGATTTTCATCCTTCCTCTTCCTTTTGTATTTGACGAAACTCTGACTACCATACTATTACTCTTCAGTGATCATGTGCATGATTAGTGAGAAAATATTGTGATTAACACTTCAACATATAATTGGTAAATCCTATAATCACTCCTTGTTTCCCACACAATGAATTTATCATATTAGCTAAGGAGTCTAGGTAATGATTTCACCCATATATGATGCTTCCCAAACTTATCATCCAAAATATATAACATTAAACTAGGAGCCCTTTGGTCCAAATATTATGGCCTTAAACTAACATCCTATATAATGTTCTCAGGATTATTTGGTGTCATGTGGACCTATTTGGTCCCCATTCAAATTAGGTTTCCATCACCCAATAAATACACATCCCTCTTGAAACACCTCCAACATAGTCCATTATTCATAACGTAAGAATGTACATACCAGTACTATCATATGACATTAAACTACAACATCATTTTCATGGTTTCATGATGAAAATTTAATAGAATTATGGTGTTTTTTCATGAGACTATATCACCGATGGAACTAGCCATCCACTATACTACCTGTCAAGACAAATAGATGACCTGATTCCTATAGCAACAACCGAACATTTCATCAAGGTCCATCCACTCAAAAAAACAAAGACAGACAACCCCAAAAATAATTAATATCAATTATTCCCTCCGTAAGAGAATGGTTTAAGCTTTCAAAGGTAAATTTCCGTTAAATAACTATGAATGGATTGATTCCCATCCATATTAGAAATTTACTAACACCCAGATCATCGAAATTGGGTATATGTGCAATAGTTCCCCCCGTTTCAGGTAGGTTTATCTTCATACTTACCATATGATGATAAAAAAAAGTTTTATTACAAGACTAAAAATAGTTCAATTCCAAATTTATGGGATATTTTGTGACACCCATCCATTATGCCTTTCTGACCAACCACACAGTTCTTGAAATCTTTGGCCCCTTGTGCTCGACTATGGTCTAAAATCAATGATATTGAACTAAGTATTGATATTTGTAATGCACTAAACTAAACTGTGATCCTACTCTAGAGGAGTCTAGGATTCCCCAAGATAATCATGGGATGTTTTATCATCCTCACCATAATCGATTTCCCCAAAAAGTGCTGGTTTTATTATATGTTGTGTCCATGAATTATGTGCATCTTGATTCCCAACCTTATCATAGACTTAATGATGCCATGACATTTTCCATTTAGGACCACCTAGTGGTTCAATGAACTTATATCCATTTGGATTTATTCCTAGACAAAACATTTAGAAAATAAACAATAATCAATGATGTGACATCACCCCTTTCCATATCACATGTGATTTTCCCTCTCATTCTACACAATTAATTTACGAATAAACATTACTAGGGTCCATGTAGTTAGCCTATAAACTATGAATGGTGTCCCAATCACATGATGTTAGACATTTATACTACAAGAAACATATTTCCCACATGACATTAAATTTTACCATATGTCATCCACACCTTATGATGTTAAAATGCATGTTCATTGACCTTAATTTCATGATGTTAAACTACAATGAATCACATGCCTCACTTTTGAGTTCTTCTCCCTAAATTCTAGTCATACACAAAATTGTTCACATCTTAATCTTCCACTCGACATCAGAGATAATGCGACCCTATAAAATTGGATTGATATTTTTCCAGACTAAAGAACTCACACTAATGTTTTCTATGTCATAGTGGTGTAATTACATGATTTTTTGAATCCTTTTAAACATTCTGTCACTCTACCACATTTTTCATGTGCCACTCATTTGGATCCTCATCCTCATTCATATTCATTGAGACCCCCTAATGGACTGGCTATGATGAATCATCTCAGCTATAATCCTATTCCAATGCCTCAGATGACTTTCTAGTAAATTTCGAGTCAATTCCTACGTTTCAAACACGGTCAATAGTCGTTCACAGTTTTATTGTTCCAATTTTAGGATAGAGGTATAGATATTGTGAATCAATAAATGTAATCCTCTATCCTATAATGGAATACTATCCTCCATGTGTTTCTAATTTTGGTCATTGTGATTGACATTTTTTATTTCGCTTTGATCGGATTGATCCCAACTCCCTTGGTATTGTCCTGCTCATTCACAAATGCACGTTGGGAGAGGAATGTTAGTTGTTATGTGACCCCTCTTCCCCAGCTATAGCTTCTATTAGTTGAAACACTCTGTGTGGTTAGTAAACAATATAAGAACATGTGTATTCAATTATTAGTTGGTATTTTCAAACAAAAGTGAATAGTTATGTGGTCATCCCTTATTTATCTCACCTATCATGACACACGTGAGCTTATAAATTGATCATTAGTTTATTCACATGTATGATAAAGGAGTAATAATTAATGAAATAAAATATGTTTTCATGAATTAATATCAATAAATGAAATAAAATAAAAAAATAAGTTTCAAATGTTTGAAAAAACATGACCCTTATAGATTAGACCCTTCAATAAATAATTTCAGCTCAAAAAACATTTGATGTGTGGAATCCATAGTATTATATCGCTGCCTAACCCAATTATCTTCACCAACATCCTTATTATGAATCTCATCAGACCTAATCCATAAATGTTCTTACTGAGCTCAAGGATCTCCAACTTGATGGCTTACATTTTTTAGCTGCTCTTGGGCCTCTACCAGCAAGAACATTAGTCATCCAAGGAGTTATGATTGATTTGTGGTAGCAATGGAATTCATAAAAATATTTTGAGACTCCACCACTATAAAATATAAATAGCATAGCAATATTTGATGGGACCCCATTAATATTATCCATTATGCTTCCACAGAATCAAGTAAATTCATTATTCACTACCATTATCTAGGTAGAGTCATGCATATCTCCTTAGTTTAATCTGAATTAGAATCATCCAAATCCTCTGCTTCTGTATGATTGTACTCTCGAAATATGGCCGAAGTTCAGAGTAAGGATATTTTATCACAATCCAAAATAAGGGACTTGGATCTATAACATGTGGGTGAACCGAATCACTCTTTTCCTCCTCAAAAATCTATCATCCTATATCTTTGGTCTCTTCCCTAGTAGTGGTAAAATATATAGGCACAACCTAAAACCCACTTGCATCCAAAGCCGGATTATCTTGAGTGGTTGGCTCCTCACAGACAGGTACAACCATTTAGATAGCTCTCGTAGATTTACCTGACTCATCATCTTTCTAAGAATGTGGTATCATGAACATTGCATGATGTGGACACCTTAGATTATCATATCATTATTTGATTAGTTTAGGTATGTGAAGGTACAGACCTATGATTGTAGAGTGTAGTCAAACCAATTGTCAGGGTCACCATATGATGTTCTACCACATGAGACCCCTCAGTGCCTAGTAATTTTATTATTTTAACTAGATCCACCTAGAATATATTCTTGGATGCTGAGGTCTTCACTTTCCCCCCTTCAGATATCCCACCACTAGATTCCTTAACCAAGACGGGACTACCACCTTATTCAGTCCCGGGTGAAAGCCTAGGGACTCATATATCTATGTCCATTGTCATGTTGCCACCCCTGGTATTTTGGATTCCTAATAATCACTGATATTATTCAGCACATGAAAAGGTATGATAAGTGGATTTGAGTTTAGAAAGATAAGGGAAAAAGAGAGATATAAGTCAATACATACAATGAGATGTTTGGAAAGTTGTTAGTCAGATCAAGTGTTCTCACTGCTCTCATGTGGACTTCCCTGATGAGCCTCTTTCCCTTGGGATACCCTGTATCCAGGCTCCTCTTCCTCAAACCCATACAATACTATATATTCCTTTTATTCCCCAACCACTTGTTCTTATACACTTTTTTCTTCCTTTTCATCAGCATTGATATCATCTTTATGTGACGTTCTTTAGGATCCTGATATTGGTCAAGAGTCACATTGACCAATGGATTGTGCTATTCTTATTTACCCCATTTATGTGAGTACACATTCATGGCCTTCACATATGCATACCATCATTGTATGTCCATTATGTTTGTGACCTGGATAAGCCCAATTTCTAGAATCTGAAATTCATAAGAAGTTAGTTTCTACCATATATATTCTGGATTTATCAATTGTCACAACATTTTCTAGGCTTACCCAAGCGTGGGGAATTCCACATCAGAAGTAGGTTGAAGTCGGTATGTTAATTTTTCTCATGGAATTATCTAGTAGGCCCATGAGACCACATTTGGGGAAAAACCTCCTAAAAATATGGAGGTTTAGTCACACCTTCTCTGTAACACCCCAATCTTTCACGGTATCATTCTCTTTGAATAATACAGTAGCTTGTGTTTTATGAAACATCGAGATTCTAACAGACCGTGACCAATCAAAGTAGCCGTTATGAATAGTAATACCCACTTTTTATAATATTATAAATTTTATCTCTCAAAATGGACTTCATTTTTGGATTTTTAATATTGAGATTAGCCTAGGGTGTAATTTTGTGCTTTTCGGATATCATTTATATTTTGATGAATAGTGAAAATTACTAAATTTTAATTAAAAACTACTTTTTAAATTTAATAATTAACAGTGATAAATTATGAATTTTTGTGGTTTTAATGTATATTTAGAATTTCTATTTAAAATTTAATACGATGTTGGTTATTTGAAATAATTTCACAATTAAACTAGACATAAACAAGTGTCAATCTTTTGATAGTTATTATCTCTAAAAAACAAACATTTTGTTTTAACGAAGGGAATTAATTTTAAATTAATTTCATCCACTTATGTATTTTGAATTTGGAAAAATGGATTCCATATTTGGAATCTGGATTTCCAAATTTTATAAATAGGTAAATTTCAATTTTAGTCATTTTGAATAATTACTTCGGTAAATATTTTATTTACCATGGTTAAAGGGTAAATCCGGTAAATAATGGTAACAAATAATATTATACTGATAATATATTACCATAAAACGTGTCCTAACCTTGTTGGTTTATAAAATTCCGACCATGGACATCTTTGGGTCGACATTGGGACCCCATGAAGCTACTTTTATGTGAAAATGATACTTTATATTAATTAAGTTAAAATAAATACAAAAATTACATAAGCATATATCTTTTAGAAAAAATTTTTTTATATAGGGTTATATATATTGTATTTTAGATTATAAATATTCATTAGAAAGAGAAAATTATTTCCTACATAATCGTATTTTATTTATAATTTTTATACATTTAATAAGTAATATTATTTATGACACAATAATGATGCAGTATCTTCATTATTAATGATAGAATAAAATAATTAGTATTATAAATGATATAATTAATATAATTTGAAAGTTTTGATGACATCCATGAATTTAATTTCTTAATATGTCATTATAGTATTTATTAAATGAATTTGGTTTGAATTAATAAAGATTTTATGACTTTAACAAAATTCAATTATTGAATAGTGTCAAAATTCACATAAAAAAGTTTTTAAAACAAATATTATATTATGAATTGATATGAAATTCCATAAAATCTAAGGATCGGCCAAGAGACTTGAAACATGATAGGTGTATCATTAATGGATCACTTGGGGGTCTATAGGATGTATATAGTATGTTTATTAACTATATAATATAAAAATTCAATGTGACATCGTAAATGTCAAACTAATTAACTAAGAGTTAAAACTAAAAGATACAGTTAATATAGTGACCCAAACCTGTCTAAAACCTATTGGTTGAGTGGATTTTGACCTATCCCCACCTTAAAATTTAAATAATATACTATGGATTTAGTAGATACCGAATATGAATTTATTATAACATAATATTTCTAGCTTTTTCAAAGGTGCCCATCACCCCTCTTATAAAAGGGAAATCCCCCTTCTCACTAATTAATACATTCAAAGCCTTTTGGCTTGGCCAACCCCTGCCCAAATACTCTATAAAATTCTCTCACATAAACCAAGAGGCCTTAGTTTTATCATAAATCCAACCTTAGGTTCCTTTTTGATCAAATCAAAAGGAAGAACTCGAAGAAGAGGTAATGTTTTCACCACCCTCTTCCAAGTTTCTTTCTTCTTCAACTTCTTATTTCATTGTTATTACCATTATAAAATAATAACTACAGTATATCCTATATACTATGATGTTATTATAAATATGGTACAACCATATTTAGTATTCTATCCATCCTTTGAATGACATGTCACCATACGTGCGTACGTACGACTTACCGTCTCCACGTTGTGGTGTAATTGTTATTAAATATATTATTATTTGGATGGTTATAATAAGGATGTGTAATTCATGTAAATAATAAATATAACATTATAATTAATATATATATATGATATACCATCCAATTATAATATATTTTAATATCAAAGGAATGATATTGTCGCTTGTGCGTACGTATGGACTACCATCTCCAAAAACGCAATGAGATTCATTCCCCCTTATATCCATTCAAGACTAATTCTCAATTGATGATTAAAAGTAATGTTTAATAATTTTATATCATTCTGAATATGATTAAGATACAACCTATCAATAAAAAACACGACTTATGTAAAAAACGTATAAAAGAAAATGAGTATGTTAACACCCGAAAAGATGATAATACTAAATTATTATTAACAAAGCATTATTAGAAGATCATATATGATATCATAATTATTTATATGGTTCTTTTATAAATTAGTATCAATGTTTTAAATATTATACAGGATGTTAACATACCATCAACTAAGTAAAATTACAAGGTAAGGGTTATTTCAAAATCTCTTCATTATCCGAGGTTGTTTATACATAATTATCTACTGGGACCTCTTTATCCTCCACATCCATGTTTCTTAAAAATGTATTTCAAAACATTCTTTATATTTTACAGAATATGGGTTAAATTCATTTATACCCTTGTTTGACTTTTTATATGAGGTTTATAACGTAATCTTTCTGTCGTTTTCCAAACAAGGTCCTTTTTAACCTTTTCGACGGAATTAAGGTAAGAATGTTTTTTTTAACTTCTACAATAGGTGCGGATGTTTTATGCCATTATAAAATCATAGAAGCATCCATTACAATCTTATAAGGATATTTTTAAATTAAATGTTTTATTTTATAATTATGTGACTTTTAAATGATTTAAAAAAAATAGATATTTCTCTAAAATAGTTTTGATTTCATTTATGTCAAAATTCTTTGATGGATATTATTCTTATTGGAAGTTGATTAATTATGAAAAAAAACTTCCATATTGTATTGAAGGTTTTGTGATATGTTTGACTGTATAAGTGTTATTTTTATACCATTCATGGGTTATGATGAAAGTATTGACATTTCGTATGCTAGTTTTAATACAAATGATTATGTTATGTTGAAACCTGTTCATATGAGGAATTCATTGGACTTAATAATTGATCAGTGGAGCCCGCTATAGATCCTCGATATATTGGTAGGTCTCATGAGATAAACTAGTGTCTTGGCATGATGCCTTGACAAAATCTTATTTGTAGTCTTCGCACGAGGCCTTGATTATGTGCTTATGATAGTCTGGCATTATGCATTCCACCATTATGAAAGTGGTTATTGATATTGCATGTGAATATTAGAATAGTAGAATATCAATGTGAAAAAGTTTAAGGAATTATTTCATTTTATATCTTCCATATTATGCTAAAGTTCGTGTTTTAAAAGGCTTTTGTTTTAGTTATACATTTCCTTAAATGTTTATGCTTATTTATGAAAATTTCTGCTATATTGTTATCCTTATTGGGTATTTGAGCTCACCCATTTCTATGTTTTATTTTTCCAAAGATGTGAAGAAGTATTTTATGAATGACCTGTAGGGATAGTATGAGGGGATATGAGTGTAGACTATAGAGACTATATTGTTGTAGTTTTCATTTTATGATGTAATTTAAACTTTATGAATGTATCTAGTTATTCCGAGGATACTAAACTAATTATTATTTGAAGACATGATCTTTCTTGTGATCATACCAATGTTATGTACTAATGCACCAACTCTGGGTAACTCAGGACGAGGCATTATAGTTGGTATCAGAGGAATTTTAGTACAAACCTTGGAAGCTATGTTTAGATAAAATATGATTAGAGCACATAGACCTATGATGGACTTTGAGGATTAGTATAGATGAAATTTCTTGAATTTTGGTATTGTAGAGATTTTGTGAGTTTTCTGAGCAATACATCCCTGTCTGGATACGAGCAGGTAGAGGTGGCTTTGGTACAAATGTACCTAGGGGTAAACCCTGAAAACAACGCATTGAGCTAGACTCGAACGGGAACTGGTGCACGATAACGAGCCTTGCTGCACTCTTGGTTACGACACTCCCGGGGGATATACTTAGGATAACTCTCATTTTTTAAAAAAATAATTATGAAGGGTTTATGAGTATATACGTCTCTAAGAAAACATTTTTATGATTATGGATTATATCCATAAATAGTTCAATTTATGTTAAGTGTTTTATAAGTATTGAATTATGTATTTTGATTCATAAACTGATCTGGTTTACACCATTGTTTAGAAATGGTTCCTAGTGGAAAAAATTGAAATCGTATCAATTCACGCACTCCATGTAGGGATTTCCCTCCTGCTCAAGATAATTATAGTGGAGCTGGTGATGCAACTGATGTTGATCAGCTAATCACCATACTGGGACAAATCACTAAGGTTATGAATAATAACCATAACTGTATGGAAGACCCTAATCCATAGCATGGAGGATCAATGTAAGATCAATTCATGAGGAAACAACCACCAATGTTCAATGGGAGTAAAAATCCCTTAGTAGCTGAGCAATGTATAAATTCCCTAGATAAAATATTTCAGGATTTCGAGAGTAGTGAAAGGAAAAATGTTATCATGGCATTTTCCCGCCTCACTGGAGATGCTGATCAATGGTAGTAATTTATTCAAAACATGAAGGAAGATGATGAAGTATCAAATATAGAATGGACGGAGTTCAAAGATCTGTTTTTAGGAAAATACTTTCCTTGTGACCATCGAGTAGATATGGAAAGACAATTTTTGAGTTTGAGAAAAAAGGAGATGAGAATGTCACAAAGTATGAGGAAAACATTACAAGGTTAGAAAGGTATGCTGGAGATTATATACGTAACCCATGATGTAATATTGATACTTTCTTTTATTGGTTAAATCCATTTCTCTGTCGAGCATTAGTCTCACAGTCATTCTCATCGTACGAAGTCATTGTCTCATGTGCTATCATGACAGAAAAAGAATTCTCTAAGTCTTATGACTTTAATGCAAAGAAAGAGGAGAAGAGATCTACTGATCAATCTGGGAATGTAAATAAGGGGAACAAGGGAAATTTTGAATATCCATCCTACAATAAATGTGGGAAGAAACACCCTGGTACTTGCTTAAAAGTAATGAGAGTCTATTACAAGTGTGGTGAAAAAGGCCACCAAACTCATGATTGCATGGGGAAGAAGGAAGCTACTGATGTCCAATGCTACAATTGTAGGGATATGGGACATTATGAAAATGATTTTCCTAAGCATCAGGGGAACATACATAAGAAAAGGCCAAAGGATCAAGGATAATCTTATGCTATCACTACTACTGAGGTAGAAGCTCCAAACGACGTGGTGGCAGGTAATTTAATGGTTTCCTCAAGTTTAGAAAATGCATTATTTGATTCTGGATCATCGCATTATTTCATATCATCCCTATTATCTAAGAAAATTATATATTTCCAATTTTATTTAACAAGGGAGTTTTCAGTTAAAACTCTAAAGGGAAGTATCATTGCAACAATGTTTTGTGAATCAGTCCCCATTAGAGCACATAAATGTTCATTATCTGCTGATCTCATCGTCATACCTATGATTGAGTTTGATACAATCTTCTGTATGGATTGGCATTTAGACCATGATTCAAAGATTTATTGTAAGAAGAAGGAGATTCATATTTTCGATGAAGATGATAAGGAACCCATTATCTTTAGAGCAGAATCTTCACCACATAATTCTTATCTAGATTTAACCTCAATAGGTCAACAAAATTCAATTACTAGGGAGGAAGAAAATAAAATGACGGTGGGTGAGGAAAGGAATGTTAAAACAAAGGATGTACATATTGCGACAAAATATGTAGATGTGTTTCCGGAGGATTTACCTGGACATCCTCCAAAATGAGAAGTTGATTTTTCCATTGATTTAATTCGTTGATCAAGGCCTATATCGAAGACCCATTATAGAATGGCCACAATAGAATTAGTGGAACTAATGAAATGACTAGATGAATGGAGTAATAATGGATTTATTCGCCCTAGTGTTCCTTCATGTGGAGCCCCTGTTCTTTTTGAAAAAAAGAAAGATGAATCCATGAGGTTATGTACCGACTACAGGGAGATCAACGCTATAACAATAAAGAACAAGTATCTTCTACCTCGCATTACTGATTTATTTGAACAACTGCATGGAGCTCAATAATTTTCAAAGATTGACCTTCGATCTGGATACCATCAGTTGTGTGTAAAGAAGGAAAACATTCCAAAGTCATCATTTCGAATAAGGTACGGGCATTACAAGTTTACGGTAATGCCTTTTGGGAAAAATAATGCACCCTCTGTATTCATGGAAATAATGAATAGAGTTTTCAAGGAATATCTCGATGATTTTTTGGGGGTATTTATTGATGTTATCTTGTTATACTACAAAATCTATGAAGATCATGAAAATCACTTGCGTATTATCCTGGAGACTCTGAGAAGTCATGAATTATAGGGGAAGTTTAGTAAGTGTGAATTCTGGAATCAGGAGATTTCTTTTCTTGGCCATATTGTCACTAAAGATGGAATCTATGTTGATCCTTCTAAGGCCAAGGCAATCCAATAATTTCCTACACCAACAATTATAACTGAGGTACACAGTTCTATTGGTTTAGTAGATTATTATCGACGTTTCCTCCAGAATTTTTCCCAATTGGCTAAACCATTAACAAAACTCACATGTACATGGGTTAAATATATTTATACAGAAGAGTGTGAAGAATGTTTTGAAGAACTAAAGAGTAGATTAGTAAATTCTCCTATATTGAATCTTCCATCGGGGAATGATGGGTTCATTATTTATAGTGATGCATCGAAGAAAGGACTTGGTTGTTTCCTTATACAGAATGATAGGGTTATTTCTTATCCATCATGATAGTTGAAAATTCATGAGCAAAACTATCCTACTCATGATCTCGAGTTAGCAGCTGTGGTCATTGCTTTGATGATATGGAGACACTACCTCTATGGTGAAAAATGTGAGATTTATACTAATCACAATAGTTTCATGTATATTTTCTCACAAAAGGAACTCAACATGAGGCAAAAGGGATGACTTGAATTACTCAAGGGTTATGATTGCACGATACACTACCACCCGGGGAAGGAACACAAGGTGGAAGATGCTTTGAGCAAAAAATATCCTGGAGTTTTGAGCAATATGAGAAATTAAAGGGATCCAATTTTCATGGACCTAGTGAAGATGGACATGTGAATAACCATGGAATGTGAAACATCAATGATTTTTCAAATAGTTGTCAAACCATCTTTATTAGAAAGAATTAAGAGTTCTAAGACCGATGATGAAGAATTTCAAAAGAATATTAAAGCTGTTAATGACGGGAGACTGAGAGACATTATGTATAAAGATGGAATTTTGATATTTGGAAAGAGAATTTTTTTTCCCGATATACCTGATCTAAAAAGGGAATTTCTGGACGATGCTCATAGTTCCAATTTCTCTATACACCTTGGGAGCATTAAAATGTATAAATATTTGAAGGAACATTTTTTGGTGGGACAACATGAAGAGGGGGATTGCTGATTTTCTATCAAGATGTATGGTTTCTCAACAAGTGAAAGCTGGAAGGAAATAGCTTGGTGGAGTATTGCAACCCTTTCCCATACCTGAGTGTCAATGGGATAGTATTACGATGGACTTCTTCATGGGCTACCAATGAATCCTAGAAGGAATGATGCAATATGGTTCATTGTTGATCGTCTTACCAAGTCATCACATTTTCTTGATATAAGAGATGATTTACCACTCGAATGTCTAGAAAGACTATATATTAATGAAGTTGTGAGACTTCATAGAGAACCTCTATCGATTGTTTCTAATTGTGATCCCCGTTTTACTTCAAGATTCTGGAAGAGTCTTCAGAAGGCCTTGCACACTGAACTTCATTTGAGCAATTCATACCGCCCTCAAACAGATGGACAATTAGAATGGAATATTCAGACCTTAGAAGACATGTTGAGATCTTTCTCACTTGACTTTCAGGGTATGTGGGATCAATATTTACCTTTGGTAGAATTTTTCTATAACAATAGCTTCCCCTCCAATATTCAAATCATACCATATGAAGCGTTATACGGAAAGTGATGTCGCACACCAACCTCTTGGGATGACATTGGCGAAAGAAAACTGTTAGGCCCAGAACTGGTGGGGGAAACGATGGAAAAGGTGAAGGTAATCCAAAACCACATCGAAGCAGCTCAAATTAGGCAAAAGAACTATACTGACAACCGAAGAAAGGATTTTGAATTTCAGGTGTATGATCATGTTTTCTTGAAGGTATCTCCATGGAAGGGAGTTATACGTTTTGGCAAGAAAGGTAAATTATGTCCCATGTACATCGGTCCTTTTGAAATTCTAGAACGAATAGGGGTTGTAGCTTACCGTTAGGCAATGCCACCAAATCTCTACAATGATCACGATGTGTTCCACATATCACTGTTGAGGAAATACATGCCTAACCCAACGCATGTACACACATATGAGTAAATAGAACTGGAATCCGATCTATCTTATTGCGAAGATCCCATTAAGATTCTTGATACAAGAGATAAAGTACTGAGAAACCAGACGACTTGTCTGGTAAATGTTCTATGGAGAAACAATAAAATGGATGAAGCAACGTGGGAACCCGAGGAACTTATGATGAAGAATCACCCGAGTCTATTCATGCGGTAGTATTCTTGAAATTACGAGGACGAAATTATTTGAAGGAGGGGATAATGTAACAACCCAATCTTTCACAATATCATTCTCTTTGAATAATACAGTAGCGTGTGTTATATGCAACTTCGAGATTCTAACACACCTCGACCAATCAAAGTAGCCGTTATGAATAGTAATACCCACATTTTGAAATTTTATAAATTTAATCTCTCAAAATGGACTTAATTTTTGGATTCGGAATATTGAAATTATCCTAGGGTGAAATTTTGGTACTTTTCAAATAACTGTTATATTTTGATGAATAGTGAAAATTACTAAATTTTAATTAAAAACAACATTTTTAATCGAAATAATTAACATTTATAAATTATGAATTGTAGTAGTTTTAAATTATATATAGAATATATATTTACCATTTAATATGATGTTTATCATTGTACATAATTTTACAATTAAACTGCACATAAACAAGTGTCAATATTTTGATAGTTATTATCTCTAAAAAACGCGTTTTTTATTTTAACGATGGGAATTAATTTTAAAATAATTTCTTCCACTTCTGTGTTTTGAATTTGGAAAAATGGATTCAATATTTGGAATTAGGATTTCCAAATTATGTAAATAGGTAACTTTCATTTTTAAACATTTTGAGTAATTACTTTGGTAATGTTTTATTTACCATGGTTAAAGGGTAAATCCGGTAAATAAGGGTAAAAAAAGAATATAATAATAATAATTAATGTCCCTAATACGTGTCATAACATTATTGGTTGATACGTGTCCGACCATGGGTATCTTTGGTTCTATTTTGGGACCCCTTGGAGGCACATGTAAGTGATAATGACACTTTATATTAATTAAGTTAAAATAAATTCAAAAATATCAGAAGCATATATCTTTTAGAAAAACAATTTTTACATATGGTTATATTTGTTGGATTTTTAGATATAAATATTTATTAGAAAGATAAAAATATTTCTTACATAATGGAGTTTTATTTTAATTTTTAGACATTTAGTAATTAATATTATTTATGACACGATAATGATGCAGTATTTTACTTAATAATGAAACAATCAAATAATTGGTATTATAAATGTTAAAATTAATATAATATGAATGTCTTGATGGGATAAATTAATTATATTGATTAATATGACATTATAGGATTTCTTAAATGAATTTGGTTTGAATTAATAAATTTTTTATGACTTTAACAAAAATGAATTATTGAATAGTGTCAAAGATCACATAAAAGACTTTTTAAAACAAATATTATATTATTAATTTATATTAAATTCCTAAAAATCTAAGGTTCGGCCAAGATACTTATATCATGATAGGTGTATCATTAATGGACCACGTGGGGGTCTCTTTTATGTGTATATTACGTTTTGTAACTGAATAATATAAAAATAAAATGCGACATGGTAAATGTTAAACTAATTAACTAAGAGTTAAAACTAAAAGATAAGGCTAATATAGTGACCCAAACCTGTCTAAAACCTATTGGTTGAGTGGTTATTGACCTATCTCTACCTTAAAATTTAAATAATCCACTTTTGAGACATTATAAAATGAATCTGAATTTATTATAAAATTATATTTCTAGCTTTTCCAATGGTGCCCCTCACCCATCTTATAAAAGGGCAATCCCCATTCTCACTAATTCACACATTCAAATCCCTTTCGCTCGGCCAACCCCTTCCCAAATACTCTATAAAATTCCATCACATTAACCTAGATGCATTATTTCGATCATAAATCCAACCTAATGAGCCCTTTTGATCAAATCAAAAGGAAGAACCCAAAGACGAGGTAATGTTTTCACCACCCTCTTTTAAATTCCTTTCTTCTTCAACTTCTTCTTTATTTGTTATTAAAATTATAAAATAATAACTCCAGTATATTCTATATACTGTGATGTTATTATAAATTTTGTACAAACATATTCAGTATTCTATCTATCCTTAGAATGACATGCCACTATATGTGCGTACGTATGACTTACAGTCTCCACGTCGTGGTGTAATTGTTATTCAATATGTTATTATTTGTATGGGTATAATAATGATGTGTAATTCATGTAAATAATAAATATAAAATTATTATTATTCTTTATATATGATATACCATCCAATTATAAATTATTTTAATATAAAAACAATGATATTGTTGCTCGTGCATGTGTACGGACTACCGTCTCCACGAACGCGATGAGATTAATTCCCCATCGTATCCATTCAAGACTAAATATCATTTTATGATTAAAAGTAAGGTTTAAGAACTTCATATAATTATGGAAATGAATAATATACAACCTATACATAACAAACACAATTTATTTTACAAAACATATAAAATAAAATGAGTAAGTTAACACCAGAAACTATGATAATACTAAAGTATTATTAACAAAGCATTATTAGAAGATCATATATGATATCATAATTATGTATATGGTTCTTGTATAATTTAATAACAATGTTTTAACTATTATACAGGAGGTTAACATTCCATCGACTAATGAAAAGTACAAGGTAAGGGTTATTTCACAATCTCTTCATTATCTGAGGTTTTTTATACGTAATTATCTAATGGGACCTCTTTATCTTCCAAATCCATGTTTCATAAAAATGTATTTCAAAACATTCTTTCTACTTTACAGAATATTGGTTAAAGTCATTTATACCTTGTTTTGACTTTTTGTTATAGGTTTATAAAGGAATATTTCTGTTGTTTTCCAAATAAGGTCATTTTTAACCTTTTCGACATAATTAAGGTAAGAATTTTTTTTAACATATACGGCGGGTACGACTATTTTCTGCATTTTATAAAATCATAGAAGCTTCCATTAAAATATTATAAGGTTATTTTCAATGTAAATGTTTTATTTTATAATTATTTTACTTTTAAATTATTTTGAAAAAATAGATATTTATCTCAAATAGTTTTGATTTCTTCTATGTCAACATCCTTTGATGGATTTTAAAGTTATTTGTAGTTTATTTATTATGATACAAACTTCCATATTTTATTAAATGTTTTTTGATATGTTTGACTATGGATGTGTTATTTTTATACCTTTCTTTGTTTATGATGAAAGTATTGACATTTCGTATGCTAATTTTAAAATGAATTTTTATGTTAAGTTGAAACCTGTTCATATGAGGAATGCATTGGACTAAATAAGTGACGGGTGGAGCCCACTATAGCTCATTGATGAATCGGTAGGTCTTATGAGAAAAACTAGTGTCTTGGAACAAGTCCTTGACAAAATCTTATTTTTAGTCTTGGCACGAGGCCATGACTATGTGGTTATGACAGTCTGGCATTATGCATTCCATCATTATGAAAGTGGTTATTGATATTGCATGTGAATATTAGACTAGTAAAATAACCATGTTAATAAGTATTTTGAATTATTTCAATTTGTTTCTGCCATATTATGCTGAAGTTCAAATTTTAAAATGCTTTTGTTTTAGTTATACATTGCTTTAAATGTTAATGCTTATTTATGAACGTTCCCGCTATATTGTCTCCTTACTGGGCATTAGAGATCACCCCTTTCTATGTTTTATTTTTCCCATGATCTGAAGAAGTATTTTATTAATGTCTTGAAGGTATAGTATGAGAGGATAAGAGTGTGGACTATGGAGACTATATTGTTGTAGTTTTCATTTTATGATGTAATGTAAACTTTATGATTTTATCTAAGTATTCCAAGGATACTAAACTAATCAGTCTTTCAAGACTTGAAATTTCTTGTGATCATGCGAATGTTATATAATAATGCACCAACTTTGGGTAACTGGGGTCAGGGAGTTACATTGTGATATTATTACTATTGAAGCTCTATCTCATGATGTCATTACTTCCTAGATTTCCTCTTGTCTTGTTTCCCATGTGGTAGATCTCCTACTATCCAGCCACCGTAGCTCCACTTCCTCGATATTACAAATGTGTTTTCATATGATTTCCTCAATTTATTCCACCACCTATTATATAACATATTTCATTAATAGGTGGAAATCAAGGTTTTTTGGAGGCAGGGTGAAAGTTCCACCAAATCCATCATTTTTGAACATGCACCATAATTGATAATGAATGCATGGATGTTTTTCCTTCTAAAAAAGGATAAAAACCTTCTTCGCCATTTTCTATAGGAAATATAACTTTTTGGGAAAGTAGGATGGTATGTGTGGTTCGTGAAAGATCTTACTATTGATACAACCTACTAGCACACTGACCATGATACACTGATGGTATTATCTTTTCTCCAATGAGCCTCAAAAGTCATCCACTATCTGACAGACCTACAGGTGAACTGGTCCATTATTGAAATTTTTATTGTTACTGATCCAATACTTGACCCCTTCCTTATTGAGTGTCTATTGACAAACCCCAACAAAATTAAAAATATACTAGTGAAAGACATTTCATGCAGGAAAAATATAATTTGGGTTGTCATATCCATGAAAATGAGCTATTATTCAGCCATGGAGGATCTAGAATGGTTTGTAGACTCTCATGGGAATTCATCCCCTTGAGAAGTTCCCCATTATACTAAAAAGCCTCACCAATATGGGACATCCCATATTGACCATGTTGTGGTCAACCATTTCCCCACCTATTACCAACATCCCTGGATAGACCCCCAAACTAGAGTCCCTTACTCCTAACAACCACCCAATCTGAAAGCATGTATAAAATGAAACATAGCATATATGTGGGTCCTAACCCTCTTCCATGTTGAACCCCCACCTTTTATATTGTCCCACCTACAGTACCAACCATTATAATCCTACCTTTCCCCATTATGATTCATTCAGGCACTACCACTCCCCTATCTTGGAATCATCACATACATATCCCATATGAAGAACATGTTGAACCACACCGGATATGGGATGTTTTTGATGATATAATAGATCCCCAACATCTCATTCATTATATCTAAAAGATGACATGTCATGATGGGGTTTATTTCTCTATCTACCTAGACCTCATCAGTTAGTAGGAAGTCATCACATCAAAGTCCATCCAGGGAAACTTCTATAATAAAATAGATGTCTTAGAATCTGATACAGAACTCCACAATTTAGGGCTGAAAATTGTTTGTATCGAGATAACACTATAAGAACAGTTCCTCCACTTGATCTTGATAACTATAGAAGTAAAAAAATTGATTTTTATATGCATATTAATAGTGTAATATTTCACATTGATTCTCCATACCCATCACATTTGTAGAGAACCTAGTCCACCCATGCCTATTCACTTATGATGTTCCCCTATACCACATGTCCAAGTAATTCTACCATACCATGCTTTCGTTTGTTATGCTACATCCAAATTTGATTTCATAATGTGAAGGGAAATATTCATCCACTAGTTTTTTCACCATAACTATTTTGGAATTAAGATTTAATTCATAGAAAACGTATCATGAGTCTCTCTAGAATGATGTACATGGTTGGTGATGTTTTAAACTAGCGGATATAATCACATGTGACCCATGAAAATTGTGAGTGTGTCTCAAATTCATGGATTTACACTTCATCCAGTATCCCAATATTCCATAGAGAGATAACATCTCTTAAGATGAATTACTTTTGAGGCTTTTTCAACAAGCCCAGTAGTATCTGATTATCTGATCACACTACCCTGGAATGAAGTATTTGTGGATTCCCAATCATCTCTTCCCTCTATGTGGATAATTTAGTCTCCCTCTCAGTAATAGTCCACTTGTCATCCATGTTAAGAATGGATTTGGAATAGTAATTTCCTTGCACAAATGATTAAAGTGTAGTGCACAAAATGAGTTCATGTGTGTAATTTTTTTTAGTGGGTACAAAAAATATAAAAAAATTCCAAAGAGAACAAGATTTAGTAGTTTCTCAAAAAAAAACAAATTGATTTTGGGTTTTTTGTGGTGGAATAAAAACATACAACCAAAAGAGAGAAGTATCATGTAATATTGAAATCCAATGTATTGTTCTTAGAACCCCAAGTGTATTTACATGTGCAAAACAAATTCTTCATCTTCCCACAAGACCAATTACGTGACGATCATCAAATTTTGTGTGCGGCTCTTCAAAATCCCCATTCTCATTGACTTTTATCATAGAACCCAAACTTATATTACACTTTATGTTCATATTATGAGTGTAATGTTTTTCCCTAAATAAAACATTAGCCAAAAAATAATTATCATTGAGGAAAATAATACCACCCCATGACTAAATGTACCATATTACAAGGACAAGGTCAATGTATAAATGTTTAGAGCCTTCATGCTAGCCTGAAATCTCCACGCAAGGACCCTACATTTTTAATATGATGTCAATGTGGAATTTTTCAACCCCGACTATCCAAAATAGATAATTCAAGGGTACAATAATGAATAGGATTGAATGTAACAAACTAGATGGGGAAGAAAACACTTACACGCCCAATGAAATGTCAACTACCACCTTCTGTATCAATCTCCTGATACAATACTACTATGATTTTTTCCTATAATTATATGTGCAACTAGCCATCTTTGGGTTAATGATATGGAATTTAATCCTACACTCTTGTTTACAAAGTATGACCCATTCTAAACAATGCACAAGCAATAGACCAATGGTATAGGATATTTCATGACATGTCCTTCCTAGTTCCCCCTTCATGTGTAACACCAGAAGCTTCTACGGTACGCTTCTCTTTGATTAATGCAATAGCGTGTGGTGTACGCAACATCGAGTTTTAACACACACCAAAACCGATCAAACTAGCCGTTATGAATAGTAATACCTAATTTTTGAAATTTTAACTCTCAAAATGGACTTCATTTTTGGATTTAGGTAATCGAATTTGGCCTAAGGTGAAATTTTGGTACATTTCGGATAACATTAATATTTTGATGAATAGTGAAAATTACTAAATTTTAATTAAAAACTACTTTTTTTAATAAAAATAAATAATAGTGATAAATTATGAATTTGATTGGTTTTACAGTATATTTAGAATATATTTTTACCATTTAATACAATGTTGGTCATTGGACAAAATTTCACAATTAAACCGAACATAAACAAGTATCAATCTTTTGATAGTTATTATATATTAAAAACACAATTTTTGTTTTAACAACGGGAATTATTTTAAAATTAATTACTTCAACTTCTGTGATTCAAATTTGGAAAAATGGATTCCATATTTTGAATTAGGATGTTAATATTGTGTGAATAGATAAATTTTATTTTTAGACATTTTGAATAATTACTGCGGTAAATATTTTATTTACCATGGTTAAGGGTAAATCTGGTAAATAAGGGTTAAAAATAATATTATAACAATACTAAATTACCCTAAAACGTGTAGTAACATTATTGTTGGATACATTTCTGACCATGGGATTCATTGGGTCTATTTTGGGACCCCATGGAGCCACTTGTAGGTGATAGGGACACTTTATTTTAATTAAGATAAAATAAGTACAAAAATGACATAGGCATATATCTTTTAAAAAAATAATTTTTACATAGAGTTATATATGTTAGATTTTCGACTATAAATATTAATTAGAAGGATAAAAAGATTTCCTACATAAGAATATTTTATTTATAATTTTTATACTTTAAATAATTTAATTTATTTATGACACAATGATGATAGAGTAATTACCATAATAGTGACAAATTAAAATAATTGATATTATAAATACCCAAATAAATATAATTTGAGACTTTTAATTAATTAAACTAATTTTATAGGATAATATGACATATTAGGATTGATTTAAGTTACTTTGTGCGAAGTAATATTTCTGTTATGAGTTTCAAAAAAATCAACTATTGAATAGTTTCAAAATTGACATAAAAGAGTTTTTAAAACAAATATTATATTCTTAATTGATATTAAATTCCTAAAAATCTAATGTTCGTCCAAGAAACATATATCATGATATGTGTATCATTAATGGATTACTTGGGGGTTTATTGGATGTATATAGTAAGTTTATTAACTATATAATATAAAAATACAAAGTGACATGGTAAATGTCAAACTAATTAACTAAGAGTTAAAACTAAAAGCTAAGGTTAATATAATGAACCAATCCTGTCTAAATTCTATTAGTTGAATTATTTTCGACCAATACCCACCTTAAAATTTTAATAATCTACTTTGGATCCATTATAAACCGAATATGAATTTATTATAAATTAATATTTCTAGCTTTTCCAAAGGTGCCCCTCACCCATCTTATAAAAGGGCACTCTTCCTTCTCATTTCGTTACACCTTCAAAGCCTTTCGGATTGGCCAAAATCTACCCAAATACTCTCCCAACTTCTCTCACTACAACCTAGAGGCCTTAGTTTGATCAGAAAGCCAACCTAAGGGGACCTTTTGATCAAATTAAAAGGAAGAACCCGAAGAAGATGTAATGATTTCACCACCATTTTCCACTTTCCTTTCTTCTTCCACTTCCTCTTCCTTTGTTGTTACCATTATAAAATAATAACTCCAGTATAATATATATAAATTGATGTTATTATATATATGGTACAACCATATTCACTATTCTATCCATCCTTTGAATAACATGTCACCATACGTGCGTACGTGCGGTTTACCGTCTCCACGTCGTGGTGTAATTGTTGTTCAATAAATTATTATTTGAATGGATATAATAATGATGTGTAACTCATGTAAATAATAAATATAACATTATAATGATTATGTATATATGATATACCATCCAATTATATATTATTTTAATATCAAAAGAATGATATTATCGCTCATGCATACATACGGACTACCATCTCCACGAACACGATGCGATTCATTCTCCATCGTATCCATTCAAGTATAAATCTAATTTTATGATTAATAATAGTATATAAGGACTTGATATCATTATGGATATTATTAAGATACAACCTATCCATTACAAACATGTATTACGTAACAAAACATATAAAAGCAAACGAGTAAGTTAACACCCGAAACGACGATAATTCTAAGATATTATTATCAAAGAAATGTTGAAAGATCATATATGATATCATATTAATGTATATGATTATTGAATGATTTAATAACAATTATATAACCATTATACAAGAGACTAACCTACCCCAACCAAGGAAAAGTACAAGGTAAGGGGTTTTCATCTCACTCCTTAATCCCATGAGATTCATGCCATATTGCCACCATTACCTTTTGTGTGGTGTATGTACTTACCATAACTATATTATTTGTGTAATAATCTTTAATTTATGTATATTTACATATTCATTTTATGATACCTTTTTCATGGGTTGTATGATCCGTATGTTACCAAATTGGTAAGGGTTTATTTCGCAATCTCTTCATTATCCGAGGTTGTTTATACGTAATAATCTACTAGGATCTCTTTATCATCCACATCAATGTTTCTAAAAAATGTATTTCAAAATATTCTAACTATTTTACAGAATATGTTTTAATTTAATTTATACCCTTGTTTGACTTTTTATAAGAAGTTTATAAAGGAATCTTTTTGTCATTTTCCAAACAAGGTGCTTTTTAACCTTTTCGACCGAATTAAGGTAAGAATGTTTTTTTACTTATACGGCGGGTGCCGCTATTTTCCGCCGTTATAAAATCGTAGAA
The DNA here is from genome assembly GCA_963277665.1 of Viscum album. Lineage (NCBI taxonomy): Eukaryota > Viridiplantae > Streptophyta > Magnoliopsida > Santalales > Viscaceae > Viscum > Viscum album. The sequence continues at coordinate 1,215,868,205 of OY728150.1, read as the reverse complement.
GCTTCCATTACATGATTATAAGAATATTTTCAAAGAAAATGTTTCATTTTATAAATATATGACTCTTAAATTATTTCAAAATAATAAGAGATATTTCTCTAAAAAGAGTTTTGATTTCATCTATGTCAACATCCTTTGATGGATTTTACGCTTATTTGAAGTTTATTTATTATGATACAAAACTTCTATATTGTATTGAAGGGTTTGTGATATGTTTGACTGTGGATGTGCTATTTTTATACCGTTCATAGTTTATGGTGAATGTATTGACATTTAGTATGGTAGTTTTAATACGAATGTTTATGTTATGTTTAAATCATTTCATATGGGAATGCATTGGACTTAATATGTGATGGGTGGAGCCCAATATAGCTCCTCGATGCATCGGTAGGTCTCATGAGACAAACTAGTGTCTTGGCACAAGGCCTTGGAAAAATATTATTTGTAGTCTTGGCACGAGACCTTGGCTATGTGGTTATGATAGTCTGGCATTATGCATTCCATCATTATGATAGTGGTTATTGATATTTCATGTGATTATTAGATTAATAGAATAACCATGTGAATAAGAAAATGACATTATTTCATTTTATTTTTTCCATACTATGTTGAAGTTCCAGTTTAAAAGGCTTTTGTTTTAGGTATAGACTGCCTTAAATGTTTATTCTTATTTATGAAAGTTCCCGCTATATTATTATCCTTACTGGGCATTTGAGATCACCCATTTTCTATGTTTTATTTTCCCAGGATGTGAAGAAGTAAATTATGAATGACCTGCAGGGATATTATGAGGGTTTAATAATGTGGAATATGGAGAAAATATGTTTTTGTAGTAGTTTTTCACTTTATGATGTAATGTAAAACTTTATGAATATATCTAGTATTTCCAAAGTACTACTAAACCAATCGGTCTTTCGATATTTGATATTTCTTGTGATCATTCCAATGTTATGTAATAATGCACCAACTCTGGGTAACTAGGGTCGGGGCGTTACAGTTGGTATCATAGAAAGTTTAGTACAAACCTTGGAAGCTAGATTTAGATAAACTCTGATTAGATCACATAGACCTAAGATGGACTTTGAGGATTAGTATACAAGAACTTCCTAGAATTTTGTTACTGTATAGATTTATTGAGTTTTCCGAGCAATACATTCCTGTATGGATATGAGCAGGTAGAGGCGGCTCTGGCACAGATGTACCTAGGGGTAAAACCTGAAAACACCACTTTGAGCTAGACTCAAACGGGAACTGGTGCACGACAACGGGCCTTACTACACTCATGGTTACGACACTCCTAGGGGATATGCTTAGGATAACTCTCATTTTGTTTATAAATCATTATGAAGGGTTTATGAGTATATACATCCTCAATGAAAAGATTTTTTATGATTATGGATTATATCCATAAATGGTTCAATTTATGTTATGTGTTTTACAAGTTTGGGATTAGGTATTGTTATTCATAAACTAATCTAGTGTATTCCATTGTTTAGAAATGGCGCCTAATAGAACTAATGAGAACTCCAGAAATTCACATGATACAAAGAGAAATAAGGATCATATATTTAATTGTCTTAAGTCATAATTAATAATAGAAATAGTCTCGCATGTATTATCATCATATGAAGAAATAATATCATGTGTTGATAAGATAAGTAAAGAGTTTACTGAGTCCTATGGCTTTGAAGGGAAGAAAGAGAAGAAAAGGATAGAAGAGAGAAAGATGGATAAAGGGAAGAGGGAAAAGAAGAATTTTCCCATATGTGATAACTATGGTAAATATGGGAAGAAACACCTAGGTACTTTCTTGAAGGGAATGGGTGTCTATTACAAGTGTGGTGAAAAAGGCCACCAATATCATGATTTCAAAGGGAAGAAGGAAGCTACCAATGTCCAGTGCTACAATTGTAGGGAGATGGGACATTATTCAAATGAATGTCCTAAGCGTCAGGAGAACTTACCTCAGAAAAGGCCAAGGGATCAAGGCCAAGATTATGTTATCACTACTGCTAAGGTAGAAGCGCCGAAAGACGTGGTGGTAGGTAATTTAATGGTTTCCTCAAGTTTAGGAAATTCATAATTTGATTCTAGATCATCGCATTGTTTCATATCTTCCCAGGTTTCTAAGAAAATAAGATATTTCCAATTTGATTTAACAAGTGAGTTGTCAGTTAAAACTCCTAAGGGAAGTATCATTGCAACAATGTTTTGTGAATCAATCACCATTAGAGAACATAAATGCTCTTTATATGCTGATCTCATTGTCATACCTATGATTGAGTTTGATATAATCCTCAGTATGGATTGGCTTTTGGACTATGATGCGAAGATTTGTTGTAAGAAGAAAGAGGTTACAGTTTTTGATGATGATGATAAGTAACACCTTATCTTTAGAGAAGAATCATCACCTCCTAATTTTTATCTAGATCCACCCCTAATAGCTCAACTAAATTAAATTATTGGGGAGGAAGAGAATGAAATGTCTGTGGGTGACGAAAGGAATGTTCAAATAGAGGATTTACCTGTTGTGAAAGAATATGTAGATGTATCTATAGATGATATACATGGACATCCTCCAGAACGAGAAGTTGAGTTTTCCATTGATTTAATTCCTAGATCAAGGCCTATATCGAAGACCACTTATAGAATGGCCACTGTAGAATTAGTTGAACTAATGAAACAACTAGAGGAATTGAGTAATACGGGATTTATTCACCCTAGTGTTTCTCCATGGGTATCCCCTGTTCTTTTTGTTAAAAAGAAAGATGGATCTATGAGGATATGTATCGACTATAGGGAGATCAATGCTATAACAATAAGGAAAAAATATCCCCTACCTCGCATTGATAATTTTTTTGACCAACAGCATGGAGCTCGATAATTTTCAAAGATTGACCTTCGATCTGGATACCATCAGTTGTGTGTAAAGAAGGAATACATTCCGAAGACAGCATTTCTAACCTGGTACGGGCATTACGAGTTTACAGTAATGCCTTTTGTATTGACTAATTCACCCTCTATATTCATGGATCTGATGAATAGTGTTTTCAAGGAATATCTCGATGAATTTGTGGTGGTATTTATTGATGATATCTTGGTATACTCTAAAAACTATGAATATCAAAAAAAATCACTTGCGCATTATCCTAAAGACTCTGAGAAGACATGAATTATATGGGATGTTTAGCAAGTGTGAATTCTGGCTTCAGGAGATTTCTTTTCTCGGCCATATTGTCTCTAAATATGGAATCTCTGTTGATCCTTCTAAGACCACGACATTCCAAGAATGGCCAGAAATGACGAGTATAACTGAGGTACGTAGTTTTATTGGTTTAGCAGGTTATTATCGACGTTTCGTCCAAAAGTTTGCTCGGTTGGCTAACCCATTAACAAAGTTCACACTAAAGGGGTTAAATTTGTTTGGAAAAAAGGGTGTGAAGACTGTTTCGAAGAACTGAAGAAAATATTAGTCAACGCTCCTATATTGACTCTACCATCGGGGAATGATGAGTTCGTTATTTATAGTGATTCATCCAAGAATGGACTTTGTTGTGTCCTTATGCACAATTATAGGGTTATTGCCTATGCATCATGACAGTTGAAAATTCAGGAGCAAAACTATCCTACTCATGATCATGAGTTTGCAGCTGTGATCTTTGCTTTGAAGATATGGAGGCACTACCTCTATGGTGAAAAATGTGAGATTTATACTGATCACAAGTGTTTGAAGTATATTTTCTCACAAAATGAACTCAACATGAGGCAAAGGATATGGCTTGAATTACTCAAGGATTATGATTGCACGATAAACTACCACCCGGGGAAGGCAAACAAGGTGGCAGATGCTTTGAGCAGAAAAGATCGTGGAGTTTTGAACAATATGAGAATTGAAAGGGATCCAATTTTCATGGATATAGTGAAGATGGACATGGGAATAACTAGGGAAGGTGAAACATAAATTCTTTTTCAAATGGTTGCCAAACCATCTTTACTAGAAAGGATTAAGAGTTCTCAGAACAATGATGGAGAATTTCAAAAGAAGATTAAGGCTGTGAATGATGGGAGATTGAGAGACTTTGTGTATGAAGATGGATTTTTGAAATTTGGGAAGAGGCTTTGTGTTCCCGATATACATAATCTAATAAGGGAATTGCTGCATGATGCTCATAGTTCCAATTTCAATATAGACGCTGGGAGTACCAAAATGTATAGAGATTTGAAGGAACATTTTTTGTGGGACAACATGAAGAGGGAGATTTCTGATTTTGTGTCATGATGTATGGTCTTTAAACAAGTGAAAGCTAGAAGGCAACATCCTGGGAGAGTCATGCAACCTCTTCCCAAATCGGAGTGGAAATGGGAAAATATTATTATGGACTTTGTCATGGGGCTACCAAAGACTCCTAGAAGGAACAATTCAATATGGGTCATTGTTGATCGTCTTACCAAGTCAGCACATTTTATTGCTATAAGAGAAGATCTAAAACTAGAACGTCTATCAAGGCAATATATTAATGACGTTGTGAAACTTCATGGAGTACCCCTATCAATTTTCTCTGATCATGATCCCCATTTTACTTCGAGATTATGGAAAAGTATTCAGAAGGCCTTGGATACTGAACTTCATTTGAGCACTGCCTACCACCCTCAGACAGATGGACAATCAGAATGGACTATTCAAACCTTATAAGACATGTTGAGATCTTGATCACTTGACTTTCAGGGTATGTGGGATCAATATTTACCTTTGGAAGAATTTTCCTACAGCAATAGCTTCCATTCGAGTATTCATATGGCCCCATATGAAGCGTTATATGGAAAGAGATGTCGCACACCAACCTGTTGGGATGACATTGGTGAAAGAATACTTGTAGGTCCAGAACTAGTGTACGAAACAATGGAATAGGTGAAGGTAATCCAAAATCACATCGAAGCAGCTCAAAGTAGGCAGAAGAGCTATGCCGATAATCGAAGGAAGGATTTGGAATTTCAAGTCGGTGATCATGTTTTCCTGAAGGTATCTCCATGTAAGAGAGTCAAATGTTTTGGAAAGAAAGGTAAATTGAGTCCCAGGTACATCGGACCTTTCGAAATTCTAGAACGAATTGGGGCTGTAGCTTACCGATTGGCAATGCCACCATGTCTCTCCAAAGTTCACGATGTGTTCCACGTTTCTCTATTGAGGAAATATATGCCTGACCCAACGCATGTACTCACTTACGAGGAATTAGAACTAGAATCTGATCTGTATTATTTCCAAGAGCTCATCAGGATTCATGATATGAGGGAACAAGTACTGAGAAACCGGACGATGCATCTGGTAAAAGTTTTGTGGAGAAACCACAAGATGGAAGAGGCAACGTGGGAACTCGAGGAACTAATGGTGAAGAACCACCCAAGTCTTTTCTTTCTATAGTATTCTAGAAATTTTGAGGACAAAATTATTTGAAGGAGGGTAGAATGTTACACCCTAAGCTTCTACAGTACGCTTCTCTTTGATCAATGCAATAGCGTGTGTTATACGCAACATCGAGTTTTAACACACACCACAACCGATCAAACAAGCCGTTATTGAATAGTAATTAATAATTTTTGAAATTTTATATCTCAAAATTGAATTCATTTTTGGATTCTGAGTATCTAATTTAGCCTAAGGTGAAATTTTGGTACTTTTCAGATAACTTTAATATTTTGATGAATAGTGAAAATTACTAAATTTTATTTAAATTTTTTTTTTAATCAAAATAATTAATTGTGATAAATTATGAATTTGAGTGGTTTTAAAGTATATTTAGAATATATTTTTACCATTTAATACAATGTTGGTCATTGGACATAATTTCACAATTAAACCGATCATAAACAAGTATCAATCTTTTGATTGTTATCATATCTTAAAAACACGCTGTTTGTTTTAACAACGAGAATTAATTTTAAATTAATTTCTACCACTTCTGTGTTTTGAATTTGGAAAAATGGATTCCATATTTGGAATCGTGATTATCATTTTGTGTGAATATGTAACTTTTATTTTTAGACATTTTGAATAATTACTGCGGTAAATATTTTATTTACCATGGTTAAAGGTAAATCCGGTAAATAATGGTTAAAAAATAATATTATAAAAATACTAAATTACCCTAAAATATTTCCTAACCTTATTTTTGGATACATGTCCGACCATGGACATCTTTGGGTCGATTTGGGGACCCCAAGGAGCCACTTGTAGGTAATAGGGACACTTTATTTTAATTAAGTTAAAATAAGTACAAAAATGACATAAGCATATATCTTTTCGAAAAACAATTTTTACATATTGGTATATATGTTGGATTTTTTACTATAAATATTAATTAGAAATATAAAATGATTTCCGACATAATGATATTTTATTTTAAATTTTTAGACTTTAAATAAGTTAATTTATTTATGACACAATGATGATACAATAATTAAAATAATAGTGATAAATTAAAATAATTAATATTATATATACCCAAATAAATATACTTTGAGACTTTTAATGAATTAAACTAATATTATAGAATAATATGACATATTAGGAGTGCTTTAATTGACTTTTTTCAAATTAATAATTCTGTTATGAGTTTCACAAAAATAAACTATTGAATATTGTCAAAATTGACATAAAAGAGTTTTTAAAACAAATATTATATTATTAATTGATATTAAATTCTTAAAAATCAACGGTTAGTCCAAGAGACTTATATCATGATAGTTGTATAATTAATGGACCACTTGGGGGTTTCTTGGATGTATATAGTATGTTTATTAACTATATAATACAAAAATACAAAGTGACATGGTAAATGTCAAACTAATTAACTAAGAGTTAAAACTAAAGGATAACATTAATATAATGACCCAAACCTACCTAAATTCTATATTTTGAATGGTTTGCGACCTATACCCACCTTAAAAGTTAAATAATACACTTTGGAGCCTTTATAAACCGAATATGAATTTATTATAAATTAATATTTCTATCTTTTCCAATGGTGCCCCTCAACCCTTTTATAAAAGGGCACTCCTCCTTCTAATTTCTTCACACCTTAAAAGCCTTTTTTATCGGCCAAACTCTCCCCAAATACTCTTAAAACTTCCTTCAATACAACCTAGAGGCCTTAGTTTGATCAGAAAGCCAACCTAAGGAGCTCTTTTGATCAAATCAAAAGGAAGAACCTGAAGAAGAGGTAATGATTTCACCACCATTTTCCAAGTTCCTTTCTTATTCCACTTCCTCTTCCTTTGTTGTTACCGTTCTAAAATAATAACTCCAGTATCATATATATAATGTGATTTTATTATAAATATGGTACAACCATATTCACTATTCTATCCATCCTTTGAATAACATGTCACCATACGTGCGTACGTACAGCTTATCGTCTCAACGTCGTGGTGTAATTGTTATTCAATAAATTATTATTTGGATGGGTATAATAATGATGTGTAACTCATGTAAATAATAAATATATCATGTTAATGATTCGGTATATATGATATACCATCCAATTATATTTTATTTTAATATCAAAAGAATGATATTATCGCTCGTGCGTACGTACGGACTACCGTCTCCACGAACCCGATGAGATTCATTCTCCATCGTATCCATTCAAGTATAATTATCATTTGATTATTAATAATAGTATCTACGGACTTGATATCACTCTGGATATGATTGTGATACAACCTATCCATTAAAAACATGGCATACATAACAAAACGAATAAAAGAAAACAAGTAAGATAACACCCGAAACGACGATAATTCTAAGATATTATTAACAAACCAATGCTAAAAGATCATATATGATATCATATTAATGTATATGATTATTTAATAATTTAATAACAATTATTTCACCATTATACAGGAGGTTAACCTACCCCAACCAAGGAAAATTACAAGGTAAGGGGTTTTCATCTCACTCTTTATTCCCGTGAGATTCATACTATATTGCCACCATTACCATTTGTGTGGTGTATGTACTCCCCATAAATATATTCTTTGTGTAATAAACTTTAATTTATGTGTATTTAAATATTCATTGTATGATAACTTTTTCATGGGTTGTATGATTCATATGTTACCAAATTGGTAAGGGTTTATTTCGCAATCTCTTCATTATCAGAGGTTCTTTATACGTAATAATCTACTGGGATCTCTTTATCATCCACATCCATGTTTCTAAAAAATGTATTTCAAAATATTCATACTATTTTACAGAATATGGTTTAAATTCATTTATACCCATGTTTGACTTTTAATAATATGTTAATAAAGGAATCTTTCTGTCATTTTCCAAACAAGGTTCTTTTTAACTTTTTCGACAGAATTAAGGTAAGAATGTTTTTTTACTTATATGGCGGGTGCGGATATTTTCTGCCGTTATTAAATCATCGAAGCTTCTCTTACAAGCTTATAAGAATATTTTCAAAGAAACATTTTCATTTTATAAATATATGACTCTTAAATGATTTCAAAATCGAAATAGATATTTCTTTAAAAAGAGTTTTGATGTCATCTATATCAACATACAATGATGGATTTTATGCTTATTTGAAGTAGATTTATTATGATACAAAACTTCTATATTGTATTGAAGGTTTTGTGATATGTTTGACTGTGGATGTGCTATTTTTATACCATTCATAGTTTATGGTGAATGTATTGACATTTCGTATGCAAGTTTTAATACGAATGTTTATGTTATGTTTAAACCTTTTCATATGGGAATGCATTGGACTTAATATGTGACGGGTGGAGCCCGCTATAGCTCTTTGATGCATCGATAGGTCTCATGAGACAAACAAGTGTCTTGGAACAAGGCCTTGGAAAAATCTTATTTGTAGTCTTGGCACGAGGCCTTGGCTATGTGGTTATGATAGTCTGGCATTATGCATTCCATCATTATGAAAGTGGTTATTGCTATTGCATGTGATTATTCTATTAGTAGAATATCCTTATTACTAACTAAATGGAATTATTTCATTTTATTTTTGCCATACTATGTTGAACTTCCTGTTTAAAATTCTATTGTTTTAGTTATACACTGCATTAAATTTTTCTTCTTATTTATGACGGTTTCCGCTATATTGTTATCCTTACTGGGCATTTGAGCTCACCCCTTTTCTATGTTTTAATTTTCTAGGATGTGAAGAAGTATATTATGAATGACCTGCGAGGATATTATGAGGGGTTAATAGTGTGGACTATGGAGACAATATGTTGTTGTAGTTGTTTTTCACTTTATGATGTAATGTAAAACTTTATGAATATATCTAGTTTTTCCAAGGCTACTAAACCAATCTGTCTTTCGAGATTTGTTCTTTCTTGTGATCATGGCAATGTTATGTAATAATGCACCAACTCAGGGTAACGAGGGTCAGGGCGTTACATCATGTGGGTCCACTTGGGTTTAACTCACCCATTTCCTTATTATCTAACGTAGATGTGTTAAAATGAACCTTCTTGCATGAAATACCTACCCTTATACACATCAATAAATCTCTCAACCCCCTCATTTTTCATGAGAGCCACCAGTAATGCATTTACCCCCTCTTTGAAACTCCATGGGTTTCTTATACTCTAAAAGACAATGTTTGAGTACCTCCTGCACACATATCCCATGTCTTGTTTTAACCTCTTATGTGATAGGCTCCATTGTTGCATGAATTGATTTCCTAGTCACTAGTGGGAGATCCCTTATTGTGATACCCTACATATTTACTTTCCTATCATATGTACACTAATGTATTTTTTATTTTGTAATATCCATGCTAACATGGACCCCACAACTAATCACTCATCCACAAAATTCCCATTGGGCATTGATAATGCCTTACCGTACCCATGTGTGGGTGGGTATCAGTTATGTAAGTACTAGGGGAAAGGGGAGAGTTCACCCCCATCTATATTGGGGGACATTAAACTGAAAAACACTAATGTACTCAACACCCAACATAAAATTATATCCTCACCACATAAAATTAAGATGTAGTTCACCACATTGTAAATACTTTATTCCCACTCATTTCTACATGAGTGAGGTCCTCCTCCTCCTCCTCATCATCATATGGATTGGGATCTTCCTTGGACTAAAATAGATCCTCTTCATGAATCCCTCCATGAGTAAGCCCCAATATAGATCTTTCTATGAAATATCAATGCATACGACCTACATCACCTCTAGTGGCTTCACCTTTTGCATCATGTTTGAAAAATATACTACTGCCTCTTGTTTCTAACACAGAACATGAATCTCAAGGGATTAGATGTTAATATTGACTATCAAAACTTTTGGTTCACCTAAGTGTAGAAGCCCCATTCCAATAAATTATTATCTATGTTGTTTTTGATCCTTATACTCTAAACGAGGTATGTAGGAATCCTTCACGATGTCTAATCCCAACCAATGGTATACTCTAGTGCTAACTCCTATGTATGTTCACTCATGATGTGAAATCATCACATTATCGGAAAAATCACCTAGATCTACCTCCCTAAGGTGTCATGATTCATATTTCATCAATTCATCCATCACCTCACCATTATCCCAGGGAGATCACTTCGTACACATCCATCAATTTGGGATCATAACCGTGCATAATCTGAAAAATGTCAAAGGGATTCTAGCCGTTTGAATGGCCTATATTCTATCCAGAACTATGTCGACTTTGATCATTTTTTTCTCAGAAGGGTAAATAAGAAACCTACATGAGGTTCAATCTTATCATCCATTCCCATCCCGGCCTTTCCCATTAGTCATTATATTGAAGTTGGATCATTCCTAAACACAAAAGATTAAACACCATTTACGTTCTTATCCATGTTTACCATTCTCATGAGTTTTATCCTTTTGTGACACATCACCCCATACCAAACTATGTGGAATTTTATTTACAGCCCCTGGGATATGTATGAAACCACCCAAATGTTCAATTCCAACACCCCTCTCACTACTACTATTCCATCATCAATTCCTCTATACCCATACATATTTTTACTCATTTCACTACATCTCTAGTGTACCATTCAATACACATCACTGGTACTCATAGTAGCATCCATGAAGCTAACCATGTATATTCCTAACACATTTATCATCATCCATCCAAGAAGAACAATTTGCCAAGTTCAAATAGTCACGTGTAAGACCCACATCACTCTTTCAATCAATGTGTATTTTGATCACTATCTTCTAAACAGTGTACGAAGGAACCCTCCTTGAGGCTAAGTTCTTTCCAATGGTAAACATTGGTGTACACCTCCATGGGGTGAACCTCCATTTACCACCCTCAGCGGTGTCTAGATCATCTTTTATGGGGTGAAACATTCTCTTTATGAGATGCACCACCATGGGTATTCCCTGATTGATTGTTATAATTCATCAATACGGTAATCCTTTAAGATGGTCACTCCTAGGGATATAAATCATTGAACCTTCTACATTCAGTATCTTTATCAACCTATTCTTCTATATCCTCATGTTTTTACACCCATAGACTAACCGATGGTAAATATATAATGCCTATGAATGACATAAAATATATTCTTTTGGCATAATATACCTTGTGATCTCCATAAGATGCCTTGGAATTCCACAACCTTTTGAAGACCACCTATGAGGAATAATAAATGTGATATAATATTCCAAAATCTATACATTCCATATATAATCAACGTGACTACTCCACTGACCAAAGGTTACTTCCATATCAGAACCCCTTGAAATTTATAGATATAAGTAGTTTAATTAACCATTTCTCTTGAAGATATGGCACTGGGAATTATTTCCATGAAAAATTCATAATCTACAAGGGAGACCCATACTTGGAAACAAAATCCAAGTAGGAATCCATGGATAGAGCAAGATATATCCCATAATCCTATATCAATCATAGAGAAAACATAACCAAGAATTTGATGAATGTCACCCACCTTATGAAAGAAAAATGAGGGGCATAATACAGTTCATTACTGAATTGGCGATGCGTGACGAGTGGGAAAAGCCCAGGGGAAAGTATCATAATAACATTTTCAATAATAGATTCATCGTTAAAACCCTCTATTTTTAGTTAAATCATGATTTTTTTTAGAAAAATTTTATTCAATTAAAGATCTTGGTGTACACACACTTCCCCAGTTCAACTGGACTAGGGGGTATAAGAGAACAATGTAAATAATGAAAATATATCTCTAAAATTATTTTTGTAATATTTCTATCATCAATACACTTCTAGATTATAAGTTTTAACTAGAGTGAATATCCTATAACTAACTAACTAGTCTCTTTTGTGATTCATGTAATCATTTATACAATGGTATATCATTAATTTCAATCAATATAAAATTAATTTATAAATCCTTTCAAATCATCCCCATGTTTAGGTTTTAAGATAGAATATTTCCTTATAAAAACTAATCAGAAAATAGTTTTCCTAAAAAATCATTTCATTAAAATAAATTCATTTCATTTCAAATAAAAAAACGTTCAATTCAGTTTATTATCAAATCTCATTAACAAACCATGTTTCAAATAAAACATTCTAATTGAATATAATTTTTCATGAAATCTATACTTCATTTTCAATGCCATATTAAATTTGGTTTCATCATATACACCCTTCCAGTACAAAAATACTTATCAAAATGAATAAAACTAGGGATTGGAAGGAAATTGGAAATTCCTTTGAAATCAGGGAAACAACTATGGAATCAATTGAATATAATTTAATTATGAAACAACATATATCAATTCACAATCTCACTGACACCCAAAAATGGATCCAAAATCATAGGAAGTATATAACGGTTGTGTGATGATTAAAACCACATATTTTGAATATTAATCTTTATTTATAGTATTTAAAATGGATGTAGGAAAAAATAACACATTCTTAAATGATTCCTTAAGAAAAAACATCTACCAATGAAATATATGACACAAATAACGATTCTAAGAAGGACATATAATAATTCAAAATAGAATGATTCAATAAACATATATTTAGCATCTGTATACTGATAATATGATTCAATTAAATAGATAAGTTTCATTTATTCAAGATCAATTCATAATTTCATTACAATAGAACTAAAAATTGGGAATCTAGATTCACCGATCAAAGATACATCAAAATAAATAACCATGAAGAATGAAATCCAAAAAAAATCCTAGATAAGTCTCATTGACCGGGGGCCCAATAAAGACATAAAAAATGAGGCGATACATGTATGTATCATATTAAAAAAATAGGATAATAAATACAAGTCACAAATTTTGGCCACATGATTTGGTAAACTGTGAGCCAACTGTGCGCCCCCTCTTGGGCTAACCGAAGAGATTCATAGTTTTTTTCACATAGTCTCAAAAACTATGAACCCAAAAATAATAACTCATCCAATTTTTATGGTTTAGAGGGTAAATGACATAGTTACTAATAGTTGTTCACATACCTGTATTCCCTCCAATATGATTCAATCAGAAGGAACACAGTTTATTGGGCTTCCCAACATGGTTTTCCGTAAACATGTTAAAATCATACTCTAAAGCATTATTTTATAAATATTTGTAGAAGACTTTAAAAATAACCCATGATATTACCACAATGAAATATGGTCAAAATATACAAATTTAAGTACAAAGAACTTAGTACCATGATGTTACAATTATCCCCACCATAATTTTTTTCCTAACTCAGAAAGACTATAAAGAAGACACCATACTAAAGAGTTGAGAATACTACACTATCAAAGTGATCTCATAGTCAGAAGACCTGAGATAAACATATTCATGTGGAATGAAAACCAAAACTAGATATATAAACTCTTCAGGATGTATCTTATCCTATGAATAAAATATGTGAAATAGATATTTGTGTATGTACATATTAGGATTCATATTGATGTCCTACCAACTAAATTAAAGTGGAAATTTTGGAGCATATTTTATATGTTGAGACACATGGGGAATTATATTGATTTATGTCATCTATGTTGTAATGTACAAATTCTACTTCGCCATACCAATCATTTCCACCCCCTAAAATTTTCCCACGTATCTCAGTGAATACATCCCCTATTATTGAATCCATTGGTGACCTAACTGAGTTGAAACTAATAGAATCACGAATTCCTAAATATATATCTCCAACTAGATTCAATGGCTATTATAATATTATTTATATCATCTCTAAAATGTGATTATTAGGTGATAAATCATCTATTTTTTATAAGCATCCATTTGACCAGGCTATGTTCCACAAGGGAAGAATCACCAATATCTTATAAAAGAGGTTGATATTTATATGTTTTCTTTAAAATTTATCTATGTATTCCATTTCAATTGATTATTGGTAGCTATTTATATAGAAAAAATCAACAAATACGAAGTGTAAAACCTATCATCTGCCAACGTTAGGGAATAAATTATAAATCATGTTTTCTAATAATTGTATAGCCTATACTGTCTAACCATATATTTGAAAATTGTATGTAATCTTACTCATTACTAGAATTTATATGGCCTCTTAAAGTCAACTACAAATGTTATTTAAATTAGGGCAGTAGATTTGATGTGATATAAAATTGAGAGCAATAAAATATAATAATATCCCACACATATAGATTTCTCAAGTTCTATACTTTGTTCCTATCACAAATAATAATAAATTTATATGAATTTTTTAAATTAGTCAATCACCACCCTAATAGAATTATTTTATTCTGGAGTTTAAATTATCAAAACCAAAATGTCAATATATTTCTCAACCCTTTTCCATATAAACATGTAAAGATGTTCTTTTAGTCTATAAGTATTATGATCCCGTTCATTAATTATGTAATAATTATAAAAACGAGAGACAAAATTAGTAATTTCTTGATTCATAACATGCCACCAATATTGATGCAATATAAAATAAAACATGGTTATTAAACCTAGTTTCACTGCCTATTGGGAGTGAATAAAATTCCCTATTACAACTTTCCTTAGAGGTGATAGAATACTATATTACATCTTAATGAAAAGGATTAACTTTGTTGATAGAGATTAATAAATGATTGCCCCCCACCACATAAATAATTTTTGATGACTCAGAACTCATAACCAATAGTGTCTTCCAAGATAATGATCATTGTTATAGTGGTAATAAATAAAACATAAAACAACCTTTGTCTTATCCTCTCATACTCTATAATATATTATGAAAATTAGATTCATCACATTCTACTCATCTAATGATTCCTTCAGGGTATGGGATAGATGTTTCCTTCTTAGTTTAGCAACCAAAAAAATTCTCTAACCATTTTATTGGGGTTGTAAAATTAAAAACATTTTAGTTACTATAAAAGTGAAATTTAACAGAGATTCCATCACTTTTCTATGAAGATATAAATAATTCATTAATGATCTGATTTAACAAAAAAATATTCAATAAAAAAGATTCAAACTACCTATTGAGAGAATAAAACACAAACATGAGTTTGAGAGAATCTCTCGTATAGTTTTTCTCACAAGGTTAAAGCTGAAGTGGACAAAAATATTTCACATGATTGCCCTGTATGAGATTGTATCCCACGATTAAAAATTTTCATCCAATGATAGGTCTTTAACAACACTATCTAAAAGAGCATTTATAGACCCCTTTGGTAGTGTTTAAATTTTTTTTCAAAATGTTTCCCCTTAACAGTGCTTTCTCAGCACTGTTAAGGATGGGTTTTAACATAAATAAAAGTACCCTAGTAAAGGGTGGAATTATATGCACTAGTAAAAAAGCACTAATAAGGGGGTGTGTGTCTTTATCAGCACTGTTTTATAAGTTCTAATAAATTCCCCCTTTATCGGTGTGTTCTTACTATCATTGATAAAGGGTAAATTTTAAAAAATTATATCTCAAGTAAAATAATATATTAACACATAAACATATATTCATTAATATAAATATAATATATATTTTTAGAATATGTATTTTGATAAGGTAAAACAAATTTTAAAATTTATATAAAATATATTTAGAGAAAATGGATTATAAAATAATTATATATATATATTAATCAATATCATTGTAATTATTTTCAACTAATAGTAATATAATATCAATTAGCAGATAAAAAACCAAAAAAATATTAAATGATCTAAAATATGTATAAAAAAACATGAACTTGAAACAGATATGAAATTTGATTCAGGTGTTAGTTGGGGCTCTACAACATATATAATAGAATCATCCAACATGCTCTGTGCCCTTAGGTACACAAGTAAAACTCTTCCATGTTTTTCAATGAATAATGGCCCAAAAAGCCTCCAAAACTGCATTTTTAGTCATGGTACCTCTATTTTTAAACATTTGCTGGAATTTCAACCCTGTTTAAGAGTGTTTTTTCCCATTTTATTGGGAACTAAATTTATTTATAGGACATACATTTATAATGATATTATTGTATTGAATTTTATCATTTTTTCACATTTTATTTTTTATTTATAATTAATATATACATATTTTTATATACATACATATAATAGATCACTTGTATAAATTTATACATCAACATACATATGTAGAAAGGAATTTCTAAATATATCAAATAAAGATTTATTAATAATTTTATTTGATATAAAAAATTATCCATTTAATTTAACTTATTTTAATGAATTCAATTATAAATATATCATTAATATATAAATATTTTTGTATATTAATAAACACAGAAACATACATACATATATATTTAGAATATAATATATATAAATCAATAATATTATATAGTATATTAAAAAAAATTCAATAAAATTTATATATATCAAAAATTTAAAATATATACATATAAATAGAAAAGTCATAATATTTACAAGAAAATATGCATGAAATATTGGTAATGATAATACATTCACATAAGGGACCATCAAGGATCAAATCCATAAACGCAAAATTATTCAGTGTAGCCTTCTAGCACTGAGAATGGGAGGTGGGTTTCATGGTGGATGAAGGGTAATTGAATACACTATGAAAGGGGTATTTAATCACTGAGAAAGGGGGTAGGTGGGTCCTGATAGAATTAGTTTTTTTTCATATTTTTTAAATGAGTTGTTAAAAACACCATTTAATTTCTCCAAAAAATACTTTTAAAGGATCCCTTTAACAATACTAAAAAAATTCATTTTTTATGGAACCTTATAACAGTGATGATAAATGGATAATTTAACGTCACATTTTAGCACTGTTAAATACCTCCTTTTAAAATCCCTCATAATATCAACCATTTTTAAGAGTTGATAACACCATTCAATAGCACTATTAACGCCCTGAATTTCAATAGTTTTTCAAAACTAAAAATAACACATCCCCAATTTTCACATAACCATTCTAATACCCTCAATGAATAATCAGTAGATCTAAATTCTAATTGTTATTTAACATATCAAAAAAAGAATAAAACATAATATCCCAATTTAATTTCACTCCGTTCTATGTCAGGTTGGTCAATGAAAAATCCAAATATGAGAAGTCTTTAATGAACTATATATGGTAACATGCCAATCTTAAAAGGAATTTAATCACAAAAAAATTTCACGGTTCTGCCCAATTCTTAATATCATTCACTTTTTAGGAAGAACTAAAATACCATGTTCTAAGATGCCATTCCCCAATATATTCACTTCATAATTATTGAATTTTCCTTTAGTCAACTTGGAATAATATTAGTGATTTACCAAGATGTTTAAAACATCTCCCAATTGAACCACATAAACCTCAACAATTCAAAAGTAATCCTAGATGTTATCTACAAATAACATAATGAAATTATCAGGCTACTTTTGTAAAATTAGTTTAATCAACTTTAAAAAAATGTTAGTGTGTAACGTCATAGCCCTGTAGCAAGAGAACTGGTACCGAGAGTTGGGTCATCAAATGCCCACAGGTGAACCTACCTACACTCCAGAGGTAGATGACTAGTAAGGATGGTTTAAAAAGATATATTGGTTATAATATAACAAATAATCTATATAATATCATATTCAAAATTTTATCAACTGGTAAAATAACCTATATGATTTTTAAATGGACAACATACAACAAAATCCAATATGCAACCAAGTAGAATACCCTATAACAATATGATAAATACACTACATGCCATAGATTCTAACAATTTAAATTCATAGTAAAAAAACCAAAAAATGATCATGAACATAGTCACAAGTTCAAACCCGATCATGAATGTCCATGCTATAGTCGTGTAGCCCTAGCATAAATGAACACCATGTCCCTTTCATGAACATGTAACAAAAATAAGTAGCTTTTACTTAGGTACCCATGTTCTATGATGGTCTAAGCATAGTGTGAGTATAACATAGTGGGCCACCACCAATGCTGTCAAATGTAATAACCAATCTATACAACATTTCATGAAGGAAAAGATGTGAAATAAATAAAAATGAAAACAAAAGGAACATGATTAACATTTAAGAATTCCCCACTTACCAAAAATTTATAATGGAACTCATTTCAAATGTAAATATTTAGTAATTAATAACTCTATACATCATGTTCACTAGGCCAACCAACCATCTAAGATAGATCTGGTTTCATCGGGTTCCTATTTCATATCATAATGCGTTAAACACTTTAAACAACAATAGAATTCAAGAAGCATATAGCCTCATTTTGACATCCCAAAACCACACAACATCTATCTATTTTTATGATTATAGCCTCAATCTGAAATCCAAACCATAATTTACAAAACACATACCATGGATAATCAATCATGCTATTCTTATTAAATGCAACCATTAAGGGAATATCGCCTACGTACGACACCATAACCTATGCATTATAGTGTCAGGGATTAAAGCCTCAGTCCAACTAAACCCATGGGCGTAGAACCTCATGTCAAACCCCCACATACCACCATACCATGTAAAATTATTCTATAACCACAACACATTTACATTTGATATGTCTAGGATCATTTCATCACATATACCATTTACAAAAAAACACATTAATACACACATACCATTATACAAAACAACCATAATTCTATATTAAAAACTGGAAACCAATTAATATCCTCATTGATTCATAATCCATGATAACCCATGATCAAAATTCTCACTTAAAATCATATTGATTCCATCCCTTTAAAAAGATATCTTCCGTTTTGATAAAAAATTACTAATGGATTCAATTTAAATTTGTAATGATTTAAAATATTAATTGAGGAATTTTCAAAAAAATGGACAGCATTAAATCATTTCACGTTCTCATTTGCAATATATATGGAAAAGAATTTTATAAATCACCATGAGGCTAAAACCGCCATTTAAAATGGTTCCCTCTCTCAAAAAATCATATTTTTTATTTTAAAATGATTGTTGGGTCAAATCCCAAATGTATTAATTATACCCCCACCACCAAAATCCCCTTATGTATTTAACAAAATACGATAAACAATTAATTGAATTTACCAATTAACTAGGACCACATAAACAGTTACAATTTACAACCCATTCAATCTCATATTTCCCTTATATTAATATTCACCCATGAATTCATTCATATTCAAGTTTTCTTCATACCCAATGGGTAGCCCTTGGTTTCTTCACAAATCATCCATGAAACCAATCGATTCTATGAAGGTTCTGACACCTCAGTGTAAATAAAAATAACTTTCATTGACCCATGAAATCAAAATGCAGTGGGGTTACGAATTAGCTCAATGAAAACATATAACACATAAAGGATATGGGAAAATGATTTAAGAACATGTACCTCTTGTCCAATAATGAATGATTGCTCAACCTCCACCCTTGATTCAAACACAGAATATTATTAATTTAATAACATAAAATCCTAAAAAAAGAGGTATTATGCTCTTTGGAAGAAGAAGAAGAATTATATATTTTTAAATCTAGAAAATGGATTGTTGAATAGGGTTTTAATCACCTAGAGATTCGATTCGAACCCAAACTCTCGCCAAACATCCATGAATCAATGAAAAATCAGTCCTTCAAAGTCTAGAAGGGTCTCGTAAAAAACTAAATCTAATAGAGGAGGCATATAGAATAATATAGGTTTATAGGACTTACAAACCAGGAGTAAAATACTACAATTTCCTACAATTTATGGGACATATAGTTTAGAAACATGATTCACCAAACTCTCATTGTATGCCATCGTCTATTTCCAAATTGTGTGCTAATGATGGGACACCATTGTCCAAGAAGAAAAAGGCTGCATGATTTACCTGGAGAAGGTGCACAACCTTAAACCCTTTCATTTATTTAGGATAGTTCCTATATCATCGTCGTATGATTATCCTTGAGAGGGTAATATTCCCATGAACTGGGATGCATGTCCTCTAGAATGCCACTATCTTGTTCCCATTGTTTCCACTAGGCTTCCATAATGATTAAACCAATCATGAAATAACCATGAACCTCATTATATCTAGCCTAAAAACTAATATTTTCTCTAAACCCCCTAGGTAAGCCATGTCATATATAAAAAAAAATTGAAAAGAGTTCAATATTATGATAATGATGTGATAATTCTCCCCACCATGACAACAACTTTCCCTCATAAATTCAAATAGCTGTTTGATTAGAGAATTAATAACGATGATTCTCCTCCCCCAAGTCATTCACTCCCTTGCCTAACTCTCGCCATTTACATGCTTCCAAATGATCAAAACAAATGGTATTTATTTCCTCTGATGTACTTTCAATTGGGAATCCACAATCCATATTTTTCACTCAAATATTGAATAGTTATATTTGACCTCCAACTCTTCCCAATTAAATATATGATATGGGTCTGGGTTATACCTATTCAATTGAGATACATGGATAAAATTGTGGATTAAAATTATCTTGGTAGGATATGATAACATATGTTCTACCTTCAAAATTCAATCGATAATCCCAAAAGGTCATACATACTATAAAATTCTCTTACCTCGGTTACAAAGATTATGGGACCCAATAACGTTTTCATGATTATAAAAACTCATTCTCTATCTAATAAAACAAGCCGTGATTCCAATAAAAATAGTTGGAATTTAGATATCTCTTCAATATCCATATCCACTTCATGATCAATCAAACATTTTAATATGTATGTTGAACTGGGATCAATCCTAAAAAAGATGTCTCACCATCTTCTTTCTATCTAAATGGTGATTGACATAGCTAATCAAATATCAAATCAAAGGGATCCATTTTAATCGATGATTATAGAATCTTGTTATATTAAGTTTACATAAATCCCAAATGGTTATCCCATTATCCAATGAAATAAAACACGCATGCATGGATAATATATTCCAAATTTTTATTCCCCTACAATATCTGATCATTCATCTAAGGATGGTATATTTTATGAAATTCACCTTGTGGCCCTATTCCTTCTGAAGGCCTTACTAGAACTAAAATGTAAAACCAGCATCCCAATATGAAATGATAGTTTATGGCACACCACGAATCCTTACTATCACCAAACCTTACAACTAACCTATGTCATCCACTTTTTTAAATTCATAATCAGAATTAATCCTTGTGATTGGTTTAGATAGTCAATAATAATTCTAAAGGAATCATCCATTGGTGTGTGTAAGGAAACACAATGATAAAATCTATAAAAAAATTATCCCTAACATGGTAGGAATGGGGAGTGTTTGAATAAAACATAAGGGCATTTGGTGCGTTGTCAGAACCTTATAAAAAATATAAACCTAGGATATAAATTCATTTATACCATGTATTTTAAGAGGAAACCATATCTAGAATCACACATAGAAAAAAAATATTGGTGGTCCTATGATAAACAGTTTATAGAGACTAGGGGATATCCTTAATCACCTCCTTCAAAAATGATAACATCTCTACAATACTACCCTTGAAAAACTGAATTCCATCAAGAGTAAAAACCACACTTTTGGAAACACCTAATAATATTTAAACTATATACTTTTATGGAATATCAATTAATTAGTATTCTCATTTAAAATAAGATCCAAAATACTATGCGTCCACTAAATGCTATCC
Source organism: Viscum album (assembly GCA_963277665.1). Lineage (NCBI taxonomy): Eukaryota > Viridiplantae > Streptophyta > Magnoliopsida > Santalales > Viscaceae > Viscum > Viscum album. Next base: position 1,215,846,124 of record OY728150.1, on the reverse strand, counting down.
ATGAACATCCCTATATTGTGTTCTCTTTATTCCAGCTTCATCTATGTAGAAATTCCAATTAAATTCCATCCATCATTTGAATTATTCATAGTTTTCACTAGAATATTATTTATTAGGAGGTATTTTACCACATTACCATTCCTTGGGGTATATAAAATTTCATTGTTGAACCTCTAGAGGTACAAAATCTGTTGAAACTACCACATATTCAGATCCATCTATGATAAAATGTAGGAAAATAAATTATGATCTGTGAAAACCATGAATTTCACACCAATGAAATATTGATGGTCTATATTGATGGAATTTATCACTCGTGCTAGTACTTGTCCATGGTTTGGATATATTTCTTCATAATGATATAGATTGAATGATCCATATGCTTCAACATGGTAATCATATACCAACACACACCTAAGACCCATAACTAATGCCATAAAATACACCACATGTCACATTATAGATTTTGGTAGGATCAAAATAGGTGTTCTGTTCAAACACCTCGTTACTTCCTTGAGTCAAACCTGAAATTATGGGCTCCATTCAAACATTATATTTTTTGGGTTAGAATGTTCATGGGAAAATAAATATGATAAAAATACCTAAAACACACTATCATATCATTCTGAGCCTAGGAAATTGTTGATCTCGAAGAAATATCTCTGTTTCACCCATGAAATTATAGGTCTGCCTTTCTCAGTTTCCACAGAAATCCCTCGTTCTGAGATGACATGGCCTATTAACATCACATCCCATTTCTGGAGTATCACATGTCAATTATACCATAATGGCAGTGGTACAAAAGGATTCCTAGCATGAACCTAAAGTGTATTCCATGATTATTCATAATTCTAGAGTACGCCATGATGTTATCTAAAAATTCCACAACAATGCAGTTGGCGTACTGATTCAACACCCAATTTATAAGATCCATGAAAACCACTGGAACATTTTTCATCCCAAATATAATTAAAAAATACTATAAGTGGTCTATTATTCTTTAGAACGATATATTAGGAATTTCATCTACTATAACCCTTTATTTTTGAATATTAGAGCACAACTCAATCTTGGAAAACCCAATTTCCCAATTGAGGTGATAAAAGAGTAAATTAGTATGGCTAAATGGAAACTTATTCTTGATTGGAAACTTATTCTTGATTTGAAACTTATTTAACATTATATAATCAATTCATATATAGAGAAATATTTCTTAATTTTTAAAAATATCACTCGAGTATCCCAAATATAGATTATAGGGCCATTGGATTCAAAATCATATAGTTGAATCATTAATTACTTCAACTATATGGGATATATATGATTTAAGGGATTATATATTTTCTTTTTTCCATGTTCCATGTCAATGGTAAACTCCACATATTATTCTCAAGGAAGATCCAATAAATCATATAGATGCATATCTAGGAACTCATCTAGTAAAGAGGCAACCCATCCATAGAACCTCTATCAAAATCCTCAAACATATGAGATTAATTCTGAAAGAGAATGTAGCTCAACACCAAAAGTGGAGGTCCATTTCACCCAGATTGGGGATCCCATTTTCCATGTAAATCCAATGTACTCTCATCAACTACCAACAAACTCACTCTCTAGTGATAATAATATATGGGCACATGGATGGCCACCTTATAGTACACACTGAATACCCGATTAAGAATATACTTTTCCAAAACTAAGAGGACCCACTCCAACACGATCTCTGATAGAGTGAGAGAACATGATTGGCATATCAAACCATGTTCCCTCTTCCTACTAAGAGGCATCACTAACATTATTATACAAGTCATAATATTGGTCTGTAAGTTAAAAAATCCAAAAATATGAGTGAAAATGAACTAATTAGAAGAACATGTGTTGAATAAGGAAACATTGATGATGTAACACCCCAGGTAAATAAAGAATAGTTCATTTTTATTTTTATCCATATCTGTGAATGAAATATTAATATGACTTTAAAGGGGACGGTATGCTCAATGGAGTACCCAACACGCAACAACGAGTTTCTTGGGAATCTTACGTTGCACTCTAATAATAAAATAATATTATTTTAAATGGAGGTTAACATGTTGTCGTTGTATTGGAAGGAATGGATAGAAATAACAAAAATATGATTATATATGTTTTTTAAATGTTTTTACATTTATCCAAAGGCTTAAAATACGGAACAAATTCAATTTTAGGCTTTTATACCCTAATTTCCACTAAAGGTTCACTTATCGCCTTTTGATGGAGAACTGTCATTAAATATAGTTTTTATCACTCTTATACATTATTTTGGACCAAATAAAACTCTTCTTTAGAATCGGGCCATCAAATTTTACTTTGTTTAAATTTTGGGATTTTTCTGATAAAGTTCAATTTTTTAATGAATAGTGTAAATTGTTGTATTTTAATTCAAAACCTCTTTTTAATCTAATTTATTTATATGATTAGATTATCTTTTGAATTAGAAAATATTTTTACCATTAAATCCAATAGTGGTCGTTGGAATAAATTTCACTTTGAAATCGGACTTAAACTAGTGTCAATCTTTTGATACTTATTGTTTCATAAAAACACGCTATTTGATCTGACAGCGGGAATTAATTATTAAATTAATTAATGCAACTTATATGTTGTAAATTTTGTAAAATGGACTTCATTTTTGAATTCGGAATATCAAATATAGCTTTGGGTGAATTTTTGGTATTTTTCTGAAAAACTTCAATTTTTGATGAATAGTGAAACCACTAAGTGGTACTTATAAAAACTGATTTTTCGTTTAAATGAAATTTTACCACTTCTGTGTTTTGAATTTCAAAAATCCGACATACATGGTTGTCATTAAGAAGTAAAATTTGGTTCAATGAGATAAAAATATTTTTTTGGTGAATAGTAACTTATTAAGTTTTTAATCGCGAGTAGAGGTAATTAGTGTAATTTAAGGTAAAAATGATATTATAAAAATATGAAAACACCATGAAACTTGTCCTATTCCTATTGGATAAGTCATGGCCGACCAATAAAACCCATGGGTCAACTTGGGGTCCACATGGAGCCACTTTGGTTGGAAAATGACCCTAATATATATTTATTTAATGTTAAAATTAAATTGACACAAACATGAGCTGTTTTACTAAAACAGTTTTTAAGTGGGGTTACACAAGTCCAAATTTTGACTATAAATATTCATTAGAAATATAAAAAGATTTCCTACATCATAGTATTTTTTTATAATTTTTAGACTTTAACTAAATTAAATTATATATGACATCATGATGATGCAGCGATGACCTCATTATTTAAAGATTTAAATAAAATGGAAAGATAATGTAAAATCTACAACCTACACATGGCGAAAACCAATTGGATGAGTGGATTTAGAATCCTTATCACCGTATACTAGAATTATATCAATGTGGGACCCTTTAAATCCGAAACTCATTTTCAAATAAAGTAATATTTCTTTACTTTCCAAAAGTGCCCCTCCTCTCCTCTTATAAAAGGCCCCCACCTCTACCTCATTTCACACACTCCTCAAGCCTTTGGCTCAGCCAAACCCTGCCCATTTACTCTCTCCACATCCCTCTCCTCATCCTAGAGGATTCCGTTTGGGCAGAATCCTTTCAATGGAAGCCTTTAGGCTCAAATCAAAAGGAGTTACACTTTTAAAGGTAATTCATTCTCTCATGTTCATTTGTTTTATTTTGCTTCTCCAACCCCCCTAAAATCTTTTTATTTACTTATTTTGTAACAAAAACAGTATCTTAAATATACTAGGATGTTGTTATAATATTTATCTGAGCTACACTCTCACACAACTACCTCAAATGGTTAAAGAACATATGGTTTCCGTGGATGGCAAAATTCTGCCTCCCGAAACGATGATTGTTCAATACTCATTTAACACCTTCAAAGGTGGCCATTATGATGTCACTATTTTTATATATGATATATAATATGTTTATGTTTTACTTATGCTTCTGTATTTGTCTTTTGTGTCTTACCTTTATGGCTTCCATTATGGGTATACGTGATATCTTCATTTTAGGAAGTGCGGACTACCGCCCCCTCAAAGTGATGTGATTCGTTAATGCCATGCGTGGGACGTATAAATGATGGATTTAATGTTATTATATATGATGTTAAACTAGAATTATTATATACCTCTATATAATTATTATTTCATTCCATTAAAGTATGAGATAAAAATGAAAGTAGCGTTCATGCGTACGTACGGCTTACCGTCTCCATGAACGGTGCATTTATTTATTATCCCCAAATGTAATGTACTATTATAAGTACATGTATATAATGGATATATATGATGAATTATACATCTAAATTATGAATATAATTCTTTAATTAAAATATACATAACTCTCATTTAGTTTTAATTCCATTAATATGACAAAGATATGAAAGTAGCGTTCATGCATACGTATGGCTTACCGTCTCCATGAACAGTGCATTTCATTTCTTACCTCTAAATGATTATGTAATATTATAAATACATTTATATGCTGGATATATATGATATATATGATATCCAAATCAGGAATGTCATTCTGGATATAAATAACCTTTGACCACACAAACAACATGTAATTGTAAGAAGTCCACTTTCGACTTAAGAACCAAATATCGACAAAACAAACATTATTAACTTAAATGATTACATAATGATTCTAACATGGAAATAAGTGATATAAAAGGAATAATGAACTTGAAAAAGGTTCTTAATAAAATAGAAATTAACTCAAGTTTATTATTCATGACGTTAAAGAACGATCGAGTCAAGTCGGACCCGAGGTAAGGGATCTTACTCCTCTCTTTCTTTTTAAGTACACTTTTTATGTCATTCCTTCTAAAGCTCATCTTTAATGTTTTTGGGATGTTCTTTTATATTACTCTTACTGTAATTTTTATGTTCATATGATGAGAGACCCTATTCTCTTTCATCAATCCATTTTGAAAGTTTTGAGTGGCGTCGTTAGGCTGCCGAATTTTCGTAAGAGATCTAACCTCTCTCTTTCTTTTTAAGTACTCTCCTTTATGTCACATCTTTTAAGCTCCTATTTGTTATGATGGGGGATGTTCTTTCATATTCCTCTTTCTTTAAATTTTGTTTTAAGGTGATGATATATCCTATTTTATCTCATCAATCCATTTTTGGAAGTTTTATGTGGCGCCGTTAGGCTGCTTAGTTTTCGTAAGTGATTTTTCATCTGACTTTTATTCTCATGAGATTGGGCTACATTTGCCACAATTTCCTTTGAGTGGTTTATGTAATGAACATTATTTTACTCATTGTGTAATATTCTTTCATTTATGAGTATTTACATCAATGATGTATTGTCCTTCTTTCACGGGGCGTATGTTTCGAAAGATACCCAAGACGGTAAGGGAACCTTTCACCTTCGTTTTTTTTAAAAAGACTTCTTCTGTTTGGTCTTTTAATTTACATATTGTTATATTGGGATATGTTCTCATATATCCTTATTGATTTAAATTTTATGTCCAAGTGGTGAGATACACTTTTATCTCTCATCAACTCATTTTGATGTGACGTCGTTAGGCTGTCAAGGGATCTTGTTAACCCAATTTCGATTTCTTTGGGTTCAACATGTAGTTACTGAATATGTCATCCTTTGAATATGTGTGAATGACATTTGATTATTTTACACTTAATATCCACTCATATTTGGTGTATTCGTTTGTCACACATAATTATGTAATTGAGTTATCCTTAATCCAAGGATACCATCTTTGTAGGGGACTTCGTCTCAATCTCCTTTCATTGAGGTATATTTCGTTTTATACACAACTTTATTTTGTAATGGTGTATAAACCCCTTTTAATTTTACTTTTATACAAAAGGAATCATTTTCTACGAAGCGTTTTACAAAACAACAAAATGGAATGTTTCTTTTAACGTACGCGGTGACAACGACCTTTTCCGCCACCACGAGTATTATTTGGTCTTTGGCTTCCTCAACAAACCGTAATGTTTTTAGAATAAAATAAATATCATATACTCTTTTATGTATTTTGGTATTGAAAATGGTTTTGATAAAGGATTCTATTATGTCAATATATTTATGATATATTGTGATTGAAATGTGGAAATGTTATCATTCCTTTATGTTGGTTTTATGTTTTATGATTTTATATTGGTACTTGGAAATTGTAACGGGTGGTTACATTATAAACCATATGATGGGTGGTGCCGTGAATACCAGGATGGGTGGTTACGTTATAACCTCCAATGCATTGGGTATGGAAGTCGGCCGTATGGCTATTCCATTAAGTATGTATGGAACTTGGCTGTATGGCTATTCCATTAAGTGATATGTGTGGAAGTCGACCGTATGGTTATTCCACTTAAGTATGTTTATGTCCCAAGATACCTTTATATATGTTATGTGTTCTTTATATGGGTTTTATGGTAATCCTTTGGTTACAAAAATGTATGTAATGATATTTTTTTTCCAGTGAAGTGTTTTTACTACTTCATGAAGGTGAAAAGTATTACTTTGATAAAGTATACATGGTTTACTTGTTGTATTGAAAAACTAACAGTTTTCATTCTTTGTGTATCCCTTACTGAGTTTTTATGCTCATCCCAAGTTTTTGAAAAGTTTTTCACATGACTTAGCATTGAATAGGGTCAAGTATGGGTTCAAGGGAAAGTCATGCTACCCTAAACATGAAACTAGACATGTTTCATTTTAAGAGTTTTTATTTTATGGAAATTTAGTAGAAGAGACTACTTTGTAATCTTTTGAGATGTAATAGTTATGTCCTAATTCTCTAAAACTCTAAACCTGAAAAGATCCTTAATGTGAATTATTCATTTAATTAAATTTTAAGTATGGTTTAAGGTTGGGGCCTTATATTTGGTATCAATGGTCGGTTTAGATAACTTTAGAGGTTAGGGTATTCTTTAATCATAAGTGACATTACCATAATGGTTAGGATTTCAGAAAGAGTCCTAGTTTTAGATAATGTGAATGAGTAAGTGTATCATAGTGTTTACCTTCCTCATTAGTAAATGATGGTTTTGTTGATATACTCACACTGACATTTCTGTTTTTAGTGAATGGATGGATCTAGCAGGCACCAAAGAGACAACAGGTTTGAAGGAAACTGTGGTGGTTCTATGATTAAGATACTAGATAAAATGGGGGATTCAATGGGGAAACTCGTGGTTGTTCTAAACCAACTATCAAGGAGTCATGATCAACCACTTGAACCTTGGTATGATCTTTAATGCATCATGTACGAGATGACCAATCGATGTGTATGTTCAGGTAATAATTAAAAAGTTAACCATTAGGGTTTATATGATCCTTACTTTTTATGTAATTATGGGTTACTCTATGATATGATGGAAAATGAAAGGAATGAGATAAACTTGAGTTTAAAATATGTTATGATTATTTTTGAAGATTTTATCTCATTTTGGGGAATGTTTTAAGAATTATATAGTTTTGGAAAAAGGACAACACGCAGACCGTGTGACAACCCGTCGCGTCGGACAAAGCTGCGGGAATCGAACACACAACCATAGTGCGACTGGTATTTATCGCCTACCACTAGACTACGTGAAGTTCCTGGTTAGTTTGACTGATTCTTTTTAGTTATATGATATTATTAATTAAGAGTAAGTTGATTTTGGGTTATTTATGAAAATGATTAACCTATCATGGAGGATATGTGATTAGGTTATTACTTTTCAATACGAGACTTTAGGAGAAACAGATGTTTTTTGGAGATAAATGTTACGATTTAACTTGGAAGACTATGTGACTAAATCCTTCAAACATTTGGGTTTCATTCTTATATTGGTTTACTTTGAATGATTTTATGGACAAATTGTTTATCGAATGATCCTTGTTGAACTTTGGGTTTTGTTTGACAAATTTTGGAGATTAAGAATAGATTTTCTTTTTATAAAGGGTTATCCTTTTCTAGATTATCTGACCTTGTACTAACCTTTTTGGTTTTGGTTATGGTTATGGTCTAATGATATGGGAACTATATATTTCTTTTTTGTGGATTAGGTGATTCTCTAGAAGTTGATTATAGTACTCTTAATGTGAACAAGTCTCCCTAAATACTCGTCTTTTGGAAAAAAAATATGAGTTTGATTAAGGAATATAGTAAAAGTTGAAAGTCAACATGATAAGTGATTATGTTTTCTTATGAATAAATTACTCAATAAAAAGTAACTTAAAACAAAAATGTTGTCTATTAACTTTTCCTACTGGGGAACCCAACACCGTTTAACCCATCACAAGTTTATGATTTTCTTATTGTTAACTTTCTCCTAAACATGTTTTCTATCACTCTCCATTAGAACATGACCCTATGTTTTCTCCTCCATGTCCATGTTTTCCTACATGGAATCCTAGTATGGGTTAACTCGGGTGACCTCTGTACTTATCTTTCTTTATTTTAAAGTGATTGTTTTACCGACTCTTGTTCCGATGTGGGACTTTCAAGGATGTTTCCAAGCCCAATTTTAAAATTGCGAGGACACAATTTCCAAAAGGGGGGAACGATGTAACACCCCGGGTAAATAAAGAATATGACATTTTTATTTCTATCCATATTTTTGAATGAAATATTAATATGACTTTAAAGGGTACACTATGCTCAATGGCGTACCCAACACGCAACAACGAGTTTCTTGGGAATCTTACGTTACACTCTAATAATAAAATAATATAATTTAAAATGGTAGTTAACATGTAGCCGTTGTATTGGCAGTAATGGATAGAAATAACTAAAATATGATTATATATGTTTTTTAAATGTTTTTACATTTATCCAAAGGCTTAAAATACGGAAAGAATTCAATTTTAAGCTTTTATACACTAATTTTCACTAAAGGTTAACTTATCGCCTTTTGATGGTGAACTGTCATTAAATATAGTTTTTATCACTATTATACATTATTTTGGACCAAATAAAACTATTCTTTAGAATCGGGACATCAAATTTTACTTTGTGTAAATTTTTGGTATTTTTCCAACAAAGTTCATTTTTTTTAATGAATAGTGTAAAATGTTGTATTTTAATTCAAAACCTATTTTTAATCTAATTTATTTATATGATTATATTATCTTTTGAATTGGTTTTAAAGTAAAATTAGAAAATATTTTTACCATTAAACCCAATAGTGGTCATTGGAATTAATTTCACTATGAAATCAGACTTAAACTAGTGTCAATCTTTTGATACTTATTGTTTCATAAAAACACGCTATTTGCTCTGACAGTGGGAATTAATTGTTAAATTAATTAATACAAATTATATGTTGTGAATTTTGTAAAATGGACTTCATTTTTGAATTCGGAATATCAAATATAACTTAGGGTGAATTTTTGGTATTTTTTCTGAAAAACATCAATTTTTGATGAATAGTGAAACCACTAAGTGGTACTTATAAAAACTGATTTTTCGTTTAAATGAAATTTTACCACTTCTGTGTTTTGAATTTCAAAAATCCGACATACATGGTTGTCATTAATAAGTAAAATGTGGTTCAATGAGATAAAAATATTTTTTTGGTGAATAGTAACTTATTAAGATTTTAATCGCGATTGGAGGTAATTAGTGTAATTGAAGGTAAAAATGATATTATAAAAATATTAAAACACCATGAAACTTTTCCTACTCCTATTGGATAAGTCATGGACGACCAAGACAACCCATGGTTCAACTTGGGGACTACATGGAGCCACTTTGGTTGGAAAATGATATTAATATATATTTATTAAATGTTAAAATTAAATTGACACAAACATGAGTTGTTTTACTAAAACAGTTTTTACGTGGGGATACACAAGTCAACATTTTGACTATAAATGTTCATTAGAAAGCTAAAAATATTTCCTACAATATAGTAGTTTTTTTTATAATTTTTAGACTTTAAATAAATTAAATTATTTATGACATCATGATGATGCATCGATAACCTCATTATTTAACGATTTAAATAAAATGGAAAGATAATGAAAAATCTACAACCTACACATGGCCAAAACCAATTGGATGATTGGATTTCGAAGCCTTATCACATTATCCTCGAATTATATCAATGTCGGACCCTTTAAATCCGAATATCATTTTCAAATAAAGTAATATTTCTTTACATTCCAAAAGTTCCCCTCCTCTCCTCTTATAAAAGTCCCCCACCTCTACCTCATTTCACACACTCCTCAAGCCTTTTTCTCGGCCAAACCCTTCCCATTTACTCTCTCCACATTCCTCTCCTCATCCTAGAGGATTCTCTTTGGGCATAATCCTTTCAAAGGAAGCCTTTAGGCTCAAATCAAAAGGAATTACACTTTTAAAGGTAATTCATTCTCTCATGTTCATTTGTTTTATTTTTCTTCTCCAACCCCAAAACTCTTTTTATTTACATATTTTGTAAAAAAAACAATATATTAAATATACTAGGATGTTGTTATAAGATTTATCCGAGCTACACTCTCACACAACTACATCAAATGGTTAAAGAACATACGGTTTCCGTGGATGGCGAAATTCGGCCTCCCGAAACGATGATTGTTCAATACTCATTAAACACCTTCAAAGGTGGCCATTATGATGTCACTATTTTTATATATGATATATAATATGTTTATGTTCTACTTATGCTTCTGTATTTTTATTTTGTGTCTTACCTTTATGGCTTCCATTATGGGCATACACGATATCTTCATTTTAAGAAATGCGGACTACCGCCCCCTCAAAGTGATGTGATTCGTTAATGCCATACGTGGGACGTATAAAGGATGGATTTAATGTTATTATATATGATGTTATACTGGAATTATTATCTAACTCTATATCATTATTATTTCTTTCCATTAAAGTATGAGATAGAAATGAAAATAGCGTTCATGCGTACGTACGGCTTACCGTCTCCATGAACGGTGCATTTCATTTCTTATCCCCAAATGTAATGTACTATTATAAGTACATGTATATAATGGATATATATGATGAATGATACATCTAAATGATGAATATAATTCTGTAATTAAAATATACATAACTCTCATTTAGTTTTAAATTCCATTAATATGACAAAGAAATGAAAGTAGCGTTCATGCGTACGTACGGCTTACCGTCTCCATGAACGATGCATTTCATTTCTTACCTCTAAATGATTATGTAATATTATAAATACATTTATATGCTGGATATATATGATATATATGATATCCAAATCAGGAATTTCATTCTGGATATAAATAACCTTTGACCACACGAACAACATGTAATTGTAAGAAGTCCACTTTCGACTTAAGAACCAAATATCGACAAAACATACATTATTAACTTAAATGATTACATAATGTTTATAACATGGAAATAAGTGATATAAAAGTAATAATGAACTTGAAAAAGGTTCTTAAGCAAATATAAATTAACTCAAGTTTATTATTCAAGACGTTAAAGAACGATCAAGTCAAGTCGGACCCGAGGTAAGGGATCTTACTCCTCTCTTTCTTTTTAAGTACACTTTTTTATGTCATTTCTTCTAAAGATCATCTTTCATGTTATTGGGATGTTCTTTTATATTACTCTTACTATAAGTTTTATGTTCATATTATGAGAGACCCTATTCCCTCTCATCAATCCATTTTGGATGTTTTGAGCGGCGCCGTTAGGCTGTCGAATTTTCGTAAGAGATCTAACCTCTATCTTTATTTTTAAGTACTCTCCTTTATGTCACATCTTTTAAGCTCATATTCGTTATGATGGGGGATTTTATTTCATATTCCTCTTTCTGTAAATTTTGTTGTAATGTGATGAGATACCCTATTTGATCTCATCAATCCATTTTTGGAAGTTTTATGTGGCGTCGTTAGGCTGCTGAGTTTTCGTAATTGATTTTTCATCTCACTTTTATTCTCGTGAGATTTATGATACATTTGCCACAATTTCCTTTGAGTGGTGTATGTAATGACCATTATTTTACTCATTGTGTAATATTGTTTCATTTATGAGTATTTACATCAATGATGTATTGTCCTTCTTTCACGGGGCGTATGTTTCGAAAGATACCCAAGTTGGTAAGGGAACCTTTCACCCTCCTTTTTTTTAAAAAGACTTCTTTTGTTTGGTCTTTTAATTTACATATTGTTATGTTGGGATATGTTCTCATATATCCTTATTGATTTAAATTTTATGTCCAAGTGATGAGATACACTTTTATCTCTCATCAACTCATTTTGATGTGACGTCGTTAGGCTGTCAAGGGATCTTCTTAACCCAATTTCGATTTCTTTGGGTTCAACATGTAGTTACTAAATATGTCATCCTTTGAATATGTGTGAATGACATTTGATTATTTTACACTTAATATACACTCATATTTGGTGTATTCGTTTGTCACACATAATTATGTAATTGAGTTATCCTTAATCCAAGGATACCATCTTTGTAGGGGACTTCGTCTCAATCTCCTTTCATTGAGGCATATTTCGTTTTATACACAACTTTATTTTGTAATGGTGTATAAACCCCTTTGAATTTTACTTTTATAAAAAAGGAATCATTTTCTACGAAGCGTTTTACAAAACAACAAAATGGAATGTTTCTTTTAACTTACGTGGTGACAACGACCTTTTCCGCCACCGCAAGTATTATTTGGTCTTTGGCTTCCTCAACAAGCCGTAATGTTTTTAGAATATCATAAATACCATATACTATTTTATGTATTTTGGTATTGAAAATGGTTTTGATAAAGGATTTTATTATGTCAATATATTTATGATATATTGTGATTGAAATGTGGAAATGTTATCATTCCTTTATGTTGGTTTTATGATTTATGATTTTATATTGGTACTTGGACATTTTAACGGGTGGTTACATTATAAACCATATGAAGGGTGGTGCCGTGAATACCAGGACGGGTGGTTACGTTATAACCTCCAATGCATTGGGTATGGAAGTCGGCCGTATGGCTATTCCATTAAGTATGTATGGAAATTGGCCGTATGGCTATTCCATTAAGTGATATGTGTGGATGTAGACCGTATGGTTATTCCACTTAAGTATGTTTATGTCCCAAGTTACCTTTATATATGTTATGTTTTCTTTATATGGGTTTTATGGTAATACTTGGGTTACAAAAAGGTATGTAATGATTTTTTTTCAGTGAAGAGTTTTTACTACTTCATGAAGGTGAAAAGTATTACTTTGATAATGTATACATGGTTTACTTGTTGTTTTGAAAAACTAATAGTTTTCATTCTTTGTGTATCCCTTACTGAGTTTTTATGCTCATCCCAAGTTTTTGAAATGTTTTTCACAGGACTTAGCGTGGAATAGGGTCAAGGATGGGATCAAGGGAAAGTCATGCTACCCTAAACATGAAACTAGACATGTTTCTTTTTAAGAGTTTTTATTTTATGGAAATTTAGTAGAAGATACTACTTTTTAATCTTTTGAGATGTAATAGTTATGTCCTAATTCTCTAAAACTATAAACCTGAAAAGATCCTCAATTTGAATTATTCATTTAATTCAATTTTAAGTAAGTTTTAAGGTTGGGGCCTTATAGATGAAGTATGTAGTAAGAAAAAAACTTAAAGTATTGTATTTCTTGTACAAAATTGTATTGGCACGAAATTCTTAGCATGGATGTGATTTATTCCTACCAATTATATAGATATATTTCTAAAATTAATCTATTCCATGAGCTTACTAGGTGTATAAAAGGATTCATCAATTCCCTCAAATCCAATGAACCAAGAATCCATAACCCTTAGTGCATCAGACTGAGCTAGTAACTCCATATGCATAAAGGAAGCTTCACCACTCTCTGTCAACAACACACAATTACAAATCTACTGCAAGTGAACCAAAGTATCTGAAATAATGGTAGGGTATAGGTGAAACTGGGCATGATGACCTCACATGGCCTAGCCTTCCACACTGGTAGAATATAACTAATCTACAAACAATGATTCTAGAACAAATATAGATAGGATGGGTGGATTGATTTACCACATCCCTTATTCTCTTTCTCATAGCCCTTACTTTTCTTCTCAACCATTACACCACTACATTGGAATACTATTGAGACTTCTTGATAGAAGGAATATTTACCATCATAATCAATCTACACTATAAATTCTTTGTCTACCACCTCAGTATGAATCTTAAAAAATAATAATACATGTTATTAAATATCGATCTGCAACCCCATTTCAATATGTTGATCCTATACATACTTATTATAAACTATATCGGGTGTGAAATAAACCAATTCTGATAAATTATTTCCATATTCGAACATAGTTATATATCCCTGATGGGGATACAAATACTCATGGGTATTGGAATGTTTGAAGGACTTATGGGAATACTACTAATTGGATAAAAAATTGAAGTCCTTCCTAAACATTTTCTCATGATTCATGGCTAGGACCACTGATTCCCACCAATTATGGATAGTAAATTCCATAAAAAAATAGGTAACTACAATTTAATGGAATCTATAGTCTATATGAACATTAAAATATGCTATAATATATCTATACACTCCTTAAATTCATAAGGGTATGTTCTACCCTAGTTGGAATGAGATTTTTTTATTGAGTAACTCTCGATATTTATCATTTTTTGGACCTGGTTCATCTTCTTATAATGATAAAGACTATAGATCAGTCTATAATTTAGTGATAGGATATAATGAACCACTTATTTTACTAATATTTTATTAGCATGTGAATGAGAATAATCTTGGTTTTCTTCTTAATGATTCACTTTAAGTATCTAGGGAGGCATGATGCCACAAAATTTATCAAACACAATAGAACACATAAATACATTACCCAAAAGATATTTTAAGAAATTATACTTTTAAATATTTCATAAGTCAAAACAATACCATCATAAAAAAGTTAAAATTCAACAAATCCCCACGAGGTGTGTATTCTAGACATCCCAAACAGAAAAAACCATATTTCCCGAAAATATACTACCTACATTATATCAAGACTCTACCAGAAAACATGAACTAATGAATGTGTGATACCTACCATGAAAGAATTTTTTCATGAACCAGTATAGGTTTCTATCCATTGTTACACCCAACCCAGCTTTTAACATGGCCCGATGGGCATTCCCCATCGCCATGGTCGTTAAAATTTTTCCCAGGTATCATGTAACTCCATTTGAAAATATTTATCACATAATAAAAAATTTTTAACAACCCATAAGAATCATAAATCACATTATAAGTATCATCTATAATACAATAGTTCAAAATATGGCACTAAAGTAGTAGTTAAACACTACAAATTTACAACCAAGACCATGGTAACAAATAAATTGGAGTGGAATAAACTCAAAAAAATACCTACATATGACCTCAAGGTCAACACCCTCATGCCACCTCCACCAACACCAATCAAAAAATGAAGCACTAGCACATAGAACACCAATCACCACAAAAAAAGTTCATTAATTATCCCGAATCAAACATAATAATGTTTATATACACCTGAGGGTGTACATATTTGAATAAAAATATCCAATAGGATTCCACCAAAAGATATTACATGCAATGAAAATATATGAAAAATTAACATTCTAATTTTTAATGAAAATAAATATATAATTTACATTTTAAAAATGCATTGTAATAAAATTAAAAAAAATAAAAAATAAAAATGGTATGAAAAAAATGAGAAACATAGGATATCCCCAAGGTACTTGGGTTTGTATGGTAAAATGATTCATGTACTACCAATGATCGCAAACTAGAAACATTGGTCCATATCCTACTAAAGATAACTGATCTCCATCATTAATTATTAGTTACTATTGTTACCTAATCCTACTAAAAAGACTAGGAATAATCCTTATCGACTCACCTAGAATACTAGACCTAGTATTATCTCTTATAATCCCTGGGTTGCCATATTATCTTTTTCAGTCCCTATACCACATAAATTTACATCTTATGTCATCTTAATTCTAATAGTTAAAACCATATTTAACACATATCTGCATTCATATGGAAATTGAACATCCAATTAAGAGTATTCACCAATTCTCATGAAAACACATTTTACACCACCCATAAAATTTATAAAACCAGTTTAAATTCCATGAAAGAATAATAAATTAATCATTCAATGTCAAAAAATTTATATGCCTACCAATTTATAGAAATATTCCCAATAAAATAGAGGAAAACACTATCATAACTAAATAGGTACCCTGAGGAAGTATGATAACATCAAACCCATTAAGATTCATCCGAAATAAACAATATTGAACCCATATTTGATCAACTTATTTGATGGAGAAAAGGGAACACCAGAAACAAGGGAGAAGATACCAAGATGAAGGATGAAAATATTAAAGGATAGGTTGCATGAAAATTTCTAGATTGATCTAAGAAAAATCATCCAATGTTTAGATCCCATAGAGGAGGAAGAGTATGAGTGATCCTTATGTAGAGAAGCTTGAATAATTTGAGAAAAGGGTTTTAGGGTATTCAAATCAGGGAGGTGCAATTTTTATATTTCCATATTTTTAAAAATATTGAAGGCCACATAGTTTGGGCACACATTTTTACAAAATATTCTCCAACCACGTGACAAAATTTTCTAATTGGAGAATAGGTAAAATGATTTAATTAGACATGTCACAATGTGGCCTTCATAGTTCCACTATCATAGTCATATGTATATCTCTAAGAGGACCACATGCCCGTACACTAGACAGTTCCACCCAAATAGTACCACTATCCAGGGATCACAGTTTCCAGTGGGCTTGTTAGTGGTTTCTACCAACTGAGCCAATCCATGAAACCATATCTGTATGGACAAAAACCCCAATTTTTTTTCAAAAAAACAACAAAAAATACATGTAATAATGGAAAGAAAAAAATGTAAAATACCACTAAAGGACCCCATAGATGTGAAAAAAGTCTCTGATGATCGATTAATGATAGGTTCAAGGATCCTTATAGTCAGTATGAGATCATTAATTTCTCCTTGTTCATATCGTTAAGAATTTAACAACTCCAATGATGGATAAAACCAGATGTTTTGTTTTTTTATTTAATTCTTTATTCCTAATTTTGAAGGTGAAAAAAATAATTTAGATAAAAACGAATTCTACTATCCTTATTTGTTAATTTATCTATTAAATATTTCATCAATGAATTTGGCAGTGGATATTTATTTATTTTTTCCATTTTCATCACATTCAATTGATATTGAATAACAAAACACAATCCTTAATAGATTCTATGCCATTTGTTTCATTCCGTTATCCCTTAATTATATGTTCATCATAAGAATTATATATCCCAATGATCTAAAAATATATTAGAACCCATATAAAAATTCATTTTTATTTAATGATTTTCTGAATTTTACATAAATAATTGGGATTAAATATTTTAAGTGTAATAGAGATGATTTAAATCTATTGGTAGTGTGGGAAACTGGGGTTTTGTATCCAGATCTTTCTTATTTTTATTTTCTAATCTGTGATGATAATGAATTTGTGTCAGTCAACATTAACTTTATCAATAACAGCTATGTAAGTGGAGGAACAAGAAATTATTAAGTATTTTAAGGAACTTATGACCTCATATATGGTTTTTTATGAAAGAAACAAATTTTCTGATTCCAACTTTTCTGATTCTATAATTTCAATCTAATAAGATATTAGACTACCACATTATTTTTATACATGATCGGTGTCTCATAGGTTGGCTATAATTTTAGAATGATTTTTCTACACTGAACTATTTAGTGTAGATATGTTCCCTTTTTTTATGCTCCCATGAGGGTATGATGATGCATCCCTTTAACACTCCATGATTTCATAGTACGTTATTTATTCAAAGTAATTCAATAACTTTCACTACTTGCAACACTGAGTTCAAGCGTTCCATGACTTACAAAACTACCAGTTCTAAAGCAGTTATGAATAATATAAACAAAATTTGAAACATTATATAATTCTTATAATTTTAGAATCCATATAATGAGTTTCTTAGACATAATTTAAGAATTAATATATTTTTTTCAGATAAAAGATGTATTATTCAAAAAATACAATTTTACGGCCTTTTAATGGAAAACCCTTTTTAAATCCAATATTTCTAACTTTTATATATTCAATTTGAAAAAAATAAACTTATTTTTTAGAATCAAGGCTTAAAAGTTTTGTTTGGAAATTTTTTTGGAACTTTTCTGATAACTTTCATATTTTTGATGAATAATGAAAATTACTAAATTTTAATTAAAAACAACTTTTTTATTCGAAATAATTAATTGTGATAAATTATGATGTTGAATGGGTTGGTTGTATAATTTTATTATATTTTTATCATTTAATACAATTTAGTTCATTATAAATAATTTCATATTTAAATTTTACATAAACAAATGTTAATGTTTTAATTGTTATTATTTCATAAAAACATTTATTTTTTTTGACAACGGGAATTAATTTTAAATTAATTTATTCCACTTCAGTGTTTTGAATTTGGAAAAATGGATTCCATATTTTGAATTCTAATATCCAAATTGTGTATATAGGTAACTATTATTTTTAGACATTACGAATATTTATTTCAGAAAATATTTTATTTACCGTGGTTAAAGGGATAAATATAGTAAATAAGGTTAAGAATTAATATTATAATAATATTTAATTACCATAACACGTGTCATAACCCTATTTTATGATACATTTAGAACCATGGTAATCCTTTGGTATATTTTGGAACCCCATGGAGCCACATGGGAGTGATAATAACATTTTATATTAAATAATCTAATGTAAAGAAAAAAATAACAAAAGAAAATATCTTTTAATAAAATTTTTTTTATATGATGTTATATAATTGATCCATTTGACTATAAATAGTAATTAAAAAGATAAAATATTTCATACCTCATGATAATTTATTTATAATTTTTAGACATAGAATAAATATATTTATATTTCACAAAATAATGATTCATTATTTTCAATATTAATGAGGTAATCAATTAAATTATATTATAAATTCAAAAAAAATATAATTTAAAGTTTTGATGCCATAAACAAATTCTATATGTGACTATGAAATGTTAGGGTGGATTAAATGTATTTTTTTAAGTAATAATTCTTTAAGTACTTTATCAAAAATCAATTATTAAATAATGTCAAAATTGACCTAAATGAGTTTTAATAACAAATACAATATTATTGGTTGATATAAAAATCCTAAAAATATCTGGTTCGGCCAAAAGGCATATATATTAATAGTTTCATCATTAGTGAACTATATGGGATTCTCTCGAAGGTTTATAGTAATTTTATTAACCATATAATTTAAAAATACAAAGAGACATGGTAAATGTCAAACTATTTAACGAAGAGCTAAATCTAAAAGATAATGTTAATATAGTGACCCAAACCTTTCTAAAACCTATTAGTTGAGTGGTTTTTGAACCATAACCACATTATCCTTTAAATAATTAATTTTAGAGCCATTATAAACCCAAATTTATTTTATTATAATATAATATTTCACTTTTTTCCTAAGGTTCCCCTCACCCCTCTTATAAAAAGGAACTTACAATTTTCTCAAATTCACACCTTCAAAGCCATTTGGAGAGGCCAAAACCAGCCCAAATACCCTCTAAACTATCCTCCATTAAAACTAGAGGAATTATTTTAGTCATAAATCCATCCTATGGTGCCCTTTTGATCAAATAAAAAAGAATAAACTGATGAAGATGTAATGATTCCAACACCCTCCTTCAAGTTCTTTTCTTATTCCACTTATTCATTATTTGTTATTACCATACAAAAAATAATAACCCTATTACCATATATATACTTTGTTGTTATTATAAATACGGCACAACCATATTCATTTTTCTATCCATCCTATGAATTATAATGTCACTATGCGTGCGTAGGTACAGCTTACCATCTCCACACTGTGGTGTAATTTGTTATTCTACAATATTTTATTTCGATTGATATAATGATGAGTAATATGTATAAAAATAATAAAAATAACATGATAATGTATCTATAAAATTAATATACCATCCAATTCCACACCTTTATGGAAATTATATTGTCACTCATGCATACGTACAGATAACCGTCTCCATGGCGCGATGAGATTCATTTCCACATTCACCATCCATGGACGAATATAAAAATATATATTACTCATAAGTATGTAATATATGACATAATAATTCTATTGGAGATGTATATATATATATATCTGTGTGTGTGTGTGTGTGTGTCTTTATGTACTTTTATATATCTTATTCACTTACTTCTTTTCAATATGATATGAAAACCGAAACAGTGTTTATGAGTACGTATGACCTACCATCTCCATAAATGGGTTTTCCGGTTTCATATATCTATCTATTGTAAATATTTATATTATAAATATATATTACATATGTATATCAAGGTATTTATTCTGGAATTATTTAAATGACGATCTAAATTATATGATCAAGAATAAAAAGTTAAAATACGTACGAAAAAGAAAGCGATTATTACCCAAGATGTTAATTTAACATTAGAATAATTATTAAATGGGTTGTATAAAGACATAAATGATTCATGTACGATATAATAAAAATGAATATGGTTCTTTTATAAACTAATAACATACCATTGTCATTATACATGAGGTTAAAAGTACCCTCGACCAATGGAGAGTACAAGGTAAGGGTTAATTTCACAATCTCTTTATTATCCAAGATTATTTGCAAATAAGTATCTACGGGGACATATTTATTATCCAAGTCCATGTTTGTTGAAATAATTTTCAAAGGGATTATTTAAAGAGATAGTTTTTACTAAAACATCATTTTAAATATTTTATATATTTATTTTTCTAAATAATTCTCATTAATTTTCATGTTTTGAAAATTGTTTGTAAGGATTTTTCTCTATGGAAATGAATGTTTTAAAAATGTTAATTCCTATAGAATGATTCAAAGAGGTATGGGACACTATTATTCAAAAATTTATTTAAATTTCTTCTCTTCTAAATTGATTGAATTTTAAATGTTTTCATGAAAATGTCATATTTCTCTCAAAGAGTTTTACAAATCATTTTCATCTATGTCAACATCCATTTATGAATTTTAAACGTATGTGAAGTTTCCTTATTAGGATACAAATATTCCATATTGTATTGATTTTTTTGTGATATGTATGACTGTGGATGTGTTATTTTTATACCATTCATGGTTTATGGATAAACTATTGAAATTTTGTATGCTAGTTTTAATACGAATGTTTATCATATGTTTAAACCTTTTCTTATGAGGAAATAATTTGACTTATTAAGTGATGGGTGGAGCCCGCTATAGCTCCTCGATGCATTGGTAGGTCTCTTGAGGAAAACTAATGTCTTGGAACAATTCCTTAACAAAATGTTATTTGTAGTCTTGACACAAGGCCTTGACTATGTGGTTATGAAATATGGAATTATTTATTCCATAATTATGAATGTGGCTATTGATATTTCATGTGATTATTCACTAGTAGAATATCCATGTGAGTAAGTAAATAGAGTTATTTTGATTTATATTTTCCATATTATGATGATGTTTATGTTGAAAATGATTTTTCTTGTTCCATACATTGCCTTAAATGTTTATTCTTATTTATGAAATTTTTTGCTATATTATTATCCTTAATGAGCATCTGAGCTCACCCATTTCTCTATTTTATTTCTCCTCGGATGCAAATATGTATATTATAACTAACCTATAGGGATAGGCTATGGGATCTATGTGTTTTCCATGGAAACAATTTTGTTGTAGTTTTCCATTTTATAATGAAATGTAGACCTTTTGAATGTATCTAGTACTACTGAGGCTACTAAACTAATCAGTCTTTCGAGACTTGATCGTTTGTGATCATGCCAATGTTATGTAATAATGCATCAACTCTAGGTAACTATGGTTGGGGAATTATATTTTTTATCAAAGTATTTTTAGTACAAACCATTGAAACTAGATCTAGATAATCTCTGATTAGAGTACATAGCCCTATGATAGACATTGAGGATTAGTATTGGGGAACTTCCTAGAATTTTGTTATTATAAAGATTTTGGGAGTTTTTGCAAAAAATAAATCCTTATCCGGATACAAGCTGGTAGAGGTGGCTCTGGCATAGATAAACATAGGGGTAAGACCCAGAAACACAACTTGGAGCTAGACTTGAATAGGAACTGGTACACGACAACATGCCTTACTGTACTCTTGGTTACGAAACTCGCGAGGGATATGGTTAGGAAAATTATCAATTTCCTTACAAATAATTATGAATTTTTTATGAGTATATACCTCCTCAAAGAAAATATTTTTATGATTCTGGATTATATCCATAAACAATTCAATTTATGTTAGGTATTTTACAGGTTTTGAATTATTCATTGCAATTCATAAATAGACCTAGTGTATGCCATTGTATAGAAATGATTCCCAGTAGAAGGAATGTGAGCTCCAACAATACGTATGATTCAAAGAGTAAGCAGGAAAATATATTTCATAGTATTAAGCCAAAATTTTGAAGGGAAATAGTCTCCCATGTATTCTCAAAATATAATGAAATAATATCATGTGCTGATAATAAATGTAAAGAATTTTTTGAGTCCTATGGCTTTGAAGGGAAGCAAGATATGAAAATTATGGAAGAGTGAAGGATGGATAAAGGGAAGAGGTAAAAGAAGTATTTTTACATATGTGATATTTTAGAAAGAATCGCCTTGTTTAATGCATGAAGGGAATGAGATTTTGTTATATGTGTTGAGAAAAAGGACACCAAGTATGTGATTTTAAGGGTAATAAAAAGGTTTCAAATGTAAAATGCTTCATCTACATGGCCTTGGGACGCTACGTGAATCAATGTCCCATTCATCAGAGTATACCTAAAATGATGCTATTGGAGAATAATAAAGTAATGAAACTACCTTAGATGAAGAGTAATGACTGGTGTTTTTATGTTGATTTTTTATAATTATTTCATTTATGTGTTTTATAAATAATATACTAGTTATATGAATAATGGAGATAAATTTGGATAGTACTGCAATAATATTTTTTTAAGGATTTGAGAGCATAGGGTTAAAAAAAATGTAACATAATAGTAAGCTACATGTTTTAGGAAAAAACATGGTTTAAGGAAAGATAATCCTTAATATGGTCCTGATAATGAGGTAGTGATTTTGGAATAGTAGATGGTTGATTTGGATAAAATATATTGGATTTTCTTGACTTCCTCGGAACTGATTAATAGTTTTCTTATTTCATCATTGTTGGAATATTCAATTTTTTTGGATATATAGAATATATCCAGTATTATATAAAGGATAAGGGAGCAAGAATGTAATCAATAATTATTTATGGTAATTTTGGGTGTTACCATGTTTTAAAATAACACATGATGAAGGTTTTCACTTGTTGTTAGGTAGAAAAATGGATCTTCAATGTGTTTAGCTTCCTTAAAAATTATGGAGTATGAGTTTGGATAGATGTATTTTGAATAAGTGTAAAAGTTGGAATAGATTATGTTTGAAATTGGATACTATTTTTATGGTTATTTTTGGATTGTTATAAAGAGCATATCACACAAATCATGTGACAATCTGTCGCGTCGGATGAAGCTGTAGGAATCAAACCCACTACCATAGTGCGATTGGGATTTATTGCCTACCACTGGACTATGTGAAGCCCCTAGATTGTATAATCTAGTTTTTTTATGTTTCTGATAGGTGAATTATTAATTAATTATTTTTGGAACCCTATACGATTAGTATAAATTGAATATTATTTTTTGAAATCTCTTGGAGTGAAAGATGAGTTTATGGTAAGAATTAGTTGAAGGATGGAACCGTACATGTCAAGTATATATATATATATATATATATATATATATAAAATTTTCCCTCTTACTCTATGGGTAAATTAATTCTTAAACATTAGGGAAGGGATCTTAAAACAAAAAATGTGTTATCTTAATACCTTAAGTTTTGTTGAACCGATGGTATTTTAAATCATCATATATTGATGGATTTGAGGCCCAAAATTTTACACTTATTTATGATTTATTACCTCAATCACTCCCTATAAATATTTACTTTATTCCTCATATTATGTGTCTTTAATTTCCACCAATTTTCTCCTAATTGTGATCATAATTTGGTGTTGACACTTTCATTTTCATTTTCCTCTTATTAAAACTAAATTTTATAAACCCAACTTCCGATGTGGGTTTTCCCACAACAGTATTTTATATTTACAACCTTTTATTTTTGAAGAACAATTTCAAATTGCGAGGATGAAATTTACTGAAGGAGGGAAGAAAGTAAAACCCCAAGATTTCATTGTACGTCATTTATTTAATGTAATTCAACAACTTTCACTCCATGCAACACTGAGTTCATGTGCACCATGACTTACCAAAATTGCCGTTCAAAAGAGGTTATGAATAGTATTAACTAAATTTTGAACTTTATATAATATTTATAAATTTATAATCTATATTATGAGTTTCATAGACATAATTTAAGAATAAATTCATTTTTTCAGATAAAGAAGTATTTAAAAAATATTGCAATTTTACCTCCTTTTAATGGAATACCCTTTTTAAATACAATATTTGAAACATTTATATATTAAATTTGATAAAATAAACTTCTTCTTTAGAACCTGGACATAAAAATTTACTTTTATAATGTTTTGGTACTTTTCCGATACGTTTATATTTTTATGAATAGTGAAAATTACTAAATTTTAATTAAGAACAACATTTTTATCGAAATAATTAATTGTGATAAATTATGAATTTGAATGGTTTGGATGTATAATTATATTATATTTTTACCATTTAATACAATGTAGTTCCTTTTTAGAAATTTAAAATTTAGATATGATATAAAAACTGCCAATATATTGATAATTATTATTTCATAAAAACACGCTTTTTGTTTGACAATGAGAATTAATTTTAAATTAATTTCTACCACATCTGTGTTTTAAATTTGGAAAAATGCACTCCATATTTGGAATCATTAGTTCCAAATTTTGTAAATAAGTAACTATTATTTTTAAACATTAGGAATATTTACTTTAGTAAATATTTTATTTTCTGTGGTTAAAGGGGTGAATCCAGTAAATAAGGATAAAAAATAATATTCTAATAATATTAAATTATCATAACACATGTCCTAACCTTATTGTATGATACATTTAAGACCATAGGAATCCTTGGGTCGATTTTGGGACCCCATGGAGCCACATGTGAGTGATAATGACATTTTATATTAAATAATCTAATGTAAATACAAAAACAACAAAAGAAAATATCTTTTAATAAAACAATTTTAATGTGAGGTTATATAATTTATCTATTTGACTATAAATGGTCATTAGAAAACTAAACTTATTTAGTGCCTCAGGATATTTTTTTATAAATTTTAGACATAAAATAAATAGATTTATATTTGACACAATAATGATATAATATTTCCTCATTTCTGATATATTCAAATAAATGATATTATAAATAATAAAATAAATATAATTCGGAAGTTTTGATGCCATAAAAAATCTTATATGTGACTATGACATGTTAGGGTCGATTAAATGTATTTATTTTTAGGAAAGTTTCTTTTAGGACTTTAAAAAAAATAAATTATTAAATAATTTCAAAATTTACATAAATGAGTTTCAAAAAAAATACAATATTATTGGTTGATATCATATTTAAAAAAATATAAGGTTATGAAAAAAGACATATATAATTATTTTTTTGTCATTAATTAACCACTTGGTGTTATCATGGATGTTTATAGTAATTTTATTAACAAAATAATAAAAATACAAAGAGACATGGTAAATGTCGAACTATTTAACTAAGAGTTAAATCTAGAAGATAAACTTAATATAGTGACCCAAACCTGTCTATTACCTATTAGTTGAGTTTTTTTAAACCCATACGTACCTTAACTCTTAAATAATTCATTTTGGAGCCATTATAAAGTGAAAATTATTTTATTATAAAATAATATTTCAATCTTTTCATAAGGTGCCCCTCACCCCTCTTTTGAAAGGTCACTTACCCTTCTCTCAAATTTACACCGTCAAAGCCATTGGATCAGCCAAAACCTGCCCAAATACCATCTAAAATGTCCAAAATTAATCCTACATTCCTTCTTTTAGTCATAAATCCAACCAATAGAGCCATTTTTATCAAATCAAGAGGAAGAACCCGAAGAGGAGGTGATGATTTCACCACCCACTTTCAAGTTCTTTTCTTCTTCCACTTACTCTTTTGTTGTTATTATCAGACCAAAATAATATCTCTCGTACCTTATATATAATGTGATGTTATTATAAATATGTCACAACCATATTAATTATTATATCAATCCTATTATTGATAATGTCACCATGCATGTGTACGTACGACTTATAGTGTCCACATCGTGGTATAATTTGTTATTCAACACTATGGTATTTTGATAGATATAATGATGACTAATATGTATAAAAATAATGAAAATAAAATTATAATGTCTTTGTAAAATTAATATACCATCCAATTCCACACTTTTAAGGAAATGATATTGTCACTGGTGTGTACGTTCGGATTACCGTCTCCACGACGCGATGTGATTCATTTCCATGTTCACCAATGATCGATGATTATAAAAATATATATTATTAATAAGTAATTAATATATAAAATAATAATGATAATGGATATATATATATATATATATCTGTGTGTGTCTGTGTATTTATGTACTTACATATATATTATTCACTTACTTCTTTTCAATACGATATGTAAACGAAAACAACGTTTATGTGTACGTATGGCCTACCGTCTCCATAAATAGTGTTTTCAATTTCATATATCTATCTATTATAAATATTTATGTTATAAATATATATGATATATATATATATCAAGGTTTATAATTTGGATGCATTTAAATCCTGATCTAAATTATATGATCCATAATAAAAAGATAAAACACGTACGAAAAAGAAAGCGATTATTACCTGAAATGTTAATTTAACATGAAAATCATTATTAAATGGGTAGTATAAAGTCATTAATGAATCATGTATGATATAATAAATATTAATATTGTTTTTGTATAATCTAGTAACATAAAATGTTTATTATATAGGAGGTTGAATGTTCCCTCGACCAAAGGAATGTGCAAGGTAAGGGTTAATTTCAAAATCACATTATTATCTGAGGTTGTTTTCATGTAATTATCTAATAAGACATATTTATTATCCATGTCCATGTTTTATGAAATATTTTTCAGAGGGATTATTTTAATGGTCATTTTTTTTACAAAAACATCCTTTTAATTTTTTTTAAATATTTATTCTTTTAAATTATTCTCATTAATTTTCATGTTTACAAAATGGTTTATAAGGATTTATCTATATGTATGTGAATGTTTTAAATTTTTTAAATACTTTCAAAAGATACAAAGGAGTATTTGACACATTGATTCAAAGATGTTTTTGAATTTCTTCCCTTCTAAATTGTGTGACTTTTAAATGTTTTCATGAAAAAGGGATATTTCTCTCAAAGAGTCTTAAAAATTATTTTCATTTATGTAATCATCTTTTGATAGATTTTAAACATGTTTTAAGTTGACTTATTAAGAAAAAAATAATCCATATTTTATTGAAAGTTTTTTGATATGTTTTATTGTGGATGTGTTAATTTTATACCATTCATGGTTTATAGTAAAAGTATTGACGTTTCATATGCTTGTTTTAATGAGAATATTTATGTTATGTTTAAACCTTTTCTTATGATGATTGCATTGGACATAGTAAGTGATGGTTGGAACCCGCTATATCTCCTCGATGCATCGGTAGGTCTCATGATACAAACTAGTGTCTTGTCACAAGGCCATGAAAAAAATCTTATTTATAGTCATGGCATAAGTCCTTGACTATGTGGTTATGAAGTCTAGAATTTTTCCTTCCATCATGATGAAAGTGGCTATTGATATTGAATCTGATTATTCAACTAGTAGAATATCAATGTTAGTAAGTAAATGGAATTATTTTAATTTATATTTACCATATTATGATGAATTTTATGTTGAAAAGGCTTTTTTTAGTTCTATACATTACCTTAAATATTTATGCTTATATATAAAATTTTCTACTATATTGTTATCCTTACTGAGCATCTGAGCTCACCCTTTTCTATGTTTTAATTTTCCTAAGATGTGATGAAGTATATTATGACTGACCTGTAGTGATAGTCTATGAGATCTCAGTATTGTCCATGTAAACAATGTTGTTGTATTTTTCCATTTTATGATGTAACGTAATCCTTATGAATGTATCTAGTACTTCTAAGGCTAATAAACTAATCGGCCTTTCAAGAATTTATCTTTTGTGATCATGACAATATTATGTAATAATGCACTGACTCTGGGTAACTAGGGTTGTGGCGTTACAATCACAATCTGTGTTGTGGACGAGTTATCTACTCTATGGGATAGTTTTGGATTTAGTTAAAAACCACTGAACATAGACCATGGTGACATCTACTATCTCATTCATCCATATGCTTGGTCTTCTATCCAATGACTAATTTCTAGGACATGTTCTCCCCTTCATTGTGTGTCTTTTCAAATATGGTAAGGAATCACCTCAATGGTCCCATATGTGATTACCTACATATATAGATTTATCATTTGAATTAATTTAGTGTTAGTGAGGCCTAATGGTGTGTTATTTTATATGATATTTACATTGAATACATTAGTAGATACCGAATATGGTAGTGAGAACAGATTTATCTATAATTCTTGGAGTCTTATGTTAATCATATATCTGTTGTACATTATCATCACCTTGTTTTTTGTGATTCATAGATAAAACACTCTTGATGGTTTTATAGTGTTTCTAAGGATTTCAATTATGTATTTTTTATACATATAACACAATGGGATATTCCTATACATGTTGTATTTATGCTGCTAGGGGGGCCTTTCAAAAAACTCTTTGGTGTACTAGGAGTAGGTTTATTTTATATGGGATAGATTGACCTTAATTTGATTCTGAAGAATTTGTTTTAGGGAATTTTAATTCTTACTAGAACATTCGACTCCTTTCATGACTATATTAATTTTATTTGACCATTTTTATGTTTTTATACATATTTTTATACTCTAATGTGTGATTAGATGTTATAAATTCATTTAAATTATCATTTTTATCCAGTTTTGATTCTATAGTTTATTGGGGGTGTGCATATCTCTATATGAATAGTAGTTTGAGACATATATTGTGTCTAATATTCCAAATTTTAACTTATCACAAAACCATATCCTATTTTTTGTGGGATTATGTGGTCACTATTAGATTACCATAGTCCAGCTGGCCCCCAATTTGTTGGGTTTTGATGGAATAGTATTTGAATGGTTTTTACCAAGGATTGAAGTTTTGAGATGGTCTAACAATGATTATTGATTTGGGAACAATATAAAAATTTTTAAAGTATCTTGTGTTTAGCTACACGGCCTAGTTAACTAATGTAAGTTTGGTGTCTCACATATCTATTCATAATGACTCTGATAACATCCTTATTGACTAGTTATATCTGGGAACTAGTTCAAGGGTATGTTATAGTATATAAATTAGTTTTATCATGATTATGATCTACTTAGTGATAAGGCCTCAGTCTATAGACCAATACCAAAGGTGGTTCCTCTAGGTGTATTCTAAATATTAACTCTACTCATTTAGAATTTTTTTTACTAGAAGTACAAAAAATGGACACCAGATTTATTAGAATGATTTATATTTTTTATAGATAGAGACCACTCATGTTATGCATAGATCCAAACCAATATAAATTATATTAATGTCTTGAGAAGGAGAAGATTTTTTTCTTCCTAGTCAGGACCCCTCCCATCAATTTTGTGATCCAAATAGTAACTTTACTCCATGTTCCATTTTTTCAGTAGTGCATCTTGCTAATTCATATGACTAAATATTTAAATCTCCCTTTGCTATATTTTTTGAGACTCTATATATTGTGGTTTTGTACAGTGACATTGTGATAAATATATATCCAGGATCCTCTGGAGCTATATCAGGTATACATGTTAGTCATATAATATGGTTCGTGGTTCACCGACATCTCATTGCGTTTTATGGATGTGTATTATGATGGATACATTTGAGTATAGAACATTGAGTTCAGTATTATTTATCTATTTTTCATATATTTATATCTCATTATATCCATTCTTCTGCTGATTTATAAGAGAATGAGTAGATTATAGAAATATTCTTATTAGAGATGTCTCTAAATGTTAATCTGGATAAAGAAAACATTGTACTAAGGAAACATCAGCTAGTAGTTAACAATAAACATTGGGATCAGGGCATGTGGACAAGATTTATAGGTACTAAAATGAAATGGGATCATCCACTAAAACATCCGTGGTAGATTCTCATCATCTATAGAGAGAGGCAATGCTTCTCCTATGATTGGTGAGGCTATATGACTTGGTATTTGTTGACCCACCAAAATTCAAATTGGGAGATGGTCAATGGACACCCATGGAATAAGAAATATATTGAGTAGGGAGGTTCAAATGATGTAATACATGTGGTTGGAGACAATAGAGCTGTGTGGTATATCCAACATTGTGATCTAATGCCACAACTACCACTGCCAGTTGAATTATTCTATGCTTAGAGAGTTGGTGGCCATGCATTTTCAATTATTTTGGATGTTGAGCATTAGGAAATTGAGGTTCCATGTATGATCTTAGGTACATGCATAATCCACTCATTCCATGAAAAATATTTTGTTAGAGGCATATATATTCTAATGGTTCCTTTAACTCAACCTTATCACATAGAAACTCATACTATAGGATATTCAGTTATCAAATACTTATTGGAACTATGTTACATGACACTCATAGGGGAGATAAATATATTATATACCTACATATATTTGGTGAGACCGTATTATTTCATTCATGGTGTGAATCAACTCTTTGATGTTTATGCATATATTAAATATTTTAGGTGTATTAAGTGATTCTTCCATGTATATGTGGAAAGTCATTCCATAATTGGTCGAAACTAATAACAGATTGAATATGATAAGATGAAATTCATATGTAGACAAATATATTCACTTTAATTGGAAAATATGACACTTGGTGTTGTGGGAACTCTAGGATTTTAGTTCATAGAAATTTTGGACGAGTGTGAGGATTCATTTTTTAAGGATGTGTCTTTGTTTCCTTAACATAAATAGATAAGAATATTCATATACAAAAAACCTCATAAGATACCCTTATATCTTCTCAAACATATTTTATATCCCATGTAGTTTAATGATAGATTATATTGTAGTGAGATGATCTTTAGAGGAAGGTATTTTTTTGCACAATGTTTCTCGCCAGGTAGACCCAGTTTTTTTCTCCAACAAGGTGAATGTGAAATTATGATTATTCCTTGATTATCATCACTTGAGAAAATTGGATTTCATGAATACGTATCCATTTCCAATAATTGAAAATTAAATTTTCTAGCTAAAAGTGGATAATGTATCTCCGATATTTGTTTCAAGACCGGTTATCACTTCATGTTTGGGAAGATGTTTTTTTAAAGATGTTTATTTTGTGATTCTATAATCTTTATGTATACTTGGTGACTCCCTACAGTATGAGTAATTCCATTAAAGTTTCATGGGACACATAAAAAAGATAATTTTTTAATACTTATATATGTTTGTGGTGACCTTTATATATGAAAAACATTCTCACTCAGTTTCATAGATGGAGAACATGAGAAATTTGAGGATAGTGTTTAACAGACTCAAAGTGCACTAAAATTATTGTATGATATATATGATTCAGTAATATATTATAGATAAGAAATTTTTGTTATATGTCATATTATAATATAGAGTACAATTGGTCCTATAAAATTCCAATGTAGTTCATGTTTGGGAACCATTCAAGGGTATTATTATAGTGCAGAGCTTATTTACAATGGAAAGATAATACTCGTGAGTCATTTATTCTTTTTCCAAGATCAAAACACTATTAAATCCATTAAACACATGGTAAAACATTATTTATGGTTAGAGAAGTGTTTTAATGGTTTTCATTAGATGTGATAGACGTTGATGAGAACACTGACCTTGAGAATTACAAAGGTCAGAGTTTAGTATGTGTTGTTCTGTAATCCTATAGACCTAGGATTAGTGTTTTTATGTTATATAGGTGGAAGATGAATTATTATGGGTACCAATAGCTGATACCCCATGAGAATAATTCTTATAAACATTTTTTGGAACTGGTATTAGTTGTTTTCACACATAAGTACCTTAGATAATAGTATATTGTAGTTAAATATATCTTAAACTATAACCATTTATGTCGTTGTCAAATATTCACTTTCATTAACTTTATCTGGATATAGGGAGAAGATGGAGTTATTACATAACTATGAGTTTGAGATTTTTTTAATCCCAGGATGGGAATGGTGAGGGAATTTACTCGAAGAGGTAAATCTCATTCACTGTTTTTATGAAAGGAATGTAATATGTATTCATCTTTTTCGGTGAACCTTATGGATGAGGGAGGAGTAGTATAACATAAATATATGTTTGTGACCCCCCTAAATAGTTATCATGTCTTTGAATCTCAACCTGGGGATATTTATTGTGAGGTATTGTATTACCACATATTCGAATGATATGATCATGACTGATTTTCTGAATGTGGGGGGATTTTGATCCTAATTTATGACTTTAATGTGATACCTTTCATGATAAAAGAGGTAGTTTTGAGGGCTACATATACATAGCCATTATTGGAACTTCTAATAGTGGATTAGATCTACCAATAACATTTTTGTCTTTTAAAGTTGGCAGGAATTAAGAGGTTTGTTGGTGAGATTTTATCTTGATTCTTTACATTCCTATAGGTGATAAGAATGCATCAGTTTTCAATAGGTTTAGAACATACTCTTGGGGTTTAATAATATAAACATGAAGTTATATCTATGTATTTTGTGATATTTCATCACAATTATCTATAGTTCACAACACTATCTGGGTGATTGTGGATCAACTCAAAAAATCAACCCACTTCTTATCAATATGATAATAGAGTTTGGTGGAGAGATTGGGAATAAATCATATTTAAGAAATAGTTTGACATCATAGAGTCCCCTTGATGACTAGTTATTAATATTATAGTATCCTAATGTAATAATTATTTATATGTTTATACTAATATTTTAGGACTCATTTGTGGATGATAATTCTATTCAAAAAACCAACAGATCACTGGAACGAATGGAAAATTCAGGTCGTGGAGGTCATTTTGTGGGCTAGTGTGTTAAATTTTTTTCGTGGATGGAAGGAAATTCTTATCTTGGTAGATTTTTTGGATAATAGTAGTTAATATTAAACCAATTGCATGACACTATTCATTCCATTTTACAAGGGACCCTTTATGTCACCACTGTACTTGACTAATCTTGTTGAGATAGTAATCATGGGACTTGAGTTGGTGAATGTGATGATAGAAAATATGAATATCGTCAATGAGTCGATAAATACTAACCAAATATATATAAATTCCTACATATATTCATTATTGAGGGTTTAGGAATTTTAATGTAGAGAACATTTTTTCTAAAGGTCTCCCCACAGTATGGACGCCAATGGGTTTTTTAGGCAATATGATAGTGAGAGGTTCATTAGCTCATTTAGATACATTTTAGCATTAGTGTGGTGGTTTTCCATTTGGTCTTACATATGTTGTTAAAAAAAGTATCTGATATCTTCCACATATCATAGTTGAGTAGATATGTGCATGACCCATTATACATTATTGATTTTGGAATGCTTCAAATTAAGGTTGAACCAACCAACTTGGGATACCCAGTTATGATCGATTATTGATGGGATATGATTCGTAATGGGTGAGATATTCCATTATTAATAAATCATTGGTAGCATGAAAACCACTAGGGGAGATCCAACAAGAATGAAAACATTTGCAGGACTAGTATCCTTACCTTTTTTAATAGTTTCATTTATTTTTTAGAAGACAATCTATGAGATGGGGAGATTGTAATGACATTGTCTTAGATATATTAATCATTGAAATATTTTAAATGCAATTTATGGTGTGAATTTTATTCTTCATAGGGGTTTCTTTGTATGTTATCCCTTATTTATATATTCTTTTTTTTTATTTTTTTTACCCTTATATGGGATAATTTTTTGAGCACTTAAATGGATTTTTAACCTTTTTGAATATAATATCCAAAACTAGATACAACACAGTAGTGTTGTAATCCATGATTTTCCTTTGTTACACCGATGTAAAATGGGTAAGTAAACTCTAGAATGCCTTAGTGTGGATATTTTTAAAGAATTCTAGATAACTCTATTTATTCTATGAATATAGTCACCTCAAAAACCCCATTTTGGATGATGTGGTGTGGTAAAATATGACAAATTGTGATATAACATTGTATGAATGTTTTTTTTGGTCTAGGATGATTAACTCCACCAGGACTATGAGGTACGCTAGGGTGGGGTGTGTGGAGATGAATAACTAGTTTTGTAATGAATGTAATATTCTTTATGGTTCCCATATCAAATCCATTTCAAAGGGGATATAAATTGATCTTTAATATAGGGGTCATAATTGTGATTTAGAGTTATTTATTTCCCTCTATTAATCATTTTTTACCACACCTCCATGATATTTACCTCAATTAGTCATCTCTTAGAAGTTAATAATGAGCATTACGGAGGAATTTTTTTATTTTTTATTTTTATTAAGGGATGTTTTCATCCTTGTATTTAGATTTAATCTTTGATGATTGAGGCTCATAAACATTGATCAATCATGGATAAATCTAAGGTTACCTAGAGCTATTAGCGAGAACTATGAGTTCTTATTGTTCAACATAGATAGCAATTTTCTCTTCTAATGAATGATCAAACATGTGGTATGGTTTTATAGTTACTATTATCCTATATTATTGATTTTATGAAGATAATAAATTATTTTAGTAATAAATAAATTCATGAATCATAATTTTCTTTTATATATTTAATAAAAAACCTTAGAAATACATATTTTATTTTATGTATTGATATAAAATTTAATCTCCTTATTATTTTTAATTTTCCTAGGTCCTTCATACAAAAAATGACAATATTGGATTCTCACATTTGTGATTCATTCCTCCAGCACTTTATGCTATGTTAATATCTACTATTCTTTTATCAAGTTATTCAACTATATCTGAGAACTCATTTCATGGTTCATTTTGATTTTAAGATTCTATGAATTACATGTTTTATATAATGTCTCTATAATATATGTATGATGTTGATGATGTAAATATGAAAGTAGTGTGGGCGATGGTGGTTACGTAAACCATATCATGCATATATTTCTTTTCAGATGTTTGAATATGGTGAATTTAGAATTATCCACATTATTAAAAAATTATTTATATTATAACCCTTGGTGGAAATGATGATGTGTGACTCGTCTATAATTCAGTAACCTTACCCTATCATTACAAAACCATCATAATATTATATGATAGAACCATTATTTCCTAACCCAAGTTATTCATACATTCAAAAAATTCCCATTCCAACACAGCTAATACATTAACGCCAAATAAATGAGTTGTTATTGTAACATATACCCTATACCGAAAATAATATCATACCAAATTAGCGTTAAACCTAGAAATTCTGAAAATTGTATTTTTAAATACCATAAAAAAGATAGAATAATATATTTAATAACAAACTGTAAGATATACCAAAACATATTCAAAATAATTAAATGGAATGGGTGAAAATGTAACACAACCATTTCTACCTTTTAGTTTATAATTTCTTCTCTCCCAACAATGTAGGTATCAAAAAAAGTATAATACCCTACATAGTTACCAAATATTGATTGCTAAACAATAACTACACCACCATGACTACTACATCATATTATTAAAAATCAAGAACCACATAACATATAATCGCTTATTTTATTTTATATCAATTACCCAACATCAACAAAACTTTAAACCCTTTCCTAAAACATTTCATCATATGTTAGTCACTAATTCGTGATCATATCATAACCACACAAAAATATCATGGAACCATAACACTTTATATATTAAAATAACACCACTTATATATTTCTGATGCAATCCCCATCTACAATTCCACTAAACCGCATCATCTCTATCTTATAATACCACATTAATATAAATATAGTATATAGTTTCTTCCTTATAAAAAACTGATTTTTTACTTTATATTATTTCTGTATTCAAGGATTTTAATATTAAAAAATATATCATCACATGATGGATATAATGAGACATAACATTTAATGTGAAAATTTATTTGTAAAATTTATCACATATAATGGTCACAAAAGTTCCTCAATATGATTAAATCTTGGAAATTATATTATTATATTCATAAGAAAACATGTTCCATAGTTGGGAAACATCATTTTATTGGACATAGATTATACATTACATCCTATATTGGAGCATCACAAAACATTTAGTCTTGTTCTTATTAAGATTTCACTTTGTAATATCATGGAGATGATTCAAAAATAACATTCCCATCAATAATAATTATATATATTATATGTTTCACAAGATAGTTATTCACTTGAATGTGTTCATTGATTCTCATACATGAGATTAATATTAATGTATATCATGACTAATGAACATAGAAGTATTAATGAAAACTGTAATGACATATTCTTGTGGAATGTAAGGATATGTTTGGTTTTTAACAATCGAAATGGAATTAATGACTAATTTATGAATGGGCATGTCACATCCAATTATAAAAAATTAGATTTATATATATCAATAATTGGATGGGAACTATCATATTAAATCCATTACCAACTTGGTTTCACAGATGGGTTTATTTTTTTATGGTAATGTAAATGTTTATCAGTAATATAGTTTGATGGGACAAAAATGTATCATTATTTATTAGATATTACGATAAAGTGATTATACTAGAAATTCAGAATATGATTATTGTTTTTTTTTCATTTCCAAATTAGTGTATTCATCTATTGGTTCCATGACATGTCATAAAATTTTGATCATGGAATATAGGTCATTTGGTATAATTCAATTGAGAAATATTCATTGTTGGTCATAGAAATAGTTTAACAAGAACCTCAGTTAAATTATATTTGAATTAAATATTATATTAAATTATAATATCATGTTTTCTGAATAATAATTAATCCAGATTTGTTGATCGTATTATTATTTATTGAATAAAAAATCAATTGATATTAATTTATTATATTAATTTTTTATTCAAGTTTGGATAAATGATGTTTATGGAGTATGAACTGAGTTATCGGTTTTTTAGATATGATATTTTAAATTCAATGAGTTTAGAACAAATAAATGTTCTAATAACAATATTACTATTATTATTTAGTATATTATTTCCTTGGAATTAAAACAATGGTCATGAGAATTTGTGAAATAACATATTCTATAGCCTATGTATTTGAAGACAATTATATATTTTTTCGAGTAATATGATTTATTTTTATACAAAATGACTATTTAAAAAATATGAAAAACTAGTAGGGAAATTTTAGAAATTTTTTTAAAGCTACAACTATAAACAAACTAGCACCCTGGGGAATATTTTTTACTCTTATAGAATATCCCATGGAAATTAGATATATTATTTATAATTCCCCTAAAAAATAATGTAATTGTTATAATACATTCTATATTTATTTAGAGTGATAGAATATGAAAAATATATAGTGGATTAGAGATCATAATTGATAATGATGAGGAAGAAAATATAAAAATCTTTCCATTAGACAAAATCACACAAGACCATGTACAAGTTATTATTACTGAGAAAATAACAATATTAATGAGGATGATAAAGTTTATAGAACCAGAGAGATATAGTTTTCTAATTTGAAATTATGGTGACACATTGTTATTGATAATTAAAATCCATCTACCTATGAGGATAATTAAATATCCTATAAGTTATAATACAGAAAAAAAATAATGAATTAAAAGATGGATTCTATGTTTTAGTGAAAATTCGTAGTTCAATTAAATTATATAGTCATTGTAAATCTTATTAGTTGAAAATTAATATATATGAAGATTTTGTAAATTAATAGTATTTTTATTTCCTATAAATAATGTATATCAACTAATTATTTTAATAATTTACCTGGAATACACAACAAATAAAACATTTCCCTAGTTTACATGCTGAAATCCAATAAAATTATAATTTCTATAGAAGAATACCATGGTTGTAGGATAAGGGATTTGTATTTTAAATATATATTCATTAATATAATAATAATGTAATATGTCATTATTAAACTATAAGAGGGGTCCATGAATACATTATATTCCAATAAGGTGTGAAGTTTTCAATGTTCAACTAATGGATTGAATCATGAATCTAGATGATGGAACAATCATTTTGATGAATCCATAATTAAATCTCATTATATATAGGTTTAATGTTATCCTTGCATATTTAATCAGTTTAGTTTTAGTCTAAATGATTTCCTATTAGTTTCTATTAATTAAATACTAATAAATCTTAATGCGATATCTATCATATAATTTTTTGATACATGATAGAAAAAATTCTTCTAAATGATGAAATTAGGACAAGTATAAATTTTTTTATAAATCAAGATAAATTTTCATATATATTAGAATAATATTATTCCATGTATAGGTACCCGCATTGGAAATATTCTGATTTAATTCAGAATATAAAAATCCAATTGCAGATTGTTGCATATTCCATATGTTATACATCTCTATATGAACAAATATTTCCTTAAACATAAGTGGGTAGATAAAGGATGACAGGGGTTACTTATGAAAATTATATAAGATCAGTCTGGTATGTCATGTTATGTTTGGAATAGATGTTCCAATTCCCTAATCATGGTTTGTAGATATCAAATATAACCCATAGATCCTCATTTGATGAGAGTCAAGACAATCTGAATGTACTTGATGTGTATTATAAATATGTTCCATATTTTAGGAGGAGATGAGGTACTGGTCATATGGATATATAATGTTTATATTTATAAAATAGATAAATATTATTTTAAATTAAATTCAATATATGTCATCATTATCAATATAGGGGATATGAGTTAGAAGTTCCCTAAAAATATAGTGTTTTTCTTTTATACTTTAGTGTTCAGGTATATTGTATCTCCAAATGTAGATAAAAAGAATTTTTTGTGTTAAAAATCATCTTGGATATTTAAATGGTTCCGAAAAATAAATACCATGTCACATTACATACTGATAATACTATAGTTATGTCCCACTCCAAGGATCCATGAATACTTCAAGAAATGAATAATATACTTTGAATGTATCACCTCTTGAAATTTTTTCCTAAAATTGGTGAGGTTATAAAAAAGATGATGTTTCGAGAAGAGAAACATGGTGAACATGTTATGTTTGGCCTTATCTAAGAATAATTCGTAATATTAGGTGAGGTCAAGGAGACAAAAATTCATTAGGTTTTTGTTCTAGTTCATGCTGGAGTCTATTAATTATTTCCCCAAGAAAAAAGTTTGCTACAAACTATACTAAATTTATGTTCATTGTTTTCAATATTAAATAATATCTTATTAGATGATAGTTATTATTATATTTAACATTTAATTTGATGATATCCTCTAATCCTCCTTCACATCGAATGGTCATAGTGGCTCCCCCATGAAGATAAGAATATTGATCTATTATGATGATATTCTTAAAATACCATGTTAATAAATAGTTGACATAATCATAATGAATACTAATGATACATGTTGTATACTTTTGGTGGATCCTAATACAATGAGACTCCTTCATCTAATTTTCACACACTGTAATCTTCAATGGATGAGGTTATGAGAATGTGCACTCCTATAGAAATTATGCCTGACATATGTGTCAGTTATTAATTTTCTCATATAATGTTTCAATTATTCCTTAAAAATAATATTATAATTAATTTATATCATTTTATACATACATTGATTAATTTATGAAAACTGTTATGACATATGATCACTATGAGGTATGATATGATCGATTATTCACATGTGATATGACATTAAGGAATAATTCAAGGAAGGACTTTTCTCTTCTATGTTATTCAAATATGACATATTATTCATGTTTTTTGGAAGATAACTCTTTAATTAAGTCTATTTTCATGGAGATTTCAGAGATATAATAAATTTAGTAAATTCATTGATGATATATTAGTAAAACCAGTTGACCACACATGTAACGAAACCAGATAAATGATATATTATGGTGAAGGGTTATTTTATTTAGTGACCATTTATATGTACTTTTTATAAATTTTACATTGACAACATTATCTATGGATCACTTGATATATTTATAGATTACAACACTTTTCTTTGAGTAAGTAACAAAATTTTCATTGATAATGTGTCTTAGAGAATCCCACATTATGTGTATCTATATCCTCAAAAAAAATCTATATAAATTTAATATTAATAAAATTAATATGATGTTATAAAAAATATGATATTTCATATTGATTGTATATTTATTTACTCAACAAATAATGCAATTATATTTACCTTTTCAATAAGTTTGATTTTTCATGGTTTGATAAAAGGCAAGGGGGATTGATATACCATGTTAGGGGATAAGTTAAATTATATATTTCATATCATTCAAATAAAATAATATTTATTTATTTAAAACCTGAATTATAAATTATCTATGCGTATTGTGTATTTAGAATAATAATAATAATAATAATAATATTATTATTATTAATATTATTCAATTTATGATTCTTTAAGGATTAAGAGAATTTCTTTTTCCATATTTGTATGAATAAATTCTCTAACCATGCTATATATAAAAAATAATATAATTTTGCGTATAATATAATTTTTTTAGACAATAATTTAAATAGAAACTTCTATGAATTCCTTGAAAAGACATTCCAAAAGCATCTAAAATACTAATATCTTGAATCATCCTCTTATATATCAAGTTATCATGATAACTAAAATATTCATTCAAGATTTGATGTGATTTTTTGGTCAATGGAGAATGACAGAAGTAGTCAAAAACCATCCATTCTCTAGAAGATTCTATAGGGAAATTATAAGTATAATAATTTATATGTATAGCTACCTTTATCATTCATATATAGGTATTAAATCATTTTAGATTAATATTCAATAACTGTCTATTTTTTCCATGATATAACCTTAAAGTTGTAGTATATTTATAGACTAGTTATATATTGAAATTATTTAGATACATTCTATATCATTTCTCATAATTTTCATCCTACATTTTACCCTTTATGGCATACCCAACCTAAAATGTATCGGCATAACCGAGTAAAAGGAGATATTTTATGGGTTCTTCTGAGATGCTTGGTAAGGGTAAACATAAGAGATAACATTCGACAATCTCACGAAATCATAACATAACAATATATTTAAGTCATAATTATTATAAATTAAAAATTTCAAACCAAATTTATTTGGAATCATAATTATGAATCCTGAGGTTAACATTAAATATTTTATAGACATGAATCTTAAGAGAAAAAAATCATCACTAATCAATCACGAACAAAAATTTCAAATAATAATAAGAAAAAATTTTCATAAATGATTAGAAACATCGTAAGAATGAATACAATTTCATATATGATGGTTATATAATAAGAACAAAAAATCATAGTGGATCAGGTATTAAAATATATTTCCCATATCATAATGGATCATGAAACATATATTATTTACCATAGTGTATTTGGAATCACTATATGTTTACCATATTGTATTAGGAATCCATTCTTGTATCCTATACTGGATTAATTATATTAAATTATTTACCATTATTATCACAAAAGATATAAATAATAACAAGATTAATTATATTGATATGTAATTTAGAGGCCACCCATAAAAAATGAAAACTACACATTTCTCTTCCACATGATCATAAATCATTCATCATATAACCAAAAATAACCATGGAAAGGAAACATGTTTCATAAAATAATCATCATTTTTATTATATAATAACCCATGGAAAATTAACAGGTTTCAAAAAATAATCATTATCATAATGAAATATATAAATAATATAAGGATGGTATTATTGAATAATATCCCCATTATATTATAATTAACTTACATGGAGGTTTTTATCGATTAAAATTATTTTAAATGATCACAAAAATATTTCTATGGGAAATACAATTTCAATTAAAAATCATTTCATTCATGCCCTAAATTGTCTAAAATATTATATAAACTATTTTATTTTAAAATATTTAAGGAAAATTATAGTGTAATTTTTAAATAAATGTTGGATCATACTGCTGGGAAATTCTATTTTTTTCATGTATATTAAAATAAAGATCCCATTCAAATTTTTTGTAAAAAGTAAAAAAGTAACCCTTTTTCAAAATCATAAGAATATTCCTCTTAAAATATTTTATAAAAAATAATACTTGGGGAATAATTAATTTAAACATTCATATGAGACTAATAAATTATTTAATAAAAAATAGAGAAATAATGTAAATACAAAAAAAAATACACACGATCAAAGTGGAAATAATGTCCAAACTTCTCAAAAAATGATTCCTGGTATTATTAAGTTACATATAGTGGGAAATGTTTCTATTAACAGATATAATGATAGGTAACGATTCCCACATGAAATGGAAAAACTACCAGGGACTCATCCCCGTGAATCAAGCCCCAAATCCCACTCACCCCAACCACCATGTGAACCTACCTAGGGGTATTATTGTTACATGATAATTCAATGAATAAATAGTAGAGAATAATATTAATTTTATTTATCCAATAAGGATCATAAAATTTCCTTAAAAAAAATTCAAGCATATGTAATCCCCAAAAAAATTAGATTAAAACCTAAATCCTTGACATCTTGTCTCATCTTTATCCATACATCCTCGAACATCCAGTATAATAAATATTGGTTTATCTTAAATTTATTAACAAACCATTATAATATATAAAAAAACATATATTATTACATTATGATATATTATAATATATTTATTAATAATTTTTTATTATATTCATTATTCTGAGTTATAAATATATTATTTTTCATACTTGCTTTGGTTCAGCTGTATCGTTCATTATACATTTATCATAATTAGATAATATACATAAATTTAATCAAGACATAAATATCATATATTCATTATATAAATTTATTTTGATACATCCATAAAATGTAGGTAAAAATAAATGAATAATATTGTTCATAGAGATGATAGTTCATACATACATATGTATACTGATTACACTTTCTAATGTATGGAACAAAAAAAGTTAAATAAGAATTCACCTATACAGAATAAATATAATATTATATGTTTTACATATATTCATTTAAAAAATCTTTATTTGAATCTATGTGAGGCTAAAATAAAATTTATCACATCACTTCCCAAAGTTGGTTTCCACATGTATGTACTGGCGATGTTATCATTTTCTAACATCTGGGATGGTAATAAAGTATATAATATATTAAATTTTCAAAAATATTAAATATATAATAAAAATATATTATAATCATTAATCCAATCAAAATATCAATTAATAAAATATATTAATGGAAAATTAACAAAACTACTCTGTGGAGGTGGTGGTCCAAATTTACGCTCTATTGATACATTAGCATCCCATTTAATAGAATAGAGAATGTAAAATGGTGTTTAAATCAACATAATAAAATTATGTAAATTTTGGTATATTGAAGATTTTATTTCATGATGAATACTAAATATTTAGAGGATGTATAAAAAGAAATAATTTAAAGGTGTTTGAGTAAGATGATTACCTATTCATCGGTATACCTCCATTAAATCTGTTAACAAGGATATATGTAAT
The DNA here is from genome assembly GCA_963277665.1 of Viscum album. Taxonomy (NCBI): domain Eukaryota; kingdom Viridiplantae; phylum Streptophyta; class Magnoliopsida; order Santalales; family Viscaceae; genus Viscum; species Viscum album. The sequence continues at coordinate 1,215,801,996 of OY728150.1, read as the reverse complement.
TGTATTTCAAGAAGAAAAGAAACTATATATAATGTATTTGTGAGATTAGAAGATAAATTTCAAGGTATTTTTCCATATATATGTCACAAGTATGTGTATACAATAATATAAGGGGTTTCCTTTTATAAGTTTTGGGATAAGCACTATTGTAATTTTAAAGACATTAGAATATTATAATGTCACATTATTGGGAAAAGTGCTTCTAAATTTACTTAATTTAGATATAAATTTTGTATAGTATTTAAATAAAATTGACCAATAATATAATAATAATGTTAGATACTTTTTATCCCATATCTCTTAGTTAAAAAAATTCAAACTCATTTTAACCATCAGTGTGATAACATAAACTTTCACCATGATAATTTTTTATGAGAAAAAAATATATATAGAATTTTAACCAAATAAGTACATGTTGATTATAATTTTGGAATATTATTTTAATAAATTTCATTTTCTGGTTGAAATTAATTTTAATATGTGAACAATAAACTCATGGAAAAACTATTTTTATGAAACTACCCAATTTTTACATAAAATTAAATTTGCCTTGAAATAAAATAAATAATTACTTTTTGAAAATTTCATTTAGTTAAATAAATAAAAAAATTATTTTTTTAATAATTTTGTGACTAGAAAAAACTAAATTGCATCTTGTAACCTTTCCATTAAATGAATATACAAATTTTTACAAAAACAACCAATAAAATATATCTTTTTTTCTCATAAGTTAATCATGGATCATTAATTTAATATAATGTACTAAAATTAAAATTTTAACTCCATAAACATATATTTGGTAAAAAAAACTCTTCAAAAATAATTAATTCTTGTGTTTCAGAAATTATAAAGAATCTCCCCTTGGTTTTAACCTAGGTTTACATCTTTTAACTTTACAATGGTGACAAATATTAAATATGGTTACAATTAAAAAAAGACAAAGATATCATATTTATAAAAAATAGTAATTTTCTATAACATGTATTGAATAAATTTAATAAAATTAAATTTATATAATTTGGAGAATTTAATTAAGGATTAAAAACACATAAAACAACCAAAATAATTTTTATAAAAAATAAATTTTAAATATAAAATTAGACTTCTTATATATAAATTAATTTTATATAAATAAAATGAATTTAAATTTTTTTACTACATTTAATATATAATTTAAAAAAATAATAATTAATTAAAAATAAATTAAAATATTTTATAATTTATAAAAAAATGACCCATATAAAAGAAGATCATTATGAAAAAATGTGTTTTTAACCAAAAATTGAACTTATACCAAAATAATGTATAATTTTGACACATATTAAATTAATTATATTTTATTTAATTGAAGTATACGTGTGTTTATTTAAGATCAAATAAAAATCATCAGGATTATTTTACATTAAAATTGAACTATAGTTTTTCAAAAATTGTATATTCTAAATTCCATGAGTAATCAATATTTTGAGACAAAATAATAAATTATATACTAAGATATAACTGATAAAATCATATAAAAATAATATATTTTTAGGAAATATTTTTTTCTATAATTTTCTAAAATTATATATCATATTTTCTAACATAAAAATATAAATAATTTTTAGAGTAAATTTAATTTTGTTGCGTAAAATGTATTTAGTAAAAAATTGAGTAATTATTTCTTAACAATTAATAAATAAATTTTTATTCATAATGAACATTATACATATTCCATAATTTTTTTAATCATATTCATTCCTTCCAGCCTTATTTATTTTTAACTGTATTGATATATCATGGTTCTTTTTAGGATTGGTGGTGCATGTTAAGAAATCTTCAAACACATATAATTTATTTAATGAGAAATATATTCAAGATATTATGGTGTTATATTCTACACCATAAAAAAATTTCAACATAAAAATTTTTGTCATCCAAAAAATGGTTCAAAATTTTAACATACGTTGATTGAAAATCCACATCCTACAAAGGAATAATATTGCTTCATTTCAAATAGGAATATGAGAAATTTACTGGATATATAAAACACCATGTAATCAAGTTCATTAATATGGATAATATTCGATGATCATATAAATACAGAAACATTTGAGGAAATTAATATTGAATAACTAATAGATGTTGATAATGAATGATGTCATGGGAAATTTAACAACCATAAAACCATAAATCAAGGAGGAGTAAAAACACCATAAATTTAAAAAAACATAATGGGATAAAAAAAATTTCACGACACTTTATATAAATATAATTGGTTATTTTACTATAAATATAATTTAAATTATTATTATTCATACTAGATTCTTTCTATTTTTTATGAACATTTTCATACTTTCCCAAGACAAAAATAAAATTTCACTTATTTCCCATATCATACAACATAAAATGTACGATTAAGATGATTTATTCATTTATTAAGACTAAAATTAATTTTATGAAATAATAAGTTACTTATGTAATTACTTAATATTTTATATATTAACCAAAACCAAAAATATTAACATAAGTTACTCAATATTGATAAATACAATACGTTTATCTTAAAAACATCATCAATACCCTAGGTGATGAGAATTATCTATTACATAAATTTTTAAACATAGGAATCCTAAAAAATATATATCACAAAATTTAAATGAAAAAACATAAATATTTTTCCACATATCTGTCTTTAAGATTAACATTAAATGTTATCCCTAAATAATATTAATTATCTCATTAGGTCACAAAACAAACATATAAATGACATGATTATTTTAAAATATGATAATAACCAGATTAAATATAAAACTATAATGAAAATATATATGTTTCGATAAATTATAAATTTTATTATTACTTTGAAAAAATCATACACTATTGAATGTCTTCCAAAAAACAAAAAATTCAATAAACATAATCAAATATTACCTGAATCACATTTTCATCAATTCACTAGTGAATTTCAAGGCCACTAATACTATCCCATTTAGTTTACCATTTATAATGTACTATTTTTTAGAAATAAACATTATCATCTCAAAAATAGGTACATATTAAAATTTATCATTCCATCAATCTTCTATTTTCCATAAAATACGACCTCACAACTGAATCAAATTTCTCAATAATCAGTACCATTCAACATGTTCATGGAAATACATTTGGATGAAAATTTATTATATGTTTTGATATTCATATTACCATAACGTCATCGTAAAAACACTTCTCCAATCTATGTGTTAAACTGAAGTTGAGAAAAACATTAATCATTTCACATCTACCATCATCATAGAGAACTTTTTCCTTTAACTAGGAATTAACTCTTGTAATATGGAATCAACACATATTATACACATGTTACCCATATATATGAAACAAATTTTATGAAAATTAATTTATATATAACATTAATTTACTCATACAAAACATCATCCCATTCCGCCTCAAAATTACCTTGACTTATTATTCATAAATTATTTAAATGAATAATGATAAATCTAATTTCTTATATAGTAATCACATAACTCCATATTTATATTATTATTCTTGTCAAAAAACTCGACCATGTTGATATTTTTAATCAAAATATTTGATAACTAACTAGACATATTCAAAAGGTTTTACATTCCATTTATTTTTTAAAATGGTTATTGATGAAGATAATGTGTCCATTCTTCATCCCATAAAACATTTATATGATTCGTCCTAGTTTCATCAGTGGAATAAAACAGAAAATCAATGTTTTAAAAATAATAGTAATATAATTAATTAATGAAAATTAATTAATAGTATATAAAAATAATTAAATATAATTTTTACTATATGACACAATAGGTTTAACATAGGTCATCCATGGTTATAATCTATTTACGTATTTCTCAATTGATCATAAAAAAAATTAATTCACTGAAGAATATCCCACCTATGTTTGTATTAATTATCAAAATAATAGGGTGAATTTACATGCTCATGTGATGACTGTGTAAATACCCAATCCAACCTTTTCATTTTCATTAAACCTAGGTACCTATTCGAAATAGAGACATCCAGATTCTGGTGTCTTGTTGGGGATTCATTTTCTAGGGAAACTATACAGTATATAAATTTCAAATATTTTACGATTCCAAAATATTCTTATATTTATCACTAGGGTTTCCACCAATGTTTTTAGACCATAATATAATAATATTAACAAAAACCTTATCTAATACTAGCTTTATTGACCCATAAATCTCCTAAAAATGTATTGAATATTTATATATGATTTATTAAAATATTAAATTTCATTCCATACTAGAACTATAAGAGATTGTTGTCTCTAGACACTTTAAATATTAAAATAATTTTTTTTACATCCTTCATTATCTACTAGAATTTTGTTATTAGATTATATGCTGATTTATATACCCAAATTAAAAAAATTATTCATAACATAGTGGAAGGAAAAATATGTAACTATGATCTCATTATCTATAGTAATGGTTAATATGAAAGATATATATCAAATATCATAGGGAAGAATTATATAAGAATAATTATAAGAGATCATGAGTATAACACATAAAGTTCACACTAAATTTACTATAGATCAATTTATGAGTCATGAAATAAATCATATAGATTTGTAATGCATGAATCATATGAGTGCAAAATCATAACTAATCAATTAGGAACTACATGTTCATATCAGAATCCAAAATAGATATTTTAAAAGTTTTACACCATCATAGTTATAAAAACGATTCCATATATTAAGGTTAACTATCAATGCTGTAAAATAATAGTCGAATAGGAATCCAAACCTATTTCAAATATCATAAAGGGTATAACATTACCACATATTTATGATAATTTATTACGAATATATACATGTTTCCATTAGTGGACAATGAATCCCGACCCATTTTTGACTATAGATTGACGACATCAATTAATTCCCCAAAATTATCATAGGAGAAATAAATATTTAACTAATGAATTGAAGTGTTATATAATTTTGGGTATAAACATTAAAAATAGAAACCATATATATATGCTCCACAAGATCATAAAATATTCATCATAACATCATTAAATAAGCCATGTAATGGAAATATGTTTCATAAATATTTCATCGTTTAATTAAATCATATCGTATAAAATATAATTGGATTTCTTATAAATATCATTACTATTATCATAAACTATCCATATAAATTATATTGACTCTATATTTTGAAAATATCCCCTAAAATAATATTCAGTATCACATAATGTTATCATAGATGAAAATTCAATTAAAATATTAAAGGAATATTTCTTATAGTAATTACACAATTAATTTTTAAATAAAGAGTTTAAAATATAAAATTTTCCAAAAAAATATTATATTTATTTTAAAAATATTCATGTAAAATTATTACGAAGTACAATTTTCATCCATTATTCATTATGGTGATAATGGTTTTCCATATCTTATACGTTATATAAAATACTACTTTCATGTTTTAAAAATAAAAGTGAAAAGTAACTCATTATGAAAAAAAAAATATTCCATTAATTATATAATATAGAATTTTTGAAATGGGAAAACAATCTTTGAACATTCTTAGTCAAATAATAAAACACTCATTAAAATATTTCAAAGAAAACATAGAACTTTAATGAAATGATTCATGACCAAAGATATAAAACAATTTTCTTCTAAAAAACTCATTCCCAATTATTTTAAGTACCAAATATAGGAATAAGATACTATTAAATGAAAATTAAAATAGTAAACCAAATGTAATAAAATTAATGGATTTATCAATTATGGATCATAATATTTCTTCAACAAAAAATAAATCATAAATAATTCCTATTAATATTATATTGAATCAAAATTTTCATGCATCATTTCTCATCATTCTTCATACATGTTATAACCTAATATTTAATAAATATAGACTTATTGTACATGTATTACATAACATAAATAAAAAATATCACAACAATTATGATTTAATTATAACATATCATCAACCATTTATTAACTTATTGAAATCACTATTCTGGGTGACACATATTGTTTCATGAATGTTTTGATCAGAAGTAAAAAATCTATATAATTTGATCACGGTAACAATATATAAATAATGTTAATCATTATATAAATTTAATATATATTCAGATATATATATATATATATTCATAAATAAATATTAGGGATAATAAAATTAATTACACCGTTCTTGGAGATGGTTGGTCATATATAATCATGAACATTGTTTTTACTTTTTGATTCATGGATTCAAAAAATAATAACTATTAATAAATCAATATTGAAAAATTATAACATCATATAAATCATATATTTTTATAAAGTATACCCTTATTAACATCTAGATTAAGTTGAAGTGAAAATAAAATCACCTCACTTCATAGAGGTGGTACACCCCCCATATGCACGAGTGGCATTATAATTTTTTAAGGGATGGTAATGATAGAAGGAATATATTACATTTTAATTCCATAGAAAATATTATATCATAAATCTAATTTATAAATATTTATTTAATTATAATAACCAACTAGGAATGATGATGATAGAAAATTTATTGTATTGCTACATGAAAGAGGCAGTCTATAGGTACACATAAGTTATACAATCACATCCCATTTGATATAATAGAGGTTGGATAATGGTTGTTACATAATAATAACATTTAAATATATTTAAAATACTGAATTAATTATTTTATAGAGAATAATAAATATTTAGATAAGGTACAAGAAAAAATATTTTGAAGGAGTTTGGGTAAAATGATTACCTCTTCTTCGGGAGGCCTCCTTTAGATCCCTTATTAAGGACCCACATAATGGAATTTTAGGTAGATCAAAAGAACAAATTCATGGATATATGAATTTAAAATTGAAATAGTTTGTTATTTTTTATGTTAACCAGCTCATTTGGGGTGTGATGAAAATAGATAAGGGTTGTCTATTAATTTGAGGGTGGAGGGGCAACCTAGTAATTTCTCAAAACATAAAAAATTAAGAACTCACATTCAAGGAATAATTGATCCAAATTGATTAAATTTAAAAAGAAAGAAGATATTTGATTGAATTAAATATATAAATTTATATTAATATGTTTTTGGATATAATTAAAGACATAACTCATTGAAAAACCATTTTGATCACATTTTAACATTATCATATATAAAATTATTTTTTTACCTTGATAACATAAATATAAGGAATTCAATTAATGAAATATTTTAAAAAATATAAGAAATCATGTTTCAAATTTCTAACCCATTTTATTATAATTGCATTTGTGGTGGAATAAATTATTTTAAATATAACAAATGAATATGCATGGAAATTTTTTTTAGAAAATACTTGATTTACGTGTAAAATTTTTTACCATGAAATCAAGTAACAAAACGTTTTCCTAGATCATTTTTTGTTTAATAATATAAACATGAAGAATATTAGTTGTTTTATAACATCCCATACTGAATGGAATCTTCCACCCATTCCATTAAATGAAATTACCCATTAATATTTCCCAATTTGAATAAAATATGACATATATTCTCAAATTTCATTATTAGCTTCAAAAATTAAAAATAGTTTTATAAAATAGTTTTTTTAACACTATAAAGATATATTCCTCTAAAAAACACTCTTATAGTTGGATAAATTAATGTTTAATAGTGTTTTTTTATTATTTCTCCATGTTTTCATCCTAGTATTTATTCTTTTATCCTTACACTAGTACAAAAATATTTTTTATGTAAGTTTTTTTAGCCTTTGAAAATTATTTTTGACGTGATGTTATTTCTAGTGACATTAAAAATGTGATTATTTATATTAGTTAATTAATAAATGATGTTAGAAATGGTGTTATATGGTTTTTAATGTCGGTTTTTTAAAAACCTGAGTGAAATAATATCTTGAAATGACGTTAAAAAACCATTTTTATTTAAATTTTAAAAAGCCATAAGTTAAATGTCATCTCTTTTACATTGTTTTTTCACACCAATTTTAAAGGTTATTTTTTATTTATATTTTTAAATTAAGCATGTAAAAAATATTACCTTATTGTAGATAACATTCTAAGCTTCAATTTGACTAGTCGTAGAGCTCAAACATAGTTTTAGATCAAAATTTAGGACCATCATAAGTATGATATTTTTTTAATGATCGAATAATCCATCGATAACATCATCATATATGGGATTTTAGAATTAGAAAGTGGATTTTTAGTTTTACTATGATATAGAGAATTATCCATCAATATAATTAAATAAGAATTACTAAATGGTATATCAATTAAAAAACTACTCATAATAAATATAAATCATGAAAAAATAATTACAAATACCTTGATGAGATCATAGAAAGATGAAAGAGTGGACTCATGTGGAATATAAAACATGTTGAGTCAGTGGAACAATGATGGTTTAAATAAATGATCATTAAATTGTATACCAATTAATAAAAGAAATCAAAAAAAATAAATAATAGATAAATAATTACAAATACATTGACGAGATCATCGAATGAAGAAATAATTGATTTACATTGATGATCATACAAGTCGAGTGGGTGAGGTCATAATGATGGTTGAAATAAATGATCGTTAAACTAGTATTTGTTATAATGAAAACATATATTTGAAATGATAAAAGAAAATGCGATATTAAAACTCTTAAGCTGAAATTGGAAATTTTGATTCCATGATGTAAAAAATGAAATTTCACATTAGAAAGATATTAAAATTATCTTCCACATAGGTTTTATGATAAGTAACATTAAAAGATATTAAAAGTTTCACTGATCTTTCACGTCGGTTCTTATATAAATGATGTGAAAATTTATTTTTCATCACTTTTTCACAATTCTTATTTAATAACCATATGTAAAATTTATTTTCCACGTCATTAATTTAATAAAAAATGTGAATATTTTATTTAAAACATATATTTAATTTCCCGTACTTCAATTTGACTGGTCACAAAGCTCAAACAGAGTTATAGATCAAATTTTATGGCGTTCAGAAATTGGCCATCCTAAAGACTTTGTTTAGAGATGATCAACTTCGGATGACCATAACTGTTGATTCATAACTCTGTTTTAGATTTTTGTCCTATCTAATCAAAGCATGTGAAATAAAATACAAGTTGGTAAACATTTTTCACATCGGTTATTAAATAAACTACATGAAAAATACCTTTTAATATTGGTTATTAATTAACCAATGTGAAAAATACCTTTTTGTAAGAAACCAGTTCTTTGTTTTGAGGTACGTGCTTATTCTTTTCTCTTTTACTTAAGTGTTTTTGAGAAAATATGGAAAATGAAAAAAAACCCAAAATTGTGGAAGTACACGCCGTGTACTTTGTCCACACGCTGTGTACTTTTGGCCATGTGGGATAAGTACATAGGGCGTGTAGCCATGTCGGTGACAAAGGGTGTAAGAACCAACTGCATGCCATATAGTGGTCCTTTACACATCGTGTAATTAGTCGGCATGTGAAATAGTAAGGCGGTGGCCAGCTGTGCGATAGCACATGCCGTGTACCCACGAAGACACGCTGTGTAGCCATGTCGGCAGGTGAACAATGCCATGTTGTCAGAAAGCTGCCAGTGGAACAATTTAAAAATGGGAAGTACACACTGTGTACTTTGTTTTTGTTCTCTTAAAATGGGCAGTAGCCTCCCCTGTTGATAGGGAAGGCTTATAATGCGAAGAGGGAGCTCGAGAGAGGAGGTCGAGGGTTTGATGATCCGCCGAGTGTTCGTCTGGAATCTGATTCTACCTCGGTTGGTCTCTTTGGAAGTATGCAGGTAAGCCCTCCCTTCTCCTTAAGCAGTTCTTGCCAATTCTTCCTCTGAGGGAAGTTATGTAAGTTTAAACTGAGTTTCTTCTACTTCATATCTACGCCGTTCTTGAGAGTTTCTGGAATCGACGTTCACGTATAGATTTCGTTGGCGTATAAGTTAGCTGGCTTGGTGTTTATTTCCAACTGTTGTGAGTTTTGTGTGTTTTTGAGCTACGAACCCATATTTGGGGTGTCTTGTGTCTGAGACTGTGGCTATATTAAATACCTAGAATTGTATAGGTAATTGATTGTGAGATAAATATGCTGTTTGGGATTACTAGGGGATCCAATGTAACACCCCAGGTAAATAAATAATATGACATTTTCACATTTATCCATATTTGTGAATAAAATATTAATCTTACATTAAAGGGGACGCTATGCTCGATGGCGTACCCAATATGCAACAACGAGTTTCTTGAGAATCTTACGTTGCACTCTAATAATAAAATAAAATTATTTTAAATGGTAGTTAATGCCTAGCCAGTGTAATGGACGGAATGAACATAACTAACTACAAAATGATTATATATGTTTGTCAAATATTTTTACTCTTTACAATAAATGTTGGAGGATTAAAAATGCGAATGAATCCAATTTTAAGCATAAACATTCTAATATTCATTAAAAGGTCGATTTACTTCCTTTTGATGGTGAACCTCTTTTAAATAAACATTTTGACAATTTTATGTGTTATATTTGACAAAAAAAAATCTTCTTTAGAATTGGGACATCAAAATTTACTTTGTGTAAATTTTTGGTATTTTTCTGATAAAGTTCATTTTTTTAATGAATAGTGAAAAATATTGTATTTTAATTCAAAACCACTTTTTAATCGAATTTATTTATTTGATAATATTGTCTTTTGAATTTGTTTTAAAGTGAAATTATAATATATTTATACCATTTAATCCAATAGTGGTCGTTGTAATTAATTTCACTTTGAAATTGGACTTAAACTAGAGTCAATCTTTTGATATATATTATTTCATAAAAACATGCTATTTGTCATGACAGTGGGAATTAATTATTAAATTAATTAATGTAACTTATATGATTTTAATTTTCTAAAATAGACATCATTTTTTAATTCGGAATATCAAATATAGCTTAGGGTGAAGTTTTGGTATTATTCTGAAAAACTTCAATTTTTTATGAATAGTGAAACCACTAAGTGGTACTTAAAAAACGGATTTTTCGTTTAAATGAAACTTTACCACTTCTGTGTTTTGAATTTCAAAAATCTGACATACATGGTTGTCATTAATAAGTAAAATGTGGTTCAATGAGATTAATATAATTTTTCAGTGATTAGTAACTTTTATGTTTTTAATCGCTATTAGAGGTAATAAGTGTAGTTTAAGGTAAAAATAATGATTTAGTAATATTAAATGAACTTGAAACATGTCCTACCCTCATTGGATGTGTCATGGTAGACCAATAAAATCCATGGGTCAACTTAGGGACCCCATGGAGCCACTTTGGTTGGAAAATGACATAAATACCTTTTTATTTAATGTTAAAATTAAAATGACACAAACATGAGTTGTTTTACTAAAATAATTTATAAATTGGGTTATACAAGTCATATTTTTGTCTATAAATATTCATTAGAAATATTAAAATATTTCATACATCATGATTTTTTTTTTAAATTTTTAGACATTAAATAAATAAAATTATTTATGACAAAATGATGATGCAACAATTACCTCATTAATAAGCGATTTAAATAAAATGAAACGATAATGTTAAAACTATAACATACACTTGTCACAAACCTATTGGATGGGTTTATTTCGAAACCATATAACCTTATCCTCTAAATATACCATTTTGGGACATTTTAAATTCGAAAATAATTTTATAATAAAGTAATATTTTATAACTTTCCAAGAGTGCCCCTCCTCTCCTCTTATAAAAGGCCCCCACCACTACCACCTTACACACACCTCTCAAGCCTTTGGCTCGGCCAACCCCTGACCATTTAATCTCTCCAAATCCCTCTCTTCATCATTGAATCCTCACATTGATCATAATCCTTTCCAAGGAAGCCTTTTATCTCAAATCAAAAAGAGTTACCCGATTTAAAGGTAATGTCTTCTCTTGTGTTCTTTTGTATTATTTTGCTTCACCAACCCCATAAACTCTTTTTATTATTTTCATTTGTAACAAAAACAGTATCTTCAATTTACTAGGTTGTTTTTATGTGAATTATTAGAGCTACATTTACACACACCATCGTCTAATGGTTAAAGAACATACTGTTTACGTGGATGGTGAATTACTGCCTCATGAAACGATGATTGTTCAATATTATTTTTACACCTTCAAATGTGGCCATTAAGTTGTCACTATATTTATATATAATATATAATATTATTATTATTTCCTTAATATTATGTATTTTTCATTTATGGCATACGTTTATGGTTTCCATTATGGGTAAATGCGATATCTTCATTTTAGGAAGTGCGGACTACCGCCCCCTCAAAGTGATTTGATTCGTTAATGCCATATGTGGGACGTATAAAGGATGGAATTAATGGTATTACATGTGTTATCCTACTGGAATTATAATATACCTTTATATAATTATTATTTCATTCCATTTAATACAAAAAAAAGAAATAAATGTAGCGTTCATGCGTACGTACGGCGTACCGTCTCCATGAACGGTACATTTCGTTTTTTATCTCCAAATGTTATGTAGTATTATAAGTTCATATATATAAAGGATATATATGTAATATATTACATATAAATTATTGGTATCATTCTGGAATTATAATATATATATCTCCCATTTTGTTTTAATTCCATTAATATGACAAAAAATGAAAGTAGCGTTCATGCGTACGTACGGCCTACCATCTCCATGAACAGTGCTTTTAAATGTTTATCTCCAAATACTATGGAATAGTATAAAATGAATATATACTGGATATATATGATATTTAAAACATAAATACTATTCTGGAGATGATGTACCTATAACTACTTGGAAAATTATTTTCCAACAAGTTCAATGTTTACTCACGTACTGAACATCGACAAAAACGTCTGATATAAACTCACTTTATTAACCAATTATTATAAAATTATAATATATGATATTAACTGAATAATAATATTTTAAGGAGGTCCTTAATAAATTATAAATTGACCAAATTTTATTATTCAGGAGATTAAAGAATGATCGAGTCATGTTGGACACGAGGTAAGGGAAACCTACCCCTCTCTTTCTTTTGAAGTACACTCTTTTATGTCATTCCTTTTAAGGTCATCTTTATTATGATTGGTATCTTATTTTATATTAATCTTAATGTAATTTTTATTTTCTTATGATGAGAGACCCTATTTTATCTTGTTTATCAATTTTGGATGTTTTGATTGGCATTGTTAGGCTGCCAAATTTTTGTAAGGGATCCTACCTCTCCCTTTCTTTGCATGTACTCTCTTTTATGTCATTTTTTTTCTCTATGTTATTAGGTTAGAGTATCTTTTTTTATATTACTATTTCAGTAATTTTTATGTTAATGTGATGAGATACCCTATTTGATCTCATCAATCCATTTTTTGACGTTTTATGTGGCGCCGTTAGGCTGCTGAATTTTCATAAGGGGATTTTCATCTCACTTTTTGTTCCCGTGAGATTCATGCTACATTGGCCACTATTTCATTTTTGTGTGGTGTATGTACTGAACATTATTTTTATATTAGTATAATATAATATCATTTATGGGTATTTAAATCTTCATTGTATGACCATTCTTTCATTGGGTTTACGTTTTGAAAGTTGCCCAAATCTGTATGGGAACCTTTCACACTCCTCTTTGAAAAAGACTTATTTTGTTATGCCTTTTTATTTACATTTTTTTTGGGATATGTTATTATATATCCTTATTGATGTAAATTTTATTTTCAAGTGATGAGATACCATTTTCTCTCTCATCAACTAATTTTATGAATTTTAAAGTGACGCCGTTAGGCTGTTGAATTTTACCAAGGGAACTTCTAAACCCGGTTTCGATTTCCTTGGGTTCAACATGTAGTTATTGAATATGTTATCCTTTGAATATGTTTTAATGTCCATTGGTTGTTTTACACTTAATATCCACATATATTGGGTGTATTTATGTTTTTCACACATAATTATGAGATTGATTCATCCTTAATTTAAGGATATCTTCATTAATAGGGATTTTCTCTCATTTTAATTTCTATTGATAGTTCATTGTTGTTATGCACAAATTCACTCTTATATGGTGTATATACTGTCCTTTGGAATATTATATCATGAATTACTTTATTCTCATGATATTATAATGTTCTGATTAAATGTTACACCTCAATTATTGTATTCAAGTATCTCTCATTTTGATAAAAAACCCTTTAATTAAAATATCATTTTAAATGTTTTAATGATTTATTCTTATAAATATTTCTCATTAATATCCAAGTTTTCAAAATGGTTTCAAGGATATATTTATATGGATATTAGTGGTTTAAAATGTTAAAAGCTTCAATGTGGTATGGGACACTTTGATTTAAAAATCTCTTTATTAAATGTTTTAAACGGTTTTGAAAATGGTTTTTAGAATGGAGTCATTATTTAAATGTGGGAATGATATCTTTCATTAATGCTTAAGTTATGATCTATGATTATGTTTTGGTTATTGGGCATTTTTTATGAAGTCGGGTGGTTCCGTGATAAACTAAGGGCGGGTGATCCCAATATAGCTCTCCAATGCATTGGGTAACGCGAAGGGGTTAAACGTTAATGTTTCTCCGAAGAGATTTAGGGAATATACTGTGATGGGTATACCAAACATAACCAAGAGGGTTACTCCCTACGTAGGAATGTTATGAATTCCTCAAGTTACCTTTATGTCTTATGATTTCTATGATTTATTCATGATTTTATGAGGTATGTTAAAGTTCTTATGATTTATGGGTAAAGTATGATTTCATTCTTATGTATATATGTACTAATGTTTTCTTTCCATACATCTTGTAACCCATACTAGGCTTTTTAAGCTCATCCCATGTTTTTGAAATGTTTTTCATAGGTCAAGGGAAAGGTACATGATGTGATGATAGTGTCAAGGAAATGTCAAGAAAGAATCAATGTTTTATTTTAAATATGTTTCTGTTGATGGGAACAATGAATACTGACTTTTATGTAACCACATTGTTTAAATGTGGAATGTAATGAAAGTTTCATGATATAATTCTCTAAAACTCTAAACCTGAAAATATCTTCAATGTGTAATCTTGTAATAACTCAATATTAAGTAAGGTTTAAGGCTGGGGCCTTATAGTTTGTATAAAAGGTGGGTTTAGATAACTTTAGATGTTAGGGTATTCTTTATGCATAAGTGACATTTACATAATGGTTAGGATTTCAGAAAGTGTCATAGTTTTTAGATAAAGTGAATGGGTAAGTATATATTCCTCATTTGTACATGATGGTTTTGTTGATATACTCACACTGACATTTCTGTTTTTAATGAACGGATGGATCTAGCTGGCACCAAAGTGACAATAGGTTTGAAGGAAACTGTGGTGGTTCTCTGATTAAGAGACTGGATGAAATGGGGTATTAAATGAGGAAACTCGTGGTTGTTATAAACCAACTATCAAGGAGTCATGATCAACCACTTGAACCTTGGTATGTTCTGTAATGCATCATGTACGAGATGACCGATCGATGTAGAAGTTCGGGTAATAATTATAAAGGTAACCATTAGGGTTTATATGATCCTTACTTTTGAGGTAATTATGGGTTATTATATGTTTGGATTGAATATGAAAGGCATGAGATAAACTTGAGGTTAAAATATGTTATGATTATTTTTGATGATTTTTTCACGTTTTGGTGGAATGTTTTAAGAATTATATAGTTTTGGAAAAAGGACAACATGCAGACCATGTGGCAACCCATCGCGTCGGACAAAGATGCGGGAATCGAACCCACAACCAAAGTGCGACTGGTATTTATATCCTACCATTG
Organism: Viscum album; assembly: GCA_963277665.1. Classification (NCBI taxonomy): domain Eukaryota; kingdom Viridiplantae; phylum Streptophyta; class Magnoliopsida; order Santalales; family Viscaceae; genus Viscum; species Viscum album. Next base: position 1,215,786,141 of record OY728150.1, on the reverse strand, counting down.
GACTACGTGAAGTCCCTGGTTAGTTTGACTAATTCTTTTTAGTTAGATGATTTTTGGAATCAAGAGTAACTTTATTTTGGGTTATCTATGGAAATGATTAACCTATCATGGAGGATATGTGATTTGGTTAATTAATTTTGAATATGAGAATTTAAGAGCAACTGATGTTATTTGGAGATAAAAGTTAATTTGTACCTTGGAAGGCTATGTGATTAAATCCTTCAAATATTTGGGTTTTAATCTTAGTTTGGTTTATTTTGAAAAATTTTATGGACAATTTTTTATCGAATGGTCTTCGTTGAACTTTGGGTTTTTTTGGAAAAATTTTAGAGATTAAGAATAGATTTTCTTTTAATAAAGGTTTATACTTCTGTGGATTATCTAGCCACATAATAAAAATTTTGGTGTTGGATTTTGTCTAAAGACATGGGAAATATATAGGTCTCTTTTGTGGATTAGGTGATTCTCATGATGTTGATTATAGTACTCTTAATGTGAACAAGTATTCCTAAATACTCTTCTTATGGAAAAAATATGAGTTTGATTAAGGAATCTAGTAAAATTTGAAAGTCTACGTGACAAGTAAGTATGATTCATTATGATTTAGTTAAGCTCAAAAATAAATTCCTCAATGAAGAGTAACTTAAAACAAAAATGTTGTCTGTTAACTTTTCCTATTGGGGAATCGAATACCGTTTAACCCATCACAAGTTTGTGATTTTCTTATGGTTAACTTTCTCCTTGACATGTTTACTATCACTCTCCATCAGAACATGACCCTTTGTTTTCTCATCTATATCAATATATTCCTACATTGAATCATAGTATTTGTTAACTTGGGTGACCTTTGTACTTCTCTTTATGTATTTTAAAGTGATTGTTTTACTGACTCTTGTTTCCATGTGGGATTTTCAATGAAGTTTCCAAGCCCAATTTTAAAATTGCGAGGACGCGATTCCCAAAAGGGGGAAAGATGTAACACCCCAGTTAAATAAAGAATATTACATTTTCACATTTATCCATATTTGTGAATAAAATATTAATATTACTTTAAAGGGGATGTTGTGTTCGATGGCGTACCTAATACGCAACAACGAGTTTCTTGGGAATCTTATGTTGCACTCTAATAATAAAATAATATTATTTTAAATGGTAGTTAACGCCTAGCCATTGTAATTGCGAGAATGAACAGAACTAACTAGAAAATGTTCATATATGTTTGTCAAATATTTTTACTCTTTATAATAAATGTTAGAGGATTAAAAATGCGAATTAATCCAATTTTAAGCTTAAACATTCTAATATACTTTAAAAGGTCGATTAACCGCCTTTTGATGGAGAACCTCTTTTAAATCCACTTTTTGAAAATTTTATGTGTTATATATGAAAAAATAAAATTATTCTTTAGAATTGGGAAATCGAAATTTACTTTGTGTAAATTTTTGGTATTTTTCTCGATAAAGTTCATTTTTTAATGAATAGTGAAAAATGTTGTATTTTAATTCAAAACCACTTTTTAATATAATTTATTAATATGGTTAGATTATCTTTTGAATTGGATTTAAAGTGAAATTAGAATATATTTTTACCATTTAATCCAATAGTGGTCGTTGGAGTTTATTTCACTTTGAAATTGGACTTAAAATAGTGTCAATATTTTGATATATATTGTTTAATAAAAACATGCAATTTATCATGACAACGGGAATTAATTATGAAATTAATTAATTTAACTTATATGATTTTAATTTTGTAAAATAGACATCATTTTTGAATTTGGAATATAAAATATAGCTTAGGGTGATGTTTTGGTATTATTCTGAAAAACGTCAATTTTTGATGAATAGTGAAACCACTAAGTGGTACTTAAAAAACTAATTTTTCGTTTAAATGAAACTTTACCACTTCTGTGTTTTGAATATAAAAAATCCGACATACATGGATTTCATTAGAAAGTAAAATGTTGTTCAATGGGATTAAAATAATTTTTCAGTGAATAGTAACTTTAATGTTTTTAATCGCGATTAGAGAAAATTAATGTAATTTAAGGTAAAAATAATTTTTTAATAATATGAAATGAGCTTGACACATGTCCTACCATCATTGGATGTGTCATGGCCGACCAATACAATCTATGGGTCAACTTGGGGACCCTATGAAGCCACTTTGGTTGGAAAATGACATAAATACCTTTTTATTTAATGTTAAAATTAAAATGTCGCAAACATGAGTTTTTTTACTAAAAAAAATTTTAAATGGGGTTATACAAGTAATATTTTTTACTATAAATATTCATTATAAAGATAAAAATATTTCCTACATCATGATATTTTTTTTATAATTTTTATAGATTAAATAAATTAAATTATTTATGACATCATGATGAAGCATCAATTACCTCATTAATAAGGGATTTAAATAAAATGAAAATATAATATTAAAAATATAACATACACTTGTAAAAAACCTATTAGATGGGTTTATTTCGAAACCTTATCAACTTATCCTCGAAATATAACCTTTTGGGACCTTTTAAATCCGAAAATCATTTTATAATAAAGTAATATTTTATAACATTCCAAGAGTGCCCCTCCTCTCCTCTTATAAAAGGCCCCCACGTCTACCACCTTACACACACCTCTCAAGCCTTTGGCTCGGCTAAAACCTGACCATTTAATCTCTCCACATCTTTATATTCATCATTGAGGCCTCACTTTGGGCATAATCCTTTCCAAGGAAGCCTTTGAGCTCAAATCAAAGAGAGTTACCCGATTTAAAGGTAATGTCTTCCCTTGTGTTCTTTTGTTTTATTTTGCTTCTCCAACCCCGTAACATCTTTTTATTATTTTCTTTTGTAACAACACCAGTATCTTCAATATACTAGGATGTTTTTATGTGATGTATTTGAGCTACAATTACACACACCATCGTCTAATGGTTAAAGAATATACTGTTTCTGTGGATGGTGAATTACTGCCTCACGAAATGATGATTGTTCAATATTCTTTTAGCACCTTCAAAGGTGGCCATTAAGATGTCACTATATTAATATATTATATATAATATGTTTATGTTTTCTTTAAGCTTCTTTATTTTTAATTTATGGCATACCTTTATGGTTTCCATTATGGGTAAACACGATATCTTCATTTTAGGAAGTGCGGACTACCGCCCCCTCAATGTGATTTGGTTCGTTAATGCCATATGTGGGATGTATAAAGGATGGAATTAATGGTATTACAAGTGTTATCCTACTGTAATTATAATATACCTTTATATCATTATTATTTCATTCCATTGAATATAAAAAAAAGAAATGAAAGTAGCGTTCATGCGTACGTACGGCTTACCGTCTCAATGAACGGTACATTTCATTTCTTATCTCCAAATGTTATGTACTATTATAAGTACATATATATAATGGATATATATGTAATATATTACATATAAATGATGGGTATCATTCTGAAATTATAATATATATATCTCCCATTTTGTTTTAATTCCATTAATATGACAAAAAATGAAAGTAGCGTTCATGCGTACGTACGGCCTACCGTCTCCATGAACGGTGCTTTTAATTTTTTATCACCAAATGCTATGGAATAGTATAAAATGAAAATATACTGGATATATATGATATTTAAAACATCAATACTATTCTGGAGATGGTGTACCTATAACTTCATGTAAAATTGTTTTCCAACAAGTTCAATGTTTACTCATGTACTGAACATCAACAAAAACGTCTGATATAAACTCACTTTATTAACCAATTATTATAACATTATAATATGTGATATGAACTGAATAATAATATTTAAAGGAGGTCCTTAATCATTTATAAATTGACAAAATTTTATTATTCAGGAGATTAAATAACGATCGAGTCATGTCGGACACGAGGTAAGGGAAACCTACCCCTCTCTTTCTTTTTAAGTACACACTTTTATGTCATTCCTTTTAAGGTCATATTTCTTATGATTGGGATGTTCTTTTATATTAATATTACTTTAATTTTTATGTTCATATGAAGATAGACCCTATTTTCTCTTGTCTTTCCATTTTGGATGTTTTGATTTGTGCCGTTAGGCTGCCAAATTTTTGTAAGGGATCATACCTCTCCCTTTCATTGCAAGTACTCTCTTTTATGTAATTTATTTTATCCTCTATGTTCTTATGTTAGAGGATGTTATTTTATATTCCTATTTCTGTACTTTTTATGTTCATGTGATTAGAGACCCTATTTGATCTCATCAATCCATTTTTTTAAGTTTTAAGTGGTGTCGTTAGGCTGCCAAATTTTCATAAGGGGATTTTCATCTCACTTTTTGTTCCCATGAGATTCATGCTACATTGGCCACTATTTACTTTTTGTGTGGTGTATGTAATTCCCATAATTTTACTATTATTATAATATACTCTCATTTATGGGTAGTTACTTCTTCATTGTATGGCCATTCTTTCATGGGGTTTAGGTTTTCAAAGTTTCCCAAATCGGTAAGGGAACCTTTCACACTCATCTTTTAAAAAAACGTATTTTGTTACGTCTTTTAATTTACATATTTTTCTGTTGGGATATGTTCTTATATATCCTTATTGATGTAAATTTTATGTCCAAGTGATGAGATACCATTTTATCTCTCATCAGCTAATTTAATGAATTTTAAAGTGACGCTGTTAGGCTGTCGAATTTTACCAAGGGAACTTCTTAACCCAATTTCGATTTCCTTGGGTTCAACAAGTAGTTATTGAATATGTTATCCTTTGAATATGTGTGAATGACCTTTGATTGTTTTATAATTAATATCCACTTATATTAGGTGTATTTATGTTTGTCACACATAATTATGAGATTGATTCATCCTTAATTTAAGGATACCTTCTTTAAAAGGGATTTTATCTCATTTTACATTTCTATGGAGACTTCATTGTTTTTATACACCAATTCACTCTTCTATGGTGTATATACTGTCCTTTGGAATATCATATCATTAAAACCATTTATTCTCATGATATTATAAAGTTCTGATTAAATGTTATTCCTCAATTATTGTATTCAAGTGTCTCTCATTTTGATAAAAACCCTTTAATTAAAATATCGTTTTAAATTTCTTAATGATATATTCTTATAAATATTTCTCATCAATATCCATGTTTTCAAAATGGTTTCAAGGATGTATTTATATGGATATTATTGGTTTAAAATTTTAAAATCTTTAATGTGGTATGGGACACATTGATTTAAAAATATATTTATTAAATGTTTTAAACGGTTTTGAAAATGGTTTTTAGAATGGAGTCATTATTTCAATGTGGGAATGTTATCTTTCTTTTATGCTTAAGTACTGATCTATTATTATGTTATGGTTATTGGGAATAGTTTATGAAGATTGGTGTTTCCGTGATAAACTAAGGGTGGGTGAGCCTAATATAGCTCTCCAATGCATTGGGTAACGCGAAGGGGTTAAACATTAATGTTTCTCCAAAGATATTTAGGGAATATAATGTGATGGGTATTCCAAAGGTAACCAAGAGGGTTACTCCCTATGTAAGACTATTATGAATGCCTCAAGTTACCTTTATGTCTTATTATTTCTATGATTTATTCATTATTTTATGAGGTATGTTAAAGTGCTTATGATTTATCGGTAAAGTATGATTTCATTCTTATTTATATATATACTCATGTTTCATTTCCATACATCTTGTAACCCTTACTGAGCTTTTTATGCTCATCCCATGTTTTTGAAATGTTTTTCACAGGTCAAGGAAAAGTTACATGATGTGATGATAGTGTCAAGGAAGTTTCAAGAAAGAATCCATGTTTTATTTTAAATATGGTTCTGTTGATGGGAAAAATGAATACTGTCTTTTATGTAACCACTTTGTTTAAATGTGGAATGTAATGAAAGTTTCATGATCTAATTCTATAAAACTCTAAACCTGAATAGATCCTCAATGTGTAATCTTGTAATAACTCATGATTAAGTAAGGTTTAAGGCTGGGGCCTTATATCCTGGACCACCCCGTGGGTGCATTCCTCTATTTAGCTATTTGGCCAGGGTACCTGAGGGTATGCCTTTTTATTTTATGTAGAATTTCCTTGAGTAAAATTTTCTGTTTACTGCTTGTTAACATGTTGGGCTTGGCCCGGTTACCTATTTAGACTGAGGGGAGTGTTGTGATTAGCCTATGGGCATTGTACTACCTAGCTTGTGGGCAACTTCTTCCGTGCTTGTGGGAAGCTAATTCTGTGCCTGTGGGCGACACTTCTTATGCATGTGGGAAATATCTGTATGCCTGTGGGAAGATTCTTGTGTTAGGATTTCTCCTTACCTAAGGGTTAGATTTTACGTGTCTGAGGACGTTAGTTGTTTGATTAGAATATTCACTGTGGTGATATTTTAAATTAAACGATTAAAATGGATATTAAAATGGACAAACAATTGGTTAAGTTAGCTACTTTTTAGTAATGTTTACTTTATTTCATTTTACTACTGCACACTATTGTTGCATGTTTTACACATATTTGAGCATGGGACTTTGGTGGTTGCCTACTAAGATATATTTCTCACACCCTATTTGGGTCATTCTTTTCGGCCCAAATGAATTATGTTTCTGCAGGTGTAGATAAGGGAAAATGTGCTTATACAGGTACCTGATTGTTGCTGAGGTGTAGGGGAGCATGGGACTAGGCTTAGGCTCACGATGCTACTAGATGTTTGTTTTGTTTTTATTCCATGTACTTGTACCTCATTTTTATTGTATTGTATTACTGTGTAAGATGTTTTGGCCTTTTTCATCTAATTGTACCATGTTGCATCATTTTGTATATTGGTTGGTAATATCTACCGCCGTTGTGGATTCAATTGTGTATGCTTTACTTCTTCCACTGCAGATGAATGTTTTATTCTGTATTCTGTTGCATTACACTTTGAAAAAAGAGGGCATAGTATCCCCACTAACAAACCTGGGCCCTCACTGCTAGTCGGCAGCCTCTGGTGTTTGGGAAAATGTGCTTGAGGTCATGTGGTGAACCGGGTTCGGGGCACCCGTTGCATGACACCCGGGGTCGGGACGTTACAATGTGGTATCAGATGGGTTTTTTTCTTTGACTTACTATTTCGAGCCTTAGTTAGAGATAGGATGGAACATTAGTTGGTAATAATCTATTCCTGGTCATATCTATCCCGTGTATAGGGAAAATCCAATTTACCTCGTATTGGAATTTTACACATTTTGCAATATACAGTTGATATGATTTCACCATTGGGTGACACACTTGTGATTGTGCTGTTTATATTTTATCAATGGGTTCTATTTAGTTGCAACCCGATAAGATGAGGGTATTTCATCTAATGAATCATTTAAGCACATGCTATAAATCACATTTCATGCATAGTTCCATGCCATGTAGGTGCATTAGAAATTGTATGTTGTTGTGATAGTTGATGTGATAGAAAAGCATGATGTTTTGATAGCGTCTTGATAAAATCATGTTATCTGATAGGGTATTATTGTGTGAGCCTGTTTGTTATAATGGACGGCAAACTCTGGTTTTTGGGGATTATGGTCCCCCATTGACCGGAATATGATGGATCATTGACAGTTTATTTTTTTATAACACATATAAGATGTCAAAAATTGATTCGTGGGGATTATTGGCCCTCACGGATCGGAATTTGACACTGAGGTGTTGTTTTGAAGTATTTTATGGGTTCCGGAGAAGTTTTTGAGGCATACTATCCAGAATTTCTTGTATACACGGCTTGTAGAACCTTCAACATGCTGTGTAGTCTCTTCCTATGTCACAAACCATGTGGGCGACGACAAGGGGAAGGGAAATTCTCGGGGCGAACACGCCAGGTAGCTTGTGTACACACCGTGTAGTGCTGACCCGGTGTTTTCGTGTAACTAACAACACGGGTGGAGGAAACCTTAAGAAATACACGCCGTGTCCACTGAGGAACCGGCCATGTAGTGTGACCTGGGAACCTAGATGTGTAACTAACAACACGGGTCAGGGTAATCCTTTCTTGTACACGTTGTGTGTATATAGAACAAGCTGTGTGGGTTGAGCCGTGTATCCGGTGGTGTAACTAACAACACGGGTCAGCAGAGCTCGTCTAGTACACGCCGTGTACCTAAGGGACTCGCCATGTAGTCTTGTCTGAGGAAAAACCATGTGGAGTTAGTCATGTGGCAGGGAAGACAGAGAAGTGTACATTCTATATGCGAGTGTAACACGCCGTGTAGGGTTAAGATGAGTAGTCAGTTGTTTCATAAATGACACGGGTAGTTGGAAATAACACCATACACACCATGTAGAAAATATACACGCCGTGTTGTTTTGTTCCAACGGGAGCCATGTGCCGTAGCCGTCCAGAAGGACCCGAGTAGGGGAAGAGAAGTCAAGTACACGCAGTGTAGTCAGTATACAGGCCATGTAGTCTTGTTGTGCAATTTTGAATGCCTTTTTCCACCTCTTCCCTTTTGGTTTTCTTCGGTTACGGTCTTGATAATCTTGAATCTAAGGCGTGTTTTTGACCATGTAGTGTCATGCCGCCTAGATGACCATGAATTTTTCCCCAATAGAGTGGCAACGAGTATACTCCAGAGATGTGGGACATGGGCTACCAGTGGATCCTCCAATAGAGCCAAATGCAACACCAGCTGCTATATCGGATACAGGCATGAAGGTAATGTTCCATGAAGGCTTATTTCGGTTCATGAAGACCTTTCAGGGTGCACCACCGGTGGGCAAATCTATGGCCGAGATGACACGTATCTTCCAGTAGTAGCATCCGCCTATGTTTTCAGGGGATGGCGTACCATAGTCTGCAGAGTCTTGGCTAGGATCGATGCAGACTATTTTCGAGATTCATTGAGACGCCTCCATGGAGGAGGGTCAAGCTCAAGACATATATGCTGCGTGATTCCTCCAAGAGGTGGTGGGATGTTACCACCCAGTACGAGCAACATAGATACATGGCATGGGAATATTTTCAGGCAGTATTCTATGAATTCTTCTTCCCATAGATTCTAAGGGTAGATAGAGCTTGAGAGTTCATGAATATATAGCAGGGCGCTATGTCGGTGATGGACTATTCTGCTCGCTTTACTGCGCTTCAGCGTTTTTCACCCGTTTTTGTGGGTGATGAGACGCTGAGAGCTAGGTGTTTTGATGATGGTCATCGTTATGAAATCTGGGCACTGGTGAATGTTTTCAGGTTGTCTTCAGTACATTATATTATGAATCAGGTGCTGATTACAGAGAGGAAACTTCAGGAATCTAGTGGTGTGGGCCAGGGTGGTTCAGCACTAGTTACTGGAACAATTTCTGCTGGAAAGAGGAAGCGACAGATGGACTTCTCTCAGGGTGGCAGTACCAGTCAGAAGAATGCTTCAGGTGTCTAGGTCATGTGCTACCAGTGCTGTAGAGGGGGACACAATAGGCCACGGTGTCCACAAGACCTAGTGGAGTGTCGATCTTACGGTAGGATGGGTCATCTACAATGCTTTTGTAGGGAGATTCCACCGATTTATAGTGAGAGGGGTTTTGTGTGGACTCTGCGAGCGGGAGCAGGACTAGTGGCTTCTTACCAGTCGGGGAATTGGAATACGTCAGGGCGTGAAGGTAGAGATGGTGGTTGTGGCTGTGGTAGCCAGACACCAAGATCTCAAAAGCAGCATGGCGGGATAGATCGGGGTAGTTAGGAAGTGTCCCAGGGTCGTGGCACGGGGAAGACATACGCGGTGCAACAAACCCAGCAGGATTAGGATCTCGGACCTTCTACTGTCAGAGGTACTATTCTAGGATATTCTCTTTTATCATCATTACTTTTTTATATGGGTTCTACACATAGTTTCATATCTGTACCCGTTGTGGATAGCCTTGGTCTCTGTGCTTCTTCTTCTTCTACTGTTATGATGTTAGACACTCCGTTGGGTACTATAACGACTCGTGTGCGTTAGTTTAAGGAGTTCACCCTCGAGGTTGGTGGGTGTAAATTCCATTGGGACCTCTATTTCATAGAGATGGCAACTTATGACATCATTCTAGGGATGGACTGGTTGGTTCCCTTTCGACCCTTTGTAGACTGCTATCATTGCAGGGTGAGTTTCACATCACCAGAGGGAAGACAGTTTCTAAACAAGGGAAAATGGGATGGTTAGGCGAGTCGATCTGGACCAGAGCAATGTGGGCAAGGTGGAGCCACAACCCAGATTGTGAGTTTATATCTGGATGACCATGGTACTTGTTAGACGGATTTCCCTCCAGGGGTTGATCATTTTAGGGAAGTCTTCCCAGACGACATTTCAGTTCTACCCCTGGAACGTGATGTGGGTTTCTCTATTGAGCTGGTTCCAGGAGTAGCGCTAGTGTCCATTCCTCATTATAGGATGGCTGCACCTGAGTTGTAAGAGCTCACGAGGTAGTTAGAGAAGTTACAGCCAAAACATTTTATCCAACCCAGTACATCTCTGTGGGGTTCTCCAGTCCTTTTGAGAAGAAAGCGGATGGTACCCTCAGACTCTGTGTGGACAATCAGAAGCTGAACCAATTGACAGTTAAGAACTGATATCCCTTGTCGAGGATTGATGATCTTTTTGATCAACTTTGTGGAGCACGAGTGTTCTCAAAGATTGACTTGAGACCAGGATATCATCAGCTGCGCGTTAGACCATATGATATACCTCTCACGGCTTTCAGGAGTAGGTATGGTCTATATGAGTATACGGTTATGCTGTTTGGACTCACGAACGCACTAGTAGTTTTCATAGCTCTGATGAATCATGGGTTCTATCCTTATCTGGATTGTTTTGTGGTAGTATTCGTGGACGACATCTTGGTGTACTCTCACACTCGACACGACCATGCCACCCATCATGAGATCATATTGTGTACCCTGAGAGAGCATCAATTATATGCTAATCTCTCAAATTGAGGCTTTTGGATGGACCAAATACACTTCCTGGGTCATATCATCTCAGATTATAGAGTTTCAATAGACCTAGAGAAGGTGAGAGCAGTAGTTTCTTGAGAGGAGCCTAAGAATGTGATTGAGATACAGAGTTTCTTGGGGTTGGCTGGTTACTACAGATTCTTCATATAGGACTTCTCCCACATAGCAGTTTCGTTTATGTGTTTGACTAAGATGGGTGTGATGTTTTTTTGGTCAGAAGCATGTGATATAGCCTTTCAAAGCCTGAAAGGAAGGTTGACATCAGCACCGATCCTGATACTCCTATAGCAGGGGAAGTGCTATACAGTTTACTGTGATGCATTAGGTTTTGGGTTGGGAGCATTTTTTCTATAGGGCGATCGAGTTGTTCTGTATGGGTCTCGGCAGTTGAGTCCACATGAGAGGAATTACCCGACGCATGATCTAGAGTTGGCTGCAGTTGTGCATGCGTTGCGTTGTTAGTGACATTATCACTTGGGAGAACATGTTGTGGTCTTCACCGATCAGAAAAAGTCTCAACTATATCTTTACTCAGTGTGAATTGAATCTGAGGTAGTGATGGTGGGTCGAATACCTTCAGTACTTCGATTTTGAGCTTGCCTATACACCTGGTAAAGGTAATGCAGTAACAGATGCAATAAGTAGGAAGACTTAGATACATACTATGCAAGAGGACAGTGCTGAGTGGCAGCTCATGGATTTGTTCTCTAATATGCATTTGGAGGTGCACGACAGTCAGGGGCAGACCTATCTATCATCTTTAGCTGTGACTTCTACTCTCCTGGATAGAGCGTGGATGAGACAACTATCTAATTCAGAAGGCATATTTCTATGGGATTCAGTGGAAAGTGATTAACCTCCTCCTAGTTGGACGGTGGGAGATGATGGGATTTTGCGTTTCCATGGACGAGTGTCTGTTCCAGGGGATATACGCGAGGAGCTAATGTGGGAGATTCATACTTTAGCTTGCGTAGTTCATCCTAGGGATACCAAGACGTACCGAGATATGAGACGTTAGTACTGGTGGCCGGGTAAGAAGAGAGAAGTATCTATTTTTGTAACATGGTGTTCCACCTGTCAGCAGGTGAAGGCGGAGCATCAGAGGCCAGCTGGACTATTACAGTAGTTACCCATCCCAGAGTGGAAATGGGATGATATCGAGATGGATTTCGTGATTGGTTTTCCGAGGTCACCATGAGGCAATGATTTCGTGTGGGTTGTTGTGGACAGACACACAAAGGTAGATCACTTTTTTCCAATCAAGGGGACATTCGGTGTTGACGAGATTGGGAAGTTTTATATCTTATAGGTCATACGTCTTCTTGGGGTCCCTCTTTCAATCGTTTTAGATAGAGACACCGGTTTTACATCTCGTTTCTGGCAGAGTTTTCTGAGGGAACTAGGTACATGGGTGCTTCTGAGCACAACATACCACCCTCATACTGATGGTCAGTCAGAGCATACGATACATGTGCTTGAGAACATGTTGCGTACATGCGTCCTTAACTTTGGGGGATCATGGGAGAAGACTATACCCCTAGTTGAGTTTGCCTATAAAAATAGTTTTTAGGATATTATTGAGAAAGAACTGTACGAGGCTTTATATTGTAGTCCATGCTGATCACCCTTGTGCAGGTTAGAGGCAGGTGAGGCAGCTTTACTGGGACCACGTCTCATGTAGGAGACTTCTGAGCAGGTCTAGTTGATTCAAAAGTGGATGGGTAATGCGCAGTCTTGTCAGAAGTCTTATGCTGATCGCTGTAGACGAAAATTGGAGTTTTTGGTTGGGGATCAGGTTTTCATGTGTGTTTCACTGAGGCTGGGACACAAGAGGATCAGGAGACAGGGTAAACTTTCATCGAGGTATGTGGGGCCATTTGAGATTTTGGAGAGATTCGGGCCGATTGCCTTTCAGTTGTAGTAACCAGAGAGGTACCGAGCCATGCACGATGTTTTCCATGTATCACAATTGAGCCTCTATCATTCAGACTCATCTCACATCTTTCATCTTGAGGAGTTTGAGCTTTATATCGATGCATGCTTTGAGAAGCATCGGATTCGTAACGTTGACAGGAGAACGAAGGTTCTCCGAGGCCGGTTAGTTCCTCTCATACGGGTGCTATGGAAGCAAGGACGAGTGAAGGACGAAACCTGGGAGAGAGAGATCGATGTACGTGCTCAGTGGCTAGAGTAATTCTCAGCTTTATCTTGCTACCCTTGGATGGGATATTCTAGGATGAATTTCTTTATGGAAGGAAGTTTGTAAGTACCCGGTTCTTAGTTTTGAGGTATGAGCTTCTTCTTTTCTCATTTCCGTATGTGTTTTTGAGAAAATATGGAAAATGGAAAATCCCAAAATTGGAAAAGTACATTCCCTGTACTTTGTCAACACACCATGTACTTTTGGCCTTGTTGGATAAGTACACAGGGCGTGTAGCCATGTCGGCGACAAAGGGTGTAGGAACCGACTACACGCCCTGTAGTGGTCCTTCACACACCGTGTAGTTAGTCGGCATGCGAAATAGTAAGGCTGTGGCTAGATGTGCGACAACACACGCCTTGTACTCATGAAGATATGCCATTTATCCATATCAGAAGGTGAACAGTTCCACACTAGCCGAAATCCACCAGTGGAACAGTTTAAAAATGGGAAGTACACACTGTGTACTCGTAAGTACACGCCGTGTACTCGGAAGTACACGCCGTGTACTTTGTTTTTTTAACTAAAAATGAAAAGTATCCTCCCCTGATCACAGAGAAGGCTTAGAATGGGAAGAGGGAGCTCGAGAGAGGAAGCTGAGGGTTCGAAGATCTGCCGAGTGTTCATTTGGAATCTGATTCCGCCTCATTCTGCCTCTTTGGAACCACGCGGGTAAGCCCCCCATTCTCATTAAGCAGTTTGTGCCAATTCTTCCTCCAAGGGAAGTTATTTAAGTTTAAAAAATGTTTCTTCTACTTTAGATCTACATCGTTCTTCGGTGATTATGGAATCTACGTTCATGTATAACATTCATTGGCGTATAAGGTAAGTGGCTTGGTGTTTATTTGCAACTGTTGTGTGTTTTGTGTGTTTTTGAGCTACGAACCCATATTTAGGGTGTCGTGTGGCTTAGGACATGGCTATTTTAAATTTCTAGAATTGTATATGTAATTGAATGTGAGATAAATATGATGTTTGGTATCGCTTCTTGGATCCAGGACCACCCTAGGGGTGCGTTCCTATTTTTATCCATTTGGCCAGGATACATGAGGGCATGCCTTGTTTATTTTATGTAGGATTTCCTTGAGAGAAATTTCCTTTTTTGACTTCATGTTTACATGTTTGGGATTGGCCCGGTTTCCTATTTAGCCCGAGGGCAGTGTTGTGATTAGCCTGTGGGCATTTTACTACCTAGCCTATGGGTAAATTCTTCCTTGCCTGTGGGCAGCTGATTCTGTTCCTGTAGGTGACACTTCTTACGCCTGTGGGCAATATTCGTATGCCTGTGGGAAGATCTTCTATTGGGATTTCTCCTTACATGAGGCTAGGAGTTTACCTGTCTTAGGACATTAGCTGTTTACTTATAATATTCATTGTGGTGCTATTTTAAATTAAATGATTAAATGGATATAAAAATGGAAAAATAATTGGTTAAGTTAGTTACTTTTTAGTACTGTTTACTTTATTTCATTTTACTACTACACACTATTGTTGCATGTTTTACACATTGTTGACCACAATCCATTGGTGGGTGCCTAAGGAGATATATTTCTCACACCCTGTTTGGGTCATGCTTTTTTTCCCAAACAGATTATGTTTCTGTAGGTGTAGATAAGGGAAAAGGTCCTTATATAGGTACTTGATTGCCACTAAGGTGTTAGGTAGCATGGGACTGGGCTTAGTCTCGCGATGCTACTGACTATTTGTTTTGTTTTTCTTCCCTTTACTTGTACCTCAGTTGTATTTTATTGTATTATTGTGTGACATGTTCTAGCTGTTTTCATACAATTGAAGCATGTTGAGTCATATTGTATACTACTTGGTAATATCTACTGCAATTGTTGATTTCAGTTGTGTACGCTTTATTCTTCCGCTTCTGTTGAATGTTTTGTTTTTTATTCCACTGCATTACACTTTAAAAAATGAGAGCATAGTTTCCCCATGATCAAACATGGTCTCTCACTGCTAGTCCCCAGCCTCTGGCATTTGAGGAAATGTGCTTGAGGTCATGTGGCGAACCGGGTTCGGGGCAACCGTTGCGTGGCACTTGGGGTTGGGACGTTACACTTTTAAAGTCAGTTATTAAATAACGGATGTGAGAATGTAATGAAAAATGAATTTTTCCTTCGGTTATTTAGAATATACTGAAAAAATTGAGGAAAATATATTTTTCACATTAGTTATTATATAATAGACGAGGAAAATCATAGAAAATGTATTTTTGACATTGGTTCTTATATAAATATTCTGAAAAGTAGTGAAAATATATTTTCACATCAGTTATATAATAACAAACATGAAAAATCAATTTTCATAGAATTTCATCATAGTTTTAAAAAATAGATGTTAATAAAAGTGAGGTTAAACAATGTTTTTGTACATGTGTTACCGCAAGGGTGAATATTTACTATGGTAAATATTCATAAAGACAAAAAAAATGTTTAAAATATTATATAATATTAATTATCATGATTAAAAAAATATTATATAAATTTAAAAATTCTATTTACCAATTTTAAGGCATATAATTTAATATTAAACTTGTAAAATGTGATGACGCCCTTTTTTGAAAAATTCATTTTTAAGCGTTAAACTATATTTATATTATTCCATATATTTTAAAATCCATAATATGAATGTCAAATAATTTTATTGAATATTTCATTTATATATTTTCTAATAATAACAAATCATTTTTTATTTGTTCAATTAATTATGTTAAACAGATTTCTCACATAACAACATTTTTTAGAAAAATGTATGTTTAATTCCAAAGGTGATCTTATACAAAATAAATTATAATAATGATACCTACGAAATTAATTAAATTATGTATATGTAAATATGTTTATTGATTGAATAGAAAAAATGAGTACTAAATCTCATAAATTAAATTAAATGACGAAAAATATTAATTTCACTAATATTTAATATAATTTGTTCTCAAAATAGAAAATAAATTCATTTTTTGAAGGAAATATATTTTTTACATCATTAAAGTATTTTTCTAAAAAATTGGGTACATAATTTATCATAATATTTAAATACATTTATATTTACTATGACCATTTTATGTATATCATAATGTGGTTAATCATATTAATACATACCTATTTAACATCCAGTTTATAGAAATATTAATATTTTAGGGTATGTTTTAGTCTCGATTTTTCATGTCCAAATAATTATCAAACAAATAAATTTTAATTAAGTAGAAATATATTCTTAAATATTGAGGGGTTACCCTATGTGGATTTCCACTAGATGGATTTTAAGCATGGATAAATTTTTGAGACGATTTTACTACAAATGTATAAAACAAATTAAAAATTGATAAAAACAATTGAGTGTAATGGTCATTATTATTTACTAAAATTAATTTTAAATTATATGGAAATATATTAATTCATTAAATACATTAACAATTTCTCCACATTTTCTAATGATTTATCTACTAATGTTGATAGAAATTAATTTTTAGGGATCTCTGAGAGAGATTTCCACTACTCCCCAGAACCATCACACTGTATCAAAGCTGTCACATATTAATTTATAATTATTTAATAATTATTGATCGAACTATGCATTTTTTTATTTTAAATCAATTATATTCATTCAATGAATAGTTTAGATATTATTTTTTATACATTCAAATAAAAAATAAATGTTAAATAATATATTAATAACTTTCAATGATCTCATCTAATTGTGATAGAGATTCCAAATGTATAACTAGGAAATACACATTATGTAACTAAATTTTGTCTTCCTGGGATACAAATTCCACAAACTTGGGTTATACATTAAAATAAAGAAACATATTATTGGAGAAGAAAACTATATGTAATTTCATAGGTGATATTCAATAGATAAAAAACATTGTTTCATGGGTTTTAATGAATGTAACTTGGGTACATGCCTTGTATAAAAACACATTTTTTTCTTAGGGGAATAATTGAAGTCTTGTGGTAAAAGTATTTTAATTATATTAAATACCCACCATATAATGGATAAATTAAATGAAAAATGTATATATTTTACTACACATCATTCAGATTATGAAAATAGTATATAACATATAAATTTCTCACATATTATACTCTATATCCCATGATTTGTATCAGGGGTGGCCACAGTAGTGGGTACAAGTCATGTATTGGGATGTACACAACATTTACCCAATTCCTCTAGGACATGATGATCCAATATATAAACAATATAATGTAATAACTTAAAATAAAACTAAGTAATGTAATTACACTGAACTATATGTAATATATATTTTATACTAGTCATGTAATCGGGTATTAAAAAATATTCAAATGCCTAATTATTTGTCGTGTTAATTTCATCAACTATACACTAGGTATGGTTCCTTTAAATGACATGTAAATCATAGGAATTCAATGTGGTACAATCCATGTATATTAACATATGCTTTATTTCATAAATCCATTTCTGACGACTTGTAATTACTAATGGAACTACACTAGAAGTCCTAATTTGACACATATATTTCACCACATGTCGTGTAGGTACACAACACATGATAAAGACTGTATGACACACATTTTATTTTTCAAGGGTACATGCCATTTTTCCACCATTACATGTTGTGCACATAATTAATTAAAATTAAATTAATTTAATTTAATTTATTTAAAATGAAAGATAATAGCTATCCCTATGACTATTTGGATATTCACTTAAGGTAAATGAATTAATTGATTAATGATGAAAATATTTTATTAATATGGTTAATTTATCTTATTAATAAACTAATTGAATTGAATTTTATATAGTTTTAAAATTTTAGTCATTATAAACATGGATTATTGTGTTGTTTACCAGCCTATGAATGTGATGGATTTCTTATAGTTTAATTATTTCTTTAGGAATTAACAATAATATTTAGAATTAAATTAATATTCTGATATATGCATTTTCTTCACAAATATATGATGTATAGGTCTGTGTGTCCATAGTTTTTTAGGTTACCTTATTACCATGTTTCCCTTCACCAACATGTGAGTGTATACTATTTAAAGGATCCATGTCCATGGAAATTTTATATGATTCTAGGTTTATATGTGGGGAAACCAACCATGAATTTATATAGGTGAACATATGGAATGATAAATCATAATCCAAGCTTGGTATAAGGATTTTTCTTTTATAGCAATGGGTAAGATTATTGTATAATCAACTAAGCATATTTTACATTAAGATCATGATCACACCAGATATATTTATTTAATTTTTTTCCTTTCCAGGTAATGGTATTTATGTTTACAAGAATCATAAATGTGATACCATAAAATTGATGGATTAACATGAATTAAATATGTAACAAAATATATAAAATTAATTTTTTTAATACATGGTTAATAACTTATACAAATTAGACATAATCCTAAAATATTTAAATGTATAAAATAAAGAATATTTATGAATAATTATAAAAAATATTTCATGAAAAATATGATGTCAATATACCATTCGGTTACAAGAGTTAAATATAATATATTGTTGAAATTAATTTTTTGGCCTTTTTTGAATATTTTTTTTATCAATGAGTTTAAAAAAACATGGGTTGTCATAACATTTCTCACGTCATGTCATGATAACCATCATAATTATTTGTGTAATATTGAGTCATGTGTGGAAAGATTTTATATCCCATTTACCAATATTAGGGATTCCACTCAATGAATGAAGGATATACATGTTAATTTGGTGGGTAAGATGTTCACTTCAAAATATATTCAAATAAATTATCAAGCATAATCTATGTTAAGAGAATGAAAATATAGATCATTTATATTACAATATTTATAAGACATGGTTCTTCATATAAAAAGGATTAAGATATTTTTATTTAATAAAATTGTGGGAAAGAAATGAATGAAATCTATTACGTCATCTCTCATAAACATGTTAATGTAATAAATTCTTCATTTATTTTTTGATTGAAAATGGTAAGAAATATAACCTTGAAATTATCACTATTTCGGTTTTTGGATCAATATAACCTTCATTCCTATAGTAACATTCGCGTGTTGTATAAGTGCATTCACATGATACTTCACTAAGAGTGGAATTCATAAATATTAGATTATCATATTGATGATGGATCACCTATAGAGGTGAGTGAAAAAAAGTTCATTTTCTACCTATGATAATAAGAAGATGTTATATGTGTTCGGAGTTTTAGGTTATCATCCAAGTCAAGTGATGTAATAAAGAATACAAAACATTAATACATATGACTTTTTGTCTCGCATACATGATCAATATTAGAATAATGAAAGACAAGAGTATTATGATATCAATAATGACATATTTACGTACAAGATTAGTAAAGGTTCTCAAATTTGACAACATATTATTAAAATGAATAGAAATTTTTATTATTTATACATTTTTTGATTCAATATACTTGGTGGGTTGTGAACTAACCTCTTGTTTTTAGTAATATGATAATGTTTATCTAGATTTATCTTTTATTATAATATATAAAATATTGATAATATTCACCAATATCTTATTAACCTATTTCTCAAAGTTGATAATGACATGAGGGAAGAAAAATATAAGTCCTTATATTGAACATGGGAAATGGAAAGTCAAACGAACCAAATTCTAATTGAATTTATATGGATTATATGAAATACCAATCCAAGAAAAGGTTAATATAATAGTTTTTAAATGAAATATATACATATTTTTTTTCATTTGAAAACATGACCACTAGAAGAGGAATTACAGTACAGTGATGATGAAAAGGAAATATTTATTTGTCTATTTTTATAAAATATAATCTATCTATATCAAAATATTATGTATTGGATAAAAATTATGGTTTTATTATTTTTATCCCAATATAATATAGATATAGATTTATAATGTTTCTGAAAGGTTAGGTGAATAATTGAGTTACCAAAAGAGATATACTAAATGCATTAGATATTGTAGGATAACACATTATCTTTTACACAGAGTTTATTTTAGAATTATGGAACTATTATTAAATGAATTATGTTTCCACAAATATTATATAAGTTTCGTGTATGGATATTGAGAAATTTTTATTTTTATTTTAAAATAATATATTCTCTTTTATAAAGATAGTATTTTTCATGGTATGTCAAACCCCAAAACAATGTATTTATGTACAAGAGTATGGAAAAAATGTACATTAAAATAAAAAGAAAAAAGTTCAAATATCTCATTTCACTCAAAGTTGTAGCATTATTTTCTTTTTCATGTTAATCATAGATACATCAATATGGGTATGTATATTCTTTCGGAATAAACACACATTCTATGTATCATGAATTTTTCTAGAAAAAATGACCAAAACATTAATCATTATAATGGGTGAAAGGGCCACATAGATTCATAAATTATTTTATATAGATGTGTGAAAATATATTTTCATTGATTACAAATGTTGATAATAATAATTTATTACATTTAATAATTACATTATTAGACATATATGTTTATTTTAATTGAATTATACATCTAAAAAATTGAAAATCATATGGGGTTCACGAATAAATTATTGAATTATATTGG
Organism: Viscum album; assembly: GCA_963277665.1. Taxonomy (NCBI): domain Eukaryota; kingdom Viridiplantae; phylum Streptophyta; class Magnoliopsida; order Santalales; family Viscaceae; genus Viscum; species Viscum album. The sequence goes on along the minus strand of OY728150.1, from coordinate 1,215,765,390 downwards.
TAAGAAGATAAATAAACCTTGATTATATCAATGTGGAAATACATTTAAATAAAAAATTATCATATATAAATTACAATATGTGGTTCTATCATATATAACTACTTACAATTATCCACTTTGAATTGTTAATAATTAACAAAGGAACCATGAAATGTTGGACATAGTGAGGTAAATGATGATTCATTTATACCACCAACTATATATTTGGGGACAAAAATACTAAATTATATTCCAACCACTGTGGGAAATAAATTACATACTAGATAATATATGAGAGGAAATATATATTATCACAAACTTATGAATGGACTTTATGAATGTTTGCTAAGTCCCTCTAGCACCAAAATTAAATCATAAGAACTGAATTGTATATTTATATATTATTAAAAATAAAGAAGGGGATAATATAAATATTAACTCTCCAATAATAAGGCATGAGTGGTGAGATTTGAACTATTAATTTAGTGGGATAACATCTCTAGAAAATATAAGAGGAGAGAAATAAATTTTTATGAATTTGACACTCAACATACACAATAATTGGAGTATAAAAAATATATTAGGTCCTATAGAAGATATTATTCAAGAGAAACATGTGCAATATATAATCACAATATTGGATAAGGATCTGTAGTTATATTAATTTTTAGTCATTTATGGTGGTGACATATTATATATGTTATTAATTATAATTTTTTAAAAACAATTCATGAAATAAATAACCCAGAACCTATAAGATAGAATGAATATATAAATTATTGAATTGATTTAATATACCCAAACCATGATTAAATTATTGTTTATTAAATACATAATTTAAAGCATATGGATTACTAATTGGTACATAGTAAGAATACTCATATAAAAGGTAATGGTAGTACCTATATGGAATTTTTTATAGATAATGGGATTAAGAAACAACATCACAAATACTATAATATATCCTTTTCACTAGATTTTAAACTAGAGTAAATCATAATTCATCATTCCATAGTAACATTCCCTGATTATGAGATTTGGAAAATGAATATACAAAATTTTTCCCTAAAAAGAGACCTTATAGAATACAATTATATGAAACATCTAGTGGTATATATGAATGCATTAGATTAAAATGATGTGTAAAAGTTATATATATACATATTTGGATATGTGTTATAATATATATCATTTATTATTCACTATCAGGAGGCCATAATTTATTTTTTTAATAAATACTGAATGTGATCCCAATTTCTTTAATATTTTAAGAGTATGTCATGTCATTTTTCTAGTATTATATGTTTATGATATATGAATATTTAGAATTGAAATTAAAATCATATACCATATTAAGGCATGGATGAACGCATTCTTCCCAATTATGAACATATGTGATGAAATCTAAATTAGAATGATCGAGATCATTAATGATTGATATTATTGGCATGTTAGACTAAGGAAGGGTACATATGTTGAGAATATTATGACGACATTCTATATAAAACATTCCAATAGAGATTTTTATATAAGATATATGTCATATATCTCTCTAAGAATATATTTCCTATGATACAATGTGAGAGAATGATGAGGAAAAATAATCATTATGAATCTATAGTAGGTTCTCTCATGTATTCTATAAAATTTACTTGGACATATATTGTCTATTCCCTGATCATTATAGTGTTAGGTTCATCCAGGACCCTTGGTAAAACTGAAAGTGGTTGGTATATTAGTTCTTTTTTATTTTCTATTTTATTATATTAAAATAAACATCACCATTTCTAGTAGATAAATGAATTCTCAATAACTAAACAATTATGAATTACCAAATAAAAATACTAATTTACATGGCTAAAAACACAAAAGGATTGTCCCATACGTGGAATGACTTGGAAATAATCAATAAAAATTTAATACAATTGAAAATAGTTATTGTGGGTAATTATTAGTAGTTTAAATCTATAAATTATATAACACTATATTCATTTGATGGTTTATGTTCTTCATGGACATAATATATGGTAATACAGATTTTGTAATAATGGGAAAACCTTCACCTATAGGTTTCAACATGTTTTCAGTGTGAAAATAATGATTCTACACACATAAACACATTAAAGGTCATTATTTTATATATTTCTTGTGTATCCACATTAACGCCTCTAAAAAATAACTCCTCAATATGTTACCTCATCATTTATAACTAATTTTTTAGATACCACTTAGTATGGAACTATTTAATCTAGAATCTCAATTATTCATCAAGTAAATTCATTGCACAATACATCATGTCCAGTACTTCTCAATCATAAATCATATACCTGTGGAATATTTATATATATTTTGTTGTCTAGTATATTAGTATATATAAAATTTGTACTGATAGATAAGAAAACAAGTCTATTAATTTTCTCATTCAACACAATACTTATTCAATAAAACATTAAAATTTTCATACTACCTTTTTTATACCCATACATTTTATAAACAATAATATATTATCATAAATTAAAAATTGTAATTTTATATTTGAATAATTCTTCTACAGAACACATTAAAATAAACTGAATAAATTTCTGTATTCAAAATTCATAGCAAAATTCTGAAAATTTTGACATTAATGATCTTCATTTACTCTTAAAATCCCAAATAAAATTATCAAATTCTTTTATGATTATTGAGTAGTTTAATTTTTAGTTCAGCATATTCATAATGTATATCATCCCAAGAATTTCATAAACATACTCAACCCTATATCTGATTCATCATTATAAGAGTTAATTCCCTCTAAATAAGAATAATAAATGCAATAATTTAATAAACATACAAAAAATGGGTATTATTTTATCACAAAGAAAATGTGAGTAACAACATGGAAACAGGTAGACCAAGTGTCATGGTCAAATAGATAATGACAAAAATAAAGAAGATACATGACTATCTAACCCTAATAAGTTTGTAAGAATGGGAAATATTCTATACATGTGTTTTTTACGATCATGTGAATCCCCTATAACAATCAATATTGTTCTGGTGAAGGCGTATAGAAAATATATAATAATGATCCAGATTCTTTATAGTGATCCTCTCTATATGCGACATAATTTAGGGGACAGTTGTCTAACAGTAATTTGAATCCCCTAAAAAATTATATATAAAAAATAATGGAGTCTTTATATAGTCAATGTTTCATAGTTTTTCCATAAAATATCCCTTTTCAAGCCATGTTGAACACATTAAGGCTTTTTTAAAATCCTTCTTAACCTCATGAAAGGTGAAAAAAGTCTCATTATTTATGTGAAATCCACTACAATTGGAATAATAGTCTTATGAATACTCCTAAAAATTTTATCCTATTATTTAGGAATACCTTTTGGATGTGCATTTGATCATATGATATACCATAGATAGGATGATCAATTGTCCATGATAATAAACACAAGTCATTGAGATATCCTATACTAATTATGTGATACACTAATGGAAACCTAATGGGGATATACTAAAGGCCCTTTAAATTAAGGAATAAACCATGGAAATTGTGGAAGCCTCTCAAGAATGGAATTTGAATAGATTTATTTTAGCAATTGGGATATCCTCGTCATGTGTTATCTATTTATCATTAACGGTTCTATTGACTATACAACCTAGTCTAGAAAATCCCATTGAAAATACTTCTAGATATCATGAAATCTCATAGATAATCCAACCCGACATCATGAAGAACCCATATAATCCTTAATTCATCATGAAAAAACCCTTTTGAAATCATCATGATTTCATGAATTCTCTCAAATTAATCCTATTGATGTCGAACATACCATTTTACATATAAATACGATTATGTGAAACCACATTAAAAAGTTGTGGCCAAATAAATATAGTGATTATGGAGTGTTATCATAGTTTTAAATTTTCTAGTGATTCCTTGGATATCCCACGATAGGATCATGGGATGTGGGTGATGAAAATATTTCTCCACCAACTGAATCCCATTTCTATGATATATGTATAATGAAAGGGGGTGTATAACAGGGGTGGAGAGGCTTCTAAATTACTTCCACTCAACATAAAAAATATATACAACACACCAATGGTAGAATATAATAGATATATAACCTCTTACAATAGAGAGTCATTTAATCATGATAGAATTCGACCTTGTAATGCACACAAAATTACATATAGTATTAAACATCATGAATAAATGCTTTACAGGAGCACCCTATTGTTCATGAGATGGTCTTTCAATGCATCAGACTGATTAGGCGAAGGGACATCCACATGCTAACATCATCACATGAAAACTCAAAAATCTTATTCGTTGAAAGAATTTTTTTTAGAAATTATATAGTGGATATGAATATGAAATCCTTATATGAATATAGATATACAAGCATTAATGCTAAGGCATCAAGAATTTTTCATAACCTATCCATATTAATGCCAAGGCATCAATAGAAATAATACTTGTTGGATAACAAACATTCTATATCATAGATGGTCATACAATAAAATTGTTAAATAATGTATTCAATGTATGACCACCAGTACATACATATAAAAACCATTATAATACAAAAAGATCCAAAACAATTAAACTATTTCTTATGTAAGAACCTCCAATATCCAATCCCATCTAGTCCATGAAAAAGGACTAACTTAGCCACTATGTATTAGCTCTTAAGCTCGATTCGATACCTAATTTTAGAGACATAACGTCTACATGAATATCAAGGTGTATCTGTAGTGTTTGATAATAAATCCTATAAGGACACTACTAATGTATTTCTATCTTAAAACCATGATAATTCATAAGTTTCTAAAAATATATTTAAAAATTTAACATGAAAAAAATTAAAATAGCTTGACCCTCATGACCTCAGTAGCCAAATGTAAATGATCACCTACTTCAGTAATCTTTGGTAAGTCAGTACACATCCCCTGAGTTATTTATATATAATATATCATCTTTTTTATATATAATACATTAGTGGTGTGGAATTGATGAAATATATCCCAAGGGATATCATGATTAAACGTATCTCAATGAACTATCAGGTTCCACCTATAAAATATGTCACTAACACCATGTTCCCTCAATTATGTATCAATTTTCCAATTAGTATTCTCAAATGATTTAACTGAATTCCCATGGACGACCACTAAATGAGTCCCCATTGTCTTATAAGACCTATATACCAATGAACATCGATAGATATACCCAAGATAATAACCCCAAACAGTAAAAATATGGATGGCTCAAAACAATGTGATATCTTTCCCATCAATATCAAGGCCTAAAAACCCCATGTATCAATATGATCCTCAACCCACCTATGATGGTATCATCACCTTCAACTTATGATATATCACTATCCACATGGATTTTTACAATGAGAACCCCGTATAATAATTGATGGATAACACCATCTCATATGAATCAAAATATTTGGGGGACTCCACCCACATAAGTGGTCAACACCACTATGATATTAGTCCTATCTATGTTCACATGACTCCAACAATGCACGGTCTAACAAATGGTGAGCTGAAATCACCCAATCCTCCAAATTCTCATCATTTAATGTCTCTTTCCCCTACAACCATTGAACTCAATCACAATAGTCAAGACCTTGTCTAATTATATGGGTTATTCCCTAAACCTCATGACCACATCACCTCAAGCCAATTATTATGTCGCCTTAACCGATGATCAATATCACCAAGGTAACTCAATCCTCACCCAACCTAATATTCTACTTCACCTAAATAATGGTGGTCACCACCACCACAAAACATACACTTTTCATTTCAAATTAGCATGGAACTAATAAATTAAACATAGAAAAATAATTGTAATTAAAAACAACCATCCTTCCTACCCTTCCCAATTATCTTGATGTCTCTTGATATTATTATCATGCATGAACGTCTTGGGAATACCCAATGGAATCCTATAGAGTCAATTTATTACATTAAATAAAATGATTTGAATTATTAGTGTCTCGCTCAGTATATCCACATGGGGCATGTAGAGAGAACCCCGCAAAACACCCATAAAAACATGGAGAAATATACATACCCCCTACCTTGTAATCATATGATATCTCTATTATGATATTGTTCTATAACTCAAGTCGAATCAGATGAAATTTTAATTTTTGGTGTGTTATTTTTGATTTCCTAGAACTATCTATTAGTACTTTTATTACAATAATATTTGTTGTATTAAATATTAAATTAAAATTTTTATTACCTGTTGTTCATTATTATGCATGACCAAAATGTAATAATGTCCTAGAATAAATGACACATTGATAAGGTCATAGTAGTTCCCCTATATGATGAGAAACATGATGTGATATGACAATATTCATTATATAGTAATGTGGTTGGATAACGAACTATGATTGGGCACATTGTATATAGACCATCAGTTCCATGTACTTGTTTGTAGATGAGACTTCTTCTCATGAAGTTTGAACAAAGTAATATTTAAGATGAATGATTATGATAATAGACCCACCATTTGGAATTATTCATGTTTTTTTGTCGTTGAATATTCCAATATGAGAGCATATTTAATGGTCCATATACTTTAAGATTATCATTAATTCATGTCACGACTCACACACTTAAATGTGTAACAAAACCCATCATTCCATATGTTGGCAGGATGTAGGGTATGATGGTTTCATCACGAATGATGTGTTATTAATGAATAATTATTGAATGTACTTGACACTTCTATATTTATGGAAGTTGATATCTCTTCCCTTTAACTGAAATATAATATTTACCCAAAATTCCATGTCTACAGTCTAACGACAAGTTTATTTTAGATAGTAAAAGAATGACGTATCAAGAATATAGGTTGATGATACCATCATTCACCCTTCATGATGATATTATGTGACAAAGGGATTATATTACATAGTGATCAATCATATGTCCTTATCAACATTAAGACTTTATGTTGATTTTCTTTGGTACCTTAATACATTGCTAATGTGTAATCATGAACATTTTGACAGACCGCCTAATGAAAATGAGAAATAATCCTATAGGGTTACACAGTTAGTGTTTTTAATAGACTCAATTAAATTATATTTTAATTTAATTAATGTAATAAATATTATTCTTAAGACAAACTAATAATTTTATTTAATTTATATTGATCTCCATAATTATATAAATATTTATTCACTAAATTATCTATAATATATATATATATAATTTATTGATTTTTTATTATATATTTATTTATTAGTTTGTGAAGAAAAAATTAATTTAAGAGGATAACATATTCATTCTAGTGTTTAATAAATACATGGAGAGTTCGAACGAAACATTAGTGTGTTAGGTGATAAAATAATTATTAACGAATCGATAAATACCAGTGATCCATTTTTTGAATTTCAGTGAACAAAAAAATAATAATAATGTTATTATTATTATATAGAATTGGATTTCATTATTGGTTATGAATTTATTTGAAGGATGTTATGTAATTAAATTTTTTAACTAGAATCCCATCTCTATAATTTGACTTCTAGGACTACTGTGTAATTGATTCGAAACCAATTCCATGTTTTCGAATAAAGAATTGTCAAGCACAATGAATTCTATCTCACATCCTCATCCTCTTTACCTATAAAGAATGAGAATCCCAAGAGGGAATTTTTTTTCAAGACCTACGAATGAGTGATGAAGAACAAACAATGTAAGATAGTCAATTCACCATGATATCCCATGGAGAATGATTTGCATTGCTTGGAGATAATTAGAGTATGTGTCGATCACCTCTATAGGGATTCTACGCTCATTCCCTACAACTGCAATAAAGGATATCTGTAAAGGTGTTTTTGGATAGTCAACAGTCATCGTCAAAGAAATATCCTACACCTAAGTGATTATTTATTAAGATATTAAATAAATTGGTTACAAATTATAAATATAAGATACTTGCTCTTGGTTTTTTGAAATGATTATTATAGGAAATTTTTTATATATCACCCAACAACACATGATTTCTCTACGCTTAGAACTAACTAGTCGTATTCGAGTGTTCATGTTTAAATTTATAATTATTCATTTTATTTTTGGTCCATATGAAATTTTGGTAAGATGTTATTTCATTATATTTGTTCTTTAATCTTATTGTAATTAACATGTTGTTGACATATTAGTCATGTTAATTAGGTATTTCATTTTCAAAATGGGTTAAGAACAAATGAAAAATTACAAGATATTCCATCAGAATGTTCCAAGTCATTGGTTGTTAATACTGGGTTACATGGTGTGCGGCCGGAGAATATGTCATATACCCAAGTTCAGTGAATATTGATGCGCTAATTAATAAATTAGATGTGATTCTATTATTTTACAATACATTTCAACCTATCCAACCTAGAAGAAATTAAATGGATACAAGTAGTTTGATTGGCATGCACACACCATGTAGTCATTCTTATTCAACACACCAAAGCAAAATGTATGTGACTTGGATATATAGAAATTGAGGTACATGACATGTAGATACATTTACAGAACATTTAATCATATATTAATTCATAAAATTAAAATTACATTCAATCTGAAATTGATGAATTAGAAACATATTTTATTGATTAAATCACTGTTGTCTGTTTAACAATTTAATAATGATTTTAATGAATTATGAATGAATAATTTATTTATTTTAATACTTATATCATTATTGGTTCTATCGTTTATTTTCCATGAATTCCATTAGTTATGGGAATAAGATTATATTACCATTATGATGAAAGATAATAAATTAATTGCATCAAATTTTTCTTAGATACAAAAAGAACAAATATTAAAATTAATGTTATCAGTTTAATTTTTTGTAATTGAAACATGTGTTACCATTCATGAACATGAAAAATTCCTATGTATGTGTTCTAATTTTTCTAATTAAATTTATTCCATGGTACTAAAATAATTCAATATTATACAAAAATATAGAGAGCTAGTCATATCTCCCACCATTATTTTGTAGGACATATCTGTCAGGGAATATTTATTGAATTCCTTTTAACTAATTATTTGATTCCCCTCACTAGTGTGTGGGTAATAAATATTTGTAATTATTGGATAATCCCATGTTGTATGGGGATAGTTCAAGATGGAACCATAATGATCTCAACTTGGTGATACATAGGTGGACATGTGGAATGCTATATCTCATGCCATGTCTGAAATAAGGAGTTATTTCTCCTATGAAATATGTTAATTTTATGTCTTTTTATTAAATCTACAATTTGGTAAACTCATGACTGTGTCAATTAATTAATTTATTATTTTCTATCAAATCTGTTAAAATTATATTTATTATTGAAAGGCAATTGTAACATAAATGAATGGATTAATATACAATGAAGTAATTTATATACAATTGATTATGGGTAAATTTTTTTCCAAAATGGTTAATTAAATATGTAAACATCCACTTAAATATTAACAAGACAAGTAATGATTGAAAAAATTTTGAAATTCATGCCTAATAAAATAAAATCAATCAATCTAATATTAATTCCGAAAAAGACAGCTGTTAATTCATTTGGATGAAACATAACAGAACTATTTATTTTACCTACAGTTGTTGTGAAAATGACATTTATAAGGTGATTCTTATGAAAAGATTGAGTTGAATTAACCACATGACATCAAGGTGACTATACCTTTCTCGAGATAGTGAAATTTTGAGTTTTTTTAGAGAAACCAAATCTGGATTTCTAGATTGGGGAGTCCAATAAACAGATCAAGAAGCTACAAGCCTCCATTTTGGAAATGACTTACTAACTGAAATACATTCAAACTAGATTGAAAACCCGTGATGGGTATATGTGACTTGGAATATGGATCCCTCACACTATAATTACATAGAAATGAAAAATTCCTTCTATAATAATGAGGGAAATTGGGACATGATAAAAAAGTTGTATATTTAATAGAATCAACTAGTTATTTGTACCAAAATCTGAAATCAAGTATAATACTGAAAATACCTTATTTTAATTTTAGAGTAAAATGAAAATCTCGTGATACCTACCATAAATATTGGATTCATACAATCTAGTTAAAATCATTAACTTCTATGAGTGGCTTAAACACCATCAAGTTGTTCTATGCCATGAACGGAAATATTACATGCTATAATCCACAATGCGTAATCCACTACTCAAGAGGTGAGTGATAGTGAGTTAATTGTCTAAAAAAAATTAATGATGCGTTTTACGTTCAATGAATGTTGTTTTAATTTATGTTTTCTGAACTCATGGTGTCTCATTAAATCATGGATATGTATAGTATGATTCAGCACCACCATGGTCTTTATAATGAGAGATCTAGATAAGAATGATTTGAGAATTCCAAGCCTCTAATTCAGTGTTATCTTGATGTGGGTTCCCCAAATTAGCCTCACATATTAAGGATCTTTGGAAACATTGAGAACTACTAGGTTCTAGTGTTTTAAATCAATCAATAACTAGTGATCAACTTTTAGAAGTCTCTTCTAGATCTTCTTATCATCCATCTCCATGTAGATAATTATACGAAGCATGAAAATCCTTATGTCCTTATGGTGAACAAAAGGAAAGGTAAATCAGAGATCTTTATTCCCAAAGATACTTCACACCATTACTATAAGAAGAAGATAAAATGGGATTAATGGGAACATGATGCTATATATTTCAAATGTGGCAAGAAGGGCCCCTGGAAGAAAAAATGATCCCAACTAAAGAAGCAAGGGGATACATGAGGATCTTTTTCTATTGAGTTAAATTTATCTATTCTATATATTGGTAATTAGATAAATTTTTTATTTATCTCATATTTATAAAAATATAAGAACCATGTTGATTCAAAAAAATTAATAGAGAGGAGGTAAATCTACAAGTAGCCAACAGAGCTAAACTTGCTGTTGTAGCTATCGGGAACTACCATCTGAGATTGATGACTGGAATGAACTTTTTTTTAAAGGGTTGTTATTTTGTATATTCAGTTTCCCAAAACATAATTACTATATACAAACTATGTGAAGATTAATTCATTTTATAATTTGGAAATTAATGTTTCTTCTTTTATAATGATATTATTTTTTACGTTAAGGAACATTTATATAACATTATTTATGTGTTGGATTAGATGAACCATGTACTGGAAATAAATAACAAAGCTAATTATCATGACTCATACTAACCCCAAATTTTCAATCACCGTCTTGGTCATATAAAAGAAAAACTCTTGAGAAAATTACATGAAGATGGATATTTATATTCTTTCAAACTAAAATCACTTTGTGTATATCATGATTGTTTAAAATTAAAAATTACCAATTCCTAATTTAGAGGAAAAGACTAAACGACTAAAGAGATTCTAATATTTGTTCATACCGATGTCTTTGAAAAACATAATATTGAAGAAAGTGTTGGGTAATAACACTTAATATCTATTATAGACGATATTCGTATATATGGATATATTTACATAATGAATTATATGTTTTATTCTTTTGATAAATTCAATGAATAAAATAATAAACCTAAGAACCAGATTTGTAGAAGGATTAAGAAACTCTTCTTAGGCTGAGAATTTGTTAATCAATGCTTCGTTGATTACAAATGGATGTTTATGAATCTATCCCAACTCACTTCTTATGAAACACATCAATGGAATGGTGTATTAAAAAGTAGGAACAACACATTTATGGGCATGGTGATAAGAATGATGAGTAATAAAAGCCTTCTACTATCCATTTAAGGATAATTTTTTAATACAAATAATGGAAATCGTACTAAACCAAGAACCAATTAAATTTATTAATTGTATTCCATAAGGATATTTTAGCATAATAAATACCATGTTGTCAAATTTAAATGCATAGGGAAGTGAAGGAATTTTTAAGGCATATTCCGGTAAAACATATGCACCCTGAGGCACAACATGTCAATTCATAGGATACCCCAAGGAAATAGAGAGATATTACCTATAAGACACCTTAGAGAAAAGGATTAATTTGAAAAGACAATAATTATTACTGGAGTGGGAGAACATATCTGAATGATAATGTTGAGGATAGATAATGATTTTTGAAGTTGAGGTTCATGGTATAAAAAACATGGTAATGAATTAGATTCCACCAAGCCTAGTGGAAGAAATAAATTTTCTAGAGACAGGTGAACTGTATAGAAGTAAATGAGAGGTTATAGAACTAGAACTGTATTGTTTTTAGTTACCAAGAATGGTGACACATTATTAGTTCATAATAATGATCCTTTAACCTATAAGAAAGATGTATGTGGCACAGATGCTATCATGTGGAGAGTTTCCATGAATTGTGAATTGGATTCAATGTTCCAATACCATGCCTACATTTTGGTAGATCATCCAGTTGATATAAATATTTTTTGTTGAAAATGGGTATTCAATATGAAATTGTACATGGAAGGACATGTTAGTACCTATAAGGTGTAACTGGTTACAAAAGGATTTAAAAAGTGTTAATGTATTGACTATAATGAAACATTTTAACCTGTTCCAATGGTGATATACATTAGAATTATGTTTCCAAATTAATCATAACAGGACTATAATATTTGTAAAATGGATTTGAAAATATAGTTCCTTAATGGGAACCATCAGGAAGATGTCTATACGACACTACCTTAAGGGTTTTTTACTCCAAAGGATGCCAATAAGTTATGAAAGATCCAAAAATACCTTTATGGATTAAAACTAGAATCTATTTCAGGGAATATTTGTTTTGATGAACCCATAATAAATTTTGGTTTTATAAATAATGTAGTTTGGGCTTGGGACTACAAACAATTTAGTAATAGTGTAGTACATTTCATAAAAGTATATATTGATGAAATATTACTTATTGGAAAAAAAATGTCTTATTTTCTATTTATTCATGGTTGAATTAATGATTTTCTAGTAATGACATGGGTATGGAAGGATATATTTTGGGGGTCATGATCCATCATGGTAAATCAAAGAGGTTTCTTGTCATTAATCAAAATATATACACTCAAAATATACTCAAGAGATTAAATATGGAAACATCCTTGAAGGAAATGTTTCTAGGGTTACATGGAATTCATCGTTCCACAAAATTGTTTCCATATATCAATGAGGAAAGAAATAGAATGCTAAGGATTCTATATGTACCAGTAATTGGATAAGTCATTTATGTTATTCTATGTACTTGGATTGATGGTTCCTACCATTAAGTGCAGATGACAAATATCAAGCTAATCATGGTTACCACCATTGGATGAAAGTCAAGACTATCCTTAAGTATTTAGGGATTACTAAGGATATGTTATTAGTTTATAGAGGATATGGGGAACTAGTCAGTAGAGTATATTTATATACTATATTATTGACTGATCATGGTAACATGATGTTACAAACAGTATACATATTCACTTTGAATGGGGTGATTAGAGCTGGAAGATATCCAAGAAGGATATATTCACAGATTCTACAATAGATTCCATGTATATTACAACTTATGAGGAATATAATGAATGATTTTTTATTTTTTATTTCATCCATGATCTTGATGTGATTCTTACAAGTAAATATCTCATCAAACATTATTGTGATAATACTGCAGTTATGGATCTCGTAAAAGTGCGAAGGATTAATTAGTGGATGAAGCTCATAAGTTGGATGTATAATATCATGATGGATTTTTCTCAGAGTGTTGATGTTTAATTATGTAGTATTTTTAATGAGGACACCCATGACTATATCCTTTTTTCGCTGAAAACATGATTATCTTGTGAGGACTAGTAGACTGAATGTCATAGGTAGTTTGATACAATCCAAGATGGAGTTTGATAGATATTGTTTCCTAGAACCAACTGTTTTTTATTTTTATTAAACAAATATTTGATATATAAAATATTAAATTAAACATCAATTTACATACTATTCATTTATCTTCATGACCATAATATAAAAATGACCAAGATTATTTGTCCCATTGATAAGGTTATAGAAGTTCCCCATTATGAATTGATCCTTGAAGTGCTAGGAAAATATTATTAATTTTTTTTGTGATTAGATAAAATACTATGATGAGACACATAGTATATAGACCTTCATATTATAGTACTAGTAAGAATATGATATATCATCTCAGGAAACACGCATATGGAAATCTATGAGATGAAATATTATAAAAACAGACCTGCAACTAAGAATTTTGCATGATTTTTTGTCATTAGATATTCCTACATGATATTGTATATAATGGTCCTTCTAATTTATGATTATCATTAATGAATGTCATGAATCATGCAGAAGTACGTTCTAAAGACCACTATCATGCCATATAATGCTAGTAAGCAGGGTATGTAGGGTGTGTAATGTCCTAGTTGTAGGTTCCACCCAATGTTTCTCCATACTCGGTTGGTCACCTGGATTCAAGCGCATTTCCCCAAATTCTAGAGGCGGAAAACTAGTAGTAAGGGCATTGGGTGTGATATTGGGGAAACTATGTTCTCATTTCCAGAGTATAAAAAGTGAAATAACAAATAATAAACAATAGTGGAAGCAGTAATACAACATAAAGAAATTAAACAGTGAAAGTCTGATAGTAATAATCAACAGGATCAAAACTATAAATTAATAATGTCCCATATTTCTTGGAATGTAGCCAAAAGTGTAACAATTTTCGAAATAAAATACTAAAAACAAAGTATTGATAATAGTAAACTCGAACATCATCAAAATCCTCATCTTGGATCCATGCTCTCTATCTCAAATCAGAAATCAAGTACCTGATGAAGAAGGGTGCATGCCTTTATATATAACTACAACCATATAGTCTATTTGGGGAAACCCAAAAATTTGAAATACCCCATCATGGATATTCAACACTTTATTCATATATAATCAAAATAAAAATGAATAAAGTCACAAACCACCTACCTTGATGTGGTACAGTGAACTCTCCCAAATATCGGCCCTTGAGTCAGCCAAGAACGACATAGATCAACAAAAAGGTAAAAATCGTTAAACATTGAATAACATATGGAAGAGGAGAAAATAAGAAGATATAATCTAGAAGAAGGAATAACTCCCTGGACGGATTCCAATACACCCTCTAGAGTTTGAATCTGTCATTGGACAATGAAATGGTGGCTCAGACGTTGATCCTCACACTCAGTCACTCATGGAAAAACCAAGGTTATATGAATAGCGTTCTGGAGTTGATATGTTATCATGCTACTACTTATCAATTAAAAAAAGTACATGACATGTTTACTTAATTTAGACGTTGTATACTTGCCTCAACTGGCTCTCATATTATGTAGTTAGCCAGGTCACCGACACTTCCATGTACTCCGTCGTTACACAGCCAGTACACGGCTACCCACATCAATCAGGTAGAAGGCATGTACTTAGAAAACATCCAAAATTAATCTATTTTTCTAAAAAACATCCCCAAATAGTCATCAAATTTGTAAATAGAGATCCGGGTTCTTACAAACATTCCCCTTAATGAAATTCATCTGCAAATTTCCCATCCAAGGATGGTGAAGAAGAAACGTCATACAAATCTTTCCACTGTGATCGTACATCGACCTTCCTCTCCCAAGTATCATCATTTACTCACCTGTGATACCATAACACCCATAGTGGAAGAACATACTAGCCATAGAGAACCTTTGTGCTGTGATCCACAATATATATAGGGTTCTCCTCATTGGATGCATCCACCC
This sequence comes from Viscum album, assembly GCA_963277665.1. Taxonomy (NCBI): domain Eukaryota; kingdom Viridiplantae; phylum Streptophyta; class Magnoliopsida; order Santalales; family Viscaceae; genus Viscum; species Viscum album. The sequence continues at coordinate 1,215,749,635 of OY728150.1, read as the reverse complement.
CAAACTCTATCTCTTTGGTTTGAGAGACATGAGATGGTTTTGAAAAGTATTATCATAGATAAGAAACATGAAAGATGTCATGCATATCCCACTACCTTTTAGGTAACTAAAACTGATAGGAAACAAGCCTAAATCATTACAAAACCACGAACGGTCTGAAATATCTAGGTGAATGCTTTCCATGTCTTCTAATCCTCATGTTTCCCAACCTCGATGTGAAACATATGAAAACAAGTTCCCTGACCTCGAACTCCAATGGACATCACTGCAAATTAGAATAATATTTCCCCGGAGACTATTATGTATCAATTTTCTTCTGAATGATCTTGACCTACTCAGTGGTCTCTTTGATAGGACGAGGTCCCAGTATAGCTGCCTCTCTAGCCTCCAACTAATATAGGGGTGATTGGTATGACCTGTTGTTCAAAGCCTCATAAGGATCCATCTAAATCGTCACCTGAAAACTGTTATATTAGGAAAACTTCACAATGGTTATATGTCTTTCCCAAGAACCCCCAAAATCAATAACTAATTCTCATAGCCTTTACTCTAAAACCTTAATCATTCGCTCATACTCGCTATCTTCATGGGGATGATATGATGTAATAGAATTACTAGAGTACCCAGATCCCTCTGTAGTCCTTGACAGACCGAAGATGTAAAACATGCGTCCCTACCTAAAACGATAGAGTATGAAATCCCATGAAAACGTTCAATATATCAGATTTATAAAGTTCCAAGCTCATACACACTGACTCTTTCCTTGATCAAAATGAAATTTTCTACCATCATGATTTTTTCAACATCAACCCATACTAAATCATTCCCATGAGGTGACCTCGGTAATCCTTTGATTTAATCTATCGTGACATTCTTCCACTTCCTCTCAGGAATGGATAACTCCTCCAAAAGAACTGCTAATAATAAATTATCCTCCTTCACCTATTAAAAGGTGGGAAAATCTCATATCAAAACCAACAACATCCCTCTTCATACCTATCCAACAATATTCATGGTCTAGATCTTGATACATCTTGGTGAAACTGGGATGAACTACCCGAAATGGGGAACTAAAATCTCAGAAAATCTCCTCATGTATGTCTGCTGACACCAATATGCTCACATGAAAAATCAAAACATCATCCTCATATACGTTTCACCAAGCTATAGGTTCCTCACCTATCACACTCTCCCATTGGAATAGGCCCGAGTAATATGAAAGATACCTCATCCGTACTTTCTCTGGAAGAGTGGAGGTAAAATCAATAGAAGAAAGAAAAGTCTTCCCCTTTCTGTTTTGAACCTACAACTGCTTCACCGAGAATATATCTATAAGCTTCCACTCATTTCTAGCCTCTTGAACAACATGTTTCTGAGTCCTCCTTCTCAACGCATCAACCATTGTGTTGCCCTTCCTAGACGTATAACTGAGTTCAATGTTAAGAGATTAATGTTACTCACCCCACCTTCACTGTCTATAAATTTAGATCAGGGTGAGTAAAGATATACCTAAGGATCATTGTAGTTAGTTAAAACTGCAAAATTCAGTCGCAAAAGATAATTTCTCCAACAACACAAAGCATGCACAATTGCATCCAACATGAGATCGTCCACATGTCCCAGGATCAAAACTAGGCTCTGATGCCACTTTGTAACATCTTGGATCATGGTGACACCTAAATGTGCCCCGTATCTAGTTAATCAAAGGCCCTCAATCTCATTTCCCATAATTCCAGAGGCTACTGACTAGCAGCGAGGGCCTTGGGTATGATATTATAGAAACTATGCCCTCATTAGAAGAGAATACACACTGGAATAAAAAATATTAAACAATAACAGAAATAGTAATTCCACATATCAAAAGTTGACAGTGGAAGACTGGTAGTAAAAACGAACTGGAACACATATATAAATGATGAAAGTGACATATGTCTAGGAAAGAATCCATACAAGTCACAATGATGAAATAAAATAGTGAAACCAATGTACTTAAAAATAGTAAACTCCATCAGCGTCAGAAGCCTCATCTTGGTACCTTGCTCTCTAATTCTAATCAGCAATCAATTACCTGATGAAGAAGTGAACATTACTTTATCTATAAAAGAAACCATATACCATATACGGGTCATGATTATGGACCCAAAATTATTATATGGTTACATGAATAGATTTTGGAAAGCTCCCTGCATCATCAGGTACGTGATTTTTGATTGGAGCTGATGAACATGGGACCAAGCTAAGGCTTGTGATACTGTTGCAGTTTACTATTTTCTGTAATTTAGTTTTAGAATTATATTTCCAGAATTTTGAATTATTTGGAAGTTTTTCTAGAAATATGTGACATGCATCGTTTATATATGCACTCTAGATGTTTATTACCATCAGCCTTTCACTGTTTTCTATTTTTATGTTGTATTACTAATTACGATATTGTTTATTATTTATTATTACGTTGTGTATACTATTCCTATGACGGAATAGTTTCCCCACTATCACACCCAAATACTTACTACTAGTCAGTAGCTTCTGGCATTTGGGGATAATCCTTTGAGGGCATGTGACCAACCGGGTATGGGCCACCTTTGAGTAGCACCTGAAACCAGGATGTTACAAGGTTCCTCACAAATGACATGTTATTAATGGATAATTCATGAAATTATCTATCCCTTCCATATCTATGTAAGTTGATATCTTTTCCCTTTCATTGAAATAAAATTTTCACCCTAACATCCATGGTCATTATGTAACAAAGAGTTTATTTCAAGTATTCAATGTATGAAGTATCATGCATATAGAAGGATGGAACCATAATGCATCCTACAAGATAAGATTATGTGATAGAAGGATTATATTACACAGTGAGAATTCATAGGTTGTTTTCCTCATTATGAAATCAAGTTCATTAACTTGGGTGTCATGAATTGTTACTTGACTATAAACTTGGACATTATATAATCCAACTTAATGATAATGAGAATGAATATATAGGGTCACACACTATGTAATTTAGGTGGTCGCATTTCAATTTTTTTATATTTAATTAATGGAATAAATATTCTTATAAATTCCATGGAATAATTTTATTTGCATTATATTGATCACATAAGTTAAATAAAAAATTTATTCAGCGTATTATGAATAAAATATATTTATTAATTTTATTAAATATTCACTAAATATTAATTTACCAATTATTGAATAAAATATTTATTTAAGAAAATAAAATATTTATTCGGGTGTTGAATAAATACAATAGGTGTCTGAATATTCCAGGACCATGTCTAGTGATTATATAATTATTTACGCGTCAGGAAATATTATTTAACCATTTTTTCATGTTGGATAAAAAATAATAATAATAATCTTATTATTATTATTATGTTTCATGTGATTTCATTAAGGGTTATAACTTTATTTAATGGTTGATATGAAAATAAATTTCAAAACATAAATCTTAGCTCTATAATTAGTCGACTACATCTATTGTGCAATTCAATCAAAACATATTCCATGTTTGGGAATAAGGAATCATTACGCACAACGAATTAACTCTCAAACCCTCATCCTTTATCTCTCTCAAGAACAAGAAACCCTATAGATAATTTCATCAAGTCCAATTAATGAGTGATCAAAAACAAAAAATTAACGACATTCGATTTACTGCGCTGGCACCAAATATTGAGTGGAGTTGGTCAAAACCATTAAAACATATGTGGATAAATTCTAGAGATATTCTAAATTTGTATCCTCACAATTGGAACAAAGGAAATATAGAAGGGAATTTCTGAACAATAAACAATCAATAATGATGAAATTCCATAATCGCAATTATTTATTATTCTATACATTAAATAAATTAATGATAAATTTGATGTACCAGATCCTCACTCTTGGTTTTAGGAAATGAATAAGAAAATAAATTTTTATAAACCACCCAATAATGCATGCTTCCACTTTTCCTGGAACCAACAAGATGAACACCCTAGAATATTGTAAAATGGATAACATGGATTTATCACACCATATGGAAAGAGAATAGAAGAAGAGAGGCAAGCATATCGAAGGTCTTACAGTGACTAATCTGTAGCTATAAAAGGAAAGAATATTTATTCTTGGAATTTGAAGAAGAAAAGAATCCTAATGGAGGATGGGAGAGGCATGTGATATCTTGGGTGATACCTTTGATCTTGGATAAATCAGTGTGTCCAATCCACTAAGAACATTAAAACCCACTACCTAAAAAATACATGAAATGTAACTATTACACATCACGTAACAATTACATAACTATTACAAAAAATAAATTTATCAGTTTTTAACTTTATTAGTGAATGAATATGTAGTGATAATTTTAACTTTTATTAGTGAAAAAACGAGACCTGATAAATGTAACCTTTTATCAACTCTTTTTTAGCGATGATCAAAGTAACCCTTTATCTGTGCATTGTTTTGCATTGATAAAAGGAATCCTTTATTAGGGAATTTTTTAGCACTGATGATTTGTGTCTTTTAATAATGATTTATGTTTAGTGGTGATAAAGGCCACCCTATATCATGGCTTTATATTTAAACCCCATAAAAGAATCCTTTATTACCACTTATAAAAGTACAAATAAAATGAAATAATTAAATCAATAAATAAAACTATTTTATTACAAAAAAGGTATTAATTAAATAATTATTGATAAAAATAAATATATTGATTATAATTTATATAACTTGTAAATGTTATACGTAAAATATATTGATATATGAGAAATAAAAATTAAACAAAAAAATTAAAAAAAATGTAATTGGAGAAAAATGATAATTTTTTTAATTAAATGTCTATTGATAATGTTAATAAAAAGTATATATTGAATATATAATTATATATAAATGTATAAATATAATTTATTTAATAAAAATTAGTATCCATGCATTACTTTAAATAATATAATTTTTAGCTAATAATGGTATATAATTTAAAATTAATATGAATTAAAAATACTCACTTGCTGCATCAAGTAATGTAGATAATTGAATGTAATCTGATTTTTCAGTTTTACATTGACCAACTATATAATATTTATTTAACATATATGTAATTAATGCATTTTTATATATATAAGGACTACCAATTTTTTTATTTAATCAATATATATTATTTATCATATATATATATATATATTTATTTACTAGGTTTTTATACTGTCAATATGTATTAATATTTGTTTAAATATATACCCATTCGTAAAGAGTTTTATTTATAATAGTTATCCAAATATTACATATTGTAATCATTTTTTAAATAATAAATTTTATTCATTTTTAACGTTCATAAACTTAAGAATAAATATTCATTAATAATGATAAAAATAATATTGTAAAAAATGTCTATAAATGAATGTATTTATAAATGTAAATTTAATATTTTTTAAATTTATAATTATAAATAAAAAATTTAATATTTAAAAAATTACTAATGTAATTATAAAAAAATAATTATATAATTATAATCAATTTAGTAAAATAAGAAATATATTTACTAAATATATATAATTATATAGAAATATATAATGATATATATCTTATTTTTATAAAATCATTTATACATTTAAAAATAAATAATTATATATTCAACCAATTATAAAATTGTTGCTTTTTAAGAATTTTTATTATTGTATTAAAATTATAAATAATAATTATACTTTCTTAAGAAGAATATTTAAAAAAACACATTATAAATACTTATCAGCACTTTCTTAAAGATGTTTATAATATTGATTTAATATTTCTCAAAAATCATTTATACAATCAATATTTATCAGTGCTTACTAAAATAATGCTGAGAAATGGTGTCATTATCAATAATTTTTTGAAAGTGTTGATAAATGTGTCATGTCCTTTATTTATGAACCCTAACCATCGCAAACTAGTTCACGATATCCAAATCTCTCCAGGAAGTTACTAGTTGCTTTGGTTCTACATTATCCAATACAAGATCAAATCTATGCTAATATCAAGGCTCCAACTATTCCAAGGATTGAATACATGGATCGAGTGATACAATGGTCAAATGAAACTATGGTTTTACCAAAATATATGTTTTTTAAGATCCTTAATTTCCCTCAATTATAATTCAAAACTTTTCATCTCGCATCTATGTATCCTAGAAAGTCCAGTTGCACTATCCTATAATAAAACAACCCAAAAATTCAATGTTTTCATATGAATGAGCTCTGATCTTCTTGAAAAAACCTCTGTTGATTAAATTAAAACAAATTATAAAATATTTTCACTTGCAATTGATATATTTACCCATTTTGATCTCTATTTTATTTTTCTCTTTGTTCATATTCTATAAACATAAATGAAAAATTAAAATATGTATAAGTGGACCCAAAAAAATTTTTTCCTGATAAGATTGATGTTTAATTAATGAATAAAATATACTAAATTTTTTACCCATCTGTTATAAATAGAATAATTTCTCAATTTTTTGGATTGGCCTTCCTCATTATTTTAAGTGTTGTATGTCCTACTTTCATCTTGTAGGCATGTTGCCCAAAAATATATGTCAGAGATAGTGTGTTTTTCTAGTGAGTTTCTTCTACAAATAAGAATAATAAAAAATAATCAGAAATCATGTAATGGAGAATATCCAATTTATTTTTATGTTTAGAATTTAATATTTATGAGTTTTATTTTCTTATAATGATTCATTTTGAAGATTATTTTTTTTAGAATTATAATATTTGAATGGAAATATTTTTTTAAGATGATTTATTTTGGGAAATATAATTTATTTTCATATGAAATTTTTTTATTATATGAGTTTTTTCAATATCACATATACTTGATTAGAAATATATTAATTATCTTGGATTATTTATTTATTCTAATTACATTATTATAAGTTATTTTTTTCATTATGTCAATAGTTCTATTTTTCAACAACAATTATAATATCATGTATATATAAATGTATATTATGTAGATATATGTAAATAAAATACTTTTGATGTTATTTAAATTATTAAATTATATTTTATATTCATTCAGGTATGTCTATGTTTAATATATAATATAAAACAATAACAGTGTTTTCTTATTACTGTTAAGTGGATTTTATTTTATCTAAATATATGTTAATATTTCAAAAATAAGACGTTATTTTTTATGTATCTTTTATAAAAAAATTAATTATCAATTTATGTTAATTGTTGATAATATGTTTTAAATAATTAAAACTATCATTTAATGTGTGAAAAATGAATATAATCTCATGAATGTAATTTTTAATATAAGATATGGCCATCATCTTAACCCATTTCATTACATTTATGCACTGGTTTTATTAATCACGTACATGTATGTGTTTTGAAGGAATCAAACCATTATTCCATCATCATATTATAAATGAACTCATTTCATTATTCTTGTTTTTGGGTGGTATAATAGGCCTCAATACCAATATTACATGACATATACCTATTTCAATAATAAACTTTTAAAATATCATCTATATTGTCATCGATGTTGTCATTGGTTTGGAATATTAAATTAAAAATCAATTGTTAACATCTTTTCATATTTAATTGACAAATTAATGTACCATGATTTCCTTGATTTTTGTATAAACCAAGGAAAATGGTTCACTAATCATAGACTTCTCTATATCATTCCTCATACAATCCACACAAAAATTTCATTGTAATTTCTCTAATATATAATTTATTTTCTTCAACATATATCAGTACCAACATCCTTAGATCATTCTACTTCTTTATGTAGAGGGTGTGATCATCTCTACATCACTAAAATACAAGCTTCCCTAGGTATTGATCTATCCTTAAATACCACGTCCTCAATGATTTCATTATATTATACAACAAATTATTCAACCGACACAAAATTGTTTTTCTTTCATCTATAAAAAAACCCATCTTGTTTATCAATGAATCCCCCTTAAAAACTGTATATAAGAATATATAATTGACATCAATTTGGTATGATTTTTACGAAAAATTATTTAAATAGAAAAAAGTCCAATAACTTCCAAGTTTGCAATGGGAGAGTAAATTTTTCCATAAATATAAATTCCTTTGGTCTAATATTTCACATTACACACTATCATTTATTTATTTTGATCCAATTTTCCAATAACAATGAGTTAATTACTGTATACCCACTTGGATTTAAAAATATTCATGTCCACTAGCCTTGGAAAAAAATCCCATGTCACATAGTTATTATTTAGATCATGCTCCTCATTCATAGATTTGATCCAATTATCATTCATTTCATGCCTCTTAAAATAATTTAGGTTACACTTATGAAAATATGAGAATTTTTGTAGAGTATTACTCCTCTGATTTCTCACTAAAAATATTTTATCACAAACGACATTTTATTCCCTGATTTTAGCCTAAATTTTATTTTTTGCAGTTGATAATCCCTATTCATTTTCCTCACCATCATTGAATTATTTTTCTTCTACCTCAGCCCCATGTTCTCCCCCATATGCTACTCAATTAAACATTATTTTCCTCTTATATTTCATCATTAATTTAATTATTAAGAATCCACACATTCTAATTAGTAAAAAATATATTTCAATTTAACATTTTCATCATAAAAATATCTTAACCCACCCTTTTAAGTAGGTATTTAACTGTATCACAGTCTAATATGATCTGTTTTCCCCACCATAAATCAATTTCCACTTCCATCAATGTTTAAATAGTTAGTTCATTATCCAAATAATTATTTTATTGTTTCAAATTTACCGTTAATTTATTATTTTATTGTATTATTCCTATAATAATTATTTTCATGTTCAAGTGGATTCTTTTGTTTTAGATATGGTGTATTGTTTTGAAGCAACCCATGCTCTTGGGAGATTGGAGTTCTTTCCTGGAATTGAGATAATTAAAACAAGGAAAGACATCATGAATTCATACAACCATAATGAAAAGAAGAATTTATACTAGGTTTTAAATTAATTTTTTCGTCATTTTATCTTCTGTTTGTAGGTTATTTTTCTTTTTATTTTCATATAATAATTATTTTGTTTTATCCTAGTTATTTTGGGATGTTATATTTTTATTTCAACTATCTACAATAACCCACAAAAGGGAAAAATGATTCTTTCTACCTATGAAACCACCTTTTTCATTTTCATTTCCTTTTATTGTTGAACATCCAACACTGCATATGGATTCACTATTGTAAGCTAAAAAAATTCCTTGGTGTTGATATCCCAAAGCATAGAAGAATTTGATTTTCCCATTGTAGTGACTTCTCCGGATATAATGGGCACATTATCTTTATATAATCTTTTGACACTCAAAATGGGAATGATTTCATGGGTAAAAACATCGTATAAATATTCTGTTTTGGTAGTTTTCCATAGAACGAAAAAAGAAACATTGTTACATTGGTAGTTAGTATTTCTTTGAGACTTTGGGAAATGTAAAAATCATTAACACCTCAATCCAACACATGGAGTGACCAAAAGGGTTAAAGTGCTTCATTTAATTTAAAATTGACATTAAATTTAGTAAGAAGGAAAACTAACATAATCAAAACTGTATAAACATATTCTTGATTATGTTTTTACTTTATATAAATGATCCATATGTAATTGTTTACATGTAGGAATCAGATGGACCTTAATTTAATGCACGTTGAGATAGTTATGACATAATAAGTGCGTTATGTGATCAAAATTGATAGTTTAGTTCCAAAAATATATCTCAGAAAAAACAAAGAAAAATAACATATATTTTCTTCATAATGTAACAAAATTATTCATATGTCATTTGTGACATGCTGGAATCTTTCACACATCAAACCAATACATGATGTGACCTGTATGGGTCAATGTGTGTGTGTCTTGTTTAAAATTACATTTTTGTAGAATAACATGTGATCTAATCAAAACTAATAAAATACATTTGGATTGTGTTGATACATTAGAACAATGATCAGTATTTAATTGGAAAAATTTAGGAATCAACTGTATATTAATTTGATGCACATTGTTACTGGTATGAATCCATGTGCATTTTTTATATGAAATCAATTTAAGTAAAAAAGACAACTGACAAACTCAAAACAAAAAAAAATTATATTATTTTGATACTTTAGGGAAAAAATCCATATCTCATTTTTTACAGTAAGAATCATATGCACCTCAATATGATACATGATGTTCCCTATATGACTCAATGGGTCTGTTATCAGTTTAAAATCGACAGTTTGGTTCAAAAATGCCACTCACTAAAAACATAGAAAATAAGAATCAATTTTCTTAATAATTTAGAACATATATTCAAAAAAAATTGTGATGTGTAGAAATTAATCTTATATAAAACTGATACATTATGTGATTTATAAGATTTAAAGTGCATATTTCTAGTTTGAAATGGTATTTTAGTAAAAATAACAAGTGACATAATGAAAACAAAGTAAACACATTTTTATGATTTTGATACTCTCTGAAATGATCCATAAGAAATTTGGGAAGTGTAATAATTATCCACATCTCAATTACAATGCACGACAGGACCGATATGACTACAAGTGCATCTTTTTATTTAAAGATGAAATCAATTTTATTAAAAATGGAAAATGAAATACTTCAAACTGAGAGAACACAATCATATTGTTTCGATACATTAATTAAATGATACAAATGCCATTTTTATGTGTATTAATCTTCCACAACTCAACTTGATAGATGTTGTGCATCGAAAGACTCAATCTATCTGCCATCTGTTTAAGAAAGAATGTTTAGTTCAAAAAATTACACTTATTAAAAACATAGAAAAAAACTCATATTTTATTGTTAATTTATGAAATTTATTCATAAGTAATTTTTGATTTGTTTCAATTAGTCTCATGTAAACCCAATACATGATGTGGTAGTTATTAGTTAATGTGCATGTTTCTAATTTGAAATGACATTTTAATAAAAAAGAAAAGTGATTTACTAAAAATGAGTAATTGAATTTCTAATTTCTATAAATTTTGAAAAAAATATATAAGAAATTTGGGACATGTAAGAATTATTTTCACCATAATATGTTGCACAGTGTGACTGATATGTCACCATTTGCGCATTTTATATAAAATTAGCATCGGGCTATGTAAAATAAAATAACCCAACTAATGAAAACTTTGAAAAAAATAAGGAAATTATTTATTCTTTAGTAAAATGATCCATAAGTAATTTTGGATGTGCATGAATCATAAAAACCTCAGTACGATACATGATGCTTCTGGTATGATTCAGTGTGTCTGTAATCAGTTTAAAATTGACATTTTAGTTCAAAAATTATAACTCACTAAAAATCGAGAAAATTCTGTTGCATTGTCTTTATAATTTAGAAAAACAATTCATATGTCATTTCTGACATGTTGGAATTAGTATCATGTCAAACTGACACACAATGTAACTTATATAGTTAAAAAACATTGTTTCTAGTATAAAATGGCATTTTAGTAAAAAATACAAGAGACATACTAAAAACAAGAAAACACAATCTGATTGTTTTGATACGTTATGAAAATGATCTTTAGTCATTTTAGATGTGATATAACACACTTCACCTCAATCAAGTTAATGTTTTAACTGATATAAATTCACATTCATCTTTTCAATGTATAATTACCATTTCAGATAAAACATTCATCATATCCCCAAAACTATAGAAATGAGCCTAGATCGTTTTGTCTACAATTAAATTAGGTATTTATACTTGATTTTTCAGAATTAGTGGTGTTTTTTGTGCTTTGGTGTTGTACTACAGCTCACAACACTAGTGCTACAATATGTAGTTATAGAACATATTAGTATTCCCCTTTATCAGTGATTTTAAAGGAATTAATAACAGATCCCTTTATCAATGATTTTTTAGCGCTTATAAAAAAATGAGTGTTTTAATCATTGTTCTAGTATTTAGTGATTATATGGCCCTAATAAAATCCATTTTGGTGATGTTAAATGCATGTTTTGTTGTAGTGCATGATGTGTAACTTCTACACATCACATATTCCATGTTTTATAGCCCAAGCCATGTATGTTATGAATCTACTAGAAATACACCACGAAACCATTACATGCCATGTAAATTATCTTGAATCCATTTAAATAATTCATAATCTATTTTAAATAGATCATTCTCTTCAGTCATCCTCTGATGTTCACCCAAACACCAAATACATCAACCACATCATAAAAGATCAATATTTCATGAAATAATGACCCATTCAAAAACCTAGGTTGTTACAATCTCCCCAACAAAACATAGATCATCCATGAGTTCGAAATCATTATCCATAGATGATATAGCATAAATGATTCTCATTCGCATCACTTGATTATCCTAATCCTACCACAACTCAATTCTCCTAAATCAGTCCCAACATTATGAATTACATACCTAGTCACATCCCAAACCAAAACATACATTTGATGGTCTATCAAACCTCCATGGTATCAAAATTCCTCTCATGATGCATCTCCACTCCTACACCTTTTCTAGTGCTTAGGTCAGTACCATTCCATTTATGACACCCATAAAGTTCCACATATTATTAGATCCTGACCTCTTTCCTATGTCACACATAAGACCCAGGAAGTCTCACATCTCGTTTGATGAACAAAGGAAACCCCACTTCAATATGTCTTCATAAGTAGTATCAGTGAAATGAATCTCATATAAAAACAAAATAAAATTGGTGATTATATTCTATAGAACACATATATGGACCACAATATATATTCAAATTCATTCCCATCAATATATTTAATCTTTAGAACCTCTTTCATAATCCACAATTCACTACCACCCTGATTCCAAGACACCTCAAGTAAAATCATCACCACATATATTCTTTTCATGAATTTAGGTTCCACACACCCAAAATGTGTATATATATATCACAAATAAATTGTAACATCCCAAGTAAGTAATGAATAATATATATTTTTATCTATGTCTATTAATGAATTAGATAGTGTTTTAGAGGCTTAAAATGAAAATAAATCCAATCTTAAGCATGGAATACACTAATATTTTTAAAAGATTGTTTTACTGCCTTTTGAGGGAAAACCATTTTTGAATCTATCTTTTGACACTTTTATAAGCTATGTTTGTCAAAATAAACTTAATCTTTATGATTGGAACATCAAAATTTACTTTGTGTGACTTTTTGGTATTTTTCTGACAATGTTCATTTTTTAATGAATAGTGAAAAATACTGCATTTTACATGAAAACTACTTTTTAATATAATTTATTTATATGATTAGATTATGTTTTGAATTTGTTTTGAAGTGAAATTAAGATATATTTTTACCATTTAATCCAATGGTGGTCATTGGAATCAATTTCACTTTGACATCGGACTTAAACTTGTGTCAATCTTTTGATACTTATTGTTTCATAAAACACGCTATTTGCCCTGACAACGGGAATTAATTATTAAATTAATTATTGTGACTTATATGTTTTGAATTTTTTAAAATAGACTTCATTTTTGAATTCAGAATATCAAATATATCTTAGGGTGATGTTTTGGTTTTTTTCTGAAAAACATCAATTTTTGATGAATAGTGAAATCACTAAGTGGTAGTTAAAGAAACTGATTTTTCGTTTAAATGAAATTTTGCCACCTTTGTGTTTTGAATTTCAAAAATCTGACATACATGGCTGTAATTAAGAAGTAAAATTTGGTTCAATGAGATTAAAATAATTTTTTGGTGAATAGTAACTTATTAAGTTTTTAATCGCGATTAGTGGTAATTAGTGTAGTTTAAGGTAAAAATAATGCTTTAATAATATGAAATGACCTATACACATGTCATACCCTCATTGGATGTGTCATGGCCAACCAAGAAAATCTATGGGTCAACTTGGGGACCCCATGGAGCCACTTTGGTTGGGAAATGACATAAATAACTTTTTATTTAATGTTAAAGTAAAAATGACACAAACATGAGTTATTTTACTAAAACAATTTTTACATGGGGTAATAAAGATCAGATTTTTGATTATAAATATTCATTGGAAAGATAAAACGATTTCCTACATCATAGTATTTTTATTCTAATTTTTAGACATTATATAAATTAAATTATTTATGACATCATGATGATGCAGCGATGACCTCAATATTTTACGATTTAAATAAAATGGAATGATAATGTAATATATAAGACCTAAACATGTACAATATCTATCGGATGAGTGGACTTCGAACCCTTATCACCTTATCCTAGAATTATATCAATTTGGGACCTTTTTAATCCGAAACACATTTTAAAATAAAGTAACTTATCATTACTTTCCAAAAGTGCCCCTCCTCTCTTCTTATAAAAGGCCCCCACCTCTACCTCTTTTCCCACACTCCCAAAGCCTTTGAATCGGCCAAAACCTGCCCATTTTGTCTCTACACATCCCTCTATTACTCCTCGAAGCCTCAATTTGTGCAGAAGTCTTCCCAAGGAAGCCTTTGAGCTCAAACTAATTGGAGTTACCCGATTTTAAGGTAAAGTCTTCACTTGAGTCCGTTTGTTTTATTTTGCTTCTCCAACCCCCTAAACCCTTTTTATTATTTTATTTTGTAACATCTCCAGTATCCTCAATATACTAGGATGTTTGTATAATAATGATTCGAGCTACACTTACACACACCTACATCTAATGGTTAACGAACATACTGTTTCCGTGGATGGTGAATTTATGCCTCCCGAAACGATGATTGTTCAACATTATTTTAACTCCTTCAAAGGTGGCCATTAAGATGTAACTATATTTATATATGATATATAATATGTTTATGTTTTCCTTAAGCTTCTGTATTTTTCTTTTTGGTCATACCTTTATGGTTTACATTATGGGTAAACGCGATATCTTCATTTAAGGACCCACTCAAAGTGATTTGATTCGTTAAATACCATATGTGGGACGTATAAATTATGGAACTATGATATTATATATGATATCATAATGGAATTATATTATACATTTATATCATTATGATTCCATTCTATAAAATATGAAATAAAAAGGAAAGTAGCATTCATCCGTACGTACAGCTTACCGTCTCCATAAACGGTGCATTTCATTTCTTACCTCTAAATGATTATGTAATATTATAAATGCATGTATATACTGGATATATATGATATATACATCATGATTATAATTCTGGATATAATGTATACATGAACAACTTGTAATTATAAAGGTTTTATTTTTGACTCAAGTACCATTGATCGTTAAAATGACCGTTATTAACATAAATAATTACATAGTGTTCATGACATGGAAATAAGTGATATAAAAGGAATAATGAACTTGAAAAAGGTTCTTAAGAAATTAAAAATTAACTCATGTTTATTATTCAGGACATTAAAGAACGATCGAGTCAAGTCGGACCCGAGGTATGGGACTTCGTCTCAATCTCCTTTCATTGAGGCATATTTTATTTTATACACAACGTTCTTTTATACGGTGTATAAACCCCTTTAACTTTTACGTCTATCCAAAAGGAATCTTTTTTATACGAATCATTTACTAAATGGCAAAAGGGAATGTTTTTGTCATATGTATGCAGCGACAACGACTTCTCCACCGCCATGACCATTATTTGAGTTTCGCCTTCCTCTACAAGCCATACCTTATTTTTAAAAGACAAATAAATACCATGTTTTACTTTTCATTTATTTTGGTATTGAAAATGGATTTCATGATGTTTTTATATCTATATGTTGGATTGATATCTTGTGATTGTAATGTGGAAATGTTATGTTTCTTTTATGCATGTTTTATGTGATACGATTATGTTGAGGGTCTTGGGCATTATTATGAAGACGGGTGGTTCTGTGATAAACTAAGGGCGGGTGAGCTCGATATAGCTCTCCAGTGCAGTGGGTAACGCGAAGGAGTGAAACGTTAAGTTTTCTCCGAAGAGATTTAGGGAATATACTATGATGGGTATTCCAAATGTAACCAAGAGGGTTACTCCCTACGTAAGAATGTTATGAATGCCTCATGTTACCTTTATGTCTTATGATTTCTATGATTTAATCATGATTTGATGAGGTATGTTAAAGTGCTTATGTTTTATGGGTATAAGTATGATCTCATCCTTATGAATATATGTACCCATGTTTCCTTTCCATATATTTTTATATCCCTTATTGAGCTTTTTATGCTCATCCCAAGTTTTTTTGAAATCTTTTTCACTGGTCAATGGAAAGGTACATGATATGATGATAGTGTCAAGGAAGTGTCAAGAAAGAATTCATGTTTTATTTTAAATTTGATTCCATTGATGGGAAAGAAGAATACTATATTTATGTAACCACTTTGTTTATATGTTGAATGTAATGCAAGTTTTATGATCTAATTCTCTTAAACTCTAATCCCGAAAAGATCCTCAATGTGTAATCTTGTAATAACTCACGATTAAGTTAGGTTTAAGGCTGGGGCCTTATAGTTGGTATCAAAGGTCGGTTTAGATAATGTTAGGAGTTAGAATTATATTAAATGATTATCCAAAAATATTTTCTATGGTCAAATTGAAGTGATATAGATTTTGAAGATTACCATGTTGCATCATCTAAGAAATGTTTGTTCAGAATGGTTTTCCGCAGAGGAAATAGGGAAGCAGTGATAGGAAGGCATACATAAGGAAATAACCTTCCAAATCAGCATCCTGAGATGGTCGGAATTGCAACTGAATAGTTTTTTGCAGTGATGGAACAGTTGACTCAGGCTATAAATGGTGGTGGTATCCATGCACGAGATCAGCCAGATCAACCATAGAGGAACATGTTAGTGGTGGAACATTTCATGAGGCAACATCCCCCATCATTCAGAGGATCATCTTACCATGTGTTATCTGAAGGGTGGATTAAAGCACTGGAGAAGATTTTTTATGTCATGGGGTGTTCAGACAATCAAAAGGTTAGTCTTGCTATTTACCGTTTGGAGGGTGAGGCAGATCAGTGGTGGTCGATGGTTAAAAATATCAGGGACGCTGATGAG
Organism: Viscum album; assembly: GCA_963277665.1. Lineage (NCBI taxonomy): Eukaryota > Viridiplantae > Streptophyta > Magnoliopsida > Santalales > Viscaceae > Viscum > Viscum album. The sequence goes on along the minus strand of OY728150.1, from coordinate 1,215,732,588 downwards.
ATTGATGCTCCTTACTGGGAGGAATTCAAAGGTATGTTTCTTGAGAAGTATTTTCCTAAGGCAGTTTGACTTAGGATGGAAATTCAATTCTTGGAATTGAGGCAAGAGGACGACTCAGTGGCTACCTATAAAGAAAGGTTCACTCGATTGGCAAGGTATGCTCCAAATTTTATCCAAGACCTTGATAGTAAAATCAATCATTTTTACTCAGGATTAAAGCCAAAATATCGAAGGGAATTAGCTTCTCGTGAGTTTAAAAGTTATGAAAATCTTGTTCGATGGGCTGAGAAGGTGGAAATGGAGTTTTCCGATGATCAAGTGTTCTATAACAACCAACTGAAGAAGAGACCGAGGTGGCAGGAGAAAGGTAAAAATTCTTCAAAAAAGTATGATGGTAAGAAAACTAAGTTTCCAGTTTGCGATAAATGTGGAAAAAGGCATGCGGGGGAATTTCTTCTGAATTCTGGGAAGTGCTACCGATGTGGTAAGATGGGACATAAGTCTCGTGATTGCACTAAAAAAGATCAAGGTGAAGGTAAGACCAAATTTGATTTACATTTAGTGAAATGTTATAAGTGCAATGAGATGGGTCACTATGAAAACGAGTGTCCGACAAATAGCTTGAGTGATGGGAAGCAATTAGACTACAAGTAGAAAGGGTGGTGAAATCCTTTGCAACTACTTCAGCAGATGTCAGGACATCAAATGAAGTTGTATCAGGTACTTTGTTTGTTTTTTCAGATTATGCCAGTGTGTTGTTTGATTCAGGGTCTACACATTCTTCCATCTCTGAAACCTTTTATAGTAAAATGGGAATACCATCTCGAGATATGACTTCTGAACTTGTGGTAAAAAGACCTGGGGGAAATGTTGAGGCAAAAAGAATTTATAAAAATCTTCCTATACTTATCTGTGGAAAGAACCTACTTGCAAACCTTATTGTTCTACCTCTAGTAGAGTTTGATGTTATCCTGGGTATGGATTGGCTCTCTATTTACCATGCTAAGATTGACTGTAGAGCTAAAGAAGTTTCTTTTCAGAAATACTTTCAGTTTGTGTACAATAATGAACCCTTACTTTTGATAACTTATCAAGACTCCAAGAAACTTGTAAAAGATGGAAATGAATGTTACCTTGCACACATCGTTGAAAATAAAGTAACTGTTCATGTTAATGATGTGCTAGTGGTAAATGAGTATCCTGATGTTTTTCCTGATGAGTTGCTTGGAATAATACCATATCGAGAAGTTGAGTTTACTGTTGACTTAGTTCCTCATGCTAAGCCAATTTCAAAACCCCCTTATCAAATGGCTCAAATTGAACTTTTAGAGTTGATGGAGAAATTACAAGATTTATTAGAGAAAGGATTCATTCGACCTAGCACATCACCTTGGGGTGCTCCTATTTTATTTTTTAAAAAGAAAGATGGTTCTATGAGACTTTGCATTGATTATAGAGCCTTGAATAACATCACTCTTATGAACAAATATCCTTTGCCTCATATCGATGATTTGTTTGATCAGCTCCATGGAGGTCAGTTTTTTTTCAAAGATTGACTTGAGATCAGGGTACCATCAGCTGAAGGTAAAGGAGGCAGATATTCCGAAGAACGCGTTCCGTACGAGATATGGCCATTATGAATTTGTAGTAATGCCTTTTGGTCTAACCAATTCTCCTGTTGTACTCATGGACTTAATGAATATAATTTTCCATGAGTTCATGGATAAGTTTGTGGTGGTTTTCATTGATGATATTTTGGTGTTTTCTAAAAGTAAAGAGGATCATGAAAGACATTTAAGGGTTATCTTGCAAACCTAAAAAGAAAAGAAACTATATGGAAAATTCAGCAAGTGTGAGTTTTGGTTGCAACAAATTTCATTCCTTGTTCATATTGTTTCTAAAGATGGGATAACTGTTGATCCTGCAGAAACAAAAGTTGTGGAAGACTGGCCAAGACCCACAAATGTAACAGAGATTCGTAGTTTCCTTGGTTTGGAAGACTATTACCGAAGGTTTGTTAGAAATTTTTCATGGTTATCTTGTCCAATGACTAAGCTAACTTGGAAGGGTGTTAAGTTTATCTGGAAAAAATAATGTGATGATTGTTTTCAGGAACTGAAAAGAAGATTGGTGAATGCTCCAATTTTGGCACAACCTTCCAGGAATGGTGAGTTTGTTATATACAGTGATGCTTCATTGAAAGGACTTGGTTGTGTCCTAATGCAGAATGATCAGGTAATTGCTTATGCTTCACGACAGTTGAAAACTCATGAGGTAAATTACCCTACACATGATTTGGAATTAGCTGCTGTTGTTTTTTGCTTTAAAAATTTGGAGGCATCATTTGTATGGAATAAAGTGTGAAATATATACCGATCACAAAAGTTTAAAGTATATATTCACTCAGAAAGAATTTAACATGAGACAAAGGAGATGGCTATAATTAATCAAGGATCATGATTTTACAATTCATTATCATCCGGGAAAAGCAAATAAAGTGGCTGATGCTTTGAGTCGAAAAAGTAATGCTTCATTAGCAATGTTGCATTTGTAACGTGATCCTTTGGTTAAGGATTTGATGAACATTGGTATAAAAGTTGATGGTGCAGGAAGTTCTTCTGTTTTGTTTCAGGTATCAGTGAGATCATCTCTATCATATAGAATCAAGCAAGCACAGAAGCAAGACAGTGAGTTGCAGAAAAAGGTAGAGCTGGTTCGGAAAGGTGAGTTACCTAAATTCAACATTGATAGTGATTGCGTTTTTATATTTGGGAAGAGATTGTGCATGACTTGTGATTAACAGTTGAAGAGAGAGTTGTTATGTGAAGCTCATAGTTCTCCATTTTCAGTTCATCCTGGCAGTACTAAGATGTACAGAGATCTGCGGGAGTATTACTGGTGGGATGGAATGAAAAGAGATATTTCTGATTTTACTGTGAAGTGTTTGACATGTCAACTGGTTAAAGCAGAGCGGAAGTTACTGAAAGGGATGCCTCATCCTTTACCAGTGCCAGAGTGGAAATGGGAGAATATATCCATGGACTTTGTTGTGGGATTACCGAAGCCATCTTTAGGTAATAATGCAATCTGTTTTATTGTTGATCTCTTGACTAAATCTGCTCATTTCCTTTCTATAAGAGATACATTTCCCTAGATCAACTTTCCCGTTTGTATCTTAAAGAGATATTCAGGTTACATGGATTTCCCCTCTCCATTGTATCTGATCGTGATCCCAGGTTCACTTCTAACTTTTGGAAAGGCCTTCAGAAGTCGTTGGGTACTGAATTAAATTTTAGTACAGCTTTTCATCCTCAATCAGATGGGAAGTCAGAACGAACAATTAAGACCTTGGAGGATATTCTACGTTCTTTCTCTATGTATTATCAGGGAATTTGGGACCAACATCTTTCTTTGGTTGAATTTTCATATAATAATAGTTTTCATTCCAATATATAGATGGCACCATTTCAGGAATTATATGGGAAGTGGTGTCGAACTCCAGCTTTCTGGGATGAAGTGGGTGAAAGGGAGTTGATGGGACCAGAATTGGTGGAAGAGATGGCAGAAAAAGTTAAGCTGATTCAGAAGCACATGAGAACAACTTAGAGTAGGCAGAAGAGTTATGCAGACAACAGGAGGAAGGATCTATCTTTTGAGGTAGGTGATCATGTTTTTCTCAAAGTATCACCATGGAAAAGTGTGATGTGATTTGGTAAGAAAGGAAAGCTGAGTCCAAGTTTCATTAGACCATATGAAATTCCAGAGAGAGTTGGATCAGTTGCTTACCGAGTGGCTTTACCTCCGAGTTTATCTCAGGTACACAATGTAACTCATGTTTCGATTTTGAGAAAGTACATGCCAGATCCATCTCATGTTTTGAGTCCATAGGTAGTTCAGCTGGAAGAGAACCTATCTTATGAGGAACAACTGGTCCAGATTATAGACCATAGGGAGCAAGTGTTACGGAATAAGGTGATTCACCAGGTAATGGTTTTGTGGAAAAACCACATGATTGAAGAGGCAACATGGGAATCTGAAAATGAAATGAGGGATAAGTACCCCCAATTATTTGATAAGTAAATAAATTGCGGGGACACAATTTTCTAAAGGGGGGAAGGATGTAACATCCCAAGTAATTAATGAATTAAAGATATTTTTATCTATGTCTATTAATGAATTAGATTGTGTTTTAGAGGCTTAAAATGAAAATAAATCCAATCTTAAGCATGGAATACACTAATATTTTTAAAAGATTGTTTTACTACCTTTTGATGGAAAACCATTTTTCAATCTATCTTTTGAAAATTTAATAAGATATGTTTGTCAAAATAAACTTATTCTTTATTATTGGGACATCAAAATTTACATTGTGTGAATTTTTGGTATTTTTCTGACAATGTTCATTTTTTAATTAATAGTGAAAATACTGCATTTTACATCAAAACTACTTTTTAATCTAATTTGTTTATATGATTAGATTATGTTTTTAATTGGTTTTGAAGTGAAATTAGAATATATTTTTACCATTTAATCCAATGGTGGTCATTGGAATCAATTTTACTTTGAAATTGGACTTAAACTGGTGTCAATCTTTTGATATTTATTGTTTCATAAAACACGCTATTTGCCCTGACATCGGGAATTAATTATTAAATTAATTAATGTGAATTATATGTTTTGAATTTTTTAAAATATAATTCATTTTTGAATTCAGAATAATCATATATATCTTAGGGTGAAGTTTTGGTTTTTTTCTGAAAAACTTAAATTTTTGATGAATAGTGAAATCAATAAGTGGTAGTTAAAGAAACTGATTTTTCGTTTAAATGAAATTTTGCCACCTTTGTGTTTTGAATTTCAAAAATTCTACATACATGGTTTTCATTAAGAAGCATAATGTGGTTCAATGAGATTAAAATAATTTTTTGGTGAATAGTAACTTATTAAGTTTTTAATCGTGATTAGTGGTAATTAGTGTAGTTTAAGGTAAAAATAATGCGTTAATAATATGAAATGAAATATACACATGTCCTACCCTCATTGTATGTGTCATGCCCGACCATGAAAATCCATGGGTCAACTTGGGGACCCCATGGAGCCACTTTGGTTGGGAAATGACATAAATAACTTTTTATTTAATGTTAAAGTAAAAATGACACAAACATGAGTTATTTTACTAAAACAATTTTTACATGGGGTAATAAAGCTCAGAGTTTTGATTATAAATATTCATTGGAAATCTAAAAAGAATTCCTACATCATAGTATTTTTTGTATAATTTTTAGACATTAAATAAATTAAATTATTTATGACATTATGATGATGCCGCGATGACCTCATTATTTTACGATTTAAATAAAATGGAATGATAATGTAATATCTAAGCCCTACACATGTCCAAAACATATTGGATGAGTAGATTTAGAACCCTTATCACCTTATCCTCGAATTATATCAATGTGGGACCTTTTGAATCCGAATCTCATTTTAAAATAATGTAACTTATCATTACTTTCCAAAAGTGCCCCTCCTCTCCTCTTATAAAAGGCCCCCACCTCTACCTCTTTTCCCACACACCCAAAAGCCTTTGGCTCGGAAAACCCCTGCCCATTTTGTCTCTCCACTCTCCTCTCTTACTCGTGGAAGCATCACTTTGGGCAGAAGTCTTCCCAAGGAAGCCTTTGAGCTCAAACAAAGGGAGTTAACCGATTTTAAGGTAAAGTCTTCACTTGAGTCCGTTTGTTTTATTTTTCTTCTCCAACCCCCTAAACCCTTTTTATTATTTTCTTTTGTAACAACTCCAGTATCCTCAATATTCTAGGATGTTGTTATAAGAAGGATTCTAGCTACACTTACACACCTACATCTAATGTTTAATGAACATACCGTTTCCATGGATGGTGAATTTATGCCTCCCGAAACGATGATTGTTCAACATTCTTTTAACACCTTCAAAGGTGGCCATTAAGAAGTCACTATATTTATATATGATATATAATATGTTTATGTTTTCCTTAAGTTTCTGTATTTTTCTTTTTGGTCATACCTTTATGGTTTCCATTATGGGTAAACGCGATATCTTCATTTAAGGAAGTGTAGACTACCGCCCCCTCAAAGTGATTTCATTCGTTAAATACCATATGTGGGATGTATAAAAGATGGAACTATGATATTATATATGATATCATACTAGAATTATAATATACCTTTATATCATTATGATTCCATTCTATAAAATACGGAATAGAAATGATTGTAGCGTTCATGCGTACGTACGGCTTACTGTCTCCATGAACGGTGCATTTCATTTCTTATCTCTAAATGATTATGTAATATTATAAATGAATGTATATAATGGATATATATGATATATATATCATGATTATAATTCTGGATATAATGTATACATGAACAACTTGTAATTATAAAGGTTTTATTTTTGACTCAAGTACCATTGATCGTTAAAACGACTGTTATTAACTTAAATAATTAAATAGTGTTCATGACCTGGAAATAAGTGATATAAAAGGAATAATGAACTTGAAAATGGTTATTAAGAAAGTATAAATTAACTCAAGTTTATTATTCCGGACATTAATGAACGATCGAGTCAAGTCGGACCTGAGGTATGGGACTTCGTCTCAATCTCCTTTCATTGAGGCATATTTTATTTTATACACAAGTTTCTTTTATACGGTGTATAAACCCCATTGACTTTTACGTCTATCCAAAAGGAATCTTTTTTATATGAAAAGTTTACTAAACGTCAAAAGGGAATGTTTTTGTCGTACGTATGCAGCGACAACGACTTCTCTGCCGCTGTGACCATTATTTTAGTTTCGCCTTCCTCTACAAGCCATACCTTTTTTTAAAAGAAAAATAAATACCATGTTTTTCTTTTCTTTTATTTTGGTATTGAAAATGGTATTCATGATGTTTTTATATCAATGTGTTGTATTGATATCTTGTGATTGTAATGTGGAAATGTTATGTTTCTTTTATGCATGTTTTATGTGATATGATTATGTTGAGGTTCTTGGGAATTATTATGAAGACGGGTGGTTTCGTAATAAACTAAGGGCGGGTGAGCCCGATATAGCTCTCCAATGAATTGCGTAACGCGAAGGAGTGAAACGTTAAGGTTTCTCTGAAGAGATTTAGGGAATATACTGTGATGGGTATTCCAAACGTAACCAAGAGGGTTACTCCCTACGTAAGAATGTTATGAATGCCTCAAGTTACCTTTATGTCTTATGATTTCTATGATTTAATCATGATTTGATGAGGTATGTTAAAGTGCTTATGTTTTATGGGTAAAAGTATGATCTCATTCTTATGAATATATGTACCCATGTTTCCTTTCCATATATTTTTATATCCCTTACTAAGCTTTTTATGCTCATCCCATGTTTTTTTGAAATGTTTTTCACTGGTCAAGGGAAAGTTACATGATATGATGATAGTGTCAAGGAAGTGTCAAGAAAGAATCCATGTTTTATTTTAATTATGTTTCCATTGATGGGAATGAAGAATACAATATTTATGTAACCACTTTGTTTATATGTGGAATGTAATGCATGTTTAATGATCTAATTTTCTAAAACTCTAAACCCGAAAAGATCCTCAATGTGTAATCTTGTAATAACTCAAGATTAAGTAAGGTTTAAGTTTGGGGCCTTATATAAATTATTCGAACACCCTAACTAATGTATGGTTAGTCCAAAACCAATTCCCATGAACCTCATTCACTAATCTATGACAATGCCAAAACAAAATAATACTGATTATTACCACAGTGTAAATCTAATTATATTCAAATCTCTGGCCTACTCTACACATGTAAGATCCAATAAAAATACCTGATCTAAATCATGAATACCTGAGGCCTCATCTCCCTTGGAATGTCACATGATACTTACCACTTACCCAACTATTTGGTCACACTATCCAATTTTGGTACCCCAGCCTGGGAGACACATAAAATAATGATCCTAACTATAGTTCAACTAAGCCCTAGGCACACATCCCCATAGCCCAAAGGCTATTGATTACTATAATGAGTGTCAATAAATGATTATGGGGAGACTAAACACTCAGGTTGTTAAAAATAATAACAATGTTTTATTTATATAAAATAACATAAGAGGACCATAACACAATAGATGAAATAACAGTAGAAATAGTAGAATCATAACACAACAACAATGGAATATGCATACCAGTTATATGAAAACAAACATGCCATTTCATAATAGGTATAGCAAGGAAAGATTCAAAGATGGTCTCCCATATTTGACCAAAAGAAAAATCATGTATGAAGAATATTGATACATAAAATAAAAAAAATGTAGACTCTAAGTGATGCAAGAACCTCCATGTTCCCTTTCATTTCATCCCATTAAAGAGGTCCAAGTTGACCACTAATCTCCATATCCTGATATTGGTCCCTTAGAAAATCACATAGACATAATGTATGCTAGCATATTGAGGGGATGACCTATGGTTAATGTTTACCCATCAGATTAGTAGCACAGCGAATTATGGAACAAGGATACATGTCCTCCAAAAAATAACCATTCTTAGCTCAAGCCCTATAATTCAGAAGTATAATGATATATATCCCCACAATATCATTTCCCAGTGGCCCTAGGAATCACAATGAGACTCAACCAAAAATATCTTGTCTCATAACCATCAAATGATGGACTGTCACCATCCATGAGGATTTCTGTGGTGATCACCCCATAACATAACTGATGGCCAACATCATCAATTATGTTTCATAGTCTACAGGGTCTCTACCCACATGAGGGTTCAAAACCACTTATGTATAAATCTTATTTATGTGTAAAATACTCCAAAAGTACATTAACTGATTAATGATGAGTGGAAATCACCCAAACACACTTTTCTACATAATATATCACCTCAATTTCCTATGATTATGGAAAATAATCTCAATGGTCAAAACCATCCCAAATCATATGGGACATGCACCAATCATTATTACCTTTTCACCTCCATCTGACGACCATGTCTCCTCATCTAGTGATCATATTCTCTATCGTAACCTAGGCCTCACCAAAAAATAATGCACTATATCACATAAATCTATGTAATCATCACCCCATTATTCCTTAGTCCCTAGTCATCAAAATCCCACAGAAACAATAAATTCAATATAAAAAATTCAATTAAATTTAGAAAAAATCATCTGGAATACCCATTAAAATTGGTATGATGCCTCTCACCATGATTATCATGAATGAAGATTTAGGGCATTCCTAATGGAATTTCATGTAATGAATTTATTAATTTAATAAAATTGAATTATAATTTTATCTATCAGACTGCACAAATGTCACATCTAGATTGAACACCAAAAACAACCATTAAAACATAGATAAATCGTGGAACCACCTATCTTGTACTTGTTGGTGATCTCCCATTTGATAAAACAATCTAACTCATGAAAAAATGGAATACTATAGTATTTCAGGAAAAGAAAAATAAAATAGGGTAAAATGGATCACATGGATTAACAAAACATATGTAATAATAAAGTAATAAAAGATTCCACATGATTGAAGTTCATATTTAGAAAAACTTGTAGTCACCAATAGTTTTATGAACAGATCTTGGATATAGGATAAAAAGATAACTATAGAGAGGAAGTTAGTAGGGAAAAGATCCTAGGAAATACCTCTATGAATTGATAAATTAGGGGGTCAAATCCCCTAGGGTATTTAATAAAAAATGATTCATGCTACATACATGGGGAGTAATTGATACACATCTTGTATATCTAACATGACCTATAACTCCTACTTGTTTTTTATTTATCAAGGTAATCCCCTAATACATTAACATCATTAATATTTTGTATACACCCCAAGAACCCATTACATATTGTGTAAATAATTTTATTCCATGTATATCATACATCCTTTTTTCTGAACATCCCATTAAATATAATCCTCCTCTAGTGTTTGAACAAACACCTAGGACTTCCATTGAAAAATATAAAATCAATATTAATAAAAAATGAACAGTTAAAAAACTCGGGACATTAAACTATCCCTAAAAAAGGTTAAAACTCATCATGTGAATACCTTGAATATGTCCACAAAAATCACATTGAGGTCCCCCAGATAATTAATCTGAGTCATAAAGACTCCCTCATACATATATACTGTAATCATTTGAATAACCTTGGAAATGTTATCCTGTTCATGCAGCTACCTTCAAAAAATTCATTTGAATCATTCCATTCACTATTGTACATTCCAACATTGTTATAATGATGCCCATGACTTAAAGGTCGTGTCACGGTTATAAATTTTTTCATTTTAAGAATTTCAATAAGACACTGAAAGACATGAAAACAATGTCTCAATGATAAACTCATACATACAAAATTGAACATTAAGAACATTGATTCCAATCCAAATTAGATTCTTAGAAATCCTTTCTATGACCAGAGCACCAAATGGGCATAAAAAATATGTATATTCCCTTCAATATGTAATACATTATAACACATGAAATATACATAATTGAATAATGAGAACTCTAATTCCAATCCAAATAGGATAAGTATGATGCCTTCTTGAGGCCCATTATCTAATTCGTAATCCAACATGGTGCACGTACCTCTATATATTAGAAACTCTACGATATGGGGACTAAAATAACCTATGGGATTTTCATTCTTTCTTATCCATCAATAAATTGAGATGATAAATAATCTATGAAGAATCTAATTATTTTCCAAATAGGTTATAGAGGACACCTTACAGAGTCTATATCTTCACATAAAACACCCCATTATGGCGACATAACTCTTAAATACACTATCCAAATATAGTGAGTCTAGTCACTTGGTATCCTCTTTTTCCAGCATTGGGAATTACTCACATGGGACTAGGCATTCAAAATGATCATTCACTCGAATCATGAACCCTTTATGCATGGAAATTTATGTCTGTATTCCTCATTTAGTAGAAATATATTTCTTCCTCAATATAAGGGCATACACCTTAGTTTAATAACCATAGGATATCCCATATTGGTAAACCCAATGAAAATAACCCCCCATGTGTTAACTACATTTAACCTCCAATTAAGGGGTCAAACAAAAAATCTAACTATGAGGAATCTAATTCATGTTATTAGAATTATATGTAGGACTCCTTCATAATAATTTAGGTCCATACTCAATACAATTGTTCCCTCGTATATGTACATTATATATTATATTAAAATGTTTTCCACGAATATAAATCTACATTGGTTTTTATTACTACTATAAATAAAATATATAGGATGACTCAATGAGTTTCAATCCCACCCTAATAATACCAATTCCCTTCCTAAATAGTTTTATAGTCAAGAGTTCCTCGTTATATGGATTCATAATGTAAAAAACATCTCATTAATATGATATAATGGGAATTTATAATGAACCTCAGATAAATATAGATAGACTCTTTAATATAATCCATATTCTCATGTCAAATTACTCAACACCCAATCTATAATGACCCACACTTTACATACATTGTTAATACTTCAAAATTGAAGCACACTTATTACAACATATGACAAAACCACAAAGGACCGTATAGGTATAGTGTCTTTAGAAACTGGGAATCATAAACAACTGGTTCATAAATCTTCTACAGTGTCTCCCATTTATTTCATCATATCTAGGGTCCCCTTTTTGCATATTCTACTTAATATCCATCTTCCTGACCTGGGAAAAAGAAAACATAAAAGGGTGAGCTCAAATGCTCAGCAAGGGCAAATAAAGGAAATAAAAATCATATCATATCTTTATGAAAATCAAAACCTGCAAAAGAGATCATAATATCTTAACATGGAATAAATCATAGAAGTGAAAATGAGATCCCCATAATCATAACATAAAACTTGAATCTTTGTGGCATGCACACATAATCTTGGAAAATCATTTCTTGTTAGTCATGACTCATTGCCAAGACTATCTTAGTGGACAAAGTCCCTTTCTGAACCGAGTTCACTCCTCATTTCAGTCCTGTATCACTGAACCGAAATAACCTTCCGTTCCAGCCATGTCTATCTCATGAGATATAAAATCTTTACCCAATGCATTGGAGGGAGATATAGGTCCCACCCATCTTATAATGAATCCTGTCTTATGTGTGCCACATAATCATAAAACATACATCATCGCATAACACATGTAACAAAAATGGGATTCTTGAAACATCATGACATCATAAATCAATTCATATACGACAAAGGAATTTATAAAAATAATTCCATCACAACATGATCAAATCAATGTAATAACAGAAATCTTAGATGGAAAATAATTTTGATAAAACACTTGAACTCCATTCTTGAGGAAAATATCCTTTCTTCTTCAAAAACAGTTTTCCTTTCATAACATGTCATACGATTTTAAAATAAAAGAAGTTGATTAAAAATAGACTTGAAAACTTGTAAAGGAAGCTTCTTGGATTTAATGTTTTAAAAATCCATTCATGCCGTATAAGTTAAAAAAAACATTCTTCGTACTTTTGTCGGAAAAGTCAAAAAGTACCTCGTACGGAAAAACGACAAAAGATTCCTTTCATATTCTTTACTAAAAACTCACCTAAGGGTAAAATTGGATTTCAACTATTGCAAGTGGATGGAAACAATATTACATATTGAGGGAACATGGATGTGGATGATAAAATACACCCCAGTAAATACTTACGAATAAAAAATCTCGGATAAAAATAAGATTGTGATATTTCCCTTACCTTAGATCCGATTTGCTTTGTTCGTGTCCGAAGCTCCTGTATAATGGTTTAAATAATGTTATTGAATTATTCCAGAATCATAAATATTGATATGAGATCATATATGGTCATATTATTAGCTTCTTGTTAGTAATATTTCATTGTTACTTGTTACTCGGGTCTTTATAACTTTTTGTTCTTATGCGTGTTTTGTCGAATAAATTCTTATTCTTATCTTTAGTTTATAGATAATTCATTTCCAGAATGGTATTAGTGTAGTATATACCATATTCATTCATTCAATTCATTTATATAATCATTATGAAATGAATATCATGTAGAACGAGTCACATCACATCGTGGAGACGGTATTCCGTACGTACGCACGAGTGATGATATCGTTCCTATGATCGTGGAATTGTATTGGAGTATATATATATATTATTTCAGTATCAATATTACTTAATAATAATCATATATAGTAACTCATTACACCATTATACCCATCCTTGTAAGGTGATGGTGGAAAATAGATTACACCACGGCGTGGAGACGGTATTCCGTACGTACGCACGCGCGGTGATTTCATTTTTCCGTAGGATGGATAGAAGGTGAATTAGGGTTGTTTCATATTTATAATAACATATCAGTATGTAATTAATACTGATGTTATTACTTTATCATGAAACAACTAAAGAAGAAGAAGTTGAAGAAGAAAGAAATTGAAAAGATCGGTAATGGATATTACCTCTTCTTTGGAACGCCTCTTTGAATCCTCCACTTAAGGAACTAAGATTGGTCTTTGGAGAAGACCAGGACCTCTAGGATTATTCTAGGGAAGTGTAGAGGAGAAAATTGTAGGGGTTGGCCGAGCTTGAGTGCTCAAATTGGTGTGAGGAGGAGGGGGAGGAGGTGCCCTTTTATAAGGGAGGAGAGGGGCACCTTAGGAATATCTCAGAATATTATTTTATATTAAAGTCAAAATCGGTTTATAATGGTTCCAAAGGGTCTTATTTCGAAGCTAAAGTGGGGATGGGTCGCAATCCTATCAACCAATAGTAGTTAGACAAGTTTAGGGTATTATTTTAACCTTATCAATTAGATTTAACTCTAAGTTAATTAATTTAACTTTTACCGTGTCTTTTGTTTTCTTTCACTATATGGTTAATACACTTACTATAACATGCCAAACGTACCCCAAATTGTTTATTATTAATATATATATCCTTATCTAAGTCATTTGGCCGAACCTTAGATTTTTAGGAATAAAATAACAATTAATAATATAATATTTGATTTAAAAACTATTTTGTGTCAATTTTGACACTATTTGATATATGATTTTTGTGAAAGTAATAACAGAATTATATGTTCGAACTAAGTTGATTAAATCAACACTAATATATCATAGTAACCTAGAAAATTAGTTTAATTCATAAAAAGTCTCAAATTACATTTATTTTGGTGTTTATAACATCAATTATGTCAATATTTCATTAACAAGATAATTACTGCATCATCTTTGTGTCATAAATAAATTAAATTATTTGATGTCTAAAATTACAAATAAAATACCATCATGTAGTAAATCGTTTTAGCTTTCTAATGAATATTTACAATCGAATTTATCTTATGTATAACCCCATATTAAAAATGATTTACTTATTAAACTTTGATTTTAACTATTTTAACCCTTCTTTAAATAAATTAATAATAAATGTCCTAATCTAATCCAAGTGGCCCTAAATGGTCATATTTTATTCTTAAGTTTGTTTTTGGTCGAATTACACTTTTCCAATAGAATTAGGACATGTGTTAGGGTAATATTGATATCATATTTACCCTTAGTTACCCTATTTACTATTAACCGCGGTAAAAATAGTAAAAAGTTACTATTCACCAAAAAAATTATTTTCATCTCATTGAACCACATTTTAGTCCTTGATATTAACCGTGTCTCTCGGATTTTTGAAATTCCATTCACAGAAGTGGTAAAATTAAGTTTTATGCAAAATTCAGTTTTTAACCTACCACTTAGTGGTTTCACTATTCATCAAAAATTGAAAGTTTTCAGAAAAATACCAAAATTTCACCCTAGGCTAATTTCAATATTCTAAGTCCAAAAATGAAGTCCATTTTGAAAAATAAAATTTATAAAATTTCAAAAAGTGGTTATTACTATTCATAACGGCTAGTTTTAATAGCATATTGTTGTTTAGTGAAACTCGGTATTGCGTACGACGCAAGCTATCGAGGAAGGTCGCGATTGCGTGTAAAGCAAGCCAAGCAAGTGTTGTGTAGTAAAAGATTCCTTTGATGATTTATATAACATAAAAGTCTCGGGTGTTACATTCTACCCCCCTTAAAAAGAATTTCGCCCTCGAAATTCGTCACTTTGTAACAAACAGATGAGGATACTTCTCCCTCATCATATCCTCAAGCTCCCATGTAGCTTCTTCAAGTTGGTGGTTCCTCCATAAAACTTTCACCAAGCGAGTGGTCTTGTTTCGTAGGACTTTTTCTCTACGATCCAGAATCTCTATTGGCTGTTCTTCATAAGAAAGATCTTGCTCCAGCGGTACATCTTTTGAGCTGAGTACATGTGAAGGATCTGGTATGTACTTTCTCAGGAGAGATACGTGGAACACATCGTGAACTTGAGAGAGATTCGGTGGAAGCGCCAATCGGTAAGCTACCTTCCCAACACGATCCAGTATTTCAAAAGGACCGATATATCTAGGGCACAACTTCCCCTTCTTTCCAAATCTCATAACCCTCTTCCAGGGAGATATTCGTAAGAACACTTTATCACCCACTTCAAACTCTAGGTCTTTTCTTCAGTTGTCGGCATAACTTTTCTGTCGACTCTGAGATGCTCTTATGTGTTGTTGAATAGATCTGACGTTTTCTGCCATTTCATCAACGAGATCAGGTCCTAATAGCTTTCTTTCCCCAACTTCATCCCAGCAAGTTGGAGTCCTGCATTTCTTTCCATAGAGAGCTTCATAATGAGCCATCTGAATACTGGAGTGAAAGCTATTATTATAAGAAAATTCCACCAAAGGTAGGTGTTGATCCCAACCTCCTTTGAAATCCATAGAGCAAGCTCTCAACATATCTTCTAGGGTTTGAATTGTTCTCTCAGACTGACCGTCTGTCTGGGGATGATAATCAGTGCTGAAACTCAACTCTGTATCCAATGTATGCTGAAGACTTCGCCAGAACTTCGAGGTAAATCTCGGATCCCGATCAGATATAATAGAAAGTGGTACTCCATGCAATCTTACCACTTCCTTTACATATATCCTGGCAAGCTGATCTAGAGAGAAATCCTCTCTAATAGCAATGAAGTGTGTAGACTTTGTAAGACGATCAACTATGACCCAGATAGCATTATTGCCTTTGGATGTTTTAGGAAGTCCTGTGACAAAGTCCGTAGTGATGTTTTCCCATTTCCATTCGGGTATGGGTAATGGTTGTAACATCCCCTTAGACTTATGTCTCTCCGCTTTAACTTGTTGACAAACCAAGCATCGAGAGACATATTCAGCAACATCTCTTTTCATGCCATCCCACCAGAAGTACTCTTTCAGGTCCCTATACATCTTCGTGCTTCCAGGATGAATAGAGAATGACGAACTATGAGCCTCATCCAGCAGCTCATTCTTTAATTCGGGGATGGGAGGAACGCAAACCCGATTCCTGAACTTTATTATCCCATCACAATCAAGGTTGATTTCAGGAACATTGCTCACCTTCTTTTGTAACTCGACATCTTCTTTCTGTGCCTCTTTAATCTTCACATGTATAGATGGTTGAACATTCATTTGAGAAAGATAAGATTTTTCCCCTTCCATTATAATTCCAAGATTCATCCTTTGTAAATCCATAAATATTGGATCTTTTGTGATCCTCATCATGGATAAACTAGCATGGTCTTGTCGACTTAATGCATCTTCCACCTTGTTTGCTTTCCTAGGGTGGTAATGGATTGAGCAGTCATAATCCTTAATCAGCTCCAACCATCTTCTTTGGCGTATATTCAGATCCTTTTGTGTGAAAATATACTTTACACTTTTATGATCAGTATAAATATCACACCTTTCACCATAAAGGTAATGCCTCCAAATCTTTAATGCAAATATTACCGCAGCAAACTCCAAATCATGTGTTGGGTAATTTTGCTCATGGATTTTCAACTGTCGTGAGGCATAAGCTATCACCATATCATTTTGCATAAGAACACACCCCAATCCCTTCTTGGATGCATCACTGTATATCACAAACCTTTCTCCACTACAAGGCAGTGTGAGCACAGGTGCACTGGATAACCTTCTTTTCAACTCCTTGAAATTCTCTTCACATTCCTTTGTCCAGACAAACTTAACTCCTTTCCGAGGCAACTTGGTGAGTGGATTAGATAATCGTGAAAAATCTTTTACAAAACGTCGATAATATCCAGCCAAACCAAGAAAACTTCGGATCTCAGTTACTGTTGTTGGTCTTGACCATCTTTCGATAACCTCTGTTTTTGCTGGATCCACAGATATCCCCTCTTTTGAGATTATGTGACCCAAAAATGCAACTTTTTGAAGCCAAAATTCACACTTGGTAAATTTGGCATAAAGCTTCTCTTTTCTCAGGGTCTTCAATATAATTCTCAAGTGATCTTCATGCTCTTCCTTGCTCTTTGAATAGACAAGAATATCGTCTATAAAGACTATCACAAATTGATCAAGATAGTCTCTAAAGACTCTATTCATTAGATCCATGAAGATAGCAGGGGCATTAGTAAGACCAAATGGCATCACTATAAATTCATAGTGTCCATACCTTGTACGGAAAGACATCTTTGGTATATCCTCCCTTTTGACCCTTAATTGATGATACCCTGAACGAAGATCAATCTTGGAAAAGTATTGAGCTCCGCGTAGTTGGTCAAATAAGTCATCAATGCGTGGGAGAGGATATTTGTTCTTGATAGTGATCTTGTTAAGTTCTCAATAATCAATGCAGAGCCTCATTGATCCATCTTTCTTCTTAACAAATAGAACAGGTGCTCCCCAAGGTGACGCACTAGGGCGTATGAATCCCTTATCAAGATTCTCTTGGAGTTGCTTCTTCAATTCCTGCAACTCAATTGGGGCCATTCTATATGGTGTCTTTGAAATAGGCAAAGCACCCGGTACGAGTTCTATTGAAAACTCAACTTCACGATTTGGTGGAAGACCCGGTAATTCCTCCGGAAAGACGTCATCAAACTCCCGTACAATGGGCATATTCTTAATCGTGAGTTTCTCAACAACTATTTAAGATAAATAACCTTCATTTAGTGGAATCAATACCCATAAGATGGAAGAAATTTCCACTGGAAGGTTATGTTCATCCTTGCATTGATAGACGATCGTAGGTTGATCTGGAATATGAAATGTGACTTCCCTTCTTTGGCAATTGATATGAGCTCCATGTAGAGAAAGCCAATCCATGCCAAGAATCACATCAAATTCCACTAAAGGAAGGATCACAAGATTTGCAGGAAGCACTTTCCCACAAACTTCGATCGGAGAAGAATTATAAACTTCTGATGCGACTGTTGTGCCATTAGGTGTTGTCACAGCTAACTCAACATCTAATTGTTGAGGTAATACGGTGATACCCTTAGAAACTTTTTCAGAAATAAAAGAGTGGGTGGATCCAGAATCAAATAAAACATTTGCTACTTTAGAGTGGATGGTAAGTGTACCTTTCACCACATCGTTATCGTAGTCCACATCGCTGATATAAATTGCATGTGACTTTCCTTTGTCTTTAGCCTTAAGAGTTTGTTGACGTCGCCCATCATCATCAACCCTTGGATTTGGGCATTGATTGGCATAATGCCCCATCTCCTTGCACTTGAAACATTGAAGTGTAGTAGGTTCATTCTGTGTATCCCTTCCTTTGTTTGCATCATTAGACATCTTCTTCCCATTATCACGGCATTCAAATGCCCGATGACCTTCCTTTCCACATTTAAAACATTTACTTGTCCCTTTAAGACAACTCCCTCCATGTTTCTTTCCACACATTGAGCATAAGGGAAAGTTCATCTTCTTTTCCGTGCGATCTTTAGATTTTTCTTTGAATTCCATCTTCCTCTTCTTATCAAACCCATGTGACTGATGGGTTACTCTAATCTCCATCTCGACTTTGAGAGCACATCGAACGATTTCCTCGTAGCTATTGAAGTCCCTTATGGCTACCGCCCTTCGAAGACTTGGTTTTAAGCCACTAAAGAATCGATCGATCTTACTCTCAGGTTGGATAATAATACCAGAAGCGTACCTTGAAAGTCTTGTAAAATTTGCTTCATAGGTACTAACAGATTCATCATCCCTTTGCTTCAGTTCAAGGAACTCTTTCTCCATCTTTGTTCAGAGAATACGAGGGAAGTACTTATTGAAAAATATGTTCTTGAACTCGTCCCATTCCATAGACTCAATTTCATCCCTTTTCCTCGTATTCTTAACAAGATTCCACCATTGATCCGCATCTCCTTCCAAACGATACACTGCTAGGATGACTTTATCATGCTCAGAACATTGAAGAACTGAAAATATCTTTTCAGTAGTACTAATCCATTGTTCAGCAACTAATGGATCAGTAGACCCGCTGAAAGATGGTGGACGCTGCCTCATGAAGGATTCAACAGAATGTTTCTCCCTCCTTTGTTCGTTTGGAAATCCTGCATGATTCATAGCTTGAGAAAGTTGTGTGATCATGGCTACAAGATTTTTCATTCCAGCTCCCATATCGTTTGGTTGCTCAGGGGGACAATCATTGCATTGCCCATCGCATTCCGCATTAACACGGTTCCTTCGGGTTCCAGCCATTGACTAAAACCAAGAAGAATAGTGTGAGCAACACTAATTATAATAGGAAACCACATAATTCAAGAATAAAATTTTCATGCTTATGGTCTTATCCTAGGTTATTCATGGCCATTTCTAAGATTGTGTTCTATGCTTAGACTTATCCTTAGGGTTCTTACTAAGGCTTTCACATACAAGTTTCCAAGGGTTGACTATACCTTTCCTCTGATACCAACTATAACGACCCACACTTTACATACATTGTTAATACTTCAAAATTGAAGCACACTTATTACAACATATGACAAAACCACAAAGGACCGTATAGGTATAGTGTCTTTAGAAACTGGGAAACATAAACAACTGGTTCATAAATCTTCTACAGTGTCTCCCATTTATTTCATCATATCTAGGGTCCCCTTTTAGCATATTCTACTTAATATCCATCTTCCTGACCTGGGGAAAAGAAAACATAAAAGGGTGAGCTCAAATTCTCAGCAAGGGAAAATAAAGGAAATAAAAATCATATCATATCTTTATGAAAATCAAAACCTGCAAAAGAGATCATAATATCTTAACATGGAATAAATCATAGAAGTGAAAATGAGATCCCCATAATCATAACATAAAACTTGAAACTTTGTGGCATGCAGACATAATCATGGAAAATCATTTCTTGTTAGTCATGACTCATTTCCAAGACTATCTTAGTTGACAAAGTCCCTTTCTGAACCGAGTTCACTCCTCGTTTCAGTCCTGTATCACTGAACCGAAATTACCTTCCGTTCCAGCCATGTCTATCTCATGAGATATAAAATCTTTACCCAATGCATTGGAGGGAGATATAGGTCCCACCCATCTTATAATGAATCCTTTCTTATGTGTGCCACATAATCATAAAACATACATCATCGCATAACACATGTAACAAAAATGGGATTCTTGAAACATCATGACATCATAAATCAATTCATATACGACAAAGGAATTTATAAAAATAATTCGATCACAACATGATCAAATCAATGTAATAACAGAAATCTTAGATGGAAAATAATTTTGATAAAACACTTGAACTCCATTCTTGAGGAAAATATCCTTTCTTCTTCAAAAACATTTTTCCTTTCATAACATGTCATACGATTTTAAAATAAAAGAAGTTGATTAAAAATATACTTGAAAAATTGTAAAGGAAGCTTCTTGGATTTAATGTTTTAAAAATCCATTCATGCCGTATAAGTTAAAAAAAACATTCGTCGTACTTTTGTCGGAAAAGTCAAAAAGTACCCCGTACGGAAAAACGACAAAAGATTCCTTTCATATTCTTTACTAAAAACTCACATAAGGGTAAAATTGGATTTAAACTATTGCAAGTGGATGGAAACAATATTACATATTGAGGGAACATGGATGTGGATGATAAAATACACCCCAGTAAATACTTACGAATAAACAATCTCGGATAAAAATGAGATTGTGATATTTCCCTTACCTTAGGTCCGATTTGCTTTGTTCGTGTCCGAAGCTCCTGTATAATGGATTAAATAATGTTATTGACTTATTCCAGAATCATACATATTGATATGAGATCATATATGGTCATATTATTAGCTTCTTGTTAGTAATATTTCATTGTTACTTGTTACTCGGGTCTTTATAACTTTTTGTTCTTATGCGTGTTTTGTCGAATAAATTCTTATTCTTATCTTTAGGTTATAGATAATTCATTTCCAGAATGGTATTAGTGTAGTATATACCATATTCATTCATTCAATTCATTTATATAATCATTATGAAATGAAGATCATGAAGAACGAGTCGCATCACATCGTGGAGACGGTATTCCGTACGTACGCACGAGTGATGATATCGTTCCTATGATCATGGAATTGTATTGGAGTATATATATATATTATTTCAGTATCAATATTACTTAATAATAATCATATATAGTTACTCATTACACCATTATACCCATCCTTGTAAGGTGATGGTGGAAAATAGATTACCCCACGGCGTGGAGACGGTATTCCGTACGTACGCACGCGCGGTGATTTCATTTTTCCGTAGGATGGATAGAAGGTGAATTAGGGTTGTTTCATATTTATAATAACATATCAGTATGTAAGTAATACTGATGTTATTACTTTATCATGAAACAACTAAAGAAGAAGAAGTTGAAGAAGAAAGAAATTGAAAAGATCGGTAATGGATATTACCTCTTCTTTGGAACGCCTCTTTGAATCCTCCACTTAAGGAACTAAGATTGGTCTTTGGAGAAGACCAGGACCTCTAGGATTATTCTAGGGAAGTGTAGAGGAGAAAATGGGAGGGGTTTGCCGAGCTTGAGTGCTCAAATTGGTGTGAGGAGGAGGGGGAGGAGGTGCCCTTTTATAAGGGAGGAGAGGGGCACCTTAGGAATATCTCAGAATATTATTTTATATTAATGTCAAAATCGGTTTATAATGGTTCCAAAGGGTCTTATTTCGAAGCTAAAGTGGGGATGGGTCGAAATCCTATCAACCAATAGTATTTAGACAAGTTTAGGGAATTATTTTAACCTTATCAATTAGATTTAACTCTAAGTTAATTAATTTAACTTTTACCGTGTCTTTTGTTTTCTTTCACTATATGGTTAATACACTTACTATAACATGCCAAACGAACCCCAAATTGTTTATTATTAATATATATATCCTTATCTAAGTCATTTGGCCGAACCTTAGATTTTTAGGAATAAAATAACAATTAATAATATAATATTTGATCTAAAAACTATTTTGTGTCAATTTTGACACTATTTGATATATGATTTTTGTGAAAGTCATAACAGAATTATATGTTCGAACTAAGTTGATTAAATCAACACTAATATATAATAGTAACCTAGAAAATTAGTTTAATTCATAAAAAGTCTCAAATTACATTTATTTTGGTGTTTATAACATCAATTATGTCAATATTTCATTAACAAGATAATTACTGCATCATCTTTGTGTCATAAATAAATTAAATTATTTGATGTCTAAAATTACAAATAAAATACCATCATGTAGTAAATCTTTTTATATTTCTAATGAATATTTACAATCAAATTTATCTTATGTATAACCCCATATTAAAAATGATTTACTTATTAAACATTGATTTTAACTATTTTAACCCTTCTTTAAATAAATTAATAATAAATGTCCTAATCTAATCCAAGTGGGCCTAAATGGTCATATTTTATTCTTAAGTTTGTTTTTGGTCGAATTACACTTGTCCAATAGAATTAGGACATGTGTTAGGGTAATATTGATATCATATTTACCCTTAGTTACCCTATTTACTATTAACCGCGGTAAAAATAGTAAAAAGTTACTATTCACCAAAAAAATTATTTTCATCTCATTGAACCACATTTTAGTCCTTGATATTAACCGTGTCTCTCGGATTTTTGAAATTCCATTCACAGAAGCTGTAAAATTAAGTTTTATGCAAAATTCAGTTTTTAACCTACCACTTAGTGGTTTCACTATTCATCAAAAATTTAAAGTTTTCAGAAAAATACCAAAATTTCACCCTAGGCTAATTTCGATATTATGAGTCCAAAAATGAAGTCCATTTTGAAAAATAAAATTTATAAAATTTCAAAAAGTGGTTATTACTATTCATAACGGCTAGTTTTAATAGCATATTATTGTTTAGTGAAACTCGGTATTGCGTACGACGCAAGCTATCAAGGAAGGTCGCGATTGCGTGTAATGCAAGACAAGCAAGTGTTGTGTAGAAGATGATTCCTTTGATGATTTATATAACATAAAAGTCTCGGGTGTTACACAATCATTTTAAAAGAGTAACTATTCTCATATCAGTATTTGAAAGATATTTTATAACATAACATAAATCTATAAGAGATTCCTAGAAGATGTAATAATTCCCTCTATAAGGGTTTTATGAACCCGAACTCATATCGTCTCGACTAATTTTAGTTCTAATGATTCCATTGTTTTGAATCCCCAAATGACCGCCTTCCTTTGGAAGGTCGTTCTGTACCTTATTATAGATGTGGAAGCCATTGGTATTTATTATGACATAAAAGTGGTGAACCAAGAAAAAATAATTATACAACCATAATTGACACCCGTAGAATAAATCATCAATCATGGTAAATTTTTAATCCAATGTGAATGCATGTAATTATGGAATAACTATTTCATTATAAACATCAAGAAACTTGTCACCCAAACATGGGACACTGTGAATTTTTCAGTGTAA
Source organism: Viscum album (assembly GCA_963277665.1). Taxonomy (NCBI): domain Eukaryota; kingdom Viridiplantae; phylum Streptophyta; class Magnoliopsida; order Santalales; family Viscaceae; genus Viscum; species Viscum album. Next base: position 1,215,708,707 of record OY728150.1, on the reverse strand, counting down.
CCAAAATGGGGAACCCAAAATGAAACTCTGAAATAATAATAACTTATTGATTATGCATTGGTATATTTTTTATACATCTATATATAAATTAAAACGGTAAAATAGTAATATAATCCTTCATAACTGGTGTTCTAATGAAATAATTCCACTCTCATAGTGAAAATTCCATACCAAGAAAATGACCAAACCATGAATAGAAAGGAAAATTTTCGTAACTTTTCATAGATAACTAATCATGTTTAATACATTAAATGATGCATAGATCATTGAACATGTTACTTATCAACATATTGACAAAAAATATACCAATTATCTTCATGAATTATGATCATGTATTCATTAATGGACTACTTTTGAACCATAGCTATAACAATAATATATGTGGGTCAAGAAAAACTCACTCACATGACGCCTCTAGTTTCAGGTAGATTATGTGATGGTTGTGGAATATCACTATAACTGAATTATACCAACCCCAGAGTCTATATATAAAGGCCTAAAAATGATACAACATAAAAATATATCTCATTAAAGGAATGCTGTGGTGAACCTTGGGTCACTCGTTTCCACCACCAACCACTTAAAAAGATTATCCATAGAGTTTAGAAATCCACAAGATCATTATCCAAGAATGGAGGGTCAAGGGGTCGACTACAAATCTATATAAATTCAATAACTATTGAATAGGGCCTCTATCATGCACCATCACCATCAGCATCCTGTCAGTTCCACTCATTCACCTTCTTTGGGAACCACCAAAAACGTTTCACCCTTAAAAAATTTGAATGGGTAACATGGACATCTCCCTAGGTGTGGAATGATGTTGATAAATGAGAGTGGGATTATATCCCTTCCTCAAATGATGAATTTTATTGACTTCAAGTGGGTTCTATTGATCTTTATCATATCCCTATTCAATTAGATCTAGTCTACATACATATTCCAATTATAATCATTTGGGGGGGGGATATCCCTTCCACCATGCTAAATACCATCAGTATATTCTAATGGGACTAAAAATAATTCATTAGGAACATATTCCCACTTTAATCGATTAAATATTCTTGAAGATATTGGAGGCTGATAAAATTTAGTGATATATTCCTAAAAAACATTTCTATGATGTCACAAAATTATATAGATAGTTGAAGTGATCTACCATCATATTCTATTAGTAGTGAAGACATGAGTAGAAAAATATATTCCTATCCTGATAGCTGGAGTAGAATATCATGATTTCCTGTGTGAATATGTGGAAACTTTTGGGAATGCCCACAATCATTCTCTCGTATATGAGGACTATGAACATATTTATGTAAATGAGATGTCATTTGACCAAGATCACATCCTTATTTCAATAGGGGCTCATCAAATAATGTTGAAACATCCCTCATTACCGGTATATATACCAATCTAAAAGGATCAGTGATACACTCCCAAGGCATCGGGCCGGGTTCTTATTCTTCTGCCAACGTATTCTACCCAACATAGTTTATAACATGTCTTATGATATGTTCATATTCATATAAAAAATACTAGTATAATATTCAAGAGGAACAATAACAAGCTCAAATACATGCTAATGAATCTAGTCCACATATTCCTTTTTCTAGGGATGTTAATATCATATCCCTACATCCATCGATTAACAACTACACCATCATCCTTTTGTGTCTATAATAGTGGATTCTAATACGCCTTCACACAATTCAGATTATCATTGGTATATTTTTATGGTTAATTTTTATTTGAAATGTGTTTATATCCCTGCTTAATCCAATATTGATCATCATATTCTTGTATTCATAGATAGGATGGTTAATATTCCTACTCATAATAACGATGCTCATTAGTGTACTCCCAAAACATATCAACGGTGGGATCATATCCCTACAAAACCATACAATTACCAACATGTTACAACAATAATTGTCTAGCAGGATCATGTCTTTTCATAACCATATTGGTAAGGTATAAATATTCCTACCATGAGTTATAATGACACTTCTAACCATGATATTCTCATTGTTAAGGTCTATGAGGCTGTTTAATGAGCATCCCCAACACCTCTAAGGTTCATCAACTCTTTAACTATTGAATAAGAAAATTATTACCATATTGTCATCCTCATGGTAGTTTACAGATGGATTTTAGGGACACAAATAACAACAGCCACTAGGGTCAACCTCCCCAAATAGATTTCTCTATCAGATATGGGAATTTACCTTTTCCCAAAAACCTTCGTATAAAGAGTTTCCAAAAACTCACACACATTCATATATAGTGGTTCCCAAGTCATTAGGGAAAGGAATATATAGTTCCTATTGAACTATCATCAACACATCAACATGGTTAGTAGGCGATGAAGTGAAGAAACATACGAGATTAAAAAAGTTAGAGGAATATAAATCAAAACAAGAAGTGGTGTCAATGGATATATTGAATGAGTTAGGAAGAAAAACCCTCCAAACATGTTCGATACCATCACCACTTTTCACTATGAGATCCTAGATGGTAAAAAGAAGGTGTTCTTTGATTACCTAAGATAATACATGTATGCAAGTCATTAGAGATGGAGGGATAAAAAAATGCCTTATCAACAAATTGATGGTAATCTCTAAATCATATGTACACTATATTTTTAGCTTGACACGGTTGTGCTCTTTATGACCTAGAACCTCGAGATGGAAGGGAATGAATAATACCTATATTGTGTATTAATCTATATCATTAGAACTCAAAATTTACTAATTTTCATATACCCATTAGATGTATGATTCCATGTATGGGAAAGTATGAAGTATTAAACTTCACTATGTCTCCAAAATAATAGAACTCCCTAGATATTGAATCATGTATTATCGTATATCAAGGAAAAATCAAGGTAAAAGGTAACACATGATCCATTTATTCAATATATAAAAATTTATTATCATTTATTACAATTTTTTTTATTAAAATAAGAAGAGAGTTACCAAAATACATTTTTTCGGGACCCTTGAACATATTGGAATATATTATAGCCCCATTAGTAGAGGTTTTAGACTACCTAAAAGAATAACATATAAGATTACTCCCATCACAGTATTCTATTTTACCAAGATTATAAACCATCACTATTGTGAAAAATCAAATGGATCACAATAGCAGTTACAATATCATCCATCTAGGATTGAACCTATCCCATAGAACTGGGGGTCTTTTTATCATGACCCCATAACAGGGGTTAAAAAATATTCAGGGGAGCCTATAAATATTAAAAAATGTATAAAACTGGCCCCCCCCCCACATTCCTAGAAAAATTTATATCATAATTGTCATCACCAAAATCATCAAACCCCAAAAAGGTACTAGAGAAATTTTTGGCTATTCCAGATCAATTTCATACCTAAGGGTTAGTGGAGTTTATATATCAACTTTCTTAAAAAGATCCACTAGATGATCTATTTGAATTATTATGTCCTCAACAATCGTATCATAGTGTCCAAATAAAATCCTTGGATTATCCCTATTCCATAGTTACAGGGGTACATTTACCATTATCATCACCCAAGTTGAAATCAATATTCTATAAGTTGATAGGTAAATATCAAGAGTCAAAGTACAATCTATTCCTACTACAAAAAAATAAACCCTTTCTATTTTAGGAAACATTCGTAGAATATGATCAAAATCTTAGACAAGATCACTATTCATAGACCAATATAGAAGGATCATATGATGATTTTAATGAATCACAAAAGGGATCATAAACCAGAATAGTCCCATTTGGATATTTTTCAAAGAAATGAACCTTATAAAATCCCTGATGGAGGAATAAATGGTATATAATTACCATTTTGTATGAAAGTAATGGAATTACTACCATTACCTGATGATCATTTTTGAATGTCATAAAAAATAAATAGATGATATAGACCAATATGAAAATGTATAGGGGAATAATTTAGGAACTAAAACTCAATGTCAATTTGATCTAGTTTCCCCAACTACGGTTGTAGGTATGATGAATTAGATAAGGATCTATAAACTATAACTTCCAAATAAAAAATTCCCAAACATATGGTGGAATTATACCAATAATAATTCAAATGTTTTCTCTACATCCCACTCAACATCTAGAGGATATTTAATTTCATTCATGGAGAATTTCTAGAAAAATATTAGAATGAGATACATAATCTCAGATAGATCAATGAATAAATACTCATTAGAGACATTCCCATTGTGTATATTTTCTAAAAAAGAAAAATATCAATAATCTAATACATCAAGAGAGATCCAATATCCCTGAAAGATAATAATTTAACACCATAATGTCACTAGATTGTGGAAATCATTCTATATAAATTAGGATGTTAGGGATTATCACAACATTCATCCATTTTTGTGATAGCCTCTCCCCAATTAGGGGATCATTCAATCATATAAATGATTAATAATTAGTGGTATATGAAAAAATTCATCGCATAATACTTTTAAAAATCATATATATAGAATTTGTTCCAGATATTAGTTCCCATATAACTATTTAACCGCATTGAATCCATTGCCTATAGAATGGAATATGTGGAAGGGCGATGTGCGCACATGTTACTAGAAAATAGTCCATATACCGAAGGGGTAGATGACACATTTCCCCCCACCCAATTTCTACGACACAAAATTATCATCCTTTGATGGCATATGATATCTAGAACAATATTTCACTCATTTCATAACACAATGGGGCCCAAGAATGTGCTATTGGGATTAGTAGGAGGTGACCAATCTGAGATGATTATATATAGTCTGGTAGGTCCAACATTATATTTCTATAACAACCTTATTAAGGTTTCATTATAGGATGAGGATACATTATTCTCAAATTTCATTATTAGTTCCACTTCATGATAATAAAAAAATTATAGTTTTTGTCATAAAAAACAATTTTGAATATGAAAATGATTGGTTGTTTGAATTAATCACCAAATGGAATGTATTAACCTATTTAATCAGTATCCCTCTCTCATAAGATCAAATAATGGAACTCAATGATGAAATTATTCATGATGATATGTGAACACGTCTGATCTAGAATAACTATCCATGAGGATTACATGACTTTTTTTAAATAGAGCAACACCTAAAAGATTAGTGGACCAGAGGAAAACCTCAACTTGTTCCCTTGACATTAAGAAAATGTCTTGGTAAGGTAGAAACTGATGTTTTTACACAAAAAAGTTTCATTTCCCATATAATCTCCTCGGAAGACCTTGAGCAATCTAGTGTATCTAGTCAATTTATTGAAAAAAACATTATATATCATGAATATGAGAAAGAAGATATCAGGTACAGTTGATATTTTAGGAATGGATGAAAAAAATTTATTCCTTATTAAATGAGTGGTTACACTATTAAATCTTTTATTCTATAAAAAATAACCGACCTGTGCTGTAGAATCCTAGGAAACCCAATGAGATTAACTTCTATGTCAATCCTAACTACTTCCATTTTCATAATAGATTATCTTACACAATTATGAACTAATTCATATAAAACATTTCAATAAAATCATGGTGGACTCTAGACTAGTGTCAATGTATAATTCTTTAACATCTATGACTTCTGTAACCATCACAATAACAGAATAATTGTGTGAGTGGAAACAAGTTTTGGGTATCTGTGGATATATGTTTGATATTTGGGTGACTTGAAATAATGTTGTCTATCCTCAATAAACCTTGAGATCACAGCTAAAAAAACCAACAATTATCATAACACTAAGGGAGTATTCATTGAATGCACCTCTTTGAGTAAGATGTAATAATTGGACATAGGAAAATGTACAAGATGAAGAGTTATATCTTTTAAGTCAAAAGACTTTTTTGTCTTTTATATCATTTGTTTTGGAAATCAGAAATTTTTTAAAACTCTTTTAAAATAATGGATTTACATTAAATATGGTATTCTATCTATCATACTAACTCTGTCAATCATATTAACTCTGTCTATCATAGTAACTATGTCAATCATAATGACTATGTCAATCGTTCTAACTCTGTCTATCATACTAACTATATTAATCTTACTTACACTATCTATCATACTGACTCTATCTATCATACTAACTCTCTCTATCATACTATAATTTTCAATCATATTGACTCTATCAATCGTACTGACTATCTGTACTTTACTTACTATGTTCATCATACCCACATTGTTTATCGTACATGCATTGTGCATCGTACTCACTTTGAATCATGTCAATACATTTCACTATGTAATAATAATCGTACTCATGTTTTACATTTAAGCACATTCATACTTTTATCGATACTATTGTTCTATATCAATGGTACCAATGATAAAATTTTCAATATTTCTTTTGTTTTATTTCCAAAACGATGTTGGGGAGTTAGTTATAAACTATTCAAAATGATGTCATGTTTTTTGTTTCAATATGACCATTAGAAAGAACGGTGTTCAAGTCCCTCTATGTTTGTTAGAGAAATATGGTCGTCGGAGGAAATATTACAATAGGAACCTAATGCCTATAAATTGGATGTCACTTGAAATAGAGAATAGACTTCTGATCAACTATTTCTTCTATCATGTTCTAGTTAGAGACATTGAGACTTCTATCTTTCTTCACACCAAAGCCTCATATTTAAAAAATGTGAATGGATAATTCATAGTTTATTTATTTCAGTAAGTGCATTTTTTTAAATTGTGAAAAAAATAATTTGATAATGATCGATGGCTACTAAGGATAAGAAGACGGTGGATAGATCATCATATCGAGGGATTTCAAGCATTTGAAAGACAAAGGTGTCCATTACATGTGAAATCGAGGTCTTGTGGGGATATCAAGATGGATGTTTCGATCATCTATTAAGGGCTTACGAAGCTTTTGGTAAGATAAACCTTTTATCATAGGTTAAAGGACTCCCTTATCATTGGTTTAAAAGAATTATAATACTTTTACAATTATGCTTCTATTTTTATTATAAAGGGAATTGTATTGTTTCACATTTTAATTCAATTTCAATTCAATTGATATTGTTTAAATTAAAATTTATAATGTTTTAATAGAATATATACAATGTATGGTAGAATCATTTTCATTTGAATTACTATGATCATTGTATTCAATCAGAATACGATTATTATACATTACTTATAGTATTACATCATATCAATTTTTTAGATCCCTAACTATTGTGGTAAATTGTATTGATTTTGAAATGTATTTGTTTAAGACATACTAAATTAAGTTATATCTTATCTGTTTAAATAAAAAAAATTTAAACTTACATTTCACCCCATCTATTGTAGTGTGCCATCTAATATACACACACACACACATATATATATATATACATCTATATTATGATCGTACAATTGGTATTAGAGGAAGTTTCCATTATACATCCTATATTTATTTCATTCAATACAATATTTTTTCTTTTAAAAACCATTTGATTATTACTACTTACTACACTAACATGTGGAGTGGAAAAGTATTGTTTATAAGATGGAAGGAATGAATATTGGATCAATTGAAAATCTAAATCCAACTATACCTCCTATATTTAATGGGAATGATTATGAGTACTAGGGAGATCGAATGAAGAAATTTGTTATTAATATTGATATGGAAAACATTATCATTTTTAATAGAGGATATAAAATCCCAGCCCTGGAGGTCAGCACATTCACCAATCAAGAGAAGCAAAAATATCAATTAATTACATTGTACACAATAATTTGTTATGTTCTATGACCAAAAATATATATAGTCAGATATCATATACTAAAGCAACCAATTGTATCTAGAAGAAATTTGAAGTCACACATTTTGGTACATCTAAAGTAATAGAAACAAGATGTACAATGCTTCAAGCAGAATATCATGGGGTTTTTTCCTTGTGTAGAAATAGTATGAAAGGTGCAACAAACATTTATGACAATCCTCAATAGTATATATTCTATGGGTGAAAAGGGTATTGTTTTTGAATCAATTGTGGGAATGATTATTGATATTATGCCTAACAAGTGGGAATAAAAAAGAACAGTTATTGATGAAAACAATATTTTTACTCAAATCACTCTTGATGAGTTATTTGAAACTATACTTCATTACAAGACTATAATTAAACGAGATGTTTATTTCAAAAAGAAAAATAATGTTAATGGGGGGGTTTCTTTTCTACTACTAAGGCTAAGACACCAGAAAGGGTGACAAGATCTAAAGCTATGAAAGTTGTTATATCATAATCATGTGACAGTAATCACTCAAATAATGAATTATCCTATATTGCTTGATGGATGAAAAATATTGTTGCAAAGAAAGACTTTCAATAAAAATTCAAAAATAAATATAGAAAATGAAAGAACTATTCATAGGTGACTTGTTATGAATGAAAAATAAAAGTCATATTAGATAGGATTTCCCTTCAAAAAAAGAAAATATAGGAAGGAAAAAAATTCTTAAATGGAAAAGATAAATTATTATAAGTAAAATAATAAGAAATTATTGAAGGAAAATGATACTTGGAGTGCTAGTGGTGGTGATACATCAAATGATTCTTAAGAATATGAATCTTCTGGACAAAATAATATTAGACTTATAACCATACTACTTATTAAAAATAATTTTTTCATGGAAAAGGTAAAAAATGATGAATCCCTTACATATGTATCTTTACATGCTAATTATCCTAATGAAAAATATTTTTATTCATCTGATGAAGAATCTCCCTTTGCAGATGAAAATTTAACTTGCTTTAATGATGTTTCAAGATTTTGAAAATTATTTGATAATTAAAATTCAAAACTCAAGAAAAATCATTATAATAAAAATTCTATAATACCTATTCTTACAAAAGAAGTAATAAAACTATTAAAAAATCTTGATGATAAAACTCTGAAATTTTAAATTACATAAATGTATCTTATGGAAGTAAGGTATGAGAAGGACAAACTTTTTATGGATTTTGAACAACTTGTTTTAATGAAATTTGTTTTTGAAAACAAAAATAATTCAAAAAAATTCTTTTGAGAATGAAATTTTTTTTTATTAGACTAAAATTTGAAATCATTTATCTAATGAAAATTTCATCAAAATTTACATGTGGTAAGAAATTTTTTGATAAGATGTATTCTCAAATTCCTCCTTTAAGGAATACATTTGGATTTAGATACACTCACTCATAACCCACTTTTACTAATAGCTATTTTGTTCCTCAATGTGACCCTTTGTATAATAAATGTAAATGTAGTGGATATTGGGAAAGAAATTACTATCTTAATAGAAATCAATAAATATTTTTTCATAAAGTATATTTTTCAAAATGAATGTGGAAACCAAAAATTCATTTATCTAACATTTTCATATCCAAAAAAGTTTGGGTTTTGAATAACTAATTCGTTCTTTTTCAAGAAAACAAGATGTGTACTAATAAGAACATTTGGTACATGGATAGTGGTTTTTCTCAACACATGACCTAAAACAATGATTATTTTGAAAAAATTATTGATAAAAATGCAGAAAAGTTACCATTAGAGACAATGCTCAAGGAAAGATTGTTTTAATAGGTAAAAGTTTTTCCTCTATAATGTTTTCATTTCAAATTTTTTGTTTGTCAAAGGTAATATGTACTAAAATATTAGAATAATTCAATTATGTGATGAAGGCTAACTTGTGAATTTTAGGAATAATAACTGTTTAGTTCTCAATTCCAATGGTGAATTCATTCTTTCTGCCCATAGGAATGTTAACGTATGCACAATTAACTATGAAGGCCTTAGGAGCCAAGACATACCTTGACTCCATGCAATGGAATACCAATCCTAGTTATAAAAATGAATGATAAGACATTGTAAGCATAGTAACCTTTGTAAACATTCAAAGACAAGACTTTTTAAAGATCTACCGGATCATAGGTATGATTTTCCAAAGCTTGTGATCCTTGTAAATATGGAAAACAACAAAAAAAATCCTTTAAATCAATCATTGATGTTTAATATTCTACGGCATTACATTTAGTACATATGGATATTTTCATTCCTACACATACTAAAAGAATTAGATTCTAATACTATGTATTTTTTTAGTTGATGATTATGCATGATTTGTATGGGTCTATTTTATAGCAATGAAATCTAAAGCCTTTTTCTATTAAAAAAATTGAGATACCATGATAAAAATAGGAAAACCTACCACTAATAAATATTCATTGTGATCATGGTAATCAATTTAAAAATTTATATTTTTACACTTTTTCTAGTTTGAAATGTATTTATCACAACTTTCTGCTTGAAGAACCCCTCAGAAAAAGATTTTTTTAAGAGAAGAAATTGTATTCTTCATGGAATTTAATGAACCATGTTTATTTTGTATTAAATTTCTAATAATTTCTGGACAGAGGTTGTTAGTACTGCATGTTGTATTTTAAATCTTGTTTTAATTAGACCTTTTCTTTTTAAAACTCTTTAGAAATTGTGGACTAGATGAAAACCTAATGTTTCATATTTCAGAGTATTTGAATGAAAAGTATTCATATTGAATAAAAAAGATAATTTTATAAATTCACTCCAAAATTGGATAAAGGAATATTTCTTGGATGTTCAACAACTTCTAAGGATTATGGTGTTTTTAACAAAAACACTTGAACTTTTGAAGAAACAGTGCATATTAAATAGATGAAGTTGACCCCTTTTTTTAAACACCCCTTACCTACATTAACTAAAGTATATTCACAAACTAATTATCAACATATGATTGTGAACTCTTTGTTAGAACACAAACCATCTTTTCTTTTATGTTTTCATTTTCTGGTTGATTTTTAAAAAGAAGATGATTTTATGGAAGTTTCCAATGTACACGCAGTGTACTTTTTGAGTACACGCTATGTACCCGGTTACCATGGGTAGCTATATGATGGCCATGTAGTGGCCACGCATATGGCCATATGGGGGTGAATTGGAGCCCCCCTAAAGCAGTGTACGGAAATAGTGAGTACACATCGTGTAGTTCAAAAGTACACGCTGTGTACTTTGTTTTTCATTAAATGGACCAGGGTCTCATCAAATCGACAGAACACCCTTCTTCTTGGTTTTGTTCGTTCGAGATCTCCCGTATGACCGTGATATTCTTCTATGCCCCCAAACGAGCATCCACACTCTGATTCGACCACTATCAATTGGGTTGGAATCGCCTCGGTAACCTCTTCTTCTGCTTGAGCCTCGTTTCATGATACCTTTTCTATCTCAAGTAATCCTCTATTTATCTTTTTAGACATCTTTGTAGATCTATGGTGTTCTTGAGAGATAAAAGGCTTGAGGTTCACATATAGGAATCTTCCAACGCTGAGATTGGTGGTTTGTGAATTTTCGTGGAATGTATTTGAATAATACGTGAAATTTTTCCCAATACCCTTAAATGAGGTATTGTGTATTTAATATTTTATACTTGTTAATTTCTTCCATGCTTGTATGCAGGCGTAGATGTTAATTGGATATGAATATGGTGGATTTAATTTTCATCGTTGTGTTTGCCCAAGCAATATTTTGGGTACGATCGTCGGTCCTATTTATCCTGTTTGGCTGCCTTGCCATGCTTTTCCATGCCTAGTTGTAGGATGATGCAATTATTGTTATATTTCATGCTTGATATGCTATATCATGTTTAGCCAAGTAGTTCAAGAGGTTCACTTTGGTCATATTTCACTACTAATCTTGTTTGACATAAACAGGGCCTTGGGAACCAGGTGTAGTAGACAATAATGGGAATTGATCGTGTGATCTTCCTCAGAGAGTCTTTGATTACATTAGACTATATGGAAAATTTACCATGTGAGATTCCTTAAAGATTATTTAAACTAATTTTGGATATAAGGGGAATTTACCATGAGAGCTTCCACAGAGAGTCATTGACGACACATGGTTATAAGGGGAATTGACCATGTTAGCTTCCTCAGAGAGCCATTTATTACTTTAGACTATAAGGGGAATTGATTGTGAGTGCTTCCTCATAGATTCTTTGAATATTATTATAGCTTAAGCAGAGGGGATAGGTTTTGCATACTTCCCACACGGTTACCTTCTTTCATTATCGACGTATTTGGTATATGAAATTGAATGCTTGAAACCGTGTAATTGTTTACTGCTCTTTTATTTATCTCCTGCAATATTTGTTCACTAACTGTTAGGAACAGATCTTTGGTTGGTTGACTACTAGGATTTAGTCTCACTCCCTATTTGGGTCATGATATTTTGTCCAAATAGTTTATATTGTTGTAGGTATAGATAAAGGAAAGCAACCTTCTACTTCAGGTTCTTGATTGACTATGGAGATGGAGAGCATGGGACCAAGATATTGCTTGCGATGATGAAGAGTTGTTTACTTGAATTGTTTTTTATTTGGTTTATTACTATTGTATTCTAGCATTGTGATTTGTTTGGATGCATTCCTAGACATATGTGTCATGCAGAATTTATATATATATATGCGTGTTCTCAAGTTTGTTATTTTACAGTCTTCCACTATTTACTATTGTATGGATTATTACTGCTTTTTCTATTGCATGTTTGTTTTCTTCCACTGTGTTACTCTCCCAATGAGGGAATATTTTCACCATGATCACACTCAATTCCCTCACTTCTTGTCAGTATCCTCTAGAATTCCGGGAAATTATCTTGACGCCATGTGACCAACCTGGTATGAATAACCTATGGGTGGCTTCCAGAATCGGGACGTTACAAGGTGGTATCAGGAAAATTATTTTCCCCTGACTTATTGTTTGGATCCTTTAGCTAGGGATAGGAATGAATATGTACTTGTTAATAATTAGTTCCCAAGAGTTTCTAACTCATGTACAGGGAAAATCCAATCTACCTCATTTATTGCAATATTTTTGGTTTTGCAAGTTACGATTGTTTGGATTTTCACTATTGGGTGACTCACATGTTTTGTGTTATAACTGTTTATCTCATTGAGGTTCAATTTCTAATTCAAACTAAGGAGATAAGGGTATTCCATCTCATGAATCATATAGGAACTTGTTAGAAATCACAGTTCATGAATTTTTTCAATCCATTTAGGGTGAATTAGCAATTGCATGTTGTTGTGATAGATGTTGTGCTAGATATCCATGTTTTTGTGATAGTTTCCTTGATAAATATCTCCTCCTTTATAGGATATTAAATTTGTGTATGGATTGTATGAATGAATTCCAAATTTTGGTTCCTGAGGTGTTATGGGCCCTCATGGATTGGTGGATCAATTCCTTTTTATGCTTGTTATAACATGTATAAGATGAAAAGATTTGTTTTGTGGGGAGTATGGGCCCTCACGGATCGGAATTTGGCACTTAAATGTTCATTTCAGTGTTTTTCTAGGATTCTAAGTAGTTTATGAGGCTTACTATCTTGAAAACCCCAGACTACACGTTGTGTGGTTTCGACTACACGCTATGTGTTCTTCTATTTGAGAAGAAACTGTTTTTCTAAAGCACATGACATGTACTGTATGTACATGTCGTGTAGTCTCTAGCCGTGTTATAGGCTGTGTGGGAAGATACATGGGGTATGGAAATCCTGGAGTGAACACGCCGTGTACAATTCATACACGTTTTGTCGTGTTGGCCCTGTGACAACTTGTATGACTAAAAACACAGATAGATTACAACTTAAGTTATACACATTGTGTCAACCTTGAACATGCCGTATAGTATATCCCAAGTACACGGCCATGTCACCAACAACACGGATCAGTGTTATCCTTTCTAGTACACGCCTTGTCTATCTTGAACACGCTATGTAGTCTTGACATAGCAGAGCCGTGTGGGTTGACCATGTAGAAGGACTCTGGAAGGGGATGACGATTCATGTACACACTGTGTGTGAGGAAAACACACCATGTTTTTGCGGAGTTACATGAACAGTGTTGGTATATGTACACACCATGTGAATGGCTTAAGGGAACATACCGTGTATGATCTATACACCCCGTGAAGTCATGTTTTGAATGACTTGAGTGTTTTATTTTTCCTATTTCTTCAATACTCTTCTAGTTTTCATTACATGATAATCATGATCTAAAGTGTGCGCTTGAACATGTAGAGTAATTCCAATAAGACCTCCTCCGGTTGAACGCCAATTTTCAGGTGGGGATCAGACACCGAACATGGATGATCAAGGACTTCCTGAAGATCCTTCAGTTGTGCCAGTCATGGAAACCATCTGTTGTACTTGATAGAGGTGATGATTCAGAGTTCAGAGAGGGTGTCGTGAGGATGATACATACTTTTTAGGGAGCTCCATCTCCTGCCCCGTCATTGGTAGAGTTGACGTGGGTTATTCAGAAGTAGCATCCTACCACTTTCTAAGGGTATGGAGGACCTATGGCTATAGAGTCATGGATATAATTCATGTTGACAATCTTCTAACATCTATAGATATCTCCAAAGAGGAGGGTGAATCTTTCTATGTACATGCTTTGAGACTCCACCAAGAGGTGGTGGGATGTGGTCTCACAGGTGGGACACCAAAAGAATATGTATTGGGATGAGTTTTCGCACATTTCTATGATTAATTCTATCCTAAGACCTTGACGGGTAATTGAGACCGAGAGTTTATGAGTCTGTATAAGGGTAATATTTATATTGTGGAGTATTCCTATCTCTTCATCGAGCTGTAGCGCTTTATACCCTTTCTAGGGGGAGATGAGTTGTCCCCTGCAGGGACATTTGAGGAAGGTCTCAGGCAGGATGTCTGATGCCAGTTGAACATCTTCTGGCTGACATTGATATCCTCTATAATAAAAAATTTGATGATTACAGAGCCTAATTTGAGGGATTCTAGAGCCGTGAGATAGGGTGGTTCAGCATCCTGAGACTGTATTTCTCCTACTAATATTAGAAATCATGGCCAGAAGACTGCACGTGGAGATCTAAGTAGAAGAAATAAATATTTTGGTAGCAAGGTGGTGTGATACTAGTGTAGGAAGAGTGGGCATATGAGACCACATTTCCCAAGAGAGCTAGTTTAGTGTCGATATTGTGGCAAGATGGGTCACCTTCAGAATTTTTGTCAGACCATATCACCAGCAACCCGTGACATGGGTTCTTCTATGACTCCTCATTCAAGAGCATCACCACAATTATCTCACCTGTATGGGAACTGATGTTCTTCTACTCATTCAGGCCAAGGTGGATGTAATTTCCATTATAGCCAGTCCCCCAGATTTCAGCAAAAAATGTTGATCGTCTTAGGGTGGTCAGGTTGGGTCACATGGTCGTGGTGTAGGCTTGAATTTTGTAGGCGAGAAGAACCAACATGAGTAGGATCCTCGACCCTCTACAGTTCGAGGTGTGATCTTGGTAGCCTCAGTTTTAACTTCATCTCTTTTCAGTATAGGGGCTTCCCTTAGCTTTATATATGTTTCTATTGTGGTGATCCTTGGTCTTTGCATCTTTTCTTTTACTAATAAATTGATTCTAGACACTCTGTTTGGGATGAGAATGGCTAGTGTATGTCAGTGCAGGGAGTTTCCTCTAATGGTTGGTGGATGTCACTTTTTATTTGACCATAATGACTTAGAGATGATAGGCTATTATGTCATTATCGGGATGGACTGGTTAGTTCCTTTCCAGGAAGTCGTCGAATGTAATCCCTACGGGGTGAGTTTCACATCACCAGAGGGTAGATCGTTTCTTCATAGGTGAGAGTGGGATGTCTAGGTGAGAAGAACAGGACCTGAGCATCATGGTAAGGGATGAGTTACATCCTAGATTGATAGTCTACACCTGGATGACCAGGGGACTTTACAGTTATACATTCCTCCAGTGTTGGATCATTTCAGGGACATCTTCCCAAAGGATTTATCAGTTTTTCCTCTGAATCGAGAAGTAGAATTTTCTATTGAGCTAGTTCCAGGAGTGTAACCAGTGTCCATTCCTTCTTATAGGATAAATACAACATACTTACAAGAGATCATGAAGTAGTTGGAGTAGTTGTAGGAAAAGGGTTTCATCTGACACAATACTTCTCCTTAGGGTTCTCCTGTCCTTTTTGCGATGATGGCAAATGGTACCCTTAGGCTTTGCGTGGATTATCAGAAGATGAACCAGGTGATGGTCAAGAACCGATATCCCTTGCCTATGATTGATGATTTCTTTGATTAGCTTCAAGGATCCCAGGTGTTTTCTAATATTTAACTGAGATTTGGTTACCACGAGTTGTGCGTTATACCACCTGATATACCTCTCACAGCCTTCTGGAGCTGGTATGGTCTATATGATTATATGGCCATACCATTCGGTCTCATAAATGCACCGAAGGTTTTCATGGCACTTATGAACATAGTGTTCTATATATAATTGGATAATTTTATAGTGGACTTCATGGATGATATGTTGGTGTACTCTCACACTCAAAACGACCATGCTGCACATCTTGATATCATTCTGAGTACACTGAGAGGGAATCATTTATATTCAATGCTCTCAAAATTCTACTTCTAGATGGATCAGATCCACTTCATGGGTACTTTTATCTAAGAAGTAAGAGTATAAGTAGATCCAAGGAAATTAAGAGCTATAGATTCCCGGGAGAATTCAAAGATCATCTTTGAGGTACGGAGTTTTCTAGGGCTAGATGGATACAACTGATACTTCATACAGGACTTTTCACACTTAGAAGCATCGCTAATGGGTTTGACTGAAAATGGGGCAAGGTTTTTTGGTTAGATTCTTGTGATTCAGCCTTTTAGGAGCTGAAATGGAGGGTAACATCAGCACCAATACTAGTATTTCTAGAGTTGTGAAAGATCTATACTATTTATTACGATGAATTAGGTATGGGACTGGGAGTTGTGCTTATGTAGAGAGATGGAGTTGTTGCGTATGAGTCTCGACAGTTGAGACCACATGATAAGAATTACCCGACGCAAAATCTCGAGTTGGAAGTAGTTGTTCATGCCTTACATTGTTGGAGTCATTATCTACTAGGAGATAATTTTGTGGTTTCCAATGACCACAAAAGTTACATGTACATATTCACTCAACATGACTTTAATTTGACACAGTGAAGGTGGGTTGAGTACCTTCAGTATTTTGACTTTGAGAATGTCTATACTCCTAGGAATGGAAATGCAGTGGATGATGCGCTAAGCAGGAGGACCCAGATAGAGGTAGTTCAAGAGGCCTGCAGTGAGTGGTAGCTTATGTCTCGGTTCTCTGTGATGAATTTGGAGGTGCACGACAGACAATGGTAGATATTTTATTCTATTGTTGTTGTTACCTCTATTCTTATTGATCTAGTGAAAATGAGGCAGCTATCAAACTCAGAATGCCTAATACTATAAGAGAATGTGTTAAGAGAGGACCCTATTCCTGGATATACCGTAGGTGAGGATAAGATATTGAGTTTACAGGGTCACGTATGGGTGCTATCAGGCATACGTGAGGAGATAATCTGGGACATCCTTTTCTCATTTTGGGTTGTTCATCCTATATTCAAAAAGGTGTATCGTGATCTACCCCATCATTATTGGTGTCCATGTATAAAGAGATATTTTGCCGATTTTTTCATGAAGTGATCCACCTATCAACAGTTGAAGGTGGATAATCAACCACCAGTAGGGATTTTTCAGTAGTTACCCATTCCTGAGAGGAAGTGTAATAATGTCACGATGGATTTCGTGACTATTTTTCGGAGGTCACCTCGAAGGAATGATGCAGCTTGGGTTGTCATTGATAGACTCACAATGGTGTACCACTTGTTCTGAACCAAGGGGACCTTCAGGGCTGATGATTTGGTATGGTTGTACATCAATGAGATTGTACATATTTATGGAGTTCCACACTCCATTGTTTAAGACAGAGATGCACGTTTCACTTCGTGGGTCTGGCAGGGCCTTCAGAAGGCGTTGGGAACACATGTACTTTTGAGTAAAGCTTACATCCCCCATAAATATGGCCAGTCCGAGTGTATGATTTTGGTGCTTGAGGACATGATCTGAGCAAGAATCCTGGATTTTGGAGGTTCTTTGGAGAAGCACATACCTCTTGTGGATTTTTCCTACAACAATATATTTCAAGAATCTATTCAAATGAAACCTTATGAGGACTTGTACGGTAGTCCATGTTGATCCCCCTTGTGTTGGCTAGAGGCGGGAGAGGCAGACATGCTGGGAAATCACCATTTTAGGAGACCACATAGAAGATAGAGTTGATTTGGAAGAAGATGGATACTATACAGTCTCGACATAAGTGTTATGTTGATCAGTTGAGACGAGATCTGGAGTTCGAGGTCAGGGATCATGTTTTCATGCATGTTACATCGAGGTTGGGGAACAAAATAATTAAGAGACATGGTAACCCTTCATCTAGGTATGTTAGGCCATTTGCGGTTGTGGAGAGAGTTGGGACGATTTCCTATCAGTTGCAGTTACCCCAGAGATACTAGGAAATTCACGACTTTTTTCATGTTTCTCACCTATAATGATACTTTTTAGACATGTCTCGCGTCTTTCAACCAGTGGTGGTTGAGCTTGAAGTTGATGCATCATTTGAGGATAATCCTATCTAGATTATTGATCATAGTATGAAGGTTATCTGTGGCCAGTATGGTCCCCTGGTATGGGTGCTATGGTACTAAGGAAGAGTATAGGATGTGACTTGGGGGGAGGGAGGTCGATGTACGAGCACAGTGGCTAGAGTGGTTCAAGGTTTCTTCTTCTACGCCATGCTAAGGAAATTTGGGGACGAATATATTTAAGGGGGTATGTTTTTAATAACATGGACCTTATTTTCAAGCATTTTCTCCTTTTCTGGTCGATTTTGAGAAAAAAAAGGAATTTCTAAAAATTTCTAAAGTATATGCCATGTACTTTAATACTACACACTATGTGCTCGGTTACCACGGGTAGCCATATGTTTGTCGTGTAGTGGCCACACACACGGCCATGTGGGGGTGAGTTGGAGGCTGCCTAATGAAGAGTACTTAAAAGGTGAGTACACACCATGTACTTTAAAAGTACATGTCCTATACTTTCTTTTTTCTATTAAAGGGACCAGGGTCATGTCTAATCGGAAGAACACCCATCTTCTAGGTTATGTTTGGGTGAGAGCACCTAAATGGATGTGATATTTCTCTAAGTCCTTGACTGAAATTTGAACTCCAATTTGACAACTGTCTATTGCATTGGAATCACCTCGGTAAGATCTTAATTCATCTTGAGCATCGATCAATGATCCCTCTTCTTTCTCAAGTTATCTTTTGATAAAAAATTTATACATTTTTGTAGATCTATAGTTTTCATGGGTGATTCAATTAATGAGGTTCACGTATAGTGATCCTCTAATGATGAGATAGGTGGTTTGTGCCTTTCTGTAGAAATTCTTTGAGTAATATGTGCAATTATATCCAATACCCTTGAATATTGTATTTCATATTTCCCATTTTACCCTTGTTAATTTCCTACCATGATTGTATGCTTGTGTATAGGTTAATTAAATATGAATATGGTTGACTGCTTTATCTTGGATGTGTTTTCCCAGGCATTGTTCTATTTATGACTTTTGGTCCTGTTTAGTCTGTTAGGCTGCCTTGCCATGCTTTTCCGTGCCTAGTTGTAGGATGATGCAATTATTGATATCTTACATGTTTGATATGTTATATATTGTTTATCCAAGTAGTTTAGGAGTTTTACTTTGGATGTATTTGAATACTATGCTTGGATGACTTACATAGGGCCATGGGAAACTGATGTAGTAGACTATAAAGGGAATTGACCATGTGAACTTCCTTAGAGAATCTTGGATTAATTTAGACTATCAGAGTAATTGACCATTTGAGATTCCTCAGAGAGAATTTAAACCAATTTTGGCTATAAGCGGAACTGAATGTGTTAGTATCCTTAAAGATTCATTGACCACACTTGTGTATAAGGTGAATTGACCATGTGAGCTTCCTCAGAGAGCCATTTATTTCATTAGACTATAAGGAGAATTGAATGTGAGTGCTTCCTCAGAGAGCCTTTATATATTCTTCTAACTGAACCAAAGGGGATAGGTTTTTTGTACTTCCTAGAGGTTTAACTTCTTTAATTAGCTGCTTATTTGGTATAAGAAATTGAATGCGAGAAACTGTGGAATTGTTTATGGCTCTTTTACTTACCTCTTGCAATATTTGTTCACGGATTATTAGACACATATCTTTGTGTGGTTTCCTAATGGTAATTAGTCTCACACCCTATTTTGGGCTTGCTTTTGGGACCAAACAGATTATATTATTGTTGGTATAGATAATGGAAAGCACTCTTTTACTTTAGGTTCTTGATTGAGTGTGGAGATGGAGAGCATGGGACAAAGCTATGGATTTTGATGCCGAGGAGTTGTTTACTTGATTTATTTTGTATTTGGTTTAGTAATGTTGTATTGAAAAATTGTGATTTGTTTTTCTGATTTCCTAGACATATGTATCATGCATCATTCATATATATATCTCTGTGTGTGTGTGTGTGTGATCTAGTTTATTATTTTCTAGTCTTTTTCTATTTACATTTGTATGGATTATTACAACTTCTACTAATGCATGTTGGTTATCTTATAATGTGTTACTCTTCTAATGAGGTATTAGTTTCCCCAACATCATACTCAAGGACCTAGATTCTAGTCAACAGCCTCTGGAATTTGGGGAAATTCACTTTATTTCATGTGACAAATCGTGTATAGGGCACCTCTAGGGTGCATCCGGAACTGGGACGTTACACTCTTCTGATAAGGGTAATAATGACTAAAGTGTTTTGGAAATATTTACCCTAGAATAATTTCTATCTTATGTTGATGAACATGTTTTACAAAAACCAAATTAATAGTTTCGTAGAAATAATTTGAGTGATAATTTCATTAGTGATGTAAATCAACCTGTAAGGAAAAACAATTCCATGAGAATTGAAGTAGAACATCTTGCGTTTCAATCTCAATTTGAACCTAAAACATCAAGAGAGGCTTTTGGTGATAATGATTGGATTAAATCAATTCAATATGAACTAAATTAATTTTAATGGAATCACGTCTGGATATTGGTTGAATGACCTAAGGAAACAACATTAATTGCTGTGAGAAATGTTTTAAAAAACAAATGTGATGAAGATTGATTCGTTGTAAGAAATAAAGAAATATTGGTTTCTAAGTAATTTAATAAACTTGAGAGAATAAACTATGAAAAAATATATGCTCTTGTATCTAGACTTGAATATATTTTTATTCTATTATCCATTGTAGTATACTTCAATTTCGAACAATTTCAAATGGATGTAAAATGTTCTTTTCTTAATGGTTTTGTACAAGAAAAAGTTTTTTTAGAACAGCCTCATAGTGTTATTGATTAAAAAACATCCTAATGATGTTTTTAGATGTACCAATGCTTTATATAGACCTAAAAAAACCCTTATAGCATGGTATGGTAGACTCACATGATTTCATTTTCAAAACAATTATGAAAATGTACTGCTAACCCAACTCTGTTTATAAAAATGGAAAACTAAAATGTTATAAATGTTCAAATTTTTTGTTATAAAACTATATTTGGCTCCAATTAGAAATCCTTAACTGGTTCTTCTATGAATATAATAAAATATGAGTTTGAAATGAGTATGATGTGTGATTTAACATTCATTTTATGTTTTCAAATATCTCAAAAACTAGAAAAAACCTATATATCATAAAATACTTATATTAAATACATAGATAAAAAGTATTGATATGAGAATACTAAAATTATTATTACTCCAAATGGTTACTCAAATACACTTGATCTTGATGAAGTGGGGAAACCATTGGATCAAAAAAAATTGGAGGTCTGATAGGATGTTTTTTATTATTGATAGCTAGCCATCCAGACATAATTTTTTTTGTATGATTATGTGAAAGATATAAATCAAATTAAAAATAACCCCATTTAAGTGTTGTGAAATATATTTTCTGGTATTTAAAATGAATATTTTATTTATGCATTTTTTATTCCACTGGAAATAATTTCTGTTTGAAATGTTTTCGGATGCTAACTTTGGAAGTTGTAGAATGGATAGAAAGAGTACATCTAGATCATGTCATTTATTAATAGATTTTATATATTTATGTCTTGTAAGAAACAACACTCTGTTGCACACTCTACTGCTGAAAACTGAATATGTAGTATCTAGATTTTGTTGGGCTCAATTGTTGTGGATGCAACACACACTCATTGACTATGGATGAGTTTTTTAAAACACAAATACTATGTGATAATACTAGTTCCAAATATTTTAGTAAAAACCCAACACATCACCAACCTTAAGAAATCATTGATTTTATGCATCACTTTTTAAGGGATCACACACACACAAAGAGGTATTATTTTACTATTAATCATAATGCAAGAAAAACATGCA
This sequence comes from Viscum album, assembly GCA_963277665.1. Taxonomy (NCBI): domain Eukaryota; kingdom Viridiplantae; phylum Streptophyta; class Magnoliopsida; order Santalales; family Viscaceae; genus Viscum; species Viscum album. Next base: position 1,215,686,281 of record OY728150.1, on the reverse strand, counting down.
GTCATTCTCACAAAACCTTTACTTTCTTATAGATTTTAATTTATTAAACAAAATCTATGAATGATTACACAAAAATATAAATTCACATATACTTTCTGTTTTTAAATTTCTTCTCACATTAAACCACTCCTCTTCCAATAGGAGACAAATTGTATGTTTTATCTTTGTTTTACCCAATTTATATTATTTTGTTTCATATTTTATAATTTATTTTATCTTATTTGTTTATTTATAATTAGTTATATTTTTTATATTTGTATCTATAGTTATTTCATTAAGATTTAGTTTCATTTTGAAATTCAGATTATTGTTTATTGTTTTCACATTTTTCATTTTTTTCTTTTTACATTCTATTAATATGTTTGACAGAGTCTTTTCAATAGGATTGACAACATTTGGTAATGACTGTAAAAACATGCAAATTCCTTGGAAGTGTAAAGACCGAGAAAATCCGTGGAAAAATTTAATGTAAAGACCCAGAAATTACATGGAATATTTTCCACGGAATTTCCAGGACTTTACATTAACTTTGTTTTCCATCACCATAACGACTAATGGTAATGAACTTGTTTACCATTGGCATGAAAACCGATGGAAAAGACTTTGTTTTATTTCACCTTGACACCCTATGGTAATGACTTTGTTTTCCATCATCTTGACAACCAATGTTAATGAATTTGATTTCCATCAACTTGAAAGCCTATTGTAATGAATTTGAAATCTATCAGCTAGACATCCTATGGTAATGAATTTTTTTTCATCGTATTGGCAACCAATTGTATTGACTTTGTTTTCCATCAGCTTGACAACCTACGGTAACGACTTTGCTTTCCATCAGTTTGACAACCTATTGCAATGAATTTGTTTTCCATCAGTTTGACAACCTATGGTAACGATGTTGATTTCCAACGGTATCTCAACCGATCATATTCACATTCATTTCTTTAGTTTAATGTTTTATTATATTATTTTTTAAATTATTCGAACTGTTTACTTATTATATTTTGTTATGTATTAATATTCATGATACTATGAAAATGAAAAATTATAAGAAATCTATGATAGGTACATTCTCTTTTCATTTTTATTGTATTTCATTCGTGTTACTGCTTATCAGTTTTAATCTTTTTTTTAAATGCCTCTTTCATTCTCCACCATTAGAATATTTATCTTCTAATATCAACCATAGAACACCAATGGTCCTAAAAACTCGCCTATAAATAGAGGACCCCGTCCTCAAACCCACACCTTTTTTATATTTCTTAACGACACTCTACCTTTCTACATTAAGACATGGTACAATCTTGCCTTTTGTCAATTATATTTATGTCTCAATATTCTTCCAACACTCCCGCATAAATGTCTTCAAAGACATTCCCAGAGAAGGATTTTATCAGAGAGAGGTTGGTTTCTAGAAATGTTATAGATTGTTATGACTCAAAAATCAAGATGATTGTATTATTCTAGGACTGGGAACATCTTTTGGGGGAGAAAACCATATCTCATGACCCGATTCATGTCAAAATGGTAAGACAATTCTATAATACCATGTCTTTTATAAGAATATGATGAACAAAATTTCTATGTATGATAGAAAATTTTTAATGATCAAAAAATAAGAATCACATTTTCTCAATGATCCTACAAAAGGTAACTATTTTTTTCCTTCTCATAAACTACCTGAGGATGTTGCTAAATTTAATAAAGAAAGATCTGAAAATCATTATTTCTTATAAATTAGGAGAAAAAGAAAGTAGATCATTTATCTCCAGACAATCATTTTTTTGATGCAAGGGTTTATAATACTAAGGAATGGGGATAGGGAAACCCTTATGGTCTGCAACATATTTAGGTTAGACTATCTTATAAACATGAAAAAGGTAAATATAATGGTTTATATTTCTGAAACTATCAATAATGTGAAGTCTAGAGTGATCAAATCTCATCTTATCATGTTTACATCTATTCCCACAAAGTTCATTCATGGAGATTCGATGTTTTGTAATATTCGTCTGAAAGGGGAAATGAAAGAGATGAATCCTTCTTGGATAAGTAAGAATAAATTATATAAATTGTATATTTGTTTTTATTAAGAATTAAAACTCTTTTCAAAGATGTAGAAGTCGAATCGGCACCGTATCAATCATCACCAACTCAATCGGTGCCAATTCTAATAGAATCAGTTGCAAAAGTTGTTTCTCCCCAAAATTCAGATCCTCAACTCTAGGAAATTCCGACGAAGAAAACCAAATATAGTAATGAGGTTGTATCCATGTGGAGAAATGAAAAAGAACAATGAAGAAATGGTAATCCAAAATTTGGCCTTGATCTAGCTGAAGCTATAGATTAGAAGATAATGGTAGAAGACACTCTACATGATGAGAAGAAAAAGAAGGCTCTTTTAAAAATAAATGCTCATGAATGATTAAAAAATTATAAAATGGGTTTAATTAGAAAGAGATCATCTAACAGATGATGGGAAACAACAACCGATCGTACATACTTCTCCATAGAAAGAGAAATAGAAAAATAGTGCAAGATGTTCTGGCACGTGTAGAAGAGGAAGAATACATTCATTTAGAATATCATCAACATTCAATATAGAATTTAGTAGAATATTATCTTCAAAATAAAATTGAAGGAATACAACTAAATTATCATGCCGATCAAACACATATTCAAACCTTAGCAACTCAATCAGAAAGGATTATTTCTCCAGTTAATAAAATGGTTCAAAGTTCTCATACCGAGAAAGTAATTTTCATCAGTGACAATGTGGAAGAAGAATGAGAGGAAGAATATGTTGAATGGGTTTAAAGGAAAAAGATAAAGGAAAAGGAAAACATCCCATTGAAGACTCAAGCTGATCAAATGAAATTGAATCGTACGATGATGATACTGATTGAGAACATATAATTTATTTGATGAAAAAATATTACATTGTTCCTGTTTGAGAAGACATAAAGAGGATCTAAAATGATCTTGTTATTTCTTTTAATAGGCTTGATATAGAAACAATTGACGAGTGGAATCACATTCCAAAATCTCATGGTGTTGAAATTATTTTCGTGAATGAATTGGAACATAGGTTCAATGCTATAAAATAAGAATTTCCAAGGATTCATTTTTCAAAGATGAAATTGTTTTGTTAAAGAAACAATAAAAATTTAGGATGAATAAAACCAAAATTTGAAAAAAATAATTGATACTATTGAAGAAATGATCAGGGAGCAAGATAAAAAATAAAAAACCAAGATCAACATTTTGAAGACCAACTATAGATTCTCAAATATTAGAATTATTCTATCACTAATGGAAATAATGAGATAAATAAGACAAAGTCCATTCTTCACGAGTTTTCCAAGAAATAAAAATAAAGAGATAAAAAATTATTTCTTTTCATATTTCATTCTTGGTTGTTAGTTCATTTTCTCTAAACATTTAATAGTAATGCACTGTATGTATTTATTTCCATAGATTGAATTTTTCTTCTCTCTCTATCATTTTTAGAAGAACTGAAGATTACCCCATTATTTTTTTAAATCACAAAGTGGGATAATGTTATATAAAAGAGGGAAGAATGTTTTGTAAAAGAAGATAATGTTTCACAATGGGGGTATATTCTTAAATGGTTTTTACTCAAATGTAATACGCCTTAATCGAAGAATATCTACATATAAAATACTTATGAAATTATATAACTAAGTGAGAGTTAATTGTAATAAATTTTATTTTCATGAGGGTTTTCATAAATTGGGGGAGATATATATTTCTTTCTAGTTTTACTTTTGGTTTTGTTCTATCCGAAAAAGGGGATATTGTTAAGTCAAAGGTCTTCTTTTTAAATTTATTTCATTTGTTTTGGCAATCAAAATTATTTTAATACTCTTCCCAAATAAAGGATTTACATTGAAAATGGTTTTCTTTCTATCATACGGTCCCTTTTAATCGTACTGACTATTTCTATCATTCTAACTTTGTCAATCGTACTGACTCTGTCAATCATACAAACTCTCAATATCATACTGACTCTGTGAATCATACTAACTCTGTGAATCATACTGACTCTATCACTCATACTAACTATGTTCTTTGTACCAACATTGTTCATCATACAGAAATAGGGCATCATATTCACATTATATTATATCAATACATTTCACTAAGTAAGACTAATCATACTCATGTTTTACATTTTATCTCATACATATATTTAACAAATAACCTGTTCCATATCTATAATACTCATTTTATCATTTTTATGTTTCGTTTTTTTTCTCAAACCAAAATTATGTCATGGATTTAGTAATCAAATAATCAAAACGATGTCATGTTTCTTATTTCAATATGATCATTACAATGTCAGGTGTCCATGTCCGTCCGTGTTTTTTTAGAGAAATATGACCGTTGGAGAAAATTTTACCTTTTGGAACCTATGGCCTATAAATAAGAGGACATTTGAAACAGAGAATATAATTTTTATCAACTATTTCTTCAATCATGTTATAGTGAGAGATGTTGTGATTTATCTATTTCTTCATGTGAAAGACTTGGAATTGAAAAATGTTAACGACTCATTCATAGATTTTGTATTTCAGTACATGATTTGTTTTGGTTCGTGGGACCGATCAGGTGATGACGATCGATGGATTACAGGGATAGGAACATGGTGTGACCGATCAATGTATCATGGGATTTCGAGAATTTTAAGATAGATGTTCCAATTACCTATAAAATCTAGGGCTTCTTGGTATAGAATGGAAGACGTGCTGATCATCATATCATAGGGTTTCCAAGATGGTGGAAATACTGACCTTCTATCCAAGAAGAATGCATACCCCTCTATTTGGGATAAAATAATTGTAATACATTTACATTTATTCTTCTATTTGTATTATAAATGGAATGGTATTGTTTCCCATTTTTTCATATTAAATTCAATTGTTATTATTTCAATTAAGATTCATAATGTATTGATAGATTCTATGCGTTGTATGGGAGACTATTTTTTATTTTTATTACTTTGATCATTGTATTGAATCAGAATACGATTTTTATACATTACTTATAGTATTACATCATTTCATTTCTATTAGATCCAAGACCTTTGTGGTAAATTGTATTATTATTGAATTGTATTTGTTTAAGGCATCTTAATCTCAGTTCTATCTTAACTGTTTAAATACAACGTTTTTAAACATACAATTCACCCCCTCTTGTATTTTTCCATCTAATATACATATGCATCTCTATTATGATCCAAAAATATAAATCTGACGAACTAACTCTATATCTTGTAGACACAATTCCTTCATCATCCTAGGAATGAGGACCACCCAAAAAACTGAGTTTCTTAGGATAATGATATTTTTAATAATGTATTACACTAAATAGACCTTGTACTTGATGAAGAGAACACCTTATTGTACGATTTCTGTATAACGAACATGGGATTTGGAGACCAAAGACACATGATATGAGGAAGGAAGGTACATTACAGGAATGGTAACATCGAATATGTCTGTCACATCACCACATAGTCTATATCTCCAACCAAACCCCATGGTAACGTTATCCATAAAAAATGAAAGATGTAGATTTCTCTCATCCCAATATTAGTTGTCCCTTCATTGCCATATTACACATTTAACTAGAGCGGGTGTGATTATATAATAATCCAAAATAAAGGGGAAGGCTGGAATGACCAACACCACTTAAATAAAACACACATTTGACTTCTTCAAACACCCCACAACTACCCACCATAAACACCACAATTATTGTGTCCCATAATAGGGTGAAACCCCATCCTTTTATGTAGATGCATGTGGAACAAAATTAAAAAATTCTCTAATAGTTGGTGGTCGTACCATCTTATCTCCCTATACTAGATTCTCCCCATCATTCATGAGGACTCATAGACTGACTGGATGAGACCCCCTAAAGCCTATATGATTTAAATATAGAATTCAATACATTTTAGGTTTATAAAGTGATTACTATTTCATTAGAATTTCATATCACCATCACTTTCAATGAACTGGTTTAGGAATATGTTATTTGAGGACATATCAAACCCCTATTTTTGAAGGATAAAAAATGTTAGGATCTAGAGGATTTTCTTAATATTGTTCTAAAATCAACTCCAACCAAGTTCAAACCCTATTATGATTGGGAAATATTTTGTGGAATTTTCTATAAAAATGATAACCATTAAAGGGTATGATAAGAGTGATAAAAATAATCTCATGAAGAAACATTTCAAGAATTAGTTTTAATATATAACATATAATGTTGAGTTAATTGTAATTCGTAAATATATATCATATAATTTCAATCTTGTACTTCATTTTCATCGTATCTTAATTTTGGTACCTCCAACATTTCTTCAAAGCTAGAAATAAACTATTTATGGAATGGTAAATGTTCTACATAGTGATGGTTCCCCCTTCATGTCATTTAAATCCATTTATGGTGAAGTATTTTTTAAAAGAAAGTCAAACAACCAATGGTGGATGGTGATACATAGGTTATATCTCCCATTGTCTTAGGGACCTCCAATGTGAATCAATAGAGCATTCTTGATAGAGATTATGTGTTACTGATAAATGTGATTGATAAATAATTCTTAATTTGAGATTCACATATTCCTCCTACCTCTCGTAGCATAAAAGGAAAAAGGAAAACCCATAATATCATAGTAATGTATATAGTAGTTGAGGATGAAATAATATCTTCCCATGAAATCTATTTTCTCAATAGTGATATAGATTACCCATGAAATTCCAATGTGTATAAAAATATATCAACATGAACATATATAGAAGAATAAGATGATAATATAAAAACACCCCTCTCATATTTTAGGGAGGAATATCCATCTTCATCGAAGAGCTCAGACATAAGAATCTAGGAATGGAATATGACTCGTGACGTACTTTGAGTCGTCCCACAATTCATCTCAAGGATAATAATATGTATTTTTAATTTATCATGTTGCACGAATATTTTTTTTCTTGGAATTACAGAACGATTCTCAGGTTGAACCCTGACATGCATTCAATCCTTCTAGACATACCTGAAAACCATCAATGTTTCATCCCAAGGTATTGAAGGATGCACCCCTTTCATTCTACAAATATATAATTATATTTTGAAAAATTGATCAAAGATAATATTTCCTAGTAATTTAAATATTAATAATCTCTCACCAACATCATCCTCATAAATTAAAAAAAGGGAAGATCAGTTTCTACAATACATTGAGCGGCATGAATCAACACATCCTATAGAATGATTTACTAATATAAAACATAGAAATTTTGATTCCTTAAACTATTTAATTATATGGACATTAATTTAGGGATGATTATATTAGATATAATGATACAAATATTTACTCTCATTGTGAAGAAGATACCACCTTTAAATCACCTTAATGTATATTTTCCTATCATATCAGTTCTATTAGACTAAATAATGATATCTCTACTAACCATTGTTTCAGGCACCACATCATTAATAACTTCATGGGATGAATATACGAATGTTATGAATCATAAAGAGTATTGAAATAATGAAAATTATATGGTCACATCAAGGATCTTCAATAAATCATAATCAATGTTTTGTAGAAAAGATTTTAGATGAATCTCTTAATGTGTGAATTTGGAATAATGCCATGGAAATTTTCCATCATTTTGGAATGCATCCATTGCATCAAACATGACACGAAAATGAAAATTTTAATCATAGTAAGGTCATTCCATTAGAATCATAATGTATGAGGAGCATGTAAGGTTACCTCAGTTACATTTGGTCTTTCTTAGATAACCTAGATGTGAAATATCACCCCTTTGAAAATTCTTTGATGAAGGGACTCACCTACTAATGATATGAGGAATTATAATAAAATTTTCAGAATCTATATCATAAAATGTTGTACCCATCAGTATTTATTCAAAAAATAAATGGAAATATTATTTTCTTATATGTGTCATCCATGGAATGATCTCATGGTTTAGTATTCAAAAATAGAACTGATTTTAGGTACAAAGAAATTCTCTATTTTCTTAGTAAAATGATTTAATACACTGAAACCAATTATTATAATATAATCAATAACTTCCTAGAACTTATCTTTTTTTTGAAAAAATAGGCATTACTTATAGAACCATGAATCCCACCTGGTCTTTCATAATTACCCACTTAAGTAAATCTAGGGATTCCCTATATTTTCCATGTTTCTGGAAGGATGAGAGGTTCTCCTAGAATAATATAACTTTAATTTCATATCACATAAGTATGATAAATGGAAATACATAACTAATTTATTTACATCACATCCAACCCAAGAAATCATATATTTTGGCATTAAACATACATTCTATGATGCTTTATATAACCCATGAAACTCCCCAATTATGGGAGATTTATATTGATGGGTCATTTCTATGTCTTATTAAGAAGATGATGGAAAAAATAAAGCTCAATTAGTTTGGTTTAGGGATATTATTTTTTTACCTATAGAAAATAAACATTTACATATTATTTATCACTATCTAGAGGATGAAATAATAATGATTCATAATACCAAAACCTCATTACTAGCTTAGAACTATCCATAAATATACAAATTTCATTCATTAATATAAAAGGGGATTCAAAGATAGTGATACAATAGTTCAAAGGATAGTATTTTATCAATAATGAATAATTTTCTCTTATATCTAGTTACATAATCAAAATGGTAGTATAATTACCTTTTGAACCAACATTGTATCAGAAGACCAGATCAAAGAAAATTATGTTCTGTTTTGAGAGCTATTGAAACAGTAGTACATGCAATCCACAATTAGGATGAAGTGGTCTTCCACCCAAAAAAATGAAGGATGATATCATCCATCATCACTAGTGACATGGAGGAAACAAACCAGGTCAAAATTACTAAAATCAATGATGAACTGCTATCTAAACATTGATTGATGGATCCATAGTATATAATCTGCAATAATATGACCTCCCTTTAGATTTAACTGAAAGGGTGCCTGATCGATGATGAGCAGTAGATGTTACCCTTCAGGATGTGACAAATAGGAAAAAACACTATAAAATGGGGCTTTGATAAAATCCTCCTTAGATTCACATCAAAATTATATTTTCCTAACATTATAGAATAGTCCAAAAGGATCCAATAATTCTAATCAATCAGGGATCATATTCTTTTATTGTTTTAGGTTTCCTTGTCACTACAAAAATAAAATTATACATGAAATTGTGGAATTCACTGGGAAATGTTATGAATTAAATACTCATGAAATCATCATCCATAAACCTACAAAATATATATATATAGATAAATATTTCATGGTTATTTTCAAAATATTGTATTAACATTGTGGGGCCACATCCACCAGATATGGATAACCTGTTTTAGCACCTCTTTAATACTATTGAATATTTTCCAAATTGGATGAGGTAATACCCCTCATGGAAGACAAGATAACAAATATCATAAACATCATGAAATCCCAATAGATCACTAATTTTGGAGTCCCTCACATGATATTTATTTACAATTATAGGATTATATGATCTTTTGAGTATAAAAATTACACCATGATTAAAACATATATTCCATGAATTCATCACAATACAATACGGTGAGAAATGGACAAATATAGGACTTCTATGAAACTATCAAATATACCCAAGAATTTTGTGGAAAAGAAAATAATTCATTTATGGGAATGCTCCTTCCTTCTTTTTAGGCCAACCGTACCACAACAAAAACTTTTAGAAAAATTATTACATATTCATTAGAGTACTAAATAGAAGATGTTTTTCATTTAAAATTCTTATTTCCCTCACTCAGATTTTTGATCTACACAAAACTATCATATGGAGAGAAATCAAAAAATTTATTGGATGAGTTAGAATGTATCAATGAGAAAAGGATGGGTAAAAAGAACTACCTTAAAACTCACATTGTGGGATCACATGAGCCATTGTTAAATAAGGATCAGTATAGATCATTCCATCCAAGAGAACTACTATTGCTTCCTAGAACCACAATGGTACCATCAACGAAACCTCCAATGGAAGAACCCAAATTTATGTTCCTTACATTATACATAAGTTCTATTCAAATAGATATTACTCATTGTAAAAATGGATGAAAAATTCATTAAACCCAATGCCACCACAAGAATTATCATGAAATAATTTGTGATGTTTCCATCAAGAACAATACATGATAGAAGTATGATGTTAAACTATAAGTAATATATCCTTGTATCATAACATTAAACTACATTACATATTCACATAGTGTCCAAGGTCCAAGATTTATGACCTAAAACTATAAGAAACCACTCATCATTACCGTAGATTTGTAAACTTCATGGTTAATTCCCCTCAATTTCAATGTTAAAATTTACATAGATTAGTTTAAAACTTTATTCTATTTCAAATTAGATAATTATATATTCATAGATCCTATTTCATTTTAATATCCACCACAAGATGAAAATAACATATTCCGTTTCTTTAATTTCCTCTTTGTAGTGAATTAACCATGTTCGATTCCTTATTTCCCACAAATCCCAAAGATAACATGGTATTTTGAATTTTAAAAGGGTATTTCCTACATGATTGATACATATCAATTCACATCTAGGATAAAATTTTCGTAGATGGATGACTATAAAAAGAATATCGGGGGTTATTACAATATGACATTAAATCATATAGTTGTTGTCTCCTGCATGCTATAAAGATGTGTGTTACTATGGAACATTACCATGAGTGTGGCTATCATTGTTGTTAGTCTCGCAGCTCACCATAATTCACAAACTCTGTGAGAAGTAATTCCAATAATAAAAGTAAATTTAGTGATGAAAAAATCCCTAGTCAAGGGTTACTCACAATATCAATTGAATAAATTCCACCCTATGCATATGGGTTTGAACTACATAGAGAATTTTCTATTTTAAAAACTAAATTTGGCATAATTAATACCATAACATTATTTGAATTTATTCCTAGATCTCCCTTCCTATGTCCAAAAACGACATAATTGAAAAACTGACCCCCAATGTGTTTGGATTAGACATATGTATAAGTTTTTCATTCATGAAATATTTGTTTATTGATTTTATATATCATAAGTTATGTCAGGCCACACGAATCTCTAATCATTGGTGGACCAAAAACAGAATTAGAAAAAGTTAACCCCTTCCACATATGGGTTAGTCCAACATAGAGATTTTTTTTTCTCAAGAACTATATGTGTCTTGACTTTTGAAATCATAGGATATATAGTGACACATGGATATCCAGTCCTTGGTTTAGAAGACACATCAATGAAAAAAATTCCATCTATGTGTTTGGATAAAACATTTGTATAGAATTTTCTAGTCATGAAAAACATGTTCCTAGATTCCCTTTATCGAAAGATATGTATGGATGCTATGATATCCCATACTAGGTGTAACTATAGCATGAAAAGTTAAAATTATCCCCTTTGCATATGGTTTATAACTATGTGCATTGTTTTCCATTTAAAATCTATGAGTGGCTTTATTCCTTCTATAACATGATATATAGTGACAACATGACCTCCAATCATGGATAAAACCATTATATATAAATACCCCCTAAAGACAGGTTATAGTTTTACATGGAACTATCATACAAGAATTAATTTTGTCTTGATTCCTTCCATCACAGTATACATATTTAATACTGGATCATAATATTCTGACCTAGCCAATGGTTTCCATCACATCTAATCATATCCAATGCATATGAGTTTGATCTAGAAAGTGGAGTCCATTAAATAGTTGTGGTAATGGTCTGATTTATTCACTTATAATATTCATAGGAAAACTCAGATAGACTTATCCATTAAAAGAACATATACCTCTATTTCCCGACTGTTTATTAAAGAAGACTCATTTCTAAAACCTATCAATTAGATGTATATAACACTTTGTTTTTCATGATAAAAAACTATAAGAGGACTCTAGAATATGGAAACCCATCAATAATCTCATCCATGAATAAAATACACTTACTGTATCTAAATTTACACTACTAGTGAAATCTATCCCCAAATATATCTTCCACAATAAAAATTTCATAATAAATCCTTACCAAATGAGATCAAACTGCAACGAAAACATCCTTTTTCCAAGATATCAATCTACACGATAGATATGTAATTACTATATGACATAAAAATTTGCATAACATCACCCATCATCACACCTTATCAATGGACCATAATATGATTACAACAGTAAACTAGGGTACATGGTTCTTCCATCATCTTTTATAACCCTGAAACCATAAATAAAACATCATATTTTGAGAATCATGGGTTTCCAGAAACCATTCATTTCCTTATAAATTCACACCAATCATATATGGTACCATTTTTAGATCATTAATGATATAACAAGGTTCCTTCTTACGAGCTCCCATTCATCAACAAAATGTTTCATTACCTTTCAATAAGGTATTCTGATTCTCATGAGCCCAAAAATCATCATAGTATAGATGATTATATTTTATTGATCCAAAATAATTTTTATTATGAGTTTTCCATACCATTACTCAAAACATAATAACCTTAAAAAATTATTTGAAACATTTTTATCTCTTCCTCAAAAAGGATGAGGGTGTACTCTTGACCAAGTGCATCATAATTAGGTTTTTATATAACACACAGTTATACCATGTTCAGGTTCATCTTAACCATATACTATATAAAATTGTTTCACCATTGAATGACTAAAAAAATTAGCCTCTAACTGTACAATTTTCAATACACTAAACTGATAGTGGAAGAGATATAAGACTTTTTAGGATCAAAACATACAAATGGAGACATGATAAAATCTCAAGTATCTGATTACTAAACTATTCCACATCATAGTTTAAGAAGAAATATATGGAAAATACTGAACAAGTCATAAAACTCATAGTACCTTCTTTGTGGCCCTAGTATATATAGACCCCTACTAACTGGACCACTTGATCCAAAAAAATTAATAATAGTGTTTTTTCAGATTTCATTTCTAAGATAACATGTTCTATATGTAGTGAATCAACTTATACTATTCCCAAAACCTTTATTAATGTTATTTTTTCCATAAACCAACTACAATACATTGAAATTTTGGTTAAAAAACATGTTTGTTGAGTTGGTATACTTATTATGGAATCTCCCGAACATTGGTCTCACGTACTCCTGGTCCACACCTATGAAAACATGTAACATGGAATAGATAATACAAAAAGGCACAATTATGATTGACTGGTCATTCAAAAACATACTAAAGATCATATTCATAGAGGATAATTATTTCTATAGGTGCCCCCCTTAAATTATAGAGTTATTGTCAAAACCGTGTATAATATGGGATTATTCCATTATTAATTGTTGTCATGTATGCACCAGTTTCATACAAAAGTTAACTAAAATATTCCTTCATGATTATTTATAATTTTTATTACCAAACCATTCAAGATGAATTTAAATACTTGATATTTTGTCCTCATTTTTTATACCCTTTATCAAAGTAAGAATGTGATATTCCATTCCCAATCTTATTAATTACCTGTATCACATGACTCAAAACCACATATTCTAAGGTTCATTTGTTTCAACCAAAAGATAACATTCCACAGGGGTCCATAATCTATATTCGATAAATATTATGTATACACCCCACTTCATCATTCAAGCATTCGAATGTCAAAAAATATTTCATATTGATTGGTATAGAGTTGGGACACCTCTTGTTGACCATGCATGCATTTCCAATAGTATCATTCATCAGGGAAAATGGCCTATCAAATAGATATAAATAATACTTTTAAGAAAAGATTTCTAATCCTATGAGCCCTGACAATACCATGGATCTACCTGCCCGCATTGGTTATATTGTGTCATCCCTAGTATGACTACCCAATTCTATTTTCATCATTTCAAAATTTGGGTTTGGAATAACACAGTTCATATTCAAACTATCAATGTGGAATTTGAATCACTGATATTCTTAAACATCCACAAAGACCATTTTTGGTTAGGATAGAGGGTGGAACAATTAGTCATGGACATTCAAGCAGTATTTTCTCTATGAGAACAAATGCTTCCAGAGCCCTTCATGATTCTTCATCTATTAGAGTATCAACTATGAATGTGTGGTTTTATAAAACTTCATGAACAATTGTTTTTCATGATATAAGGTCCTTGAACCATTCATGAATATCCATCCTTCACTACAAAAAATATTTGGTATGGGCCAGAATTCCCTAAACTACATAAATAGATTTTCCATGCTAGAAGACCCTAAACTAAAAAAAATTTGATGTCTGATCTAGAAGACACTAACAATAGAAATTGGATGTTTGATCTAGAAGGCCCTAAAATATATAAATATATGGCCAGACATTGATGTCCCAAAACTAAATAAATAAATTTTATAATCTAGAAGACCTAAAAAAAATGAGTAGAATTTACTAAATAGAGTATCCTATACTAAAACATCGAAATGATCTAATTTTCATGACCTACTGTATAAAATTTAATAATTCATAATGATATCCATTTTTCAAACTGAAAAGGAACCTTAAAAAAACATTTATAATAGTCTCATTGGATATATACTTTGTGTGATCTAGGAAATATGGAATAGTTATAAATTTTAAAATGCATAAAACATGTCAAATTGAAAACCCGTTAATTTCCATCCTGATAAAAATCCATGTCTAGGCCCAATATGATTTCCCCATATGAACTTCTTCAAAATATAATAATATATAAAAATATATAAAAATCTTGTAGGGGTCATTATTTCATATAAGAATAAATAAATCAATGATCTTGAAGTCCACTTACATTGGAAAATGTTAAATCACCCTTCCCTTTTGAAAACATAGTTATCAAAATCCTTATTTTAAACCTGGTGATCCCTATAAAATTTGATTAGATATATCAATGAGGATTCCCATTTTAGTAGGAATTCATGGAAAATTTTCAAAAGAATTCAATTCCAATTCAAGAACTCAAATACATTTTTTACATACGTGGTTTTATACAATTGATTTGAATTCTTGATGATCCATACTAGGCCAAGATAATAAAATTTCATTAGTATCATAAATAAATTAATTCTATAAAATTACATTTAATGTTCATATGATGTATTCATTGATAATCTGAAAATAGAAGAGTTTTCACATTATGGGTGTAACAACCAGACCTTAGATCACATGAATCTGGTGCATTGTTACATTTCATTGGAATTATTCTGAGGGAAAATCCTTAATGATTGTATAGTGTAGTATTCTTGTAAATCTATATTATATACATGAGACACATAATAAATAGGGAAAATAAAATAAAACATCCTACACAATAATTTAAATGAACTGCATCCTTAAAGGCACAATAAATGTTCTCTTCTTGATAACATGGGGAGAGAAACATAATAAGGGTAGGCTCAAATGATCAGTAAGGTTATGTATACCAAAATCCATAATCATTATATATGGAAAGATAAATTCATGAGAACACTTTACATATAAAAAACTAGACAAGGCACAAATAATATGGAAATAAAGAAAATAAAAAATATTCCAAAAATTGATAAACGGATAATGAACTATTTACATAGATATTTCAATGGAAAATCTCATGGATAAATAATAATTGAAATTAAATGAGGGAAATAATTTATTTTATGTCTTCATGTCTTAGGAACATAAAAACCTATTATCATCATGAACATTCACAAAACGATTTAAAACTAAGGGTGGAACCCCATTTGGAAACCTTCTGGATCTCATGAGAACCTGTCGATGCATCTAAGAGATATATAAAGTCTGATCTCCACCCATTATTGATAGTCCAAATTATTTTTCATATTGCATAATCAAAATTAATAATATTCTTTATCAAATATTCATATAGAATGATTAATATTAATATATCAATAATTTCCATGAAGGAAATAATATAATATCATGAAATTAATTATATTCATGATATAATATGTTAGAAGGTAGAATATACACCATATAAAAGGAACTAGGTACATAACACTACAATATGCCTATATGAAAGGAAATTGTGATGAAATCCCTTAACTTAAGTATGATACTCTATGTATTTTCCTGAAACTCATGTATAATGGTATTATTAACTTATATTAGAATAATAATAATATTTATGATATCATATATGTTACTTTTATGACTTTATATTACCCATTTATACACAAATACGTGTTAATACAACATTTTGAGTAATAATCGCTTCGTTTTATCAAACATGTTTTGAATTGTAATTCTAGATCATATTACATATATCATGATTTACTTACTTCAAAATGGTGTAACATGACATATATCATATATATAAATTATATAAACATTTATAATGGATTGGAATAAATTGTTCATGGAGATGGTAGGTCGTACGTATGCATGAACGCTATTTCAGTTTTTCATATCATATGAATAAAGTAGGTGAATGAAATATATGTATGTAAAAACACACAAAAATACACACATATATATCCTTGAAGAATTATTATGTCACATATTTCATAATTATTGATAATATATATAATTATAATCATTCTTGGAAGGTGAATGTGGAAGATGAGTCTCATCGCTTCGTGGAGACGGTGAGTCGTATAAATGTAGGAGCGCAATATCATTTCATTAATGGTTAAATGAAACGAATAAGGATTTAATATGAACTATAAATAATTAATATCATGTTATATTTTTTATTTATGTGATTCTTATTCATCATTATTCCCATAAAAATAATGTATATATTGAAATTGTTTACACTACATCGTGGAGACGGTAAGCCGTACGTATGCACACATGCTGATATTGTTTTTCATAAAATGGGTAAAAGAGGAATATTGATGTAACATAATCATAAAAACATATCGACATATATTTTATTCTGGAGATATTATTTTAGCATGGTAACAACTTAGTAAGAAAATGTATAAGAAGAAATGAACTATGAAAGAAGGGATAAAATGATTACATCTTCGTCAGGTGTATCCTTTGGATTTAAACAAAATGACTCCTCAAGTTGATTTTCTATCCAAAGGGTAGACTCTATGATTAATTTAGTAAATTTTGAGTAGACTTGGGTAGGTTTTATCTAATAAAATGGGATTTAGAGGTGTGAATATGTGGGTAGAGTTGGTGCCTTTTTATAAGTGTGAGGAGAGGAACTTTAAGAAGTTATTGAAATTTTATTTTATTATAAATTCATTTTCAGTTTCATATGGTCCGAAACTCAATTATTTAAAATATAAGATGATTTTTTTGTCAATAAAAACTCAAAAAATAGGTTTAAATGAGTTTAGGTCACATAATTAACCTTATCTATTAATTTTAACTCTTAGTTAAAAACATTAACTCTTACCATGTCTTCTTTCATTTTCATAATATATAGTAACTATATTTAATATAAAATTTTTGGAGAACAATTAGTGGATCATTAATGAAATTTGAAAATTATATAAGTCAGTTGGAGTAATATAATATTTTTATGATTATTATATAATTTAATAATATATAATTTTTTAAAAAACTCATTTATTTCAATTTTGACACAATTTAGATTTTTTTGTTAAAATCATAAAAACATGACCAGTTTGAACCAAAATATTTACTCAAATATAGTATGTCAATATCATTAATAAAATTAGTTGATGGAATCAAAACATTCAAATTATATTTAATTTAATATTTTAATATCATTTTATTGAATCATTCATTAATAAGGTAATCAAAACATCATCATTGTGTCATGAATAATTTTATTTATTTAATGTATAAAAATTAGAAAAAAAATACATTGATGTATTAAATCTCTTTTATCGTTCTAATTTATATGTATAGTATAATATATCAATTATATACCCCCAAATAAAAATTGATTTAATAAAAGATACATGTTTATGTTACATTTTTTATACTCTAAATTAATTCTTATAAAAATCCATGTCCACACCCAAGTGGCTCGATTTGCTCAAAAAACAAACCCATGAATAACCATGTTCATTAATATCTACTCCAATAGTATTAGGACATGTTTTAGGGTAGTTTAGATTTATGATTATATTATTTTGTACCATTATTTACCAGATTTACCTTTTTAACATAGAAAATAAAAATAATTACGGAAGTTACTATTCATAATGTCAAAAAAATGTACCTATTAACATAGTTTAGAACATATGATTCCAAATATGTAATCCATTTTTCCAGATTCAAAACACAAAATTTGTAGTCGTTAATTTAAAAAAAATTCACATATTCTAATCCAAAACGCGGGTTTTTAAGAAGTAATATATATAAAAAATAATGACATGTGTTTATTTACAATTCAAAAGTGAAATTCATTCTAATGACCATAATTGAATTAAATGATATAACCTAAATCCAATTGAACTTTATAAATTTTAAAAATACAATAATATTTTATTAATAAATTATATGAGAATACATTATTGATTTTGAATGCATTGTTTTTCAGTATTCATCAAAAATTTAATCTTTTTAAGAAATTACAAAAAATTTACCCTATGATAATTTTGATATTCTGAATTAAAAAATGAATTTTATATTGAAAACTAATGTTCTTAAAATTTCAAAATTAATTAATACTATTCATAACTATTTTTACGGCGACATTAATAGGTCGCAGTGTGCTTGAAATCGGGGTTGCGTACAACGCATGCCATTGAATTATTTAAAAAGATTCATATCGTGATAGATTGGGGTGTTAATTTATTCCTCCCTTCAAAAATATTTATTATAGAAATTTCTAGAATAACACGAGATTTTTTTTGTGGTACTTCATCATATGTTCTTCAGTTTCTCATGTTGCCTATTTTATTTTATGCTTTCTCCAAATAAATTTTATCATACATGTCTGATTTCTCAACACCTTTTCTCTGTTATCAAGAATATTTATAGGATATTAACAATAATATAGATCAGTTTCCATTCCTTTTTATTCATTAGAGAATACATGCATTTGGAATGGCATGTAATTATTTAATAGTGATATGTGGAACACATCATTAACATTTGAGAGGCTTTGAGGCTTTACAATATGATAGGTTACAACTCTTATTCATTCTAGAATTTCAAATTCTCTGATGTACCTAAAAGTTAATATAACCTTCTTACTGATGCATATAACACCCTTCAATGGAGATACATTTAAGAAAACATGATCTAATACTTGAAATTCGAAATCATTTCATTTGGTTATGAGCATACCTAATTTCCCAACCATATAATGCTTGGAAAGGGGTTTGGATAGTCCTCACCTATACATTGTTTTTTCAATAGGTTCTAAACCTAAAATTTTTAATTCACCCGCATCATCCAAAAAAGTTGGTGTACGATATCTCTTTCTATATGACTCTTCATATTGTTCCATCTGAATACTTGAATGAATGTTGTTATTATATGAAAATTCTAATAGAGGAAAATACCGATCTCGCATATTATGAAAGTCAGGGGAGAAGGATCTCAACATGTCTTCTAATTTTTTAATATTCCATTTTGATTGTCCATAATTTTGAGGGTGGTTGGCAGTGGTCAGATGAAGTTCAGTATCTAGGGAATTCTATAGATTTTTTCAGAATCATGACGTAAAATGGGGATTATGATAAGAAACAATCTATTGGGGAACACCATGATGTCTATATCATCATTAATTTATATCATTGCTAAACATTCAAGTGGTAAATCGTTTCTTATAGAATGAAAATGTGGTGAATTGATAATTTGATAAAAAAATAACCCATATCGCATCAATCCTTCTGGGAGTATTTTGTTTCCACATGACGAAGTCCATCATAATATCATCCAATTTCCACATAGGTATAGTAAGAGGCTGCATGACACCTATAGGATTTTTCCTTCAAGCCTTCACCTATTTACAAACCAAACATTATAACACATAATCAGTAATTATCCTCTTTATATAGTCCCACAGTAAATATTCCTTCAAATATGAATCCATCATAGTGTCATCCTGATGTATAGAGAAACTAGAGTTATGAGAATCATCCAATAATTAACTTTTAGATCAGGTATAGTTGGACAAAAAACTTCTTCTATGTTTCAAAATTCTATCTTCAAATATGAAATCAATCAATCTCCCATCATTCAAAGATTTTATTTTATTTTGTAACTCCTCCTCATCATTTTGGGAACCTTTTATCCATTACATTAATGATGGTTTAGGAACCATTGGAAAAGTAGTGATGTATTACCCTCAATGATAATTCCCATATCCATATTTTCTACATCCATGAACATAGGATCCCTTTGAACTCTCATATTGTTTAGAACTCCATGGTATTTTCTAATTAATGCTTCTACCATTTTATTTTCCTTTTCTGAGTGATAGTGCATTGTAAAATAACAATCCTTGAGTAGCTCAAGCCATCACCATTATCTCATGATGAGTTTCTTCTGTGAGAAAATATATTTCCAAATCTTGTGATCATTATATATCCCACAATTTTTACCATAGATATAGTATCTCCATATCATCAGAGAAAATATTAATGTAGCTAACTCAAGATCATGCTTTTATAGTTTTGTTAATGGGATATTAATTTCCTCGATTAATATGCAACAACCCTTTCGTTATGCACAAGGACACAACCATTTCCTTTCCTTGATAAAGCATTATAAATAACAAACACATCATTTCTAGATGAAAATGTACAGATAGGATAATTGACTAATATTCTATTCAATTCATCAAAATATTTTTTCCGCTATTTTTTCCAAATTAATTTAACCCCTTTTTGTGTGATCATGGATAACGGGTTGGGTAATCGGGTGAAATCCTGGATGAAACTCTTATTGTAACCTGCTAAACAAATAAAATATCATACCACTATTATACTTATCGGTGTTGGCCATTCTTGAATTAACATTGCCTTTGAAGGATCAATAGATAATCTATCCTTTGAGAATATATGACCCAATTAATGAAATATCCTGATAAAAGAATTCAAACATTCAAAATTTACAATATAATTCTTCTCTCTTGAGAGTCTCAAGAATGATTCAAAGTGATTATTTTGGTCTTCATAACTTTTAGAATATATCATAACATATTCAATGAATAACACATCAAATTCATCAATATTTTCCTTGAATACTATATTCATGATATTTATAAAAAATGAGGCTTCATTAGTCAATCCAAAAGGCATTACAGTAAATTGGTAATCACCATTCCTCGTTGAAAAAGATATCTTCTGAATTTCTTCTTTCTTCATTCATAATTTATGATATCCAGAACAAAGATCAATCTTTGAAAATAATCGAGCTCCATGATGTTTATCAAATAAATCATTGATATGGTGTTGAGGATACTTGTGATTTATTTTAATTTCAATGATTTCCAAATAATCAATACATAGCCTCATGGATCCATCTTTTTCATTGAAAAAGTGAAAAGGGGGTCCCCATGGAAGAACACTATGGATGAAAAATACATTTTGACCCAACTCCTCAAGATATTGTTTTAGCTCTAGTAATCCCACAGTGGCCATTCTATAGGATGTTTTTCATATTGTCCTTGCATTAGGGATTAAATCAATACAAAACTCAACATCACACTATAGGGGGTTTCAAGATAAATCTTCAAGAAAACATCAATGTATTTTTTTACAATAGTTAAATGATCAATTTGAACATTAAGTCATTCATCCCTCAAAGTTTTTCTATCTTCCTACTCAATAATCTAATTCAATAAATATACTAGGGTGTATTTTGATAAGAATCATGTGATAAAGTTTCCTCTCAAATGTTAATGGATTCAAAAACACTCTCAAAAATTGAAACTTCCATCTTCTTGAAAAATCATTTCACATCATATTTTAAAGTCTAATCCATTCCAAGAATTATATCAAAATCAACAATAGTTATGATAAAAAATTTATCAATTATATCACTTGTATATACTAAAATATGAACAGATCGACACTTATTCTTTGCAATAAGATTCTCACTCAGAGTTATAACTTATAATTCCCTTTTCATGGTGAATTTGAATTATCTTATTTTTAAAGAAAACTAGGAAGTTAAAAAGGAATTACATGATCCAAAATCAAATAAATATGTAGAAACATTTGAGGAAATATTTAATATACCTTTCAAAAAATCATTAAGAACTTCAACCTTAGAAGTTATGATTGAAAAATCGTGTCCATCTACCCTCTGTGTCTTCTATTATAGATTCCATTGACTTTTGGGGAATTCATTTGAATGGTGTCCAATTTTTTATAGTCATATCACTGGAAATAATTTATTTGTATCCCCCCTTTTCATCCATGAGAATGGTGTCCCTTATATCTACACGTATAACAAACTCCAAATCAATTAAAAAATTTTCCAGGGAGATTTTTCCAATATCTTTCACAATACAAAATTTTTTCAAACGTCTTATTCTTCTTTGATTCATCACCTTTTTCAAGGTTCTCAGGTCTACTAATCTTAAATTTTTTTATTTTAAAATAATGATCCTAGAAAATTTCTTCTCTGTCATTATGGTACAAAAAACTATTTCATTATGTAAATAAAAATTCTATCAAACCAGTTCCGTTACGATATTAAACTTTTGTCCTTCAATGAAGTGAGTGATCCTCATCTTTGCGTTGTGTATGTAATCCTTAGAAAACATAGATAACCCGGTAAAGGTAGATTCATAATATGCAATATTATCTTCTTTATTTTTCTTTAAGCTAAGGAATATCCAATTCATCTCAATTTGTTGTTCACGAGGAATGTATTTGTTGAATAATTTCTGTTTAAATTTTCAACATTCCATAAGAACAATTTACTCTACATCCCTAGTAATTTTTATCAATGACCACCATTGATCAACATAACCTTTGAGACAACAGTCCAAAAAAGTAACCTTTTATATTTCATTCCATCCCAAGTCCATTAATATCATTTACATAGACTTTATCCACTGTGTAGCTAAAATTTGATTAGTAGTCCCACTAAATGATAAGGTATATTGTCCCATAATGATATATAGGATAAGATATTCCATATACAGAATGGGTTGTTACATTCAGTCAAGGTTATTTTTCATAACCTGATTATGTTTACCAAATATTGCAATAATTTTCTCTATACCTATACCAGTTGTATTGGTTTCCTCTATTGGGAAACCCTTGTAATTTCATTGACTAGTGATACCTTTGATCCTTATAGGTTCAATCTCGATATAATGAAACATATCAGATTAGATCCTAAAAATATACATTTAAAATATGGTAAAACACTCATCATAAATTAAAATATTATGCATCATAAATAATAAACATTTTTTATTTTGAGTGAATTATCATATGTGTATCCCCCAAGTATAACATAGTGTATGTTCCCTAATATATGTTCTCCAAGTCTAGCTTCCATTGTTGTTGCTAAACTTTTTTTCAAACCTATTATAACTCCCATATCTCAGATCACCTAAATCCAGTGCATTATTACATTTCATTGGCATTATTACTAGGAAACAAATCCTAAAGGACCATATAGTTTACCAGTCTTGGAAATCCTGATTACATTAATGATACCTTTAATAAATTGGAAAAACAAAATAAAACATGATTCAAATTAATTGAAATGAACTACATCATTTAAATATTAATCAATTTTTTTATTCATAACCTATGGAGAGAAACAAAATAATGGTGAGCTCAAATTCTTAGTAAACATATGTATAACAAAAGAAATAATAAATCTATATGGAATGTTAAATATCCGAGAACAATATCCATTTACAAAACTAGATATGGCCAAAATAATATAGAAATTAAGAAAATTAGTCATATCCCAAAAATCAATAAACTGATAATAAACTATTTATGTAGATATGTCGACAGAAAATATAATGGATAAATAATAACTAAAATTAAATATGGGAAATACATTATTTAAGGACGTAATGTCTTAAGAACATGAAAACCTATTAAGGTCAAGAACTTTTACAATGATGTTTAAAATTAATGTTAGAAACCCATTTGGGAAACATATTCATCTCATCAGAACCTCTTGATGCATTGAGGAGCAACATAACGTTTGAGCTCCACCCGTCATTACCAGTCCAAATTATTTCACATTTTAAAAATTCAAAACAAATAGAATGGCTTATCAAATAACCATATCGAATAAGTAATATTGATCTATGAAAATTTTTTATGAAGGAAATAATATAATATCATAAAATTAATGAGATTAATTATATAACATGATAACATGTAGAATATAAACCACATAAAATGAAAAAGGTTAAAAACATTAAAATATGTCTCAATGAAAGGATATTGAGATGAAATCCCATACCACAAGTCTGATGCTCTCTGTATTTGATGGACAATCATGTATGATGGTATTATTAATATATATTACAATCATAATAATATTTACAATATCCTGTATCATTCTTTTCTAACATTATATTAACCATTTATTAAAAATTTCATGTTAATGCAACATTTTGGGTAATAATCGCTTGGTTTTATCATGCATGTTTTGACATGTTATTATTTATCATATTACTTATATCATGATTTGATTACATCAAAAATGTATAATATGATTTATATATCATATATATTCATAATATAAATATATAAAATAGATAATATTACACTATTAATGGGGATGGTAGGCCATACATATGCATGAATGATGTTTCTGTTTTCTTATCATATAAATGGAAGTATGTTAATGAAATATATTTACACACACACACACACAGATATATATATATATATATATATATATATTATTGCAGTAATTTTATTATGTCACATAATTCATAATTATTTACAATATATATATATTTAATCATTCATGGATGGTGGACATGTAAGATGAGTCTCATCGCCTCGTAGAGACGGTAAGCCGTACATACGCACTGGCGACAATATCATTTCCTTAATGGTTTAATGTTATTATAATGGATTAAATATACATTTTAAAGATGTAATATCATGTTATATTAATTATTTAGGTCATTTCTATTCATCAGTATACCCATAAAAATAAATTATAGATGAAAAAAAGTTTACACCACCTCATGGAAATGGTAATCCATACGTACGCACACATAGTGATATTGTTTTTCATAGGATGGGTAAAAATGGAATATTGTTGTACAATAATCACAAAAACATATCATTATATACTATATTCTAGATTTATTATTTTTTATATTGTAACAACTTTGAAAGAGTAAGTAGAAGAAGAAGAGTTCTTTGAAGGAAGGGAAAAAACAAATACCTCTTACAGAGGAGTTTCCTTTGGATTTATACAAAAGGACCCATTAAGCTAGTTTTATTCCCAAAGGGTAGCCTCAAAGATGAATTTATTGAATTTGGGAGGTTATATAGGCTAGATTTGGATGAGGAAATTGGAATTTGGCGAGTGAATTAGTTGGTATATTTGGTGCTATTTTATAAGAGGTATGAGGGGCGCTTTAGGAAAGTATTGAAATATTTTTCTATTATAAATTGATTTTAAGTTTCATATAGTACCAATATCATTAATTTAAAATATAATTTGTTTTTGGGTTAAAAAAATCTCAACTAATAATCTTTAGATAAGTTTACGTCACAAAATTAACATTATCTTTTATCTTTAACCCTTATATAAAAACATTATCTCTTACCATGTCTTCATGAATTTTCATAATATATGGTAACAATATTTACTATAAAATGACAAAAAAATAAGTGGATAATTAATGAAAATTTTATAATTATATAATTCATTTGGGAAAATATTATATTTTTAGGATTATTATATAATTTAATAAAATAGTATTTGTTCTGAAAACTCATTTATGTCTATTTTGACACCATTTTGGAATTGGATTTTGTTAAAATCATTAAAACACGATTGATTAAAAAAAGGAATTAACTCCATAATAATATTCCAATATCACACATAAAATTCATCGATGGAATAAAAAAATTAAATTTATATTTATTTTAATATTAATAATATCATTTAACTAAATCATTCAATAATAATTCAGTCCCTGCATCATCATTGTGTCATAAATAAATATATATAATTAATGTCTAAAAATTAGAAATAAAATACCTTGATGTAAGAAATATTTTTATCTTGCTATGAATATTTATAGTAGAAGAGATTAATTATATAACCCCTTACAATTTTTTTAGTTAAAGATACATGTTTATATTATATTTTCTATACATTAAATTAATTCTTATAAAATGCCTTTTTCACAACCTACTGGCTCTATGGGGTCATCAAATTGATCCAAATATTCCAATGGAATGAAATATCTCATACAATAATATTAGGACATGTGTTAGGGTAGTTTAGTATTATTATAATACTATTTTTTTCCTTTATTTTAAATATTTACACTATTACCATGGAAAATAAAAATAATTAATGAACTTACAATTCATAATGTCAAAAAATAAAAGGTACCTATTTAAATAATTTGGACCTAATGATTCCAAATATGTAATCCATTTTTCCAAATTCAAAATATATATGTTTGAAATTAATTATTTTTCAAAACAATAAAGTGAGTTTTTACGAAATAATATATATAAAATGATTGACATGGGTTTATGTATAGTTAAAATGTGAAATTACATCCAATTAACATAATTAGATTAAATAATAAAATAATAATCGAATTAAACATTAAAACCAATTAAAATGTAAATATAAGAATATTAATAAATTACATGAAACGAAATCTTTGAGTTAAAATGCAATATTTTTTACTATTAAACAAATAATAGATCTTTTAAAAAAATTATATAAATTTCACCCATAGCTTATTTTAAAATTCGGAATTCAAAAATGAAGTCTATCTTAAAAACTAATATTTATAAAATTTAAAAATGTGCTAAATACTATTCATAACTATATTTTAAATGGATACTTTGATAGGTCGTGGTGTACTTGAACTTGGGGGTACGTACATCGCAAGCCATTGAGTTATATAAAAAAAGTGTACAATGTAATTTTGGGGTGTTACATTATACTCCCATGAAATAATCTCATCTTAAAAATTTCTCAAATAGCCTGAAATAAAAATATTTTTTTGGTTCTATATCATATGTTCTTCAAGTTCCCATGTCTCCTCTTCAATTTTATTATTTCTCTAAATACCATTTACCACACGAGCTGTCCAATTTCTCATCACTTGTTCTCTGGTATCAAAAATCAAGAAAGGAGCTTCACAATAAGATAGATTGGGTTCATGTTCTATTATCTCATACTTGAGTACATGCATTGGTACTGGAATGTATTTCCTTAATATTCGTATGTGGAACACATCATTAAATTTCGAGGGACTTGGAGGCATTGTAATATGGTAGGATACAACTCCTATTCATTCATGATTTTCAAAAGATCTGATGTACCTATAGTTAATATACACTTCTTACCGAAATGTATTATACCCTTCCATGGAGATAACTTCAAGAAAATATGATATCCTACATGATATTCCAAATCTTTCCTTAAGTTAATGGCATATAACTTTTGCCAAAGTTTAGATGCTTCGATATGGGTTTGGATAATCATCAACTTTTACATTATTTCTTCAAGAGGTTCTGGACCTACAAGTTTTCATTCACCCATATCATCCCAAAATGTTGGTTTTTGACATCTCTTTCTATATAATGATTCATTTGGTTCCATCTAAATACTTAAATAGATGCTATTTTTATTGGATAATTATAATAGAGGTAAATATTATTCCCACGTACCTTTAATAACAAGTTATTAGGATCTAAACATGTATTAGAAATTTTGAATAGTCTGTTCTAATTGTCTATCAATTTGAGGGTGGTATGTAGTGCTCAAATGATTTTAACTATCTAGGGCCTTTTGTAGAATTTTTTAGAATCTTGATATAAAATGGAGATCATGATCTGAAATAATCGATATGGGTACACCATTGAGTCTTAAAACTTCATCAATTTATATCCTTTCTAAACATTCAAGTGGAAAAGCATCTATTATAGCAAGAAAATGTGCTAATTGTTAAGATGATCAATAATAACCTATATCATATCATTCCTTCTGGGAGTCTTTGGTAACCCCATGATAAAGTCCATAATAAGATCATCCCATTTCCACATATGTATAAGAAGATGTTTCATGACTCCACTAGGATGTTTTCTTCCAGCCTTCACCTATTGAAAAACAAAACATTTTGAAACATAATTAGAAACTTCCCTCTTCTTTTTTCCCACAATAAATGTTCCATAAAATCTTTGTACATATTAATACAATCAGTATGTATAGAGAAATTGGAGCTATAATCATAATCTAATAATTTATTATTTAGCTCATGTAAAGTGGGAACACAAAGCCACTTTCCATGTTTGAAAATTCAATCTTCAAATAAAAAATCAATCAATCTCCCAATATTACCAAAATTTATTTTCTTTTGAAACACTTTATCTACATCCTTACACCTTTTTATCTATTCCTGTAACAATTGGTTGGAAACCATTTAAAAATGTATTGATGATTTACCCTCAATGATAATTTCCATATCAATCTTTACTAGATCCATGAACATAGGATCCTTTTCAACTCTCATATTGTTTGAAACTCTATAGACTTTTCTACTGAAGACATCCCCACTTTATTTTCCTTTGCTGGGTGTTATTTTATAATGAAATCACAAACCTTGAGTTAATCAATCCATCGCATTTTCATCATGATGTGTTTTTTCAGTGAGGAAAAATATTTTTCAAATGCTTATGATTTGTATATATCTCACATTTTTCACTATTGATATTGTGTCACCAAATCATATGGGTAAATATTACTATAACTAAGTCAAGATCATGATTTGGATAGTTTTTTTCATGTTTTTTTAATTTCCTTGATGAATATGGAATAACCCTACCATTCTGTATAAGGATACAACCATGTATTTTCCTTGATGCATCACTATAAATAACAAACCCATAATTCCATGATGGTAAACTCAAGATAGGTTCATTGACTAATATTATCATCAATTCATCAAAAAAATTCTTTGTAATTTTTTTTCAAATGAATTTAACCCCCTTTCACTTGATCTTGGTTAAAGGGTTAGCCAATCGAAAGAAATTTTGGACGAAACACAGATATTATTCTGCTACACCAATAAAATGGTGTAACTCAATTATACTAGTATGTGCTATCCATTCATGAATTTCCTTTTTCTATGAAGAATCAATAGATATCCCATCCTTGGAGTTTATATGTCCAGTGAAAGAAATCTCTTGACGCCAAAATTTACACATTCTAAATTTACCATGTAATATTCTCTCCTGAGAGTCTCAAGAATGATTCACATGTAATACTCATGGAATTAAAAACATTTAGAATATATCATAATATCATCAATGAATGCCATAACAAAACCTTCATGATCTTCTATGAATAATCTATTCTTGAGATAAGTAGAAACTGAGGGTGCTATAGTCAATCCAAAAATGCATTAATATAAATTCGTAATTAACGTACAACCTTTGAAAAGCTATCTTTGGAATGTACTCCTTCTTCACTCGTAATTGATGATATCCAGTTTGAAGATGAATGTTCAAAAATAATTGATCTCCTTGAATTTGATCAAATCATTCATCAATACGAGGTAGAGGATACATGTTCTTTATTTCAATCGCATTGATTTATCTATAATCAATACACAACCTCAAGGATCCATCTTTCTTCTTGATAAAGAGAATAGGTGCTTCCCATGGTGAAACACTAGGGTAGATAAATCCATTTTAACCATACTCTTCAACATTTTTTTAGACCTACTAAATCCATAGTGGACATTCTATAGATATTTGTTTTGATATTGGCCTTGCATTAGTGATTAAATCAATATAACACTCCACTTCACACTCTTGGGGGTGCCCATGTATATCTTTCGTAAAAACATCAATGTATTCCTTTAAAAGAGGTACATCCTCAATTTTAATATTACCACTTTCATCCCTCTAATTTTTTTTCTCTTTCTCATAAATAATATCATTCAGTAAAGCTACTAGGGGTGCATTTTGATATGAGTCATTTGATGAAGTTTCTTCCTTAATGATAACAAATTCTATATCTTACTCACAAATTGAAACATCCTACTTCTTGCAAAAGATTTTCATATCATATTTTGAAATCCAATCCATACCTAGTATTATATAAAAACCAATAATAGGTATGATAATAAAATTATCAATTTTATCATGTTTCTTTCCAATATAGGAACTACATGACACATCTTTATTTCAATAAGGTTCCCACTAGGATTTATAACTTATCATTCCCTTTTCATGGTTAATTAGAAATATCTAATTTTAAATAAAACAAGGAATATATAATGAAATGATATGATTCAGAATCAAATAATTCATTATTTAAATTTGGGGAATTATTTAATTTACCTTCCAACACATCATTAGAAACTTCAACCACTTCAGTTTTGATAACAAAAGCTTGTACATCTCCCTTCTGCCTTTTTTGCATAGATTCCATTGACTTTTGAGACATTTATTTGAATAGTGTACCATAAAATTATAATTTTAGAACTAGAAATTATTTATTTTTTTGTCTTCCCTTTACATTAATGTGCATCATGTCCATTATCTCTTCACTTATAACAAAATCCCAATCCATTCAAACATTCCCCAGGGTGATTCTTCCTATAGTTTTTACAAGATGAAAATCGTTCAAACTTCAACTTATTATTTGATGCATTAACTTTTTATGGTTCTCAGATGTCTTCTTCTTGTATTGTTTTTATTTGATAATATTTTTCCAAGAACAATCATTCTCTGACTTTATGAAACAGAGAACTATTTTATCATATGATGAAAAAACATGCAAAACTAGTTTCGTTTAGAGATTTGGCTTAAGACCATCAATGAAGTGATTGATCATGAACTCTGGGTTGCATATATAATCCCTAATGAACCTAGATAACCATGTAAATGTAGCTTCATAATATTAAACAATATCGTCTTCATTTTTATTTATGCTAAGGAATGTCCTCTTAATCTCAACTTGTTAATCATGAGGAATGTATTTATTGAAGAATAACTCATTAATTGTTATAAATTCCCTAAGTTAAATTTATTTCTTCATCCCTAGTATTTTGGATCAATGTACACCATTTTTCATCCTCTCATTTGTGATAAGGGACCGCAAAAGTAAACATTTCTATTTTATTGCATACAAAGGCTATAAATATATTTTCTTGAGACTTAATCCACTAATTATATAAAGTTATATTACTAATCCCACTAAATGATGGGGGATTTTATTGCATAAAGTGATCCAATATTGAATATTTCCTCTAAGGAATAATTTTCTTCCATTCTATAATGGTTATGTATCCTAAACTATTTATTTTTCCCAAATATCAACATAATTTTATCTATTCTTATAGAAGTTGAATTTGTTTCCCCTGAGGGATGCCCCAACAATTTCCTCGAGTAGTGATACCAATCATCCTTTTAGGTTCCATATCTATGTAATGACACATATTGGACTAGCTCACAAATTATGACATTCAAATATATTAAAAAAATAATCATAAATTTAAAATTTATACATCATAAATCATACAATTATTGGTATTTTGGGTGAATTATCATATATGTATCCTCAAAGTCTATATTAGGGTAGTTTCTTTTATATATTTCCTCCAAATATATTTTGAATGGTTTTTTCTAAACATCCTATGATTCCAAATGTAATTCAGCCACATCAGACCTCATAAAGATGATGCATTATTACATTTCATTGGAATTATTATGGGGAAACAAATCTCGAAGGACCGTAGAGTTTAAGAATCATGGAAATCCATATTTCATATATGATATCCTTAATACATAGAAAAAACAATAAAATATTAAAAAATATTAAAATGACTACATCATTTAATGTTTAATCAATTATATCTTTTTCATAACCTAGGGGGAGAAACATAATAAGGGTGAGCTCAAATACTCAGTAAGGGTATGTATAGTGGAAGCCATAAACAATCTATATAGAAATGTTAATATCTAAGAACAATTTTAATTTACAAAACAATATAAGGCATAAGTAGTATGGTACTAATGAAACTGAAACATATTACACAAATCAATAAACTGATATTGAACTATTTCCATCGATATGTCGACGCAAAATCTCATGGATAAGTTTTAACTAAAATTAAGTGATAGAAATACATTATTTAAATATGTCATGTATTAGGCACATGAAAACTTATTACCGTCAAGACCTTTCCCAAGATGATTTAAAATTAAATGTATATACTGAATTAACGAATTTATTTGTCTCATTAGATCTTATTGATTCATCGAGGATCTATATAATATCTAAGTTCGACTCATCATTTCTAGTCAAATTTATTTCTCATATTGAATAATCAAAATAAATAATATGCCTTATCAAATAACCATATTGAAGGAGTAATATGAATATATCAATAATTTCCATGAATAAAATAATATAATATATTGAAATTAATTATATTCATGATATAACTTGTCAAAAGGTATAATATACACCATATAGAAGGAACTAGGTTCATAACATTACAATATGTAACAATAAAATGAAATTGAGTCGAAATCTCGTACATTAAGTCAGATACACATTGTATTTATCTGAAAATAATGTATGATGGTATTATTATTTTATATTAGAATCATAATTATATTGATGATATCATATATTATTTTTTATGAATTTATATTACCAATTTATTAGCAATTCCTTGTTCATGCAACATTTTTGAAAAAAAGTGCATCGTTTTATCCTACGTGTTTTGACTTGTTATTCTAGATCATATTACTTCAATCATGATTTAATTAGTTATTAAATTTATAATATGATTTATATATAATATATATTCATAATATAAATATATATAATATATAGGAATACATTTTTCACGGAGAGAGTAGGTCGTACGTACACATGAACGTAGTTTCCGTTTTCTTATCGTACGAATCGAAGTAAGTGAATGAAATATATGTATATATATGTATTAATCCTGTATTATTTTTATGTCATATATTTAATAATTATTAATAATATATATATATAAATAATCATTCTTGGATGGTGAAAAAGGAAGATTATTCTCATCGTCTCCTCGAGATGGTAAGTCGTACATGCCCATGAGCAAAGATATCATTTCTTTAATGATTTAATGGTATGGTATGTGTTGAATATTAATTTTAAATTAGTAATATAATGTTAATTGATTATTTAAATAATTTTTATTCTTCATTATACCCATAAAAAAATTATAGATGAAAAAAACTTTTCACCACAGTGTGGAGATGGTAAGTCGTACGCACACAAGCATGGTGATATTATTTTTCATAAGATGGGAAAGAGAATAATATTTTTGAACCTTAATAATATAAAAATATAATAATATATTATATTATGAAGTTATTATTTCAGTATGGTAATAAATTAGTAAGAGGAATTAGAATATGAAAGGATCTTTGAATGAAGGGATAAAATGATTACCTCTTCTTCGGGTGTCTTCATTTAATTTGTACAAAAACACACATTAAGTCAATTTTCTGCCCAAATAGTGGAATCTAAGATTAATGGAGTGAAGTTGGGAGGATATTTGTGTAGGTTTTGGCTGAGACAAATGGATTTGGATGTGTGAATATGTGGGTAGAGATGGTTCCCTTTTATAAGAGGGAGGATAGGCACTTTACAGAGGTATTCAAATATTATTTTATTATAAATGGATTTTCTGTTTAAAATATTCTCAACAGTCATTCATTTCAAATATTAGATGACTTTGGGTAAAAAATATCTCCACTAATATGTTTTTGACACATTTTGGTCACAAAATTAAACATATCTTTTAGTTTAACCCTTAGTTAAAAACATTAACTCTTACCTTATCTTCTTGCATTTTAATAATATATGGTAAATATATTTACTATAAAATGCCAAGAGAACCATAATCAGATCATTAATGAAATTTTAAAAATTATATAAATCAGTTTTATCTCTCTTATATTTTCAGTATTATTATATAATTTAAATAAATAGTATTTTGTAACTCATTTATTTCAATTTGGTAACTATTTAAGAATTTTTTTTTCTAAAATCATAACAAATTTATTACATAGAAACAACGGAATTAACTCAAATATAATATTTCAATATAATATATAAATTTTTTGTATATAATTCTTTTTAATATTATATTTCTTTGAAAATTTATATTACAATTTAATTTAACCATTCATTAATAAGGTAATCACAACGTCAACATTTTGTCATAAAAAAATTTATTTATATAATGTCTATAAATTATAAATAAAACTCCACATTGTGTGAGATATTTTTTTATTTATAGTTAATATTTATACGTTAATATTTCAATTATATAACCTTATATAAATATTATTTTGTAAAAGATACATGTTTATGTTATATTTTCTATACTTCAAAATAATTCATATAAAATTTCATTTTCACACCAATGTGGCTTCATGGGGGCCCAAAAATCAACCTAGTGATGATCATGGTCTGATATATGTCATCATATAGGATAATTACATGTGTTATTATAGTATAGTATTATTATAATATTATTTTTTACCGTTATTTTTCAGATTTACCCTTTTACCATAGTAAATAAAAATTATTACTAAAGTTAATATTCATATTTTCCAAAAATAAAAGGTAACTATTTTCAAAATTATGACCTTTTGATTCCAAATATGGAATCAATTTTTCCAAATTCAAAAAATAGAAGTTTCAATAATTAATTTAAAACTAATTCCCGTTGTTATGATCAAAAAGTGGATTTTTAGAATGTAATATCTATCAAAAGATTGACATGTGTTTATGTAAAATTAAAATCTGAATTTAAATCCAATGACGTTAATTGGATTAAAATATTATATATTAATTAAATTAGACCTTAAAACCAATTAAAAATATATTTTTAAAATATTAATAAATAAGAAGAAATTACAGTTTTGAATCAAAATGCAGTATATTTCAATATTCCTCAAAAATTGAAACTTTTCATAAAATTATGAATTTTTTTTCTCTAATATAATTTTGATATTCTAAATTAAAAATTGCAGTATTTTTAAAAAAACTAATGTTTATATAATTTTAATATGTGCTCAATACTATTAATTACTGTTTTTAAATGGCTACTTTAATAGGTAGTGGTGTGCTTGAACTTGTGTAACGCCCCGACCCCAGTTGCCCAGAGTCGGTGCGTTTATTACATAAAATTGGCATGATCACAAGAAAGATCAAATCTCGAAAGACCGATTGGTTTAGTAGCCTTGGAAACACTAGATATATTCATAAGTTTTACATTACATCATTAAACGAAAAACTACTACAGCAACATAATGTCTCCATAATCTACACTCATATCCCACAAAATATCCCTGTAGGTCATTCATAACTTACTTCTTCACTTCCTGGGAAAAATAAAACATAGAAAAGGGGTGAGCTCAAATGCCCAGTAAGGATAACAATATAGCGGAAACTTTCATAAATAAGAATAAACTTTTAAGGCAATGTATAACTAAAACAAAAGCCTTTCAAACATGAACTTTCAACATGGTATGGCATAAATAAAATGAAATAATGCCATTTACTTATTCACATGGATATTCTACTAATCGAATAATCACATGCAAAAATCAATAACCATTTTCATAATGTTGGAATGCATAATGCTGAACTTTAATTTCTTTGTCAAGGCCTTGTCCCAAGACCTTGGGGCTAACTGTAACCGGAACCCAACCCGGAGTGCCTCTAATAACCGGACACCAACCCGGAGTGCCTCTAATAACCGGACACCAACCCGGAGTGCCTCTAATAACCGGACACCAACCCGGAGTGCCTCTAATAACCGGACACCAAACCGGAGGGCTTACTTTTACCAGTCCCTAACCTGGAGGGCTTACTTTTACCAGTCCCCAACCTGGAGGGCTTACTTTAACCAGTCCCCAACCTGGAACATACTTGTCCAACACATTCATATGAAGTAATGGTTGAAATATAACATAAACATTCTTATTGGAACTAGCATACGAAATGTAAATAATTTCACCATATACTATGAATGGTATAAAAATAGCACATCCATAGTCAAACATATCACAAAACCTTCAATACAATATATAAGTTTTGTATCATAATAAATCAACTTCAAATAATCTTAAAATCCATCAAAGGATGTTGAGATAGATGAAATCAATATTCTTTTTAAAGAAATATCTCCTTTTAATTTGAAATCATTTAAGATCCATATAAAATAAAACATTTTCTTTGAAAATATTCTAATAATCTTGTAAGGGAATCTTTGACGATTTTATAACGGCGGAAAATAACCGCACCCGCCGTATAAGTTAAAAAAACATTCTTATCTTAATTCTGTCAAAATGGTTAAAAAGCACCTTGTTTGGAAAACGACGGAAAGATTCCCTTATAAACCTCATATAAAAAGTCAAAGTCTTTAACCCATATTCTTGTAAATAATAAATATGTTTTTAAATACATTTCGAAGAAACATGGATGTGGATGATAAAGAAATCCCAGTAGATTATTACGTATAAACAACCTCGGATAATGAAGAGATTGTGAAATAACCCTTACTAATTTGGTAACTTATGAAACATACAACCAATTAAAGAGGTATCATACAATTAATATGTAAATACACATAAATTAAGGTGTATTACACAAAGAATATAATTATGGGCAGTACACAATACACCACTTTCAATAATTTAGTGGCGAATAATGGAAATCTCACGGAATTGAATGTGAGATAAGAAAATCCCTTACCTTGTACTTTTCCTTGGTTGGGGTAGGTTAACCTCCTGTATAATGGTGAAATAATTGTTATTAAATTATACAAGAATCATATATATTAATATGATATCATATATGATCTTTTAACATTGATTTGTTAATAATATCTTAGAATTATCGTCGTTTCGGGTGTTAACTTACTCATTTTCTTTTATATGTTTTGTTACATAAGTCATGTTTGTTGTATCTTATTCATATCCAGAATGATATCAAGTCCTTAAACATCATTTTTAAATCATTAAATGATAATTATACTTGAATGGATACGATGGAGAATGAATCTCATCGCGTTCGTGGAGACGGTAGTCCGTACGTACGCACGAACGCTACTTCCATTTAATTTTTATTTTAAAAGAATCGAATCCAAATGATACATAGGTATATTACTATTCCAGTATAATATAATATTTTATATATGTTACTTAAGTTCATTAACACCATCCTTTATACGTTCCATGTGTGGTATGAGCGAGTCATATCATTTTAAGGGGGCGGTAGTCCGCACTTCCTCAAATGAAATTATCGTATGTATATACAACATGAAACGAATAATGGTATGAAATAAAATGGAATTACAGAAGCTTATATATAAAATATATATCATTAATATCATATTTAATTACAGTGCCATCATAATGGCCACCATGAGAGGTGGTAAGATGTATTTGAACAATCATCGTTTCGTGAGGCTTTAGTTTTCCATCCACAGAAACATTATGTTCATCATCCATTAGATGGAGTTGTGTGTATGTGTAGTTTGAATACTTATTATAACAACATCCTAGGATACTGGTGTTGTTACAAAATAATGGAAATAAAAAGAGTTTGGGGGTTGGAGAAGCAAAATAAAGGAAAATAATTTAAGAGAAATCGTTACCTTTAATCTAGGTAACTCACTTTGGTTGGAACCAAAGGACTTCTTGAAATGCTTTCTGCCTAAGGGGAAGCTTCAAGGAGGAGGAGAGGGATTTGGGGAGCTTAGTTGGGCAGAGTTTGGACGAGCCAAGTGGCTTGAGAGGTGTGAGGAAAAGAGAAGGAGGAGTTCCCATTTATAAGAGGGGTGAGGGGCACTTTTGGAAAAGATAGAAATATTAATTTATAATAAATTCATATTCGGTTTCCAAAGGCTCCAAAGTTGACTATTCAAAGGATGAGGTGGGGATAGGTCGAAAAAAAACTCATCCAATAGAATTTAGACAGGTTTGGGTACTTATATTAACCTTATCTTTAAGTATTAACTCTAAGTTAATTAGTTTCACTTTTACAATGTCTCTTTGTATTTTTATATAATATGGTTAATAAACTTACTATATACATCCAAGAGACCCCCAAGTGTTCCATTAATGATTAACCTATCATAATATAAGTCTCCTGGCCGACCCTTAGATTTTTAGGAATTTAATATCAATTAATAATATAATATTTGTTTTAAGAACTCTTTTATGTCAATTTTGACACTATTCAATAGTTGATTTTTGTGAAACTCATAACAGATTTATTACTTCGAACAAAGTCAATTAAATCAATCCTAATATATCATATTATCCTAGAAAATTAGTGTAATTCATTAAAAGTTTCATATTATATTTATTTGGGTATTTATAATATCAATTATTTTAATTTTTCACTATTATAGTAATTACTGCATCATCTTTGTGTCATAAATAAAATAAATTATTTAATGTCTAAAAATTATAAATAAAATATCATTATGTAGGAAATATTTTTATTTTTCTAATGAATATTTATAATCTAAAATCCAACTTATATAACCCTATGTAACAATTGTTTTTCTAAAAGATATATGCTTGTGTCATTTTTGTATTCATTTTGACTTAATTAAAATAAAGTGTCATTATCACTTACAAGTGGATCCATGGGGTCCCAAAATTGACACAAAGATTCCCATGGTCGACCATGTATCAACCAATAGGGTTAAGACACGTTTTAGGGTAATTTAGTATTATTATAATATTATTTTTTTAACCCTTATTTACCGGATTTACCCTTAACCATGGTAAATAAAATATTTACCGCAGTAATTATTCAAAATGTCTAAAAATAAAAGTTACCTATTTACACAATTTGAACATCCTGATTCCAAATATGGAATCCATTTTCCTAAATTCAAAACACAGAAGTGGCAGAAATTAATTTAAAATTAATTCCCGCTGTCAAAACAAAAAGCGTGTTTTTAAGAGATAATAACTATCAAAAGATTGACACTTGTTTATGTTTGGTTTAATTGTAAAATTATGTCCAATGACCAACATTATATTAAATAGTAAAAATATATTCTAAATATACTTTAAAAACACTCAAATTCATAATTTATTACTATTAATTATTTTGATTAAAAAAGTTGTTTTTAATTAAAATTTAGTAATTTTCACTATTCATCAAAATATGAAAGTTATCCGAAAAGTACCAAAATTTCACCTTAGGCTAAATTTGATATTCCGAATCCAAAAATGAAGTCCATTTTAAAATATAAAATATATATAACTTCAAAAAGTAGGTATTACTATTCATAACAGCTAGTTTGATTGGTTACGGTGTGTTAGAACTCGAAGTTGCGTACAACACACGCTACTGTTTTATTCAAAGGAAAGCGTACCGTGGAAGCTTGGGATGTTTCATTTTAAATTTTTTGATGTCTCCATTTAGTCAAAAAGTTTAAAATATTGTATTTAAAAAGGTTTCACTATTAAAAGTTGATAAAAGTGTAATACTGAAAATGAATCTGTTCTTGCATTATGACTAAGAAACTCATAATATGGATTCTAAAATTATAAGGATTATATAAAGTTTAAAATGTAGTTAATTCTATTCATGACCTCTTTTAATGGCTTTTTTATTTGTAAGTAATGGTGTGATTGAACTCGGTGTTGCGTGTAATGCAAGTTATTGAATTATTTTGAAGAAATAACATACTATGAAATCTTGGGGTGTTACATTCTCCCCTCCTTCAATAAATTGCGTCCTCGCAATTTGAAATTGTTCTTCGAAAATAGAAAATATATTTGTGGGAAAACCCGCATAGGAAATTGGTTTACTAAGATTTAGTCTTAATATGAGGAAAAGAGAAATGAAAGGGTCACCACCAAATTATGATCTCGATTAGGAGAACATTGGTGGCAATTAGAGACATATAATTGCAGGAAAAACGTAAATATTTATAGGTAGTGATTGAGGTCATCAATCACAAACAAGTATAAAATTGAGGTTCTTAAACTCATCAATCTATGATGATTTGAAATACCATCGGTTCAACAAAACATAGGGTATTGGGATAACACATTTTTGACGTTTCAAAATATCTTAGTTGAAATCCCACATCGAAAAATGAATTAATGAGGCCTCTATTTAAAATAAAGAGTGGAAAGTATAAAGATTACCGAAAATAACACATACTAGGGTTCCATGTAAGAAAATATGGATATGGAAGAAAAATCTAGCCATCAATTATCTGATGGAGAGTGGTAGAGAACATGGCTATGAAAAGGCCAACAATCCCAAAGCCATAAATTAGTGATGATTTAAGGTACCATCTAGGACAACATTTTTGTTCTAAGTTCCTTTTATTAATGTTGAGGAATTTATTTATGAGATTGGCTAAGATCATAAGGAGATATACTTACTTTATAATTAGAGTTTTATCCATTAATAAATTCCTACCACAAACTCGTCTTTCACTCTAAAAGATAATAGAATGTAATATATTTTTTTTCTATTTATACTATTCGTACAGGGTTCCAAAATAAATGAATTTATAATTCATCTACAATGTCTTTTAATAAAAACTACATTATTTAATCCAGGACATCTCGTGGGCCAGTGGTAGGTGATACACCCTTGTCGCCCTTTGGTTGCGGGTTCAAGTCTCGCAGCCTTGCCGGACGCGACGGGTTGCCGCCCGACCTCCGGGTTGTCCTTTTATGGCAATCCAAAATAATCCAAACTTAGAACTATCCAAAATACTTCTGTCCAAACTCACAGTCCAACATTCATAAGGAAGGTAAACATAATATAGATCCTTTTTACCCTGTAATAGCATATGAATACCTTCATCATGTATTACCATATTCCTTATTGATTACATTCATGCTCCCTTATTCCATATAGAATGCTGGATATACTTCATCAATCCAAAAATGTTTTATACAAATCATTAATCAGTTCGAAGGTAGTCAAGAATATCCAATATAATTTATCCAAAGCAATCATGTATTATTCCAAAATCACTATTTCGGTATCAGAACTATATTATGGTTTATCATTCTCTTAACCATATATTTTCCAAAAATTTATCCTGCTATTGAGTCATTTTTCTTTGTTCCACATAATCTCAAGTCCTTAATGAAATAGCACTGCAGTACAATCCTTATATACTCCATAATTATTATAACAAGTACATTGTTGATACAACACTCAATTGACATAATCAACATAAGAACCCTAATCATTCCTCTTCATCTGTGGTAGTATCATAACTTGATTATTATCCAATAGCATCATTTGCGGCATAGTCTGATGACTGGG
Organism: Viscum album; assembly: GCA_963277665.1. NCBI lineage: Eukaryota > Viridiplantae > Streptophyta > Magnoliopsida > Santalales > Viscaceae > Viscum > Viscum album. Next base: position 1,215,644,740 of record OY728150.1, on the reverse strand, counting down.
ACATAGGTTCGCGTAGTTTCCAAACTCCTTGCAAATGAAGCATTGTACATTTGAAACCATTTTCTTACCCTTGCAGTCACGTACTTTGTGCCCTTTTCCTCCACACTTATAACAAACTCCCATTCCTTTCAGGCAAGTTCCAGGGTGTTTCTTTCCACAGTTACCACATATGGGAAAATTCTTCTTTTCCCTTTTCCCTTTATCCATCTTTCTCTCTTCCATCCTTTTCTTCTCTTGATTCCCTTCAAAGCCATAGGACTCAGTAAACTCTTTACTTATCTTATCAACACATGATATTATTTCTTCATATGATGATAATACATGGGAGACTATTTCTCTTATCAATTCTAGCTTAAGACCATGAAAGATATGATCCTTCCTTCTCTTTGGATCATGTGCATTTCTGGAGTTCTCATTCCTTCTACTGGGCGCCATTTCTAAACAATGGAATAAACTAGATCAGTTTATGAATCAAAATACATAATCCCATACTTATAAAACACCTAACATAAATTGAACTATTTATGGATATAATCCATAATCATAAGAATGTTTTATTTGAGGAAGTATATACTCATAATCCCTTCAAAATTATTTGTAAAGAAAATGAGAGTTATCCTAAGCATATCCCCCGGGAGTGTTGTAACCAAGAGTGCAGCAAGGCCCATTGTCGTGCACCAGTTCCCGTTCGAGTCTAGCTCAAAGAGGTGTTTTCGGGTTTTGCCCCTAGGTACATCTGTGCCAGAGCCGCCTCTACCTGCTCGTATCCAGACAGGGATGTATTGCTCGGAAAACTCACAAAATCTCTACAATACCAAAATTCTAGGAAGTTCTTCTATACTAATCCTCAAAGTTCATCTTAGGTATATGTGCTCTAATCAGAGTTTATCTAAATCTAGCTTCCAAGGTTTGTACTAAACTTCCTCTGATACCAACTGTAACGCCCCGACCCCAGTTGCCCAGAGTCGGTGCGTTTATTACATAAAATTGGCATGATCACAAGAAAGATCAAATCTCGAAAGACCGATTGGTTTAGTAGCCTTGGAAACACTAGATATATTCATAAGTTTTACATTACATCATTAAACGAAAAACTACTACAGCAACATAATGTCTCCATAATCTACACTCATATCCCACAAAATATCCCTGTAGGTCATTCATAACTTACTTCTTCACTTCCTGGGAAAAATAAAACATAGAAAAGGGGTGAGCTCAAATGCCCAGTAAGGATAACAATATAGCGGAAACTTTCATAAATAAGAATAAACTTTTAAGGCAATGTATAACTAAAACAAAAGCCTTTCAAACATGAACTTTCAACATGGTATGGCATAAATAAAATGAAATAATGCCATTTACTTATTCACATGGATATTCTACTAATCGAATAATCACATGCAAAAATCAATAACCATTTTCATAATATTGGAATGCATAATGCTGAACTTTAATTTCTTTGTCAAGGCCTTGTCCCAAGACCTTGGGGCTAACTGTAACCGGAACCCAACCCGGAGTGCCTCTAATAACCGGACACCAACCCGGAGTGCCTCTAATAACCGGACACCAACCCGGAGTGCCTCTAATAACCGGACACCAACCCGGAGTGCCTCTAATAACCGGACACCAAAACGGAGGGCTTACTTTTACCAGTCCCTAACCCGGAGGGCTTACTTTTACCAGTCCCCAACCTGGAGGGCTTACTTTAACCAGTCCCCAACCTGGAACATACTTGTCCAACACATTCATATGAAGTAAAGGTTGAAATATAACATAAACATTCTTATTGGAACTAGCATACGAAATGTAAATAATTTCACCATATACTATGAATGGTATAAAAATAGCACATCCATAGTCAAACATATCACAAAACCTTCAATACAATATATAAGTTTTGTATCATAATAAATCAACTTCAAATAATCTTAAAATCCATCAAAGGATGTTGAGATAGATGAAATCAATATTCTTTTTAAAGAAATATCTCCTTTTAATTTGAAATCATTTAAGATCCATATAAAATAAAACATTTTCTTTGAAAATATTCTTATAATCTTGTAAGGGAATCTTTGACGATTTTATAACGGCGGAAAATAACCGCACCCGCCGTATAAGTTAAAAAAACATTCTTATCTTAATTCTGTCAAAAAGGTTAAAAAGCACCTTGTTTGGAAAACGACGGAAAGATTCCCTTATAAACCTCTTATAAAAAGTCAAACAAGGGTATAAATGTCTTTAACCCATATTCTTGTAAATAATAAATATGTTTTTAAATACATTTCGAAGAAACATGGATGTGGATGATAAAGAAATCCCAGTAGATTATTACGTATAAACAACCTCGGATAATGAAGAGATTGTGAAATAACCCTTACTAATTTGGTAACTTATGAAACATACAACCAATTAAAGAGGTATCATACAATTAATATGTAAATACACATAAATTAAGGTGTATTACACAAAGAATATAATTATGGGCATTACACAATACACCACTTTCAATAATTTAGTGGCGAATAATGGAAATCTCACGGAATTGAATGTGAGATAAGAAAATCCCTTACCTTGTACTTTTCCTTGGTTGGGGTAGGTTAACCTCCTGTATAATGGTGAAATAATTGTTATTAAATTATACAAGAATCATATATATTAATATGATATCATATATGATCTTTTAACATTGATTTGTTAATAATATCTTAGAATTATCGTCGTTTCGGGTGTTAACTTACTCATTTTCTTTTATATGTTTTGTTACATAAGTCATGTTTGTTGTATCTTATTCATATCCAGAATGATATCAAGTCCTTAAACATCATTTTTAAATCATTAAATGATAATTATACTTGAATGGATACGATGGAGAATGAATCTCATCGCGTTCGTGGAGACGGTAGTCCGTACGTACGCACGAACGCTACTTCCATTTAATTTTTATTTTAAAAGAATCGAATCCAAATGATACATAGGTATATTACTATTCCAGTATAATATAATATTTTATATATGTTACTTATGTTCATTAACACCATCCTTTATACGTTCCATGTGTGGTATGAACGAGTCATATCATTTTAAGGGGGCGGTAGTCCGCACTTCCTCAAATGAAATTATCGTATGTATATACAACATGAAACGAATAATGGTATGAAATAAAATGGAATTACAGAAGCTTATACATAAAATATATATCATTAATATCATATTTAATTACAGTGCCATCATAATGTCCACCATGAGAGGTGGTAAGATGTATTTGAACAATCATCGTTTCGTGAGGCGTTAGTTTTCCATCCACAGAAACATTATGTTCATCATCCATTAGATGGAGTTGTGTGTATGTGTAGTTTGAATACTTATTATAACAACATCCTAGGATACTGGTGTTGTTACAAAATAATGGAAATAAAAAGAGTTTGGGGGTTGGAGAAGCAAAATAAAGGAAAATAATTTAAGAGAAATCGTTACCTTTAATCTAGGTAACTCACTTTGGTTGGAACCAAAGGACTTCTTGAAATGCTTTCTGCCTAAGGGGAAGCTTCAAGGAGGAGGAGAGGGATTTGGGGAGCTTAGTTGGGCAGAGTTTGGACGAGCCAAGTGGCTTGAGAGGTGTGAGGAAAAGAGAAGGAGGAGTTCCCTTTTATAAGAGGGGTGAGGGGCACTTTTGGAAAAGCTAGAAATATTAATTTATAATAAATTCATATTCGGTTTCCAAAGGCTCCAAAGTTGACTATTCAAAGGATGAGGTGGGGATAGGTCGAAAAAAAACTCATCCAATAGAATTTAGACAGGTTTGGGTACTTATATTAACCTTATCTTTAAGTATTATCTCTAAGTTAATTAGTTTCACTTTTACAATGTCTCTTTGTATTTTTATATAATATGGTTAATAAACTTACTATATACATCCAAGCGACCCCCAAGTGGTCCATTAATGATTAACCTATCATAATATAAGTCTCTTGGCCGAACCATAGATTTTTAGGAATTTAATATCAATTAATAATATAATATTTGTTTTAAGAACTCTTTTATGTCAATTTTGACACTATTCAATAGTTGATTTTTGTGAAACTCATAACAGATTGATTACTTCGAACAAAGTCAATTAAATCAATCCTAATATATCATATTATCCTATAAAATTAGTTTAATTCATTAAAAGTTTCATATTATATTTATTTGGGTATTTATAATATCAATTATTTTAATTTTTCACTATTATAGTAATTACTGCATCATCTTTGTGTCATAAATAAAATAAATTATTTAATGTCTAAAAATTATAAATAAAATATCATTATGTAGGAAATATTTTTATTTTTCTAATGAATATTTATAATCTAAAATCCAACTTATATAACCCTATGTAACAATTGTTTTTCTAAAAGATATATGCTTGTGTCATTTTTGTATTCATTTTGACTTAATTAAAATAAAGTGTCATTATCACTTACAAGTGGATCCATGGGGTCCCAAAATTGACACAAAGATTCCCATGGTCGACCATGTATCAACCAATAGGGTTAAGACACGTTTTAGGGTAATTTAGTATTATTATAATATTATTTTTTTAACCCTTATTTACCGGATTTACCCTTAACCATGGTAAATTAAAAATTTACCGCAGTAATTATTCAAAATGTCTAAAAATAAAAGTTACCTATTTACAAAATTTGAACATCCTGATTCCAAATATGGAATCCATTTTCCTAAATTCAAAACACAGAAGTGGCAGAAATTAATTTAAAATTAATTCCCGCTGTCAAAACAAAAAGCGTGTTTTTAAGAGATAATAACTATCAAAAGATTGACACTTGTTTATGTTTGGTTTAATTGTAAAATTATGTCCAATGACCAACATTATATTAAATAGTAAAAATATATTCTAAATATAATTTAAAACCACTCAAATTCATAATTTATTACTATTAATTATTTTGATTAAAAAAGTTGTTTTTAATTAAAATTTAGTAATTTTCACTATTCATCAAAATATGAAAGTTATCCGAAAAGTACCAAAATTTCACCTTAGGCTAAATTTGATATTCCGAATCCAAAAATGAAGTCCATTTTAAAATATAAAATATATATAACTTCAAAAAGTAGGTATTACTATTCATAACAGCTAGTTTGATTGGTTACGGTGTGTTAGAACTCGAAGTTGCGTACAACACACGCTACTGTTTTATTAAAAGGAAAGCGTACCGTGGAAGCTTGGGATGTTTCATTTTAAATTTTTTGATGTCTCCATTTAGTCAAAAAGTTTAAAATATTGTATTTAAAAAGGTTTCACTATTAAAAGTTGATAAAAGTGTAATACTGAAAATGAATCTGTTCTTGCATTATGACTAAGAAACTCATAATATGGATTCTAAAATTATAAGGATTATATAAAGTTTAAAATGTAGTTAATTCTATTCATGACCTCTTTTAATGGCTTTTTTATTTGTAAGTCATGGTGTGATTGAACTCGGTGTTGCGTGTAATGCAAGTTATTGAATTATTTTGAAGAAATAACATACTATGAAATCTTGGGGTGTTACAACTTGAGGTTGCGTAAAACGAAAGCCATTGAATTATTTAAAAATTTGAGTACCATGGAAGCTTTGGGTTTTACAATGGGGTATATAAAAATAAATCAATAAGAAACTATATAGATAAAAAACATAAATTCCTATATATGGGTCAATGAATATCTGGTATGTTGAGTTTTCCAAACCATCCAATATCTGTACAGAGGTATCAATTGATTATTGATGTATCAATTGCTCTATCACATATGTTGTTGCTCGAGGTTGAAATCTTGCAATTAATGAGAATATCGTTTAGGTTCCTTAATTATTGTTTACTAAAATGGTTGATTATTAATGTAAATAGTATATCATTACAATTATTTTTTCTTGATATTCTATAATTTTGGTACTTAAGACATCTATCTAAGAATGTAGTTGAGAGAGTTTCTGAACTCACTGCTAAATATTCTCTTTAGAATCCCTTAATATTTGGGTCAAAAACCATTTTTCATCAACACCACATAGTTCCTTCTCAATATTAGAAAATTAATTGTGGGAAAGGAGAGAAACTATCACGATCTAATAAAACAGATGAAAATGAAATCCGACCACCCCCAAATATTCAATGATGTATCAAACGAATTCATATTTGCCATGAAATTCTTCCAAGGGAGTCTAAGTGATTAGTATATTAAATTTATTCTATACTAGACTTTGTGTTACTTTATTCATTGAAACTACTAGAGTGGGAATGTTACAATGAGTAATGGTTGATATATGGTATTTATAGATAAACTCTATTGAATGAATGATTAGTTGAGATAAATAAGAAGTGATAAAATACGTCACAGGTACTGTCATCTTTATAGATGAATTGCCTATCAATAGGGTCTAAGGTACAAACTTCTAAACAAACACCAACACCGTAATGGTAAGTTTATCACTATGGTGAGAGAGATTCATTTTAGGATCCCTCATATCATGAATCTACTAAATTGATACCACAAATAACGGGTCCCATAAAGCATAAGAATCTTCCCTTAGAAATATGAATTCATTCAGTTCACCACCCGAGAAGCCTTCCAAACAATATTGGGAATAGTCATAAAAAATAAATATAGAGGGAACATCAATTGAAATAATAATATTAACATTTTGGAATTCATGAATAAGAATAAATATAGTGTTGAAGAATAATACCAGGATGTTGGTCACCCAACATTGTAATTAATGGGAGATGATTTTTTTTCATACAACGATGTTGATGAGAAAATATATATGGGTTTAATGTATCAATGATGATCAACTAAATTATGTAAAGAATTATATGAGACATTCCATCCATGATATATACCATTTTTTATCCAAATTATCATTGATTAAGACTTGGATTGATTAATAATTTCATTTAGATAGTAATTTTGTGAGTTGTGATTGTGTAATATAATCTCACAAAGTGTCTTGTATGGAGGTTCTTGAAAAGTGATCTTGAATAATATTTATTATAGGGAGGTCTTAAGAAGTAGTCACATGAGATATTTAATTTCAATAGATTTGGGAGTTTGAATATCCAATTGAATGAGTATTTTCTCAACTACTCTATTTTTATGATACATTGAAAAATTAAAAAGGACACATAGAAGATTAAATTTCACGTCGTACATCGATCATCGGATGCCATATAAATTCAGGTGGGCATTTAATCTCTTTTTAACCATTTCATAGTCCTTATGAACATTGCTCATGAGTGGGGGATTTTAATGCATAAAATTTAGAATAAAAATATTTACTATTGAAAAAATACCGAAATATTTTATTTATTTTCTACACAATACAAAATGAGGAGTAGAATAACCACATGGAGACCAGGTGGCTAGGTTACATGGATCACATGATTTCTAATAAGATATTCAATCACATGAACCTTGGATGGTTATGTGAGTGGGTCATGCACCTGTCATGGTATATGAATTATCATGATAATCCCCACTAACAAGATTTCATTGTCATTAAATGTTTACATATATAAGTATTAATGAGAATGTAATGGTTTTCCATTGTGATCTTATGATTAAACTACATATCAGGTGATATAATATTTTAAATAACAAGAATCCCCTTATAAAATAATGAAATTATGATGAAAAAATTAGAGGGTTCATATAGTCAAAGTTAATATATTTTTCATGTGAGGGTCCATTAGCATGCAATCTTGATCTCAGGGTGGATATCAGAAAATTAATCTTGATCTCCCAAAGGAAGAAAAACTTTTATCCTTAATCTTATGGAAGACTATTTTATAAGAATAATAGTTATGAAATGCCTCTGAACCAAGTCATCCTGGTATTTTAGAGGACCATTGACATATTTATTTTAACACGCAACATACTATTCAAGAATAAATACTATCCATGAGAATTACCAAATATCAATGATGAGTATTATACTAATCATGTTAGTCCTTGATGGAAAAACAATAGTAAAAGGATGAATACCTTTTATGTCTAGTAATAAATATATATATATATAGTCATACAAATATTGTGACTGACTTTAATTATATATATATATAATGAATTATCATTAATCTTATGTGTTATTCATATAAGAGATATAAATAAATCCAATTTTATTAATACAAATATGTATTTTTCTAAAAGGTTATTTTATCACCTATTAATGGAACTGATATTATTTTTTTAATTTAATAATATTTATTTTAATAAAATAATTCATTTATTTAATTTTTAATATCAAAATTTAAAAAGTGTGAATTTAAAATATTTTTATGAGAAGTTTCATTTATTTATGTATAGTGAAAAACATTAAATTTTAATTGAAAAATGATTTTCAAAATAATTTATTTATATATGTAAATTATATTTTAATTCTATTTAAAACTATAATTATTTAAATTTTATATAAATTAATTGAATTTAGTTCATTAGAATCAAAATCACAATGAAATATAAAATTTAATTTTTTTATACTTTTGAACTTTTTTTAGTTTTAAAACATGTCGTCTGACCCCATCTTCAGGATAAATTTTAAATTAATTTCATCTACATCTGTGAATATAAATTGAATAATGATTACATATTTTGAAAAAAAATTCATAATTTATAAAATGTAATGACCCGGAAATTTCAAGAAAATTATTTTTTTCTTAAATAACATGGAATTTTACGAGACTGTATCTTCTATCGGCACTTGATTCCAATGTTCGGTGTGCCCAGAATTAATTTTCGATGTTTTTCTTGGGTAAGTTCAGTAAATGAATGAGTGGGTTTTTCTATCTTTTTAACCAGTGCTCAGAATTGAAATCTTAGGCACCGATGAACTCACAGCGCCGATAATTTCTTAAGGGGAACTTTACTGTAGTTGCGTTTTAAGCAGGTTGAGAATTAATAATTGGTAATTAGTTTAAAATAAATAAAATTGTTAGAACAATTTTATTTTATAACTTTGGATGTTAATCCCTCCCAGGGGAAGATGTTTTTGGGGCCCATAATAATACAACTTCCCAGGTGTGGATATTTAAAAGGTGGGGCCCACACAAGCCCCAACTATTCACCTTCCCCTAAACTCCTTAACACCCCCTTCTTTAATTTTTTAACTCCTCATAAATTGTGTAAACTCTTCCTCTCCCTCTCTCCCTCTTTATTATTTTCCAACACTTGTTAAAAAATTAAATCAAACTCCTCAACTATTTAATTAAGGGATTTGAATTTTTAATCCTTGGAAAGATTAATTAAAACAAGGGGTAGCCTTATTTTAATTGGGTTGGCACATGTTTTGTTGCGGGAAATATTTAATAGAGAGCTCTTGTGAAAAAAGAAGAGAGTTTCTCATTTGTTGAAGAACATCAAAATTTCGACGAAGAACGACACTCTCTTCAGATGAAGAATAACACTCACTTCCATAAAGAACGACGACACACCTTCATTTATCCTCTCCACGAAAAGAGAGGAAATGAAAAATCATTTTCGGGTGCACTCCTACGACGACGGAAATGACCCCATCATCCACGATGCTTGTCAACTGCGAACAATATAAGAGGTAGGGGGTTACGAACAATTTTTGTTTCAATAATAATTGTTCCTTGTTCATGTATAATTTTAAATCCTCGTACATCATCTTTTTATTGTGGTACATGGTTTTCCGAATGTTATCATCTAATGCGGAGGGTGCGGGCCAAAAATATATGGCCCAATGTCCCTGCCATGATTCTTTAATGATTGATGAAGACGGTGGATCAATGAAGACACCAGTAGAGAGTACCACAGATGAAACCGACAGCGCATTTGTCACCCGGTCGCCGGAGTTGTGTGAAGAACGAGGCTGCGACCACCACGGGCCGCGGCAATGCTGAAGGGGCGCGGTGTCGTCGCACCGCACCAATGGAGGATGAGTGTCGTGACAGTATGGGCCACGGCTATTAGAGTAATGAACGACACCATCACGCCTCACGGTGGAAGGGCCGCGACCATGCGGGCTGCACCAGTTGGAGACGGGGCGTCGCCATCGCGCCATGCCAGAACGGAAGTCACAGCTGTGCCGTGGCGGTTAGGAAACAGGGAAGCCTGCTGAGACAGCCGCCGGTGAGGGGGCACTAGGGAGGAACCCGACAGGTTCCGTGGAGAAGGAACTGACGCTTGACGGTCTTGTTATGGGAGACAAGGTGGGAGAAGACCACCCCCTCGATTGATTATGGAGGGCCCCGTAGGGCACCGCTGCCGCCTGGTCAGCTTGACCAGGCTGGGTTCACCACCCCAGCCACGTGGCTGGGCCACAATTTCATGCGGACCGTGTCGCCGTGCCGAGCTGGGCTGGACCTCGACCTGGGTCCGGTCGACCCAGTTCGGGCCGACCTAGGGCAGGTTGGGTTGGGCCCAGACCTCCTTTTTCGGACCGTTTTCGGTTAAACGACCATAACATGAGCTACAGACCTCCAATCGACACACTGTCACTTGTGTATGATTCCTTGGATAGAGAAGGTAGTTTTGGTATATTACACTCATGGTTTAGGTGAATTTTTTGTATGGCTCGGTTGGTTCAAACGCAAAACCAACTGGGCCCTCGGAGAGGAAACACTTATAACTTAAGGACCAGATGTCTGATTGATGTGCTTTCAACTAAATTGGATTTCTATTAATGAGAAGGATTTTTTAGAATACAACACTTGAAGCTTGGATGCAGTTGGAGTATGGCCAGTTTGGATTGTACCCGAAATCCAACCAGGAATCTGGAACGGAAATGCTAATAACTCAGAGATTGTGAGTCTGATTGGCGTGCCGTCTGTTGCATTGAGACCCCTATGAAGAGGTAGTACTCTGAGATACTTCCACATGAAATTACATGACACATGGATGTATTTACCAGAATCTTGTGGAGTGGAACCTCCTAGTGATGAGCGAGTATATTGCAGAGACCAAGTAGCTGGATGAGACTTGATGACTGCTAATCGATTGATTCGGAGTGAATAAGATGGCCCAATGGGTAGGGCTTAGTTGTAGAAGTAGATCCACGGTGGAAGATCCCTTGGTTTTAGCAGAAACCCATGGTACTCGACAAAATTATTACCTTTGTAGGCTATGAGGGGGACCGCTTGGTTATAGAGGAAGACCCATGGTGGGAGGCGCATGGTTGTAGCAGCAAGCCCACAATACTCGAGAGGTGGAGTATGTCAGTAGTCCAAGTTTAGTGGGAAGCACTTGGTTGTAGCGGCAGGCCCACTGTAATTGATAGAGGATGAGTTCTCCAGCAGCTGTGGTTTCGAAATTGTGAATAAAAACCTAGATTGAGTTGAGTCAAAGACCCGTTGTGTTTTCCTCATGATTGAGATGGGTTACATGATAAAATAAGTATATGTTTGGGCATATACCTAAGTAAAGGTTATCTGATTAGATCATTCTTTTTGGTTTATCGTTGTTGGATTTAGTTAGACCTTGAGGGTCTTGGGCTCCCTACTGAGTATCGTTATACTCACCCCTACACGGGCTATGCCTATACCTTGTTGTGTTGGATGTAGACAACTGAAAACCCTGAGCAAGAAAGAATATACAAGGACTGGACAGTACACAGAGGTGGACAATCGGTGTGACGGTACATGGAGCAGACCGATATACACATAGAGATGAGGAGGACATCTGTACCTACCCATCAAGTAGGAACTCGGAGGATGATCCAGGAGCTTCTATTCACCTTCCAGCTATTTGTCTTTCAGTTGTACTTTCGTTCAGTTGTAGCTGTAACTTTCTGTTGGGATTGTTTTCTTAGCCCCTTTTGTATTTTAAGCACACTTGTTATACTACTTTACTTAGTGTTTGCTTCATATTGATCTATGGTTGTGTGAGTTTACATTTTATAAAGGAAATTCCTTCCCAGTTATAGGGATTTACGCCTTTGGTGCTAGTCTCCAACCTTTGGCCTATGGAAGGCAGGCTTGGGGTAGTTACGACACGGGCCCCGGGGGACAGGTCAGGACAAATTGGTATCAGAGGAGTCGGTTCTACCACAGAACATGGGACTCTGATATTTTTTTCTGTGTAGCAATAATGTTAAGGTTTCCAAGTGTGGTTTTCAGTTTAGGGAGTCCAGTGTTGGTGTGGTAGCCAGCATATCCATACAGCATGACCCTGACTTTTGATTTCTAACTTAGTGCACAAAAACACTGATTGCGTGCGTGTCTTCAAAAGTTTTCTTTAAGTCAGCTCAAACAGGCCAGCTGACTAGGTATAGTCATTTGACCATGTCACATCTCTTCAGGATGCCTCTACGCAAATAGTCAGTTGGATTGCTAATAGAGTACTCAATGACGGACCACCGAGCGATGAGGCTCCTGTGCAAGGACCTCTTACTAATTTTGCACCTTCGAGTGGTGTACCTGCAGAACCAACACCTTTTGGTCAGAAGATACCACCAGCCACACTGGAAGACGGTGCACTCCGATAGAGCACGTTGCACGAGATCCAATAATAGAGGCCTTCAAGGATACAAGTCATGACTGATTCCCATGATGCAGTAGAATGGCTGGAAGTGATTTCTAGAGTTCTACACCTAGTTTAGACAATAGTAGAGAAAATGGTGATCTTAGGTACTGGTGTTTCCCAGTGAATGACCATGAGGTTGGTCCGTATAGTGATGTGGCTTCAGTATGTGAACCGATGCCTGAGATAGTACCTTCGGGTAGTGTTCCAGCTATATCACGACTATTCTTCAACAGTTTCAACCTATGGTACTTGTAGATGACACATGTAGGAATAGTGCCTGACTTGTGTTTTAGCATAAGATACCTATCATGTTCCGAGGCGAGCCCGACTCATAGGCGGCTGAGGACTTGCTTGAGGAGGTGGCTAAGAGTTCTCAAGAGCTTATACAACTTCGGCAGGATGACATGTCTATAGCTGAGTATTCATCAAGGAATACCGACCATTCCTAGTACTTGGTGACTAAGATACGATCAATGATATAGAGCTCATACATCCAAGCCATCACTTTTCCTCAATGTATTCCTACTTATTATAGGGTTCTAGAGAGAACCTTTGTGGTTAAATGTTCATTGGCGGAATGGATACAGCTAGAGAATGATAGAAGGAGGGTAGAGGAAGAGAGAAGCTACATGGGGTCAATGAGTGTGACCCAAGGGTTGTAGGAATGATTCGAGGTACAGTCTGTGTATACTACTAGATTCCTTAACAACATAAATTAATACAAATCATTCCTTCCTTCCATGAATCTTGTCCCAGACCTAGAGTTTTCAGTCAATCCATTGACATGACCCTCACATCTGGAGATACCATTGGGAGGAGACATGATAAACATGCTTATGTTGATGGTGTGATCTAACCCTTGAGGAGAGGGTTTCGGTTGTGGGACCTCTTGGTGGCAGCGTCTGGACCATACGACGTTAGTTTGGGTATGGACTGGCCGACCACAGTTCATACATAGATTTTCTGTATTAGGCAAAAAGGTTGTGGTTTACCTACAAAAATGGGATGTGGTTTCCTTGGTCGGAGAAAAGGAAACCCTAGGAAGCACAAGATGATATAATTCATAAGTGAGTGCAGTCTATAACTCTTGATTCGGCCAGAACTAGATTTGTGAAAGACTTCTCCAGAGTCGCTGCCTCTCTTTCGGCATTAACAAAGAAGGGGAAACCCTTCGTGAGGTTAGAGAGATGCCAATGGTGCTTTTAGGAGCTGAGGCAGAGGTTTACTAGTGCACCCATCTTCAGGATACTACGGAGAAGGTGAAGATCATCCATTAGTGGATGAAGACTTCACAGAGAAGACATAAGTCCTATTCTAATAAAAGGCAGAGACTACAAGAGTTCGAGGATGGTGACTACGTTTTTCTACGGGTCTCACCTCGACGAGGTCTACGGAGATTGGGTTGGGGCGAGAAGTTGTCTCCAAGATTCTTCGTTCCTTTCTAGGTCATCAACAGATTAGGTGAGGTGGATTACCACCTGACCCTTCCACCGTAATTTCCCCGGGTGCACAACGTCTTCCACGTATCCTACCTGAGGAGATATGTGCACGTCCCTTCACACGTCATCGACCACGGGGAGCTGGACATCGATGACGGGGTGACTTTCACAGGGTTCCAGTAGAGGTTGAGGATCGACATGAGCAGGTCCTAAGAGGATGGATGATTCCTCTTGTGCACTATCAATGGTAGCATGGGAACCTCTAGTAGAGAACTTGGAAGCGGGAGGATCAGTTTCGTGCTCAGTACCACTTTTGGTTTCCCTAGTGCGTGTTGAAGCTTTACGGGGATGTAAAGACCTGATCTGGGAGTAATGTAAAGACCCAAATATTTCGAGTAATTTTTTTCTTAAATACCGTGGAATGTTATGAGACTGTGGCTTCTGAAGACACTTGATTCTGAGGCCCAGTGTTCCCGGAATAAATATCTGATGTTTAGCTCGGGTACGTTCAGTAAACGAACGAGTGGGTTTTTCTATCTTTTAAACCCGTGCTCGGAATTGATATATGAGGGCACCGATAAACTCATAGAGCCTATAATTTCTTAAGGGGAGCTTTAACACAGTTTCGTTTTAAGTTGGTTGAGAATATATAATTGGGGAATTAGTTTAAAATAAATAAAATTGTTAGAAAAATTTTATTTTATAACATTGGAAGTTAATCCCTCCCATGGGAAGTTGTTGGGGGGGGGGCCCACACAATCCCCAACATTTCACCTTCCCCTATGCTTCTTAAATCCCCTTTCATTAATTTGTAAACTCCTCAAAAAATGTTTAAACTCTTCCTCTCCCTCTATCCTCTTTATTATTTTCCAACACATGATAATCAATGCAATCAAACTCTTCAATTATTTAATTAATGGAGTTTTGAATTTTGAATTCTTGGAAAGTTTAATTTAAAAAAGGTGTAGCCTTATTTTAATTGTGTTGGAAAATGTTCTGTTGGGGGAAATATTTGAGAGAGAGCTCCTGTGAAAAAAAGAAGAGATTTTCTCCTTTATTGAATAACATCAACCTTACGACGAAGAACGACACTCTCTTACAACGATGAATGACAATCTCTTCCACAATGAATGATGACACGACTTCTTTTCTCTTCTCCACGACAAGAGAGGAGATTCCAATTCTTCTTCGGGTACAATCCTACGATGACAGAAACAACACCGTCATCCACGATGCTTGTCAACCGCGAACCATATTCGAGGTAGGGTGTTAAGAACAATTTTTGGTTGAATAAAAAATTTTCATCCTTCTTGACTAATTTTAAATCCTCGTACCTCATCGTTTAATTGTGGTTCATGGTTTTATGAATGATATCATCTAACATGGAGGGCACTGGCCGAACAAAAACGACTCGACATCCCTCCAATGGTTCTTGAATGATTGACGATGGTGGTGGAACAGCGGTGCCACTGGTAGAGGGTATCGCAGAAGAAACTAGCATCACATTTGTCACCGGGTCCCAAGAGTTGTGCGAAGAACGTGTCTACGGCCACCACGGGCCACAGTATTGACGAAGGGGAGTGGTGCCATCGCATCGCGCCAGAGGAGGAGGAGGGTCGCGACCATGCGGGCCGCGACTCTCGGAGGAAAGCGCGACGCCGTCACGCCATGTAGTGGAAGGGACACGACCATGCGGGCCGCGACAGTCAGAAATGGTGCGGCGCTGTCATGTCATGCCAGATGGGAAGTCGTGGTTGTGCCGTGTCGGTTAGGTAGCAGGGCGGCCGACTGAGCCGGCTGCCGGTGAGGGGGTTCCCGTGCGGAACCCAGTGGGTTCCGTGGAGAAAGAATGGGTGCTTGCTAGTTCCGTTACGGGAGACAAAGGGGGCGAAAACCGCCCCCTTGATTGATTATGGTGGGCCCCAAAGGGTAACTCAGCTTCCTTGTCAGCATGACCTGGTGGGATTCACCACCTCAGCCATGCGGCCGGGCCACCACATCACCCAGACCTAGTCGCCACGCTGGACGAGCCGTGCCAGCCAGGCCGGGCCACTGCCAGCCAGGCCGAGCCATGCCCTACTAGGCCAAACATAGACCTGGGTCAGGTCTACCCGGTTCAGGCTGACCCAGTGCGTCTTGGCCCAGGTTGAACTGGGCCCAGACCCCCTTTTTCAGACCGTTTTCAGTAAAACAACCATAAAATGAGCTAGAGACCTCTGATTGATGCAACGTTAGTTGCGTAGGATTCGATGGATCTAGAAAGTAGTTTTTCTATATTACACTCAAGTATTAGGAGAAGTTTGGCTCCAACCGAGTTGGTTCGAACCCGAAACCAGTCGGGCCCTCGAAGCGGAAACACTTATAACATAAGGACCAGACGTCCGATTGAAGTGTTGTTAACTAGGATGGATTTCTATTGATGAGACAGTTCTTTTGGCATACTACACTCTAGGATTGGACGTAGTTATAGTATGTATTTGTTGTACTGTACCTGAAATCCAACTAGGCCTCTAGAACAGAAATGCTAATAACTCACAGAACAGGCGTCTGATTGACGCGCCTTCTGTTGTGTTGAGACCCCTATGACGAGGCAGTCCTTTGAGATACTTCCACGTGAGATTATGTGACACTTGGAAGTATCAGATAGTATCTCATGGAGAGGACCATCCCAGTGACGAGCGAGCATATTACAGAGACCTAGTAGCTAGCTGAGACTTGACAACTGGTGATCGATCGACTCGGAGTGATTCAGATGGACCAGTAGGGAGCTCTTGGTTATAGCAGCAGACCCACAGTGGAGGAGCACTTGATTGTAGCGGTAGACCCGCAATACTCAACAGGAGAAGTGCCTTTATAAGATATGAGGGGGAGCATTGGTTGTAGCGGCAGACCCATGGTGGGAGGTGCTTGGTTGTAGCAGCATGCCCATAGTACTCGAGAGGTGGAGTACTTCAGCAGTCCAAGTTTTCTGGGAAGCAGTTGGTTATAGAAGTAGGCCCACTGCACTCGACCGAGGAGGAGTTCTCTACCAGCGTTGGTTTCGACACAGTGAATAAAAATCCTGGTTTGAGCTGAGTCAAAGAACCTTTGTGTTTTCCTCGTGAATGAGATGGGTTACTTGATAACATAAGTATATGTATGGACATATACTTATGTAAATGATATAAATTGAGATATTATTTGTAGTTTATAATTGATGTATTTAGTGAGAGCTTAAGGGTATTGGGGTCCCTACTAGGTATCGTTATACTCATCCCTACACATGCTATTCC
The DNA here is from genome assembly GCA_963277665.1 of Viscum album. Taxonomy (NCBI): domain Eukaryota; kingdom Viridiplantae; phylum Streptophyta; class Magnoliopsida; order Santalales; family Viscaceae; genus Viscum; species Viscum album. The sequence continues at coordinate 1,215,627,515 of OY728150.1, read as the reverse complement.
TGCACCTCATTCTGTTGGATGCAGACGACAGACAGCGCTGACCGATGCATAGTGTAAGAGGACTGGACTATACCCGGAGGTGGAAACTCGGTGTAAAAACACATGGAGTAGACCGATAGATGTGAAGTGAAAAGGAGGACATCTGTACCTTCCCTTCAGGTATGAACCCGGAGGATGATCCAGGAGATGCTAGTCAACTTCCAGCTGTTTGACTTTCAGTTGTACTTTCTTTCAGTTGTAGCTGTAACTTTAGGTTGGGCTTGTATTTTCGGCCCCTTTTGTATTTTCAGCACACTTTTTATACTAATTTACTTAGTATTTTCTTCCTCTTGATCTCTGGTTGTGTGAGTTTACATTTTATATAGGCAATGCCTTCCCAGTTATAGGGATTTACAATTTTGGTTCTAGTCGCCAACCCCTAGCCTATGGAAGGAGGGCTTGGGTGGGGACGACATGAGCCCCAGGGGACGTGTCATGAAAAAATATGTTCAACTTCATTTTTAATAAAATTATTATAAAATATAGTTAAAATTAATTATAGAGATTTAGGTAAAAACAATATTACTTAGTGGTTAAACATTAATTTAAGGGTTCGAATAACCAAAAAATATGTCAAAAAATCATTTTATGGACATATGCAGACAAGTTTCCATATTTTATAGAAAAGTTCCAATTATTGGAACCACATTAAATAATGGATACATCTCAATAGTGTTTTCCTTTTTATATATAGAAGAATGTCACTCCTTTACTATAAAAGGGAAGTCACCACCTCCCCACATCTTCTCCCCTCTCAACACTTATGTATCATCCATCTCTTGATAATATATCCTCTCAAAATTACTCCCTTAATCATATAAGCCTCCCTTTCAAGGGAAAATCCAACCAACGAAGCACTTTGGTGAAACAAAAAGGATTTACCCCCAAGAGGTGGTAACATCCTTCGACAAGCCCTTTTGTTTATTTCTTTCTCAACACCGAAAATAATTTTTTCCCATGATTATATAATGAAATAATTATTTTAAATATATAAATCTATTTTTATATTATGGGTTCGACCTAAACTCACACCCATGTCTATAAAATTATATTCAAAATCATTCTTAATGTCTACGGTGAATTGATGCCTTAGGAACCAATGTCGCTTGTCCTCCCATTGAAACATTTCATGATTGGAAATAATGATATACTTTATGTTTTTATATTATATTTATGACATTTAGGATGAATTTATTCTTCTTTAATTAATATATAACACATTACTTCATGCATTACTTTTTGTGGAAATAGGCTAACATTGTTTTTGAATATGTAGATTTCTAACACTACTATAAAATATTCCTTAAAAATTATGGTCTTGATAAGTGCAAGAAAAAATTATTGATAAATGGAAATTTTATCAATGCTACGAAAAACTCTAATAAATTGTACCCTTTATTAGCACATTATTTTTAGAACTCATAAATAGGTCCTTTATCAGTGATTTTTGGAATTTATAAATGACCAAATGAAAATAAATAATTAAATAATAAATATAAAAAATGATTTTAATAGAAAAAATATTAAAAACATTATTAATGAAATAATTAATGAAAAAAATGAATAAATTTGATATAATATAATAAATTATAAATAAAAATTAATCATAAAAATTAAATATATTGATGTGTATTAAAAATTAAAACTAAAAAATTTGAAAGTAAAAATAAGTACGTTGAGAAAAATATTAAACATATTATTAAGTATATAAATATTGATAATGTTAATAAATACTATATGTCAAATATATATATATATATATATTAAAGTATATAAATATATTATTTATATAATATATAAAATTTATGATTTTATAATAAATAGTAATATATTTTTGTGAATAATGGCTTATAATTAAAAATTAATATGAATTAAAAATACAGACTAATTGCATAGATTAATGGATATAATTGAATATTATTTGATTTTTCAATTTAATATAGAAAAAATGCCTGTCATGTTGAATTCACATATCCATAATTAATTTAGATATATATATATACACAATGCACAGACACAAAACATATCCTTTTTTCTATATTGTTACCATGTACATATTTTTCATTTATTAAATTTCACTAATTATTAACATGTACGAACTTAAGATTAAATATTCATTAACAATGTTAAAAATATATCTTTTATAAAATAATTATAAATAAATATTTTTATAAATCCACATTTAGTATATTTTTACAATTATATATTTATTATTATAAAAAAAATAATTTTAATTTATAAAAACTGATTACATATAATTAAAATAAATAATTATATATATATATTGAAATAATTACTAAATTGATAATATATTTATTTAAATAATGAATATATTTAAAAAATTTATATTTATATATATTTGTTATATATTTATATAATTATATAAATATATATAATCACATAAATATTATTTTTCAAAAAAATTATATAATTATAAATAAATAATTATATATTTAAATAATTATAAAATTAGAATATGTATATTAATGTAAAGAATATATTTACTATATATATATAAATTATATTTAATTATATCTATTTACAAAAAAAATTAGTTATAATTATAAATTCGTTATCATCACTAAAACCTTCGTCTAGATAATTGTGTTCTGATGTATTTTAAAAACCCTAACCATAATGAAATAGTTCACAACATCCGATGCTCTCCACGGATGCCACATGTTTTAGTTGCTCTACCTTTATGCATGAACTCATGAATTAAGGATCAAATCAAAGATTGAAAAATTCCAACGCTCGAAGGTTTCATTAAACAAAAAATAGAAAGCTCAATCGTAAGACTTCTTATTGAACATAAGTCATTATCAAAATTATAATGGGTAAATTGGGGTTTAAAAAATCAATGGTTATAGCCACAGTGAAAGTTTTTTTGCAACTGTGAGTATATTGAGTTAGATATTTTGGATATTTTTCTGTAGAGATTGTCTATTTTTATTATTGTAATATTTAGAGTATTAATCCCCAATACATTCCCTTATTCTCCCATAGGACATAAGATCATCTCCTTGCTTCTCAATTGTAGCTTTGAATTAATTTATGGGATTTTTGAGATACTATTTTTTATATGTGATAATATGGATGAATGATGGATTATTTGCATTTTATAAATAGTGAAATTAACCATACTAAAGAATTCACATACCATTTTACATTTCCAATATATTTTTTTGTATCAATTTCCATGAAGGGGGTCGGGTAGCCTTTGAGAATACTTCCGAGGGTATATTTTTTTTTTCTTATATTCGATGTGGAGACATTACATGGGGAGTGATGTTTTATAAATGTATTATTTTATGGTATTTCACTTAAATTTTGGAGTCATTTAATGGTATTACACATAGATAATCTGAGATCAGAGGAGTCTTTCTATCTTGGTATAGGCTACTGTGTGGGGGGTATATGATCCAAGGGTTGGTGTGTTTTTTCCCTTATTTTTAATATATCTTATTGATGTCTTTTATTTATTTATGACAAATTCATATGGACTTCCATAAAATCTAAAGGATGGGTCAATGTGTATTAGTTATCCACCCTAGAATCCATTATATGGGTAGATATGATGTTATGACCTCCCTATAATCTTCTGGAGCATTCATTGTGGTGAAATAACATCCCATGAGTTATGATATGTTTTCAAATATTTTTTATACCATTAATATTTAATGTAATTATTCTTTAGGTGTTATATACCTTGTTCAAAAATATATAATGGAGGTTATCAACTTATACATATTAGAAAATAATTAGTTATTAAGAATTTTAGGTCCACGTGTATTGGTTCCATCCATATGAATATTGATTAACATCCATGTGTATTAAATAACCCATTATTTTTTAGAATGTTTTATTAGTAAATTTTTATATCTACTTATTGAATGAATGAGAGTTATTATTATTGTATATCATATTATAGGTTTCATATTAATCCTTAATTTATTATTTATTATTTGTATTTATTAATGAGATTTATTAAAGACTTTATGTGTGTCAAAATATTATTATTATTATAATTTTTTTCTTGAGACTCATCCCACGTCAATATTAAAGACAACAATCTTCATCATCAGTTTCATCTCTTGAATACTTGTGGTATTTTTTTCCTGAGACTCATCTCCCATATATTTTATGTTTCTTAAAACCATGAGAGGTATTCATAACATCAATGAATACTGATTAGAGTATGTCATGAATCAATGGTTCATGTCTATAAGAGTTGGAAGATGTGTGTTAGAAAACATTATGAAATGATAAATGTTCGGTAGATGATCTGTTGAGAATAATAATTATATATAACATTCAACATTGAAATAATTAATACGGCTTCACCATCCATAGTGGAGTAATTTATTTCATAAAATTCAATTTCTTATTTTCTTCAAAGCATACTAAAATTCATTAAAACAATCAAACTTTGTGTTTCCCTTATTATAATTTTATATAACTTTCACCACTGACAATTATAGTCTTTTGGGTATTTGTTGTAAGAAATTAATATTTTTTCAATGGAATAGGATGGATATGAATCTAAATTGGTTGGATTCTAATTGTTTGACAAAAGATCATAAATATGGAGTTAAAGAGTTCATCATGTTTATAAGATTGCATGAATATGAACCTTCTCAATTAATTTTTTTTACATAGTTGATATTTGAGAAAAAATAGTTTGAATGAGTGGGAATAATATTTGAATTGTCATAGAATAGACCATATCAAGAAATATTGGAATAATCATCGGAAAACCTGAATTTCCACACTGATTGGGATTATAATGTTGTTTATGGATCATTTGATAAGAATACTAGTTAAAATGACGAAGAGATCACATGAAACAACTGAAAATGAAAATTGAAGATAACCTTCATGAATATCAATAGTTTTTTATGAAGGTAAATTTAGTTTCTAATGGTTCATTGAATACCATTTTTATAAAATAAAAAACATTCTCATATTTATTGAAGTTATATAATTTAAAATATGGTTGTTGTTAGAGTGACACATACTTTACAGAACTAGTTTTTCTCCTAAATAAAATGATACCAAAATAAAAATATCTAACTTGTCAAACATATGATTCTAAAAAAATTCCATGTTCAATGAGAATGACATTTAAAAAACACATGCTCTTCCTAATTAATGAATATTATTTCCTAAGGCCCTGAATCACTCATAAAATTTCCTATGTGTAGTACATATCGATAGAATAAAATTGAAACATGACATTAGAAATATGTATTGTAAATTTATATTATTCTATGGTTTAGAATACTATATGGATTTTAGGAAACCACAATACCATTAAAATGTAGTACATAAAGAATAATTAGATATTTGAACTGACATTATACAATAAATTCTCTTCATTAGGAGAAAAATGGTTTATGCGTATCATGAATATAGAAATGTGCTTAGAATGATTTATCTTGGATTATCTATAAATGGTATAAATAAGTTTGGTGTATATAGTAGTACTCATTGTACATGGCCCATCATGTTGGAAAATTATTTATTTCCTCTAGTTTATACATGAAGCGCATATACATTATGTTGTCACTACTTATATCAAGACCAAAGAATCCCTATAATGATATTGATGTCTATTTGTACCCATTGATAGAAGATTAGAAATTGACCTTGTATATATGTGTTATAGTGTATGATACTTATATATGATAAGAATTCAAATTTAAGTTCTTGTTGTATGGGATAATAAATGACTTTCTCACTTTTTGAAATATATCATGCTATAACATTAATGGAATTTTAGGGTGCCCCATTTGTGAAAATGGTAATACTCTGTTTTGTTTATTTATTCTGTGAAGATAGTTATTTTATAAATTGATAAATTTATTCCTGATGGAATAAATATTGATATTTGACACCAAAAATTATCGAAATACCAAGCATGGTAAAACAGGGTATACGGTAATAAGCAATGAATTATACAATAATGTATGAAAATTTGAATTTTTTTTTTTACATAAAACATTTTAAAAAACCATACCAAATCTGTTTGGAAGAAGAGATGAATTTTATTCGGATTGTCGTATCTGAATTCATTGTATGTTAGACTTTTTTTTGATTTAGTACATTTAAAAAAAATGTATTTTATAGTGATATGAGTATGTTAATAAATGTTCCCTAAAAGATGAATGACGGCAAGAAGTATAGTTTGGAATTGATTTTAATGGGGATAAGGGAATAGTTGGAACCAGTGAAGAGTAAAAGGAATTATTTTCATCCTCTATCAACATAAAATCAATCTAGATGGGAAAAAATGGAATTTTTTCTTTTTCTTAATAGTGTAATATTCAACTGGGTTATTCATCAAAGATGAGGAATGTCAATTCAATGACTAATTAGAATTTATCCGAAATAAAATCACATGACTGTCATGTTTTGAGGAATGAATTGATATTTGTATCTTTCTATTATAATCTTCCTCAAAATGTATGACATTTATTAACCAACATTTTTTTCTTTTTCAAATCCTTATGTAGTAAATTTATAGAACCATTTATGATTTAAATAATGAATTTGGATTTTTCAGTCATTTTATATGAATTATAGATGCTCTTCCCACAATATTTCTTTGGTGTAATGATAGAAATCATGGTTCCCAGGGTTAGATAGGTTCCACTATCTGGTCATAAAAATTATATATTTTTGTACCCCATTGAATGATATATAATGATTTTGAAATAGTATTCCAAGAGTCAAAGTCATCCATAATGTTGTATTGCTTATTGCTATATAGTTAAACAAGCTATTGAATTCTATAATGACTAACCTATTAGTTGTTGATATCATGGATCTCCCAAAGTCTCGTCGTATTAGAAAATTAATGGGAGAGGGTATTTAAATAAGAAATTTTTCCACAATTACCTACACATAGAATATTCAAGCATACCTTTACTTTTTATATAATAGTGGATATGTTGACCCATACATTTAATCCCACAATGAAATTTGAAGTGGTTTTAATTCATCAAGGAAAAAAGATAGATATCAAATACACATAATCAACTTATAATATGATAGTTTAGAGACCAAAGTTATAAAAAGTTAAATGAAAATTAAATTCCAAATGTCGAATGAGTAAATGTCTAGGTAGAGGACCAAATGAAAATGTCCTATTTTACACTAGTTTTGTAATGAATGTTTATACATTAAATATAACAGAAAATGATGAATGAAGTACAATGACAAATAATGGTTTTATGATTGTGGAATAATTAATGAAAATATCCTGGTCAAATTATAGAAATGTAATTTATACAAATATATCATATTATAGAAATATTTAACTGATATACGAGTTGTATTACACAAAATTTAATTTTTTTATTTTATGTAGAAAATGGGTTTACAGTTTGAGTTCTATGAATGTTGATGAAGTAGGGTTCATGAAAACTAATTTAGGGGTGGAATTAGAACTTTAAGAGTCATTCATAATGGAATCATATGATGTGAACACATTTTATGTCTCAAATCTAATAAAAGTATAAATAAATTATATTATTAGTGAATAATTCTGATTTCAAGTCAAATGAAAATCTAATTGATGGTGAATCTTTAATTGGAAGATCATAATCTTCTCAAGAAAATCACAATGTAGAGAATTTCTTGTATGATAGAGGTGACCACAAAGTGATAATTTAGATTCTTGATTGGGGAATCAAATCCCTAAAACAATTAAAAATGTTCAATTAAATGGTATATTTTTTTCATATATTATTTCTTCATCGTATTATTGTAGAGACGCGAAGCTTGACATACATTGACATTACATTACATTTTCGGAATACTTAGTACATAACAAAAACACACACACAAGGATCGTAATAGTTTGGTGTCTTTGGAATATCGGAATATAATCTTCTAATCCTGGTGAAAGATCTTCAACATCTCCCATAAAGATCTTCCTTTTTTTATACCTAAAACCTTTCTTTATATCCTAGGGAAAAGTAAACACAAAAGGGTGAGCTCAAATTCTCAGTAAGGGTAAACAAAAGAAATATCAAACACATCATATACATAAGCACATAACTTTTGGAAATCTTAACCTGTAAAAGAGATCATAATTTCAAAACCAGCGATAACTCATGGTAGTGAAATGTAATCACAATAATCATAACTTAAAACATTAAACTTTTTGGCATACACAGATAATCATATAGAATCATTTCATATTAGTCAAGACTCATTCCCAAGAATATCTTAGTGGACAAAGTCCCTTTCTGAACCGAGTCAGCCTCGTTTCAGTCCTCTTTTACTAGACCGGTATAACCTACCATTCCAGCCATGTCTATCTCATGAGATATAAAATCTTTACCCAATGCATTGGAGGGAGATATAGGTCCCACCCATATCATAATTATACCATTATTATGTGTGCCACAAAATCATAAACCATACATCATTGCATAACCCATGTAATAAAAATGGGAATCTTAAACATCATGACATCATAAAACAATTCATATATGATAAAGGAATTTATAAAAATAATTCCATCACAACATAATCAAATCAATGTAATAATAGGGACAAAAACAGAACCCTTTATTATCTTAGATGGAAAATAATTTTGATAAAACACTTGAACTTCATTCTTGAGGAAAATATCCTTTCTACTTCAAAAACACTTTTCCTTTCTAAACATGTCATACAATTTTAAACTAAAATAAGTTGATTAAAAATAAACTTGAAAACTTGTAAAGGAATCTTCTTGGAAATAATGTTTTAAAAATCCATTCATGCCGTATAATTTAAAAAAAACATTCTTCTCGTACATTTGTCGGAAAAGTCAAAAAGTACCTCGTACGAAAAACGACAAAAGATTCCTTTCATATCCTTTTCTAAAAACTCATAGAAGGGTAAAATTGGATTTAAACAATTTTAGGTGGATGGAAATAATATTACATATTGAGGAAACATGGATGTGGATGATAAAATACAGCCCAGTAAATACCAAAATATAAACAATCTCGGATAAAAATGAGATTGTGATATTTCCCTTACCTTAGGTCCGATTTTCTTCGTAAGTGTCCGAACCTCCTGTATAATGATTTAAATAATGTCATTTACTTATTACAGAATAATATTAATTGTTATGATATCATATATGGTTCACTTATGACTTTATATTACCCGTTTTTTTGTAAATTCCATGTTAAAGAGCGTTTTGGGTAAAATTGTTTCATTTGTCGTCCGTGTTTTAACTTGTAATTATTCATATGATTACTTAGATCATGATTACTTAATTCCAGAATATAAATCATGATTTATATATATATATATATATATATTCAGCATATACATATATATAATAAATTAGTAAATGGAAAGAAATACACCGTTCATGGAGACGGTAGGCCGTACGTACGCATGAACGTTGTTTTCGTTTCCTTATTGAGTTGAACGGAATTAAGTAGATGACATACATATATATACACATAAATATAGTATCATTATTATGTCATTAATTTCATGATTACTTATTATATATACTTGATAATCATTCATGAATGGTTAAAGCGGAGAATGAATCTCATCGCGTCGTGGAGACGGTAGTCCTTACGTACGCACGAGCGATGATATCATTCTCATGATCATGGGACTGTATTGGAGTGTATGTATACTACTTAAGAATCAATATCACTTTAAAATAATAATATATAGTTATTATTTACACCATTATACCCATCCAAGTAAGGTGGTGGTGTAAAATAGATTTCACCACAGCGTGGAGATGGTATTTCGTACATACGCACGCGCGGTGATTTCGTTTTCCATAGGATGGATAGATGGTGAAATAGGATTGTTTCATACTTATAATAACATATCATTATATGAGTGATACTTATTTTATTACTTCATAATGAAACAACCTAAGAAGAAGAAGTGGAAAAGGAAATAAAGGTGAAAGAATCGGTAACAGAAATTACCTCTTCTTTGAAGCGCCTCTTTGATACCTCTTCTTATGGCACTACAATTGGTCTTTGAGGAAGACCAGAACCTCTATGATGTTTCTAGGGAAGTGGAGAAGAGAATTTGGAAGGGTTTGGCCGACCTTGATGGCTCAAATATGTGTGAGGAAGAGAGGGAGGAGGTGCCTTTTTATAAGGGAGGAAAGGGGCTCCTTTGGAAAAACTAAAAATATTATTTTATTATAAAGTCATGTTCGGTTTTAAATAGCTCCAATTTGATTTATTTAGAGGCTAAGGTGGGGATGGGTCGAAATACTCTCATCAAATAGAATTTAGACAAGTTTAGATTCCTATTTTAACCTTATCATTTAGATTTTACAATAAGTTAAATAATTTTACTTTTACCGTGTCTTCTTGTGTTCTTACACTATAAGGTTAATAAACATACAATAAGAAGCCAAAAGAACCCCAAATTGTTTATTATTAATATATATATCCTTATCTATGTCATTTGGCAGAACCTTAGATTCTTAGGAATAAAATAACAATTAATAATATAATATTTGTTTTAAAAACTATTTTATGTCAATTTTGACACTATTTAGTAATTGATTTTTGTGAAACTCATAAAAAATTGATAAGTTCTAAAAAAGTTAATTAAATAAATACTAACATGTAAAATTAACCTATAAAATTAGTGTAATTCATTAAAAGTCTCAAATTATATTTATTTGGGTATTTATAACATCAATTATGTCAATATTTCATTAATAAGATAATTACTGCATCATTGTTGTGTCATAAATAAATTAAATTATTTAATGTCTAAAAATAACAAATAAAATACCATTATGTAGGAACTATTTTTAGATTTATAATGAATATTTATAGTCGAATTTATCTTATGTATAACCCTATATTAAAAATGTTTTATTAAATAAACATTGATTTTAACTCTTTTAACTTTTCTTTGAATTAAATAATAATAAATGTCCTAATCTAATTCAAGTGGGCCTAAATGGTCATATTTTATTCCTAAGTTTATTTTTGGTCGAATTACACTTATCTAATAGAATTAGGACATGTGTTAGGGTAATAATAATATCATTTTTACCCTTAATTACCCTATTTACTTTTAACCGTAGTAAATAAAAGTAAAAAGTTACTATTCACCAAAAATTATTTTCATCTCATTGAACCAAATATTACTTACTAACATCAAACGTGTATCTAGGATTTTTGAAATTACACCCACAGAAGTGATAAAATTATGTTTTATGAAATATTCAATTTTTTTAACTACCACTTAGTGGTTTCACTATTCATCAAAAATTGAAAGTTTTCAGAAAAATACCAAAAATTATGCCTAAGATATATTTGATATTGTGAACTCAAAAATGATTTCTATTTTACCAAATTAAAAACAAATCAGTTGCATTAATTAATTTAAAAATTAATTTCCGTCGTCAAAACAAATAGCATGTTTTTATGAGATAATAACTATCAAAAGATTGACACTTATTTATGTCTGGTTTAAATGTGAAATTACATCCAATGACCAACATTGTATTAAATTGTAAAAATATATTCTAAATATAATTTAAAACCAGTCAAATTAATAATTTATCACTATTAATTATTTTGATTGAAAAAGTTGTTTTTAATTAAAATTTAGTAATTTTCACTATTCATCAAAATATGAAAGTTATCCGAAAATCACCAAAAGCTCACCCTAAGCTAATTTCGATATTCCGAATCCAAAAATGAAGTCCATTTTGAAAAATAAAATTTAAAAAATTTCAAAAAGTGGTTATTACTATTCGTAACGGCTAGTTTTAATAATATTTTAATAGCATATCGTTGTTTAGCGAAACTTGGTGTTGCGTACAACACACGCTATCGTGGAAGGTCGCGATTGCGTGTTATTCAAGACAGGTAAGAGATGTGTGTTGTGAAAGCTCCTTTTGGTGTAGCGTATAACAAAAAACATTAATGAAATTAAAAAGAATATTTTTTATAAAATCTCGCGGTGTTACATTCCAACCCCCTTAAAATGAATTTCGCCCTCGAAATTCGTCGGGGTTATAAATGGTTTACTATTCGAAAGTTTCTTTAATAGAAACCCACATCGTAAAAAGGAATACCAAAACCAATCTTTAAAAACAAAAGTATGAAATGTAATGGTTACCCAAATAAACTAATCACTGGGTTTCCACATAGGTGAAAATATGGATATGGAAGAGAAATCTAACCATCATGTTCTGATGGAGAGTGGTAGAGAACATGGCTATGGAAAAGCCAGCAATCAAAAAGCCAAAAATTTGTGACGATCTAGGGTACCATCTGATTAATCAGATATAAGGGCACTAGGACAACATTTTTGGATTTCAAGATCATTTCCCTAAAGTTGAAGAATTTGAATTAGAATATATACTTACTTTATTTTGGTACAATCTCACTGTTGTTTGTGCCTTGAACAATTTCCACTTCATCTCTTAAATAAATGAAGTTGAATTTGTTATTCGTGAAGTGTTAGCAAATCATGTGATAGAATGACGGGTCATTCGAACTGTCTCAAACAAAGGGTTAGAAAAAGATATATACATAAGTCGATCTATAGTGAGATTAATCATATATGGTTCCTAAAATGTACTTATACTTCATATATCATATTGCTTAATATAATAAAACTAGTTTCTACTAAACAGGGACTTCCTATAGGCCAGTGGTAGGCGATAAAGGCCAGTCGCACTTCGGTTGTGGGTTCGATTCCCACAGCCTTGTCCGACGCGATGGGCTGTCGCCTATCCTGCAGGTTGTCCTTTTTCTAAAGCTATATTACTATAACATCCCATCAATAATATCGAAAAAAGTTCTATCCTAACTTTTTTCCAACATAATCCATTCCAATCATTAGGATTATCTAAAATACTTCGGTTCAAGCTCATAGTATAAAGAAAATGATTACTTGAAATGTCACATAACAATCATGTGAATGCCATCATTCACCCCCCATATATCATAAGATATATCTTGTTGGTCAAATTACAAACATGTGAATACTGTAACCATGTATTCTCTTGAAGAATGAATACCCATTGAACCTTAGTGAAAACATGAATGCAGTCAAAAGTTAACTCTTTACACATACCAAAATCCAAAAATTCTATATACTCAAACCATGATATAACCTTCTCCTTATATCAGTCATGAGATCATGAATAATATCAAACATTTAATTTTATCCTTATCCCTTCATTATGCGCATATCATCTACATTCCAAAAATATCTGAATAACCTTTCATGGATACTGGTACCATTAATCATATACTTTCAAAACTCAAGGAAAGAAAACAATGTAACAATCCTTAGATGTCTCTTTATTCAATAGTACCATGAGGTTACTTATACAACATTTCACATGATAAACATGTAATAATTCCACTACATTATTAAACCATTGACCGAGCTTCAACAATTCTTTCATCTCATATATCATTTGTAGTCTCTTCATCATCATCAACATAAATACTACCCATACGACCATACTGATTCTCTTCATGAGACTTTCCTTTAGGTCATTGGTTTGAATAATGCACGTACATTCCACATTTAAAACATTTAACCATTGTTGATTTCGTAGCAATACCATTATCCGCATCCCTGGTGTTAACTAAACCTTTTCCTTTGCCCTTACTGGATTTGTGTCCTTCTTTTCCACACCCAAAGCATCTTCCAGTTCCTTTGAAACATTCCCCTTGATGCCTCTTCCCACATGATTTACATAGGGGAAATTGAACTTTATTTCCTCTATGATCATCATGAAACTCCATATTTCTCTTATTAGCCGAGTCAGGAAACTTACCAAATTTTACTTTATTGATCATATTATGAGATTGCTGATTCGGCATAATAATGATGTTTGGACTTCCAAATCCCATTTCATTTGGTTGCTCATGAAGAATATCATTCCATTGTCCATCATATCCTCCATTATCGTGAATCATCTTGTTTCCAGCCATTTTCTAAAACCCAAAAAGAATAGTGTGAGAGGAAAAAATCATAATAAAGGGGGAGTAACTTCAATATCTAATATATTTTGTTTAATATAATATGGTTACCATAGTTCTAGGACTATATCCTATACGTATAATTATCCTTAGGGACATCCCTAGACATACCTTAGAAATATCTCTAGGGATATCACTATGATTTTCGCATCCTAGTTTCCAAAGGTTGACTAAACCTTTCCTCTGATACCAAATGTAGAGACCTGAAGCTTTACGTACATTGACATTACATTACATTTGCGGAATACTTAGTACATAACAAAAACACACACACAAGGATCGTAATAGTTTGGTGTCTTTGGAAACTCGGAATATAATATTCTAATCCTGGTGAAAGATCTTCAACATCTCCCATAAAGATCTTCCTTTTTTTTATACCTAAAACCTTTATTTATATCCTAAGGAAAAGTAAACATAAAAGGGTGATCTCAAATGCTCAGTAAAGGTAAACAAAAGAAATATCAAACACATCATATACATAAGCACATAACTTTTGGGAATCTTAACCTGTAAAAGAGATCATAATTTCATAACCCGGGATAACTCATGGCAGTGAAATGTAATCACAATAATCATAACATAAAACATTAAACTTTGTGGCATACAAACATAATCATAGAGAATCATTTCTTATTAGTCCAGACTCATTGCCAATATTATCTTAGTGGACAAAGTCCCTTCCTGAAACAAGTCACCCTCGTTTCAGTCCTGTTTCACTGAACCTGTATATCCTACCATTCCAGCCATTTCTATCTCATGAGATATAAAATCTTTACCCAATGAATTGGAGGTAGATATAGGTCCCACCCATCTCATAATGATACCATTTTTATGTGTGCCACAAAATCATAAACCATACATCATTTCATAACCCATGTAATAAAAATGGGAATCTTAAACATCATGACATCATAAAACAATTCATATAGGATAAATGAATTTATAAAAATAATTCCATCAGAACATAATCAAGTCAATGTAATAATAGGGATAAAAAGAGAACCCTTTATTATCCTAGATGGAAAATAATTTTGATAAAACACTTGAACTTCATTCTTGAGGAAAATATCCTTTCTACTTCAAAAACACTTTTCCTTTCTAAACATGACATACAATTTTAAACTAAAATAAATTGATTAAAAATAAACTTGAAAACTTATAAAGGAAGCTTCTTGGAAATAATGTTTTAAAAATCCATACATGCCGTATAAGTTAAAAAAAACATTCTTCTCGTACTTTTGTCGGAAAAGTCAAAAAGTACCTCGTAAGAAAAATGAGAAAAGATTC
Organism: Viscum album; assembly: GCA_963277665.1. Taxonomy (NCBI): domain Eukaryota; kingdom Viridiplantae; phylum Streptophyta; class Magnoliopsida; order Santalales; family Viscaceae; genus Viscum; species Viscum album. The sequence goes on along the minus strand of OY728150.1, from coordinate 1,215,612,171 downwards.
CTTTCATATCCTTTACTAAAAACTCACCGAAGGGTAAAATTGGATTTAAAAAATTTTAGGTGGATGAAAATAATATTACATATTGAGGAAACATGGATGTGGATGATAAAATACAGCCCAGTAAATACCAAAGGATAAACAATCTCGGATAAAAATGAGATTGTGATATTTCCCTTACCTTAGGTCCGATTTGCTTCGTAAGTGTCCGAACCTCCGGTATAATGATCTAAATAATTCCATTTACTTATTACAGAATAATATTAGTTTTTATGATATCATATATGGTTCACTTATGACTTTATATTACCCTTTCTTTTGAAAATTCCATGTTAAAGAGCGTTTTGGGTAAAATTGTTTCATTTGTCGTCCGTGTTTTGATTTGTAATTATTCATATGATTACTTAGATAATGATTACTTAATTCCAGAATATAAAACATGATATATATATATATATATTCAGAATATAAATATATATAATAAATCAGTAAATGGAATGAAATACACCGTTCATGGAGAAGGAAGGTCGTACGTACGCATGAACGCTGTTTTCGTTTCCTTATTGAGTTGAATGGAATTAAGTAGATGACATACATATATATACACATAAATCCAGTATCTTTATTATGTCATATATTTCATGATTACTTATTATATATACTTTATAATCATTCATGAATGGTTAAAGCGGAGAATGAATCTCATCGCGTCGTGGAGACGGTAGTCCTTACGTACGCACGAGCGATGATATCGTTCTCATGATCGTGGGACTGTATTGTAGTGTATGTATACAATTTAAGAATCAATATCACTTTAAAATAATAATATATAGTTATTATTTACACCATTATACCCATCCAAGTAAGGTGGTGGTGGAAAATAGATTTCACCACAGCGTGGAGACGGTATTCCGTACATACGCACGCGCGGTGATTTCGTTTTCCATAGGATGGATAGATGGTGAAATAGGATTGTTTAATACTTATAATAACATATCATTATATTAGTGATACTTATTTTATTACTAAATAATGAAACAACCTAAGAATAAGAAGTGGAAGAAGAAATAAAGGTGAAAGAATCGGTAACAGAAATTACCTCTTCTTTGAAGCGCCTCTTTGAGACCTCTTCTTAGGGCACTACAATTGGACTTTGAGGAAGACCAGAACCCTTATGATGTTTCTAGGGAAGTGGAGAAGAGAATTTGGAAGGGTTTGGCCGACCTTGAAGGCTCAAAGATGTGTGAGGAAGAGAGGGAGGAGGTGCCTTTTTATAAAGGATGAAAGGGGCTCCTTTGGAAAAACTAAAAATATTATTTTATTATAAAGTCATGTTCGGTTTTAAATAGATCCAATTTGATTTATTTATAGGCTAAGGTGGGGATGGGTCGAAATACTCTCATACAATAGAATTTAGACAAGTTTAGATTCCTATTTTAACCTTATCATTTAGATTTTACAATAAGTTAAATAATTTTACTTTTACCGTGTCTTCTTGTGTTCTTACACTATAAGGTTAATAAACATACAATAAGAAGCCAAAAGAACCCCAAATAGTTTATTATTAATATATATATCCTTATCTATGTCATTTGGCAGAACCTTAGATTCTTAAAAATAAAATAACAATTAATAATATAATATTTATTTTAAAAACTATTTTATGTCAATTTTGACACTATTTAGTAATTGATTTTTGTGAAACTCACAACAAAATGATAAGTTCGAAAAAAGTTAATTAAATCAATACTAACATGTCCTATTAACCTATACAATTAGTGTAATTCATTAAAAGTCTCAAATTATATTTATTTGGGTATTTATAACATCAATTATGTCAATATTTCATTAATAAGATAATTACTGCATCATCGTTGTGTCATAAATAAATTAAATTATTTAATGTCTAAAAATTACAAATAAAATACCATTATGTATGAAATCTTATTATCTTTATAATTAATATTTATAGTCGAATTTATCTTATGTATAACCCTATATTAAAAATGTTTTATTAAATACACTTTGATTTTAACTCTTTGAACTCTTCTTTGAATTAAATAATAATAAATGTCCTAATCTAAATCAAGTGGGCCTAAATGGTCATATTTTATTCCTAAGTTTTTTTTTGGTCGAATTACACTTATCCAATAGAATTAGGACATGTGTTAGGGTAATAATAATATCAGTTTTACCCTTAATTACCCTATTTTCTTTTAACCCTGGTAAATAAAAGTAAAAAGTTACTATTCACCAAAAATTATTTTCATCTCATTGAACCACATTTTACTTACTGACATCAACCGTGTCTCTCGTATTTTTGAAATTCCACTCACAAAAGCGGTAAAATTAAGTTTTATGAAAAATTCAGTTTTTTTTAACTACCACTTAGGCGTTTCACTATTCATAAAAAATTGAAAGTTTTCAGAAAAATACCAAAAATTATGCCTAAGATAAATTTGATATTATGAACTCAAAAATTATTTCTATTTTACCAAATTCATAACATATCAGTTGCATTAATTAATTTAAAAATTAATTCCCGTCGTCAAAACAAATAGCGTGTTTTTAAGAGATAATAACTATCAAAAGATTGACACTTATTTATGTCTGGTTTAAATGTGAAATTACATCCAATGACCAACATTGTATTAAATTGTAAAAATATATTCTAAATATTATTTAAAACCACTCAAATTAATAATTTATCACTATTAATTATTTCGATTGAAAAAGTTTTTTTTCATTAAAATTTAGTAATTTTCACTATTCATCAAAATATGAAAGTTATCCAAAAATCACCAAAATTTCACCCTAAGCTAATTTCGATATTCCTAATCCAAAAATGAAGTCAATTTTGAAAAATAAAATTTACAAAATTTCAAAAATTGGTTATTACTATTCGTAACGGCTAGTTTTAATAATATTTTAATAGCGTATCGTTGTTTAGCGAAACTTGGTGTTGCGTACAACACATGCTATCGTGGAAGGTCGCAATTGCGTGTAATTCAAGTCAGGTCAGATATGTGTGTTGTGAAAGATCCTTTTTTTGTAGCATCTAACACAAGACATTAATGAAAATAAAAAGAATATTTTTCATAAAATCTCGGGGTGTTACAATTATTATATGTTATATAATACATTAACATCATCTAAATTTAATTTTTGACTACACTTGCATAAAATGTCTTCTTCTCATGAGGATGCTACAAATACCCTAGAAGGACATACTATATCCAATGAAACACTTTGAGTATATTAAAATGTAGTGTTATAATATAATTTCTTTATTTTAATGAAAAAATTAATAATTAAATTTATTTTATATTCATTACTTCTTAATGATTTTATTTAATTTAGAATATTTATACCAATCTATCATGCCTTGGAAGGAAGAGAAATAATGGTATCAATAGTTAATCAATGTGGTAATCATGATATTTTCATATTAAAATAATTTTCAATATAATAAATGTATTTTTAAATATTTACGTTTAATTTATTTCATTACAGTATTACTCACATAATAATTTTATTTCTTATATAGGTGGATTATTTTGTTTGACATCGGGTGGTCTGTCCATATTTCATGGCATTCTAAACCAAAAATTTCACATACATTTTCTTCCAGAAAACATTTTCAACCCTGTAGTGTTGGAATTTATCACATTCTTTCACGTTACCCCACTTCTCATTTACATAGTTAATATTGATTTTTTATAGTAACATTATTTTCTATAGAATTAATGTAAAATTTAATATCTATGTTTTATTTATTTCTTTTTATCAATACTCATATAATAATTTTTTCTTATACTACTTTATTATTTTTTTCATATTGGGGTGATTTGTTCAAATATTATCATGGTCAAGAGAGATTTGACATCGAGCCTGAAAGATAGATTATGACAACAAGGAAAGGAATCAAAAATGAATTCAAACATCATGAAAAGTTGAATCCCTGCTACTTATTTAATTAATTTTTCCTTCATTTAATCTACTATTTCTATGTTAATTTCTTATAATTTTTATGTAACACTTATTTAGTATTATTCACGGATCATTTTGGATGTCATATTAACATTATATTCTTCAATGTAAAACCATTACTGTGGAATTTCAGAAGAGTAATGTAATCTCCAGTGGTAAATTTTGTGACATATCATTATATAATGGGCACATGATCTTCCTATACTCCTAAAGATTGAAATAATGAGAATGGGTTTTCAATTATGAACATTGAGTCAACATAAAATGTAGGAAGATAAATAATTAATTCAAATGGAAATATTTTGAATCATTAGTTACTATGATTGTTTTGAGACATTGCAATAAGTAAGAATCATCCAAACCACAATAAGTCAAAGCGCGACTGATATTGCTCCCATTACTTCTTTTTATTTAAAAGTAACATTAATTTTACTACAAAATACAACATAAAAACTCATAACCAAGAAAATTTATTTATATTGTTTTTATAATTTATAAAAATGTACCATACGGCGTTTTTTACTTGTATAAATCAGCCTCACCATAATCTAATACATGATGTTCCCAGTATGACTTAAATTGTCTGTTATCATTTCAAAATAAACATTTTAATTCAAAAAATTTCACTCACCAAAAATAGATCTATAATGATCAAATATTATTTATAATTTATGAAAATTATTCAAAATTTATTTGTTAATTGTACAATTTTATCTCATTTCAAATAGATACATGATGTGATTAGTAAGACTCAATGTTCTTGATTCAATTTTAAAATTACATTTAAGTAAAAATTTAAAATGATGTACCAAAAACTGAAAAAATGAATTTGGCTCATTTTGATACATTTAGAATATTATCCATAAGTAATTGGAGATGTGTAGGAATTTTCGACATCTCAATAAAATACATAGTGGGACTGGTATGAGTCCAAGAGCATCTTTTTATTTAGAATCGACATCAATTTAAGTAAAATGGGAAAATATCATAATCACAACTGATAAATCACATTTGGGTTGTTTAATAATCTATATAAATGTTTGGAGGGTCATTTGTGACATGTTGGAACCATCTGTATCTCAATCAGATACATGGGGTACCTGATATGACTCTAGGGGTCTGTTATCAGTTTAAAATCAACATTTTAGATCAAAACATGTCACTAACTGAAAAAAGACTAAACACTCTCATATTTTTTAGATAATTCTGGATAATGATTTATAAGTAATTTATGATATGTATATATTAGTTACACATAAATCTAATACAAAAAAAGTGATCATTATGAGTCAAAGTGTCTATTTCATGTTTAATATGATATTTTATTAAAAAATACAACTGATGTACTAAGAAAAGTAAAAACGTTTAGATACTTTTCATACATATGTACAATGACCTATATGCCATTTTAGGCATTTAGGAATTAGTTAAACCTAAATTTGATGCACGGTGTGACTAATATGACTCCATGTATAAATATTTAATGAAAATTGACATCAGTTCTAGTAAAGTGGCAACTAACCTATTGAAAACAATGAAAAAACATTCAGATTGTATTTACATATTATATAAATTATCAATAAGGAATTATTGAAATCTAGGAATAAAATATACCTTAATACAATACGTAATGTTCTTCGTATGGCTCAATGTATCAGTTATTAGTTTAAAATTTATATTTCACTTCAAAAATTTTCGCTCACACAACCACTATGCAGCACCTATGGGGAATTTTCTTATACATTTTAAATGATGTCCATAGAGGAAATTCTTGAAAATGAACAGGTAGTTGTGTAACCTGTATGAATCAACCAATACATAATCTAATATATAATTTTCTATGTATGAATCAATGTTTGTACAAAAATTAAAAGTTTATGTTAATTTATTTCTTTATATTATTACTATCATAAGAATTGTTTTCTTATACAGGAGGTTTATTTTTCTCTTGTATGGGATGTTTGTCTATGAATATAATTACTTGGGGTTAAGATCGATATATAAAGAAAACTTATGCGTGTAATAATTTTTACATATCAATTTGTTCAAATCAATGTTTTAAATATCCATAATATATTGTTTTTTCTTGTATTTGTGTTATAAATTTTATTTAGTTTCAATTATACATTACTACAAGAATGTTTTGGAATATGATGGTGTTTCTAGTGTTATAGTGTGTTGTTATAGCACATTTCATAGGTGATGTAGTGTCATATTACAACACATTGTAGTATTCCCCTTTATCAGCACCAATGAAAGCCATGATAAATGGAACCATTATCAATGTTTTTTAGGTGTAGATAAATTCATCCATTATTGGTTCTTTTGAAGGCACTAATATATATATGTCCTTTATCTATTCCAAAAAAATGTTGATAAATATATTCTTTATTGTGGATAAAAAAATCATTGATAAATTAGTCCTTTATCAGTTATTTTTATTAATGTTAAAATATAAGGTGTTTTAATCTCCATCTTGTTGTCTGCAATTATTTAGCACTGATAAAGTCAATTATAGTGCAGTGAAAGTCTTACTATGTTGTAGTAGAGCTACTCAAATTGATGTGACTCAGAGACATTTTAAAAAGCATGTATTAAGGTTTAGTTTAGTGATTTTATATGATATATATGTCATCATCTATAATTATAATACGTGTATCATGTAATTTCATTCATTAAATATAACCTATAAATTTAAATAGTGTTCATGCATACATATGACCTACTATATCCATGAATGATGCATTTCATTTTCAATTTATATAATGATATATTATTATGAATAAATTTATACATAATAATAAGATATTATTTTGATTATTATCATTCAGAATTTTTTTATATCATGATATAAGCAAGACTATAAAAAATATAATAAATCAAAACACATCTGAAAAATAATGTGGTCATTACCTGAAATGTAACTTTAATGTGGTGCTATTAATAATAGGGTAATAAAAGGTCATTATAAAATCATATATATTATTATGTAATTTATTATGGTTATCTGATACATTTATAATAAAACAATATTTATTATATATGAGTTTTTAAGAGTATGAATAGTGTCAAGACATAAGGTAGGGGTTTTCTCATCACACATAAATTTTTGTGAGTTATATGTTACTATCACCACTGATTCTTGTTGATTAGTTTATATACTATCCTATTAAATATTATATCATAAATTTTATTTATTTCATGAAATTAAATTTTTCAATTGATAATATACTTTCATGGGGATCACGATTCAGATGTTACTGAAATAGAAATGGAATTTAATGTCACTTTTTATATTTGAGAGATTCATGGCATATTATCTAATTATATTATTTCCATGGTGTATATACTACCAATTAATTTTTTATATTTTTATTATCCTAAAATTTATTGTTATATTAATATTGATTTTATGATCTCTCTTTCAGGTGGATTATGGTTTGAATTTTATCAAATTAGTAAGGTAGTTTAGTCTCAAATTTCCTTCTTTGAGACACATGTATTTTAATGCACAAATATTACTTTATGAGGTCTATATACATCCCTACAACATTTATATCATGGAAATAAATATTTTAGTTATATTTTAATATTCATGTAATGTTATTATTTCATGGGCATTAGGATTTGATGTTGACAAAATGGTAGTAGTTCATTTATATAATCCCATCACCTATCATATTTATTTAACATTATGCCTCAATTGATGACATATTATGATCTATATCTCGTTAAATCATGCCCTTTTACTTCTCCAATTTTTATTCACTATATAATCATGTAATGGTACCATTTTCAAACTCTTTTATACTTAATATAAATAATAATTTTTTTATGGAAATACAACTTTATTTAACTATTCATGTTTTATTAAAAAACATGTTTTCTAAAAAATTTCCAATGATGATTTAAAATTTATTATTTTATACATTTCATGCAAAATTTATTTTGGAAATTTTTTAGTTTTTAAAATATTTTAAAATTATTTTCAAATATTTATTAAAAAACATTTATTCTATTTTCATGGTAAATAGTTCTTAAAATGATTAATTTTTTTAAGTCAATATTTTAGATGGAAATAGATATGTAACAATGAAAATTATTTAAATTATTTTTTAAAATATTACATTATATGTTTTTAGGTGTTTTTCAATGAAAATAATTTTTCAAAATAATAAATTTTTAAAAATTTATTTTCAAAGTAACTATATTCTCCTTAAGAAATTATTCATGTGATCCTTGAAAATCCTTTGCCAATTATGTTGAATGTTTTTGATAGAAATTATAATTTAATGGGGATATTATCCAAGTATAACATTATTATTTATTATTTTATTTTTTTACGTTAATTATGATATGATTTTTATGAAACATGTTTCTCATTCACGGGTTATACAATGATACAATGATTATGAAACCCTCTTTCATTCAAAGGTTATTCTATTAAAAATTAATATGAAACATCTCTCTTTTTTACATGTTATGATCTGAGGAGTTTTTTATAAAACCCATTATATTTCATGGGATATCATTTGATGTTAATGAAATAAATATCTTATTATTGGTCATGATATTATGTTTTTTTGTGGCACATAAATGTACGATTATATTATGTTATGGTTGGGACATATGTCACACTCCAATGAATCGGGTAAAGATAAATTTCATATGAAATAAAAGGGACAGGGGAGGGAATCAAAATATCGAAAAAGAGGGTACATGGGAGGTAATCCAAATCCTAAAACAATAGGTTATAGGAAATGGCATCCCAATCTCGAAACAAAAGGATACACATGGTGAAATCCCAAACCTCAAAGAAGATGATACATTGGAGGTCATCCCATGCCTGGAATAAAATGGTACATGAGATAGCATCCCAAGCCCAAAAAAAGGCTACTCAAGAGGTTATCACAATCCTAAAACAAGAGTGTACATAGGATTTCATCACAATACCAAAAAAAGAGGGTACATGGGAGGGAATCCAAATCCCCAAACAAGAGGGTATATTGAAGGTCATCACATGTTCAAAATAAGAGGTTATACGAGAGGTAATGATTATACTAGAAAAAGCAGGTAAACATGAGGGGATCACAAACCTAATTTAGGTAAAATAGTGACTATACCAAGCCTAACTTGTTATGAAGGTCTTTGTAGGTAGCCTTGAAAAATTATTTTCTATGATTATGTGTGTTATATAAATTTTATTTCTGATTAATATTATATTATCTCATAGATTATTCCCTTTAATCCCGAATGACTCATTTCTTATGAAATGCCTATAATTATTACATATATGTATATGATATTTGATATAAATGGTATGTCCTTAAAATTGTATTCTAATGTTCCCATACCCTTATTTTAATGTCATATATATGTATCTCTCATGATAACCATTACTGAGAATCTAACATCACACCTTTTTTGTTTTCCGTTTCACTAGGTTTGGAATAAATGTTTCATGTATGAGTATTAAATGGGATGATCATTGTGGGAGAGGTTAAATATCATTTACCTTGTCAGAATAACATGATTCCATGTTTCCAATGACACAATACTATTATGAACCTCCTTAATGTATTATAGTAATGTTATAAATATTCATATATAATGATGTAATATTCATGTTCGTTATGCTAGGTTCACTATAGACCACCCATCCTGTCTACTAATGTATGTTCTTTTGTTCCATTGGGTATGAAACCTTAAAATGATGACTTATATTGGAAAGATTTTTTTTACCATGTTAATGATTTGGGTGCCATTAGATGATCCATAGATATAAGAGTGGTGAACCATGTTTTAATGATTTTTTAACCATACAGAAACACACCCCATATTCAATAGTAAAATAGGAACAAAAAATGATAAACCCATTGTGAGGGAATATACTAACAGAATTACTGAATCATTATAGTTATTGGAAACCATGTGTCCTAAACCTAGGTCAACATGAATTTTAAAGAAAAAAAATTTATAACTCCTTCATCTGGTAATTAACCATCTAATATAGTTTATATATTTTCTAATCTAAATGATTTTTTGATTAATATATCATGAATTTAAAGGATTTACCTATATTGTATAATTATATAATATATTAGAAAAAATTAATCAATGATATATATATAACTTTCACATGGATCTACAATAAAACCATTATTGATAGAATTAATATAAACTCAAAATCCTACAATTATTATGTCCTGAAAAATATTATAATTCCACTTATAGAATATAAAATATAATTTTATTATAATATTTGAAAATCTATATCGAGTAAAATTTTATTAAAAACCACTATCTCGAGACCTCCGTCCCAAAATATTTTTCTATGTATGTTTTCCAAGAAAATTACAGTGTAGAACTTTTTTATGGAAATATCAATCCTTCGAACCTCATGTCCCTATAACTATTATTTTGGAAAATCAAGTTTTTATCAATAATACCGGATAATAATCATGATATATTATTATATTATATAATAGTAATGCATTTCCAGATTTACTTTATGTTAAAAACATAGTTTGATGTCCATGTGAACATTTTCAAAAACATTATTTCTCCCACATTGCATCTAACTATCTAGGATCGATAAAGTCACATTAATCTATAAATAACACTCTTTCCTGAAACATCACAGAAAAGATAATCCTTTTTATGTATTTTACATTCTAGAAACAAAAGAAAAATCTATACATAATGAATTTTTTTATTAACTATCGTCTTTATTTGATAAAAATTATCTCAAAACCACTCCATCTTATTAGTAAAGTATTTATATAGTAGGAAAAGTAGTTATCCATTGGGTGTTGGTTACATTTATAGTATAGTATTGGAGGTTTACTAGGAATATGGTACTAGTTTATAAAGATTATGAGGTCCAAGTTATCCAATGATATAAAAATAATAGTTTCTAAATAGATCATGATGATATAAAGCCATACATTGGATATGAATTCACACCCAAATAGAGGATCCATGTGGTTGTATAAAATAATGAAAATAGTTTGTTTTGATTCTGCATAAAATTATATGTATATTTCAATTTTTAATGAAGCTAAATAATTAGATTGGAAAAAAAAATCATCATGCATTTTGATGTGGTTCATAATAGTAATGTACCTTCAAAATCTTGTTGTTATAATATGAGAGTTTCACCCCTATTGAAGGACCCAATATAACTTCAATTGGTTTTGAATATAAATATAAAGACTTATCTATTGATGGATTAATCATAAATCGTTCAAGACACCGTATATTGCTTTTCCATGAGGGATACTATGAAGGACCCTATGATTAATTCTTTATCTGAGAAAAATAATGAATACCATTTGGGGTATAATGGATATAAATTCATTTATAGTCTTATGTTATGAAAATAGGACTCTCATTGAGTTAGTTCCTGAGAACCACTTACTTTATACTTTATATCACCTATAAATTCAGTGATTTCAATATTAAATAATATATAATCATATTATGATTGTCTATATTAAAAAAATTAATGTGATAATATACGTAGAGTATATATTTCTTTCAAAAGTCAAAATAGTCACCTGAAATGACGAAAAACAAGATGTGTTATGAAGACAATGTTGAAATAAAATGTCCCTTGTATATATGATATAATATAAATTGACATGAATCATGAAAGGTATCAGGTGTTTGGAAATGTGAATATATTGAGTAAAATTCTCATTATGTCTAAATTTGTTAATATATAAGAGATTTGGGTTTGAGGAAATCCCCCACAATAGGAAGTGCACATACTATTTGTGTCATTTCATATTTCTATCAATGATTGTATTCTAAGGTATATATAATTAAGATTATTATTAATTTATATCATGTTTTAATCAAATATATTTAGTAATGAACATTATAATGACATTATCGCATGGTGAGGGTGGATATGATTGGTACATCAAACATGATATTTCATTGATGAATAAGTTAATAACGTATTTTCCAATTTGAAATCAACATAAATATATAGCTTATGACATTTTATTTGAGTGGAAATGCATGATTAATTAACTAGACACTGGATATTTATAACCATATTAATATTAGGAATTTCAAAAATAGATATATCAAAAATATAAGATAATAACACACAGTATGTGGAAGAAATTACCATATTCCATGAATAATGGATATTGTTGCGTATTGAGTATTCTTAAGCTGTTATTTACAATGTAATATATACATCTATAGTTTCCCTTACACCAATAAAAAATATGGTTCTCACATTATTACCATGGTATAAATTCAAGGGGTACCACTATAAAGGATAGATAAATTTAAAATTATTGGGTCGCTCGATACATACCTAAACTCAACTTTACAATATAAATTAAAAATATATCTTAGAAAATATTCATTCATCCATTAAGATCATCCAAATAATCATTCATAATATTTTTTAAAGAAAAAAAATAATGGTTGGGAACATATGATCATTAATGGTTATATATAGTGAACACATTCTAGAAAAATATGTCTTAATAAATATAGAAGAGTGGATAATAAAAATACATGTTACATAATCATCAACATGAATATAATGTATATATATGTCTAATATGAACATAAAAATCACAGCAATAATGGATACAATATTTTTAATAATGGAAATGAATAAATATTGACATTCATGATACAACCATCAAATCTTCATCCATGTTATCATGAATCTTTCACTTGGTACTTAGGCCAGATACTTCCCTCGAATGACCATGAATGAACAAATTTCCCAATTATTACTACATATTCCTAGAACTTCCCTATATAAATCATTCCATCATGATACCTCTCATGAAACAAGTTGATACATCCTGGGGATATCTATAATAAGGCCCCACATATCACGTTAATGTTATATTCATTCATTATATAATGAATAACTAATAATGTTATTTCTAAAAATTACATACAAATATGAAAGTATCCATATTTACTTATGAATAACAAATAATTATCAATTAAATGAAACTCATACTCAATAAGCATCCTTCACCCAATATTGTATATTGAAATGGTAGACAGCTAAGAAAATTTGAATTTAATAGAAATATTTACATATAAATCCATGATTGATAAAATTTGTTAAATATATGATAAAATAATTTTGACCAAAATGATGTAATGGGATAGGTAATTTTATATTTAAGAAGTTAATTCTAATAAAATTTTAAAATCATCATAATTAGGTGGTGATAAAAAATAATTGACATCAATTCTTGGATACGGAAGTCCATATGTTTACATGAATTATGATTACAATTATTGATTGGCAAAATAAAATATAAGTAAATAATAAATATAATTTTAAATATAATTTTTATAACATATATATTCATTAAAAGTATCCTTATTATTATTTTTTAATGAAAATATTAAATACTAATCGCATTTATTTATAGATGAGGTAGTGCATGCATACACACCAGTGCTATAATCATCATTCAAAGATCATGAAAATAAAAAGGTAGATAATATATTTTCATTATAATATAATAATTTTTTTCATTTATATCAAATATAAATTTTAAAAAGATCAAATTAAAGAACCCTAAAGGGTTGTGATAAAAATACATACTCCATCTTTGGGAGGTGGTTTTCCACACATATGTAGAAGTGATGATTTTATTTAACATAAGATAGAAAAGAAGACTAATAATGGATTTGACATCAACATAATAAAATATATAAATACAGATGATGATAATTTTAATATATCATCAATATTAGGTTATAATTCAAGTAAATCGAAGATGAAATAAAATAAAAAAACTCCATTAATATTTATATCTCTTAATTCGGAATTCTATATTGAAATACAGTTTAGGCCTACATAGGATGTTCTTAGTCGAGTAAAAGAAGCTTCATAGAGGGAATAAATACATAATAATGTTTTTGGTTATATATTTTTTTAAATAAAAGGTTCATAATGAATGAAAAATCGAGTATAGGTGGTTTTATTTTATAAATGAGGTGGTTGGAACACTTGTAATTATTCAAAACATTAAAATAATATATGGTTATATTAATGGAAAAGATGATCAATGTTGGATAAATTTTGATTGTGGGTTTAGATGTTCTTAAAATAAAATGATGAAATAAAATTGTGACATTATTTTTTGTTACGTTAACTAGTATATATTTTTTTAACCTATCATCTCCACCTTTTAACCACTACCATAGTAATTAGTCATTATGTCTTTAAGGGTCAATAATATCATTATAAAAGGAACGAGGATCATATGTAAAAAATGGTTGATATTCATTATTTTCTCGCATTAACATGTCAAAAAATAGTATTTTTATGAATTTTAAAACAACTAATTAACTATTATTTAACATATTATATTCTTAAAATAATTTTATCGACTATTCACTGATTTTGAGTTAATAAAATATTAAAACTGATTTTTTATATTAATGTTTGAAGCATTAGTTACCGTTAAATTTAGATCCATAAAAAATTTCACTAGTTTAAAATATTCAAAATACATAAATTTTATTATTTTAGAACTATTTACTTTTAATTTTCCCCCACTTACACATGCCCATCGTTTGTGATGATAAATAATTTTTTCATAATTATACTACTACAAAAAATAAAAATAAATTTATTTTAAGAAAATATCATATTTAAAATAAACCTATTTATCTATTCATATAGTATTTCTAATTTTTTTAAAACTTATTATAGATATTGAAATATTCATTGTGAAATTTTTCTATTCATTAGTCATTGTAATATAAATGACATTATATAGAAAATTAGAACATGAACACCATTTATTTATGTATAATGTGGTGAGGTAAAAAAACTCATTTAACAACATAATATGTAGTGATGTATTGACCATGAAGTGTTAACCCTTAGTTTTTACTTAGTTTAAAACATTTTACACTTTATCACAATTTTTAATTTTTATGATGTTAACTATTTATTATGATTTTATTTTAATATTCCTATTTAAAAAATACTTGAATCTTGATTATAAATTTGAAATTAGTTTTTATTTATTAAATTAATATATATAAATCAAATGTTATTTAAATTAAGTATGAAAAAATAATTAATTTTTTTTTGAAATTTTTATTAAACATTCAAAGGATTTTACAGAAAAAACAATTAAATTGATGATTCCCATAGAAATTACTATATTTTTTCCAATAAAATAGTACATGTATTTATTCAATTAAAATATAATTTTTAATTTATTTTTATAGATAAATAATTTATATATTTTAAAAAATAAATATTTTCACGATTCAGCTAAATATCATCCCTCCCAAATAAATAAAAAAATATACATCATGATAACATGGACATGTCGATCTAAAAATTAATATTTTCATAAAACATATTACTTTAATAATAGGATATTAATTCTATTTAGATACTTATAAAATTAATAAACCATATTTTTAGACGAAAATTAATTTTAAATCAGAAAATGAAATAATTTTTATTCTTCTCCTAACAAAAAATTTTGATGAATCATAAAATTTGCGATTGAATTCATTATTTTTACTACAGAAGGTATAAATATATATATAATATATTGTGTTTATTTTTATTTATAACTTCTAAACCAATTTAAAGGATATTACTACCATATTTCTATTATATTATTTCATATTTTTATTTTTACCTTGGTTGTGTGTGGTGTACTCTATCGATTATTGTTTTCTATTAAAAAAATATCAAGGTTTTATATTATACCATCCTTATAGAAATTATCATCTCATAATTTTAATTATTCTTTAAAAAATTTATTATATCATAAAATAATAATAATTTCAGATATATACTTTATCATTAACAATAATTTATTGATTATAACTATGAAATATATTATTAATATACCTCAATATGTCTCATACATGAAATTAATTTTTTTGAAAATGTTCTTCTTATGTTTGTTGGAACATTCTATAACGGTTTGGTAAATTTACACTTTTCATAAGTTTGATGAAATCCATTTCCATTATGATATAAAATTTAATAAAATTTACACACATGATTTATTACCATTATATAATAATAATATCCTCCAATGATGTGAATAATCATGATTTAGAAGAATTTTTCATACCTGAATCACTGAAAAAATATTTTAATCGACCATAATAAACAGAAAATTTTGAATGGTTATTTCTCCTAAATAAAACTAAAATGGTAAAAATATGAAAAAATAATAACCGATGATCACATAGAAACTCATGAAATATTCATGATTGAATTTAGACACATATATTTGAATGATATGATCACTCATTATTCATTTCATAAATTTTTTTTTGTCACTTGTACTTAAATATATATATTCCCCAACCAAATATACCACTGTAAATGTTTCCATAAATATCCTAAAATACCTATATATAAACTCAAATAAACATCATAAAAGATCACCTTATCAAATTGTATAGTAAATTCAATGGTCATCAATAAATTCTTCCAAAAACAACACATTTCCCTAAAAGTCACTATTAAAGATGATTCACACCATTTAATATATGTTAAAAATATTCACTTTTTTTAAATCATCATTATAATGTATTTTAATATAATATCAATTATTGTTTTACCTTAATAATCAAATTAAATTATCATTGATAATTACTTCAACATCTTAATCACATATTCTCCAATAACTATAATTACCCTAAACTAAAATCCCTAAAAGTTATATTCTTTGAAATATGATATTAATTTTTTCCTTTTTCAAAGAAAGATGAAATTATATTATATCCATGGGGAAAATATTTATATGACATAAAAAATCTTGAAATCAACATCCATACTTACCAAATTTCTCATGTAATACCTATTCATCGTGAATTGTTCTCAAGTTATTATCATTATCGTAAAAATCGTTTATATTCTCAATATATATCATCAGAAAAAAAAAACATCAAATTTATTAGGGAATCCTTGATTCTTTGGAAATTGGTATTTAAATAAATTTATGACCATAAAGATAAAGTACTATACATTGTTAGATTCTTTCATGCCTTCAAAACTATAAGCTTTGTGGCCTTTTTCTCAAAATATTTAAAAATATCCCATTACCATTAAACATTTACCTAGGTTAATTTTCACTCATTATTGAAACATAGGTTGTTAAATATATTTTTTTTGGGATCTTCATCACATAAAGATCCATAAAAATAAAATTTCAATATATTTTTGTGATATGGATTTCATATATGATATTATTGTTTGTTAGAATAAATGATAATCAGTTAGGATTATTTATAATATCCTTCCATCCATATTATATATTAGATTTACTCTATTTGAGAAATTATTTTATTCATAATTTGAGCCAGTTTCCAAAAAATTATTATGAAATTATCACCAATGATAGTAATTATACAGACATGATCGATATCATAATCCCTACATTGAAAAATGGTGTTCATTACCGTTCAGGACCAGGGAGTTACCCTGAAATAATAGAAATCAATTAGTTATCATAAATTATTTCTGAATATTTAACTACTGAATTCAATTCAATGTGAATCTCTCATATATTATAAGTGATTTTAATAATTCATGCTTTTGTAGATTATTTGAATATAAAATTATGTTCTTAATGATCACTCTAAACATCCATTGATACCAACTACATCATCCTCATCTCCAGTAACTTAGAAACATTGCTTAATTTATAACATCAGTAGAAATATAAGGAATCACACAATTATGTATCAATCTGTTTATATGTCTTGGGATACTATATTAAAATATGAATAACCTATTACATAGGAAAATAATATTATATCCTAAAACATTTCTCGCATCCTTGATAATCATCCAAAGATTCATTGTTTATATATTAAATATGAAATAAATAAAATGTGGAAAACAAATGTCACATATGGGTTTTGTATGGAATAAGATATCATGAGTGATACATAAACAAATGTCAGAGAGTTTGTAATCAATACGCATTCTATTCAATCAATAATATACTATAAATGTACTTTTATGGAAAATACCAACAGTTTACCCACAAGTATAATGGAAACTAAATTATCAATAATTGAAATGAATAAATCCAAAAAATCATAATCATACAATCAATCCCTCATCTAAGATATAATAAATAATACCATCAGCTAATTTTTCAAGGCACCATCCTTGAATGAGTAGGTATACAACAAAGTATGAACTGTTATGAGGGAATCCTACTTTCTTAGCCTAGACATCATAGAACCTTGTATTTTCTCATGAGAAACATTGATTAATCAAGTGATTCTATATAATGGGAATACACCCATTAATTTTTGGTCATTTTCATTAATTATATTTTGAAAGACCAATACAAGACATTCTAAAAATACCATATAATAAATAACTTCTTATATTAAATCATGAAAATAAAATATTTTATCTATAAATGAACTATATTTTTAAAGAATTTACCCTCAACTGATGAAATATATAATAATTATATATGGTAAGGATACCATAAATTTTCTTAAGATCATTCTATATAAATAAATTAAAACTAAAATATGAGAATAATGGAAAAAATAATATCCATGGAAAAAATAGATCATGGATCAGAATATGATCTCGAGAAAGATAATGAAAACAATATCATGATTCAATGAACAATGAAATAAGGAAATTAGTTAATATGATATTAAGATCATATTGTAAAAATATATTCTTATTTAATAGAAAAAAACAGAATAAAAATTGTTAAAAATATAAATTCACTTTCACATTTCAAAATAATGATGTTATAAATGACATTCAATTTTTTTATTCCATCAAGAGAATAATTATATTTAATATTGTAATAAATAAATAAATATCCCCATAATATCATGAAATACATTTTATTTCAAAATAATAATGTAAAAATTCAAAGGAATATTGTTAATGAATGAAGTCCATGATTAAAATAAGGCCAAATCTATCTGTGTAAAATCATAATTTTCATAAATTTTTAATAATAAGAAAATGACTCATAAAAAATGTTGACTAGATTACATTTTAATAAATTTTACATAAATTAAAAAAAATGAAAGGAAATTTATAAACCATTAATGTATAATTGAAGCAATTCTCAAAACAATCAAATGAACCTTAATTTGAAAGAATAACATTTTTCTTGGAAAACAATAGATAAAGTTTGTTAAAATAAATTCCCTTACATGTTACATAATTTTTTTTTATTAATAAAAGAATAAAATTAATTAACTAAAAGCATGTAACCCCAAACATAAAAAGAGGTGAATAAAACTAATTTCTTTTAATATATTGGGATTATACAAATTTTCTCAATGAAAATTTGACTATTAACAATCATGAAATGAAATGTGTTTACAATAAGAATCTATTAAATAAAGTACAAATTGATTAATATGAAATTTTATCCACTTATATAATTTTTTTAAAATATATAATTATTATAAATATATTAAATTAAAATATTCATACATACCATAAATTGTAAACTTCTATTATAGCATCTCATCAGAAGTTAATTAAAATTATTTAATGAAATTATAATTTGAGTAAAAGATAGTTTATTTACTATCCTTATTTTTTTGATTGTTTTGGTCCCAAATCCTTGATCATTGTTTCATTATCATTGGAGTTATTATTAGATCACATTTATAATATTAATTCATTATGTAAACATTTATAACCATTCATATATGTTTTTATAAAATTAAATAACATTGCCACAACGATTCAAAACTCTATATATAATAAACAATGAGGTTTACACATTTAGATGATTGAAAGGAAGCATAGGTGAACTATAAATAAAAATAAAAATAAAATATTATATCACATATATCACAAATATTTATATAATATATCCATATTACCGTCTATGAAAAGTGTAAATTAAAAATGGATCACATCACTTTGAGGAGATGGTATTGCATTCATAAATAATAGTGAAAATATAACGGTGAATATAATGAAATCAAAGTTTTTACTTTATTTGATGGTCAAAAGGTCACTTAAGCATGATATTTTTATTGGTATCAATGAAATACTTGTGGTTGATGGTTTTGAATTACTTATGAAAAATTGGTTTTGAAAGACAGATAATGTTAATGACAAATATTATAATTCATTCGCTGGTTCACTAATATAGCAAATCTATAAGAAGGTAATGTGTTTTTCTTTTCTAAAGGATCTAGGGGATAATTTGGATAATATCAATGATGGTAAAATCATGTTCAATGTTTCATAACATATGAATTATTTAATATGTTTATTCTTCATAAAATATACACCAATAAATACATTAATGGATTTTCAAATTAATTATTCATTTTTTGGTTCCATTGAGGGATTTTTTTTAATGTTAATGATATAAAAATTGTATGGAAAATTTTAGAAAGGCATCATCTTCCTTATAATTTCAATGTCTCGACCCTTGAAGATAAGTACATAGATTAAATTTCTAGGAAAAAATTATAAATAATCCATGTAACAAATGAGTTGTTAGTCAACCCAAAACAGACCCCACATTATTGAAATAATAAAATTTAATTCAAACCTATATATAAAATTAATATCACTAAATATAGATATGAAGAGGAGTATATTAATTATTATTTTATTTCACTAAAGGAATGGATGTTTAAAAAATGTTAAAGGGACTTTTAAAATAATTATACCCTTCTATTTTATTTATTCAAAAATGGTTTGAAACACCCAAAATATAGTCATTGATGAATTTTGGGTGATAAAAGATAGATGTAAAATTTATAAAAACTAAAGAGGAAGATTCCTCATATAAGAATCACGTAGAAATGAATAATTTTTTGTAATATATTATAGAGTAAAAGCATTTTGAGAATGGAATAAGATATTGATGATGACTGTATAGAAGAAAAAAAAAACTGAATTTAAATCAAATATAAACATTATTTAATTTAAAAGTTTAAAAATGATATATATATATATATACATATATATATGATGAAAAATTATAATTAATGTGAGGGATTCTTAGATTTAAAATTTTAATAAGGGATAAATCATTTAGATCATGATATTATATTAAATTAGAAAAGGAAAATTGGTTCCTTATAGAAATAATTATCAAAATATGTGAATAATCATTACGGTAAGATAGATCATCTATAGATGGAATTGTAATTTGAATTTGGTTTTCATGAAAGATCAAGATAATATGTAGAGATAAAATAAGAAATTGTTGAATAAGTTAATATTATTAATGATAATATTAATTTTTAGAAAATATATATGAGAGGTGAAGTATTGAAGAGTATATAGTCACATTGAGAAGTTAAATGGAAAAAATAATTTCATTTCATTTTAACAGGAATATAATTTTTCCAAACTTATCAAATGAAAATATATTATAATCGAGAAAATAGATAACTAATGTTGTTAGGATAAGTATATATAATCAAAGTCACTTTAAAAATAGAGAGGTCAACTATGAAAATGATATATCAAAAATAGAGACAACTATTTATTAGTATAACATGAATATAAAATGGAAAATATCCATTAGATTATAAGGAACAATCAACTACCATAGAGACTATAAAAATATAGAAACATATATAGAGGTGATGGTGGAAAATTATTTCCCATTATAATGTGTTCTTTTGGTGATTCCATGGTCATTCCATGTATTCACACCTTGATGTAGAAATATTCATATTGGTAGAATCACATTGAATTTAGCAACAAAGGATCAAATTGTTTCCTTCATCACAATGAAGACACATTTTTATGGTTACAATTTTCATTATTCAAACATTGGTTATTAATTCAATGACTGTAAGAAAAAAGTTGAAATTGAGTCAATGGTAATGAAATATGAAGAAATAAAAGAGTTCCTAACAAAATTACATACATAAATAATTTTTTTATGAATGAAGGGGTGGTGGAAAATATTATACAACATTAATTATAAATAGAGAAGAGGGTCCATATTCTATCTTTTCCCACATGGGACCCTATTGAAATAAAGAAGGTGATGGGGAAGGAAAATATTGATGTTGTTTCACTTGTGATAAAAATAACACATGGATCCTATATGATATGTTTTCATCCCATATGAATGAAAATATAAATATATTTTAAAAAACATCATTATTTGTTGATTTTAGTATTCATTTGGGTAATGATGGATACATAAAAAGTGGAGGTTAAAACATTTGGCTAGAATATGATGAAATTAATATAATTGAAGTTCTCTTTGTGAATGGATTAATGAATAACATCTTAAGTTTGAGTCGACATTGTGAATTTGGGTTTGAGTCACATTAAAATCAGAACGATTCTAGATCTAAAGTAAGTCTATAAATTCCCTCATGAATAGTTGAAGAACAGTAAGACACCATTACAGGGTGGAAAACAATGAGAACATTTTTTTATCACTATAGAAGACGAATATAGTTTTTTTACAGATTTCTTGGATAAATTCACCAAAAATGACAATATAATCTATCCAAAATGAGTGTTATATTGTTAATTCATAGATTTATTAGGTGGAAAGAGTGGTCATTTAATGAAATAATGTGAGGGAATATTTTATGTAATATTAATCAGTAAAAAAATTATAAATCAAGCATACATTATGTAGACTATATATATGTTTCCGGATGACTGAATCTTTGGGAACACATTGGGTAAATTAAATAATTAAATTTATGGAATATTTTAGTAGATTAATGTGTTTAATTTATATATAAAAATTGAATATGTAGTGGATTCCATTAATAGATACAAGGGGACAATACTAAATTAAATATGATTCACCATCATGATTCAAGGATAACATAATTTTATAGAACTCACATCAACTGATATTGATAATGACATTGAAAATCAGGTAATAAAAAACTATATTTCTTTTATATGATCATATTAAATGGAATGTATTTGTTGAATAAAGACATATAACAGAAAATAAAATGGAAAAAAAGTTTCTATTGAGATCATTGTATCAGTATACTACTAGAAGGTGGCAGTTTAGGTTATAATATAAACTTAGAACATAACTATTTTATTCCCTAGATAAGATATAACATCAGATGAAATGGTTCATGGAAACATTAAATTTATACTAAACAATTATATTTTAATAAGTAGATGTTATATTAAAAATCATGAATTTTATCATTGAATTAATGAAGATTCTATATTTGATAGATTATTATTAGGATAAAATACAAAGAGTAAATCCTAAAAGATTTCATGAAAATACTAAACAAGAATATAAAAATAAACATTTTCATTGTTATCTTCGTGAAAGAAAGGAAGAGATTTATAAATAATAACTTGAATGAGATCTTTGATGAAAATAATGATATTGATTGGAATTATGTGACTATAATAAATAACTTTAAGAAATTACTCATTTATTATTGAATATTAAGAATAAAAAATCTAAATGGGAGGAGTCTTATATCTCATAGAATAATCATATATAATATATTGATAAAAAAAATTCAATTAAACTTCAAGATGGATCAAAATATCATAAATTGAGGGGTGTAAAGTGGGTATTCAAAAATATATATGATGAACATAGAACTAGTTTTCAAAAAATATCATTTTATGTATATGTGATATATAAATATTGAAGGGTCCAATGATCCAGAAAATTTTTCATGAGTTTCTTTACTTGATTCAATTGAACACTTAATGGATGTAGCAATCCAATGTGGCTACAAGTTATTTTTAATAGGAATTAAACTATCCTTCTTGTATTAGGATCTAAAACATCATGTATATCTAATAAAACAAACTATTTAATTTATTGATAGTAATGAATTGAAATTATGTATACTGAACCATTAATTTTATGGACT
Organism: Viscum album; assembly: GCA_963277665.1. Taxonomy (NCBI): domain Eukaryota; kingdom Viridiplantae; phylum Streptophyta; class Magnoliopsida; order Santalales; family Viscaceae; genus Viscum; species Viscum album. The sequence goes on along the minus strand of OY728150.1, from coordinate 1,215,588,324 downwards.
AAAATATTCATTTTATTCATGGTATACCTGGTTTGATTCTAAAAAATGATACTCAAGTTTGAAAGAGAAGGTGATTATAACACCCTAGTTTTTGAGACATATTTTCATTCATTATACCATATTCCTACCATTTATTAATATTATTCCCAATTTTATTAATATATATGAACATTAGAAATAAATAAATCGTGAAAGATAATAATCAATGTAAAATGGTAAAAATATAGGCACGAAAATATTACTAATTCAGAATATTTTATATATAATTGATATATATTATGTTTATTATGTTATTTTCATTGAGAAGGATTATAAATTTTGATGATCTCTAAGTCTCATTTATAAATCAATTACAACGTCAAAATATTCTAAAATAAGGCACATTTCCAAAATCAAGAAATAAAATAACTCATCAAGTAAATCAATGGATAAAATAAAATCATAGGGGATCACCCCTTTAGTTTCCAATATTTTGAAAAAATTCAATTTGGAATATATATTTTTCTATGACGTATATCATAAATGATATATATTCCTTTAAATTGAAATATCTACCAGATAAATTCTTTATGAGATTATTAATTCTATTTTTGATATAATATAAAATGGTTGTAGAAATGTATTATAGCTATAAATTGTTCCATCATAGCGGTATTTCCATTTCTGACCACAATGATCATGCCAGTAATTTCCAAATTATGTTTTGGGAATACTCAACTTGGTCCATAGAGACATCCCACAACATCACTATTATGACATCTAAATATATCCCCATAGTTTGAAGGTATTGTGTTCCCTCTTAATTCCCAATCCATGTTGCATTTTATAAATCAATGGAATGAGGGAATATAAAATGAATTTAATGTTCTAGAAAGAGGTTATAAATAACCTTGAATATAATTTTTCATAAGAACTGAACTTCAAGATTATGGTTAATATTTCGACCATCTAGAAGGGTGTTCATTTTTTCTACAACTATAACCACCACAATTTCCAATTTAAGGGTAATGAATTAACTCTCATGAATTAATTTATTTTACTTATAAAATAAATTTATATTTTAAATTTAAATTTCTTTAATAAAAATACAGTATTTTGGAATTGAGAAAATGAAACAAATTTATTCAATAAATAATATTTTCCCTCAATAAATAGTTTTTAAAATGTTATTTTTTTGTCAAATTTATTAACCTAAAAAAGAATAAAAATAATAATTTAAAGTAAATATTTATGGTTATTAATATAAATAAACTAAATATAAAAGTAATAATTAATAATATTAAATTAAAATGTTAACCATTAATGGAAAAATAAAAATATTTTACTTAAATGTTTATATTATATGTCATCCACTATTATATAAATGTAAAATTGAATAATTATAAAATTTAAATTTAGTAAAATGAAATTCATTTTTGTGTTTAGTGTGTTAAAATTATATTAGTGTTAATTTCATTTATTTTTCTAAAAAAATTTATTTTATAGTGAACAGTAATAACTAGAGTTATTAAATGTACAATGAATTTTATGTCATCATCAAGGTATAATCACAAACTAAAATACTCAAGAAAATGTTATCTCGACCAAAGATATATTTTCATAGTAAAATAACTCAATTAAACACAATATTATTAATTCTTAAATCGATGAGTGACATGTTGGAACATAAAATTACATTATATTCTATATTTTTTTGGGAATTTTCAATTAATCAAGTATTCATAAGTTCAAATTATGTATTAGATTCGTTTCTATGTTAAATCACTCATATATTTAGTTATATATATATATATATAATGTTCATGGGTATTAATACTAAGGTTCTATATTTGTATAAATTCATTTCTATTCCTAAAAATACATTTTTTAAAAAATGTTTTAATGTATGTATTCATACTTATATTGACGTCAGTTGTTGTTTAATTTTGGAATTTTATTGAATTAAATGCATTTAATATTTATAAAATCATTTATAATTTACTTAATAATTTTGCATCATTTTCAGTGTTAAAAATAACTTTCCAAGGTAAAATTTTGAAACCTTGGTAGATTCTAAAATAAATTTCATGTTTTATATTAAATGATCAAGTAAGAAAATGAAAAAACAACTTATCATAAAATAGGTGTATTAGGGAATCAGTGACTAAAAATCATTTAATATTTCTTAAATATAAATTTCAATCCACTTTCCTTGAATATAATATTCTTATTAGATTTAAAAAAATATTTATTAAAATAACAGCACTATAATTAAAAAAGGACCCCTCCACCACCCAAGCCAACACAACCATTAAATTTTAATTCAACATTATAATGTACCATATTTACCGCCATAATATTCGTCTAACACAATATTATTCTGAGTTTTTGAAGAAATTTAATGCTCTGTATCTTTCTAAACACACAACAACCGATTTTTTATGAATATGGATATAATAAAATATTATTATTATTTAAATATGACCATTATAAACTAGTAATTTAACAAGTGAGTTTTAATATTGTTAAAATATGAAATATATATAAATGTACTGTTAAATAAAAATTCTTCAATAAATTAATTTTGAATAGTCAATTAAATTTTTTTATACTCATTATATTCTTCAAAAATAAATTTTCTTCATAAATGATTTTTAATATAATCTTAGGAGAAAATATTAAATAAGTTTTTATAATTTTAATAATTTTTATTTGGTAAAACTAAAATAATTTTTTAAATCATTATATCATAATTCGATAATGTTGAAACATTATGATTTTTGAAAAAGTCTAATTTGTCAATGAATAGAAAAAAATTAATTAATTTCATAGAAAACTATATTTTCCATTATATTATTTACAAATTATAACTATATTTTTTTATTGAAAATTTAGAGAGTTAATTTTTATTTATAATTTTTTTAATTCTATTGGTAATTAATTTCATATGATAATTATATATAAAAAACATCTTACCTAAAATAATTTTTTTTGAAAAAAAGTTTTCATTGTGTTTTTAAACTTATGTTAACTTATTTAACTTATATAAATGAAATCATAATAAATTTATTCTATATTTATAATATTTATGTTCAAATTTTGTTATTTTTGTTATTTTAATTTTTATAAATATAAATAGCATGTATAATATATAATTATTAATACAGTAAAGTTAAATCAAGTAATTAAAGATAAATATTAAATAATAAGAAATAAATATGACATAAAAATTTTATTGTATTCAATTCGGTGATTTTATATCTGATATATCCTTTAATGTTTTTAAAATAAAAAAACCTTGTGCCATTTTATATAATTTTGACTTTTTTATTATTTCTTGAAAAATGGTAATTATTTTTTTATTATTGTCCCTACATTTTTTGACATCGGGATAAAGGGGGGATATTTTTATTATAATTATAAATTTAATTGAGAAAAACAATTTTCAAGGTAATTTTTATCTAATTTTTATTAATGGAATAATAACCTTAAATTCTTACACAATGCCAACACATTTTTTACTCGATTAATAGAAAAATAAATTGAATTCTTCTCAAAATATTTAATGTCATATAATTTTTAATAATTATTTTTTCTACTAATTTATTATCTAAATATAAAAAAAAATATGTATGTGTTAAAATATTATTTTTTAATCTCTTTGATCTCATGTTGTATTCAAAGTCAAATTAAATGAATAGTTACCAATGTGACATTAATTATAATGTATAAGAAATAATATTTCATTAAATGATTTAATATAAAAAAATTTATCATCTCCAAATTAATTTTTATTTGGATTAAACTATAAAAAATTTTCTATTTATGATCCAATTTTCCTTTTTTATAATAACTATTTTTAAACTAAAAGAGTAATAATTTTTATCAAATCTATGTAATTATCCAAGTGGATTACATGGGTAAAAGATATAAATGTAAAACCAATTTCTAAAATCTAATAATATTATTGAAAGAGTTTATATAGACCCATAGATGTTTAATATTTTAAATATAACATTTAGGATACTTTTTTCTATGGGGAATAATTGACATTACGTTATTACCTTATGATATTTCAAGTCATTCCCTACCCTCTCCTATAAAAGGATACATACTATTCAGTTTTATTCACCTTCAGTAATATTTTTTAATCATAAAATTCATACCAAAATTAATTTTTAAATTATAATATCAATTTAGAGTGGTATTTATTTTGGAATAATATCTACCTTTGACGGTTAAAGGTGGAATGAAATGGAAGTTGTCCGAAAAAAATGGCATAGTATTTAGATGACTGTTTACATTTTTTTCCATCTTTAACCCCCTAATAATATAATTCAATAATTATACAATAATAAAACCATTATATTACATAAAATGAGATATTGTTATGCAAATTTTAAAGCCACTATCTTTAACATTTTATATAAAATGGGAAATGATATGATCATTCATGTATAAGACAGACTACAACCATGTGAACTAATATAAATATTTTTCCACCACCACATATCTTTGATAGTTATAATGATGGATTTAATTTTAATATATTATATTAGTGAAGTATTTAAAATTATATATGGTGAATAAATCATTTATTTTCTTACATTTCCTTCCAACAGAAAAATATATCACACTTTGTGGATTCATATGTATTCCATCTTCTACAAAGTGAGGTGATTTATTTTTTATAACCACATAAAATGGGATTTATAAATATGTATATATATAAATGATTTGTTGTTTTGGATATAAAAATAATTTTTGAAATATTAACTGGCACTTAACTTCATTCCATAATCTACATTAAATCATTGGTGCATTATTCATGCATACGTACTTCCAACCATGTACATGATAGTAATTTAGTTAATTTTTAAAAACCACATTTCAAGTTTGGTTCTAAGAGTGTAATTCTTGTATCAAATTATAAAATTTTCATTTTTCTTATTCTGATGACTATTGATTAATGAAATTTTTTACCAATGAGGACATTTTTATTTCATTTTCAAATATGGGCTGAATAACATCAAAACATCACAACTATATTGAAAACATTAAGTAATTTAATTTTACATGGTAATGAAATAAAACAAATAAAAAATAGATAATTTTCTGAAAAAATTTAATAATTAAATTATTTTTATTATTTATGCTGATATAGAATGTATATGTATCATTAGACTCATTAAAGATGGGTTTTTATCATAAAACCATGTTTTAATTTTTTTACATAACTAAATTTTTATAAATTTTATGGATATTTTTATATGTTAAAAAAATATTTCTAAAGGTCAACTTATGGATCTTTTGAATTTATTAAAATTTTTTAAAAATTCATAATTTTATGTATTTTATATAGAAAATTATGAAATATCAATTAATTATATAAAAATAATATTCTAATTTGTGTTATGAGGCTTAAATGAATATGTAGGCCATTGTAACTATTATTTTTCTTCATATCATACTCTACAAGATTTATTGTTTTGTTAAAAGTAAAAACTTATTTTTATTTTTTCTTTGTATTTTTAAAAATCTGATCAAATGGAATTAGATATTTAGATATCTATAAATTATTTTTTTATGAGTGTAAGAAATATATTTATAAGAATTAAGGAATTCATTCTTTATGATAATTATATTGTTTTTTATTTCATTTTTAATGAGAATTTATGGTAATGTTGTAAACCAATGATGAGTAATTTTGTTCTAAACCTTTTTTTACATAATGTACGATTTTTATTATCTCATGGAAATCAAAAACAAAGAAAAAAAAGTCAAAAAAGACAAAAACCAAATAAACTATCAAGGGGGCATTTAGTAATGTAATCTGACAGCGTCCTTAATAGATATGTCCACACCAGTTTGAGGGACATACCCGAGGAAGGTGAAAATCAAGAGAGGGTGGTCCTCGGATGCACTAGTGGCCAAAAAGTCAGCCAACATGTTCCCCTCCCCCACGTGTAAAGGATCTCACTATTATTGGAGAGAATCACCTTGTATTTGCGAATGAGGTAGGTGATCTTCCATGAAGGGGACATGTTACCCTTAAGGGATTCCCAAATGATATTAGAGTCGGTCTCCACTATAGTGAGGGGAATATCATTTGAAAGACAGATTTTCAGACCGACGTGTATCACCTTAGCCTCCACCATAAGGGAGTCCCCCTCACCAAAGATGGCGTTGAAAGCAAGATTGACTAATCCAGAAGGGTACCAAACAGTTCGTCCTCCCCTCATACCCCCTTCCCTCAAGACCCATACATTTTCAATTTCAACCAGATTCAAGGGGGATTTCGTCTCACCCAAGAGCCGGACCTTGGAGGGGATGGGGAGCCAGAGGGGCACACACTGTTGATATGTCTACAAAGGGAGGGTGTGGCTGCATGATGCCTATGGAAAGAGGCCAGATTAGTGATGAGAAACCTTGTGTGGAGATGTAGGCCATGAAGGGAGGGGTGACGCCCTGAATGTCGATCCTAGTTGCACACCTACCAAAGACACCAGAACCCCACCGCCAGAAGGATGGACCGGCCCTCCTCCTCATGATTAGTGGAGGCCCCATTGAACCAGCACAAGAAAAATTACTCTAGAGAAGAGAATTACCTCGACAAATCCATACACATTCCGAGATAGTTCACGAGGGGGAAAACCCTTTTGCTTCAGAAGAAAAGGTGGAAGGAGGTCTCCTCTTTAGGAGAAGAGCAACAGAAGCATCTTGAGGAAAGGGAAATGCCTTTGGCTTTGATAGCCGACTCTGTGGGGATGACATTGGACCAAACTATCCATATGAGAAAGATAAACATGGCTGGGTGATTTCATTATAAACCATTTAAGGCTTCTTCCATAATAAAACAATATTGGTGGTTACATTATAAATCATGAATGAGTAGGTCCATTATATCCTTCCAATGCATTGGGTAATTATTTCTTCACATTATAAATTATTTATGGAATATTTTCCTAATTATGATCCATGATTAGACCCTATCCAATATATTATGTGGTATGATATGTTATTCTCAAATTATTCTTTTTTTAGTTTTGGTGTTTCTTCATTATTTTGTTTATGCGAATTATTTTCCCTCCAATATTTTCTATAAAATGATTTATAAAAATAAATTTTCAGGAATTTTTATATATTGGGTTATACATTTTTTATTTTTATCTTAAAGGATATTTTTTAAGATGGAATTTTTTATAATTATTCATGTACTATCATTTTTTTCCTTAATTTTTATATCCCTTAATGAGATTTTTTTTGTTCTCATCCCACATTTTAAACTATTTTTCATAGTATTTTAAGGATGATTTAAAACATATATATGTTTATAATTAAAATCTTGAAAAATGTCTTAAAAAGAAAGAAAAATGAGATCAAAAACTATTTGTATTATGGAAAAAATATATACAATGTGGATGTTTACACTTTGTGGTAAAATATTAATTTGTGAAAGGATGGTGGACCAATCTTATTAAACACAAAAACATATTGATATTAAAATGTATAAAAATGAATTATTATCTTAAAAATTATAATTATGTAATTTTTAATGTTGGGTCCTGATATTTTGTATCAATATAATGGATTATATAACATTAGAGATTATTAATAGTGTCCTTTGGTGAAAACCCAAGGTATAAGGCCATGAATAAGAAAACAACCTTACTGTTTTTTGAGAAATTGATTATATGGGAAGACAATAAATATATATATATTTATATACTATTGGTGGAAGTAGATTTTTAAAGGAATCATCTATGTAATAACTCTGAAATGATATGGTTGACTATATCCTAACCATCATATTCATTCTTGTGGTGTTTTTCATTATTATGACAATAATATGACACTCCTATTTTATAAGAATGAGTTAATTAACAATATCATTTTAAACTACAATGATGTTTTTAAAAATATTATAATAATGGTGGGCCTATGTGAATCCTATGATTTAATACATTACAAATAATCTATCATGAATTGAAATTGAAATAACTATTTTTCATAATTAAGATTATTTTTTCTAACATTTTGATTTTTGGTTTAAGGAAATGTATAGAACCAAGAGGTATGGTGTTAACAATAAATCCGATATAAAAATTTAGTGACATTGAACAATTAAATATATAAATAACTAAAATGAATGATATTATGATTATTCATAACTAGTTATCATGATGAATGATTAAAAACAATTGACATAACCGATTCTCAGACTCACTAAAGAAGAGAAGGATCGATTTAATTTAGAATTTGTGTGGTGGATTACATATAGTAATGAAGGATAAATATCCATCATTTATGAAATTTTGATTGAAACACCCTGGAAAATGTCACAATATAATATGAAAATGATTTATGTGTGGAAAATAATCGAATATTGAAAAATATTTTTGACAAAAAATGAAGGGTTTGATAGAGAGAAATAAATTTAATTAAATATATATATTCTTAGTTTTATTTCATAAATGTGAAAAGTGTATATATAATCAATATCAATTCCCTCTTCAAAAGATAAACTATAAAAACATGGAAGGGCAAATGTTATACAAATCCTTAAATTGGATGAAATGAATTATTTGGTATTTGGATTGAAGAATTATATAGTAGAATTATTTTTACCAATGGTATTATGTTAATTAGATCATGGAACACAATATGACTATTTCAAATTAAATTTTTGAAAACATGCATTGAATGAAACTGATAACCAAGAAGATATATTCAGTTTTATGGTGTTAATTTATGAAAAAACATGATTATGGGAGATATAAAACTTAATATATAACTTTTTTATAGTTAAATTTTATTATTTTTCATAAATATAAAAATTATATTGTTTATGTAAATGAGATTTTATTAGTAACATTTAAAAATGATATATATTTGAATAAACGTTGATTTAGGTCATCATGGATTTTTTTTATTGAATTTTTAGATGTATGGAATATATTCAGTAGTTTATTATTAATTTATAGTGTGTTGATATTTGGATGAAAATATGTCTTCATGTGAGGTGGTCTAAATAACTATATATATGATCATGTTTTTTTAATTTTAGGTTTGATCATATATTCATGTACATTTTTACCCCTTTCATATTTTGAAGTGATGGGATTTTGAGGTTATTGGAAAAGATTTTCTTGGTCATGGGTAGAATAGTATATTGAATATCAAATTGCCATTTGGTTTTTTATATGATTTGATGTTATTATAACGGAATAGTGAGACATAGAAAAACTTTATTACTAAAAAGTGAATCCTTAATAAGGTATTAAATTTAAATATATTTATTGTCATGATATGTATTACCATTTATGTTAGTTTACAAATGTTATTCACAATATTTTGGTGATTTTAACATCATGATGACGTTATATAGTGTTTCATCAAGGTGGTTAATGATATTTTTGGAGACACTACATTATGTTGAGGTATATGTAGACAAATATGTTTATAATATTATTTTTCATGAAATGTTATATGGGAATAATTCAATATAATTTTTTTTAATGTAAGATAAAAGTTATGAGATCAAATTTTAGGATATAAAATTTATTAATTAGTTTCTTTTAAGGCTATTTATGATGTATGATAATTTTTGAAATTAACTAATTAAAACCTTCGTACTTAATATAGAAATTTAGTAGTTAATTTTAATAATTTTTTATATGAGGGTTATAAAATTATTATATTATATAAACCTATGATAACCATTCATTTATGGTCGATATTAAAAAACATAAAAAAAATATGATTGATATTATTTTATTAATTTTCAATTTGATTTTACTACTTTATACAAAAAAAAACATTTATCTAGAATAATCATCATTTTGAGAAAAGGATAAATGGATATTGAAATTGAATAAATCATTATATTATACTTATCAATTATGAGATTTTTAATATTTTATTGGTGTATATTGTAAATGATTTCCTAAAATATATGAAAATTATATTGAAGAAAAAGTTATACTATTACCACAATTTATAATGAATTGATGTTCTTTTCATACCTCTTTGTTTTACAGTTTTTTGGTTGTTATCATTTTAAAGAACATTCACCTTCATGTAATCAATGATCTCTATCATAATACATAATTATTTAAATGTTATGTGTTTCTTATATCTGTAAATTTTCCTATCCCACCAATGATTTCTTATTTTAAAAATGAGTTATGTGTTATTATACATAGGCATTTAATTTCCCTTTCCCAGTTTTCATTAGGATGTTGTATTAACCCTTTGAATGGTGTGGTATTTTTAAAATTTTATTTTAATATGTTAACTAATTTTTTATGAAGTCGACATTGAAAATATATAGTGCATATTTTTTAAAGTCGGAATAGAGTAACACTGTTAGTTTTTAATATAACATTATGCTCAATATCTTACACAACATGAAACATCAAGCATTAATTGAATTGAGATATTATTTTAAAATATATTTTTTTAATGTGTCCATTATAATTTATCCATTGAAATGGTTGGTATGAATATGATAAACAATATTATAAAATTCATATAAATATCCTAATAAATAAAAATTTACTGATAAATTCATACTAAATAATCACTTAATATTTATTATTTTCATTTTATTCTTTAAAAATAAGTTTTCATCAAAATTGGGATGTTTTCTTTTTATGAGAAAATATATTAATTAATATCTAAAATTTTTGGAAATTGTATAAGATTAAATTTATGTCTTTTTTGAAAAAATCATTTAAAAATTATATTATAATAGAAATTTTTATATTTTCTTCCAACAAAATGATACATTTAATATGAATAGTGATGAATTCTAATTTTTTTTGATTAATGTATATTTATTTAATGTATTTAGAAAATAAATATATATTGGGGGTTTTAAAATTTAACTAGTTCTTGTTGAACAATAATAATCCAATTATAGTATAGAGAATGAATTTTATACTTTATTTTGGTAAATAAAAACATTTTTAGTGAAAATATATCTTTCAAAATAAAAACTAATTTTCATTGATTTTTGAATTTAAATCATCAATTAATTTATACAACTTTTAAAAACTATATAAAGAAAATTTATTTCAAATTTTTAATCATTGGTTCTAAGTTTTTTAGAAAATTTCCCTTTTATTTTTGTTCATTATGAATAATAACCAATAGAATTAATTGTCACCATGAAAAGGGTAAATCAGTTAAATAATGTTAAAATAATAATATTTGTACTACAAAATTCTCTTTGATACTTTCCTTTTTCTTATAGTATTATTATAGTTATACTATTTTTATATATGTTTCATAAATATGTCAATTTAGTGTCATATTTCATTGTTTTTTGCGTTTATATTATTTTCAGAAAGAAAATGTCAAAAATATCATTCTCTTTATTATATTATCTAAATTTTATAAATGGAGATAAATATAAGTTTTAATAATTTACCAATGTTTATTAGATATATGAATATTATTTTAACCACTTTTATTTGTTTCTAATTTTTTGTAATGAAATAATTGCTTTAAATGTTACTGAACCCCGACAAATTATTCATTCAATTAAAAAATTAAAATAAATGATTCCGAAAATATTAAATGTAATATTATTCAAAATATCATTTTTTGAAAAATTGTTTCAAGAAAAATATATCATGTTATGGATGTGGTAATGGATTATATCTTAATTTTTTTTATATCATGTAGTTGTTAACGTCAAATTAAATGAATATTTCTTAATTTGAAAGTGATGATATTTTATAAGAAATTTTATTTTATTAAATAATTTATTATTGTAGGAAAACTTATCTCCAACTAATGGATTGAGATATAGTTCAAATTTATTCTATATTCTATTTATGGGAAAATATAACATTTATAATATCAATTAAAACATTTATAGAGTAAAAATACTTGTAATCATTGTAATTGTGAAAAGTATTAATAGTGTGTTAAAAAATAACCAAATAGAAATATATTAATTAAAATTATTAAAAATTTATTTTATGTGATTTTTTCAACACATACTCAACCTTTACTTTCTGTATCTCACTTATATCCATTTTTATATGAGAAAAAATTTATATTAATTCAATCTTATTTGAAATTAATATACTGAGCCTCTTTTCGCATATAAAAGGGTTATTTCTCTATATTTATCCTCACACATAGAAAGTCTTTTAATTTATAAAATTCCTACCTAAATACCTTAAAATGAGATTTATACATGTTATAAAGATATTTTTTGGGTATAATTCTACCTCATTAATATATTATTTAAACATGATGAAAAATAAAAAGAATATCATAAATACACATATATGTTATTGTGTGATGGAATAAACAATATCTATCTCAAATTCAATCAAATTAGAAATGAAACTATAACTCTAATGTACAGTGGACTATAACATCGTGAACCGATATAATTTATTTTCCACCACCATCTATCATAGTTAAAAATAATGATAGATTTAATATATATATATATATATATGATATTAATGACAGAAATATAATTTTGAAAATATAATATATATGCTATTTTATAAACCTTCCATCCTTTTAAAAATGATAAAATCATTTGTGCATACATGCGGATTACCACCTTCATGAGGTGAGATGATTCATTTTTCATTTCCAATTCACATGGATGATTTATATAAGTTTTGTGATAAAAATATATTATATTAATGTTATAAAAATCACTATAGAAATGAAAAATACACATATAATTTTTCTATCTAGATTTTTGAAAAATTTGTAATGTTACTAATGTGTATATACAACCTATTATCCCTATAATAGTAAAATAATTCATTTATCATAACCATATTTCATGTATGGTTTTAAATGTAAAATTTATTTATATAAATTATATATATTTTATTGTTATTATTCTATAGATTATGGAATAAGATCCACATTTAAAATAATCCCCCTAATGATGATCTTTTGAAAAATGATCTTAATATCATCAAATTTTATGACATGAACATAAATTGTAATGTAATAGGATATAACATGGTAAAAAAATAGGCTGAATAATAAAATTGAAAAATATTATTATGATGGTAAATAATTAAAAAATATATTACTAAACATGCTAAAAAATACATGGATTTTCAGACTCACAAAATGGGATAGATTCATGTATCGCCACTTTTTAAATGTTTTATTGATTCATTTTATGAATATTTTTTATTAATAAGAATAATATTAAAAAATTTTAATCGATATTTTAATTTGTAAAATAATAAATTATAACATGTTTGTTTCCATTTTTTTATTTATTTATTTTATTGAGATGAATATTTGGATGTATATTATAAGTAATTTTTAACATTTTTTACCAAATAAAGAAGACATATTATATTTTAATGTACAAACCTCAGTAGAATTTCATATATCTAAAAAATTATTTAATGTTTATAATTTATTTATAATAAAAAATATTTTATTAAAATGAAGGAATACTTCTCCAATGTTATGTGTATTTTCTTATAGTGGGTTTATTTGGAAAGGATATCTTGGTATCTAGAAATATGTTTCTTATGGGTGAAACAAATATTTTTATAATAAAACATCTCTAAATATGGTTTCATCCATTATAAATAATAGATGGATGGTTGTATTATATAGTAATGATGTCAGGTTTTGTTATAATCAATGGTGGGGTTATTTTGTTTTAAAACAAGGAAATTTAGTTATTTTATAACATAAGGTATTATAGAACAGTTATACCCTAAAATACATTGTGATATATTTACTACTAATTAAACATTATGTATGGGATTACATATTAATCATGATCCATAATGGGACTTTGTCGACCATGTGATTTTGTATGGGCAGTTAGCTTCGAATTATTCTTAATACATGTTTTTTGTTATCACCACATTTCCTCTTGGAGTATTAGTTTCCCATCAAGATTTATTTTTGAAATGTTTAATTAATTTCATGGGGAGAAAAGTTAATTTCGTGGGTAATTAATTTTTTTATAATATGTTTTGTTTTTAAGATATGAAAAAAACGTTCAAGAACTAACATGCTTCATTATTCTTTCTTATATACATTATAACTATTTTTTTCTCATTCAATGTTATAAAATTTTCCCATGATATTTTAAGGATGAGTAAATAAAATGATAAGGGGATGATAAAAACATATAAAATTGTTTATTAATAGAATAATTAGTGTATCATTAATGATTTTATTGTTAAAAATAGACTCTAGGTTGAAGTATTCAAATTATGATGTAATATTTAATTATTTACCAGTGATAAACAATTCCTCTAAGACACTAAACCTTAAAAATCCAAAATTATATAATAAATAATCCATGACCGAAAACTAATTTTTTTTTTTAATTTTTTGTGGTAGGTCCTTATAAAAAAATTCTTAGTCTCTTAGTTTTAGGAAAATTATCTAACTCTTTCTAAACCAAGAATTCTTCCAAGAGAATATATGATTTATTCATTGTATGTAATATATTTTCATAAATATTTTTTTATATTCTTCCCACACATACTCTGAATTCATATTATTCTCATAGATACTATCTAAAAAAATTAATTATTGTTCTTCGAGGGTGATGTTATATTAAAAAAACAATATATTGAAGCTCTTACAATAATTATGACTTGTTCTTATTGAGGTATGTTTTACTACATGCATGAATGATGCTATAAATTTTAATCAATTTTATTTTTAGAAAAATAACATTTTGAGTGGCATGATTTTAAAATTTAATTTTTTTAATGTATATATATATATATTTGTCTCATTATTCATGTTTCAGATTTTACTCAATAAAAATTATGAAAACAACATTGTCACAGATTTCATATCAAATATCTGCAACTAAAAATCCTATGGAATGAAACTATGAATTAATAAATAACTATGGAACTACTATTACATTAAATTTAATACATTGAAGATGATAAACACATGAATGTCAAATGATTACCAAAATTATTATATCAAAATATATAAGGAATAGTTGAAAAAACTAAAAACAAATAATAACAATAAAAAATGTAACTAAAAACTATTTTATTAATAAATATAAATTTTAAATATGAAAGGAATCAAAATAAATATGATATTAAATATATTATAATGATCTTTATTTTATTATATAGGTATTAAATATGTTTTTTTAAAATTGTAAATTCATGTTAAAAGCAGTTTTCCTAAATTTATATTCCTTGATATAGATTTAAAATTTTTATCCTATTATTCCAAGAAAGTATATCATTAATATCAATTTTTTTTATAAAAAAATCTATTTTATTCATATTATTTTAAATATCATTTTTTTACTTTTGTTGAACTTTTTAAATTTATATTATCAAAACTATAAGTGGAGTATTAACTCAAATTTCATTCACTGAGTTATATCCTACTTGAAATGATTACATTAATCTAATATTATGTAAAATAAATGAATTAATTTTTTTATTTTTTATTAAAAAATTTTAAATTTTATTTACATTTCATTCAAAAAATCAATTCCTTGATATAATTTTTCTTCCCATTTTACGTTATTGTAATGGGTTTCCATTCAATACTGCCACTCATTTCATATGTTTCTCATAAATTATATCTATTATCATCCATTACTCATATTAATGCTATATAATAATTAAATTATTATTTCTTCATGTGATTTATATTTTATTATTAGTCACATTTCCTCTATTTGATATAAAAACATCAACCATTTTTTCATAAGGGTTTCTTTTCATATATCACTTGTTTAATTATAGATTATTTATGGATGATTCTAACATGGGGGAATTATATGTTATTTTTCTTAATAAAAACATTAATGTCATTCAAAATTATTTATTTTGAGGGGTTGCATATCCTCTTATCATTTTACATCAATCTGTTTCACAATTCCACAAAACGTATGTTCATAGGTAGAGCTTACCATATTTATCTATTATAGTCACAAGTAAATTTTATTCATGTCAATATTATTATATTTTTCATTAATACTAATCATAATAAAATAATATTTTCTTATTGTAATTTTTATGGAATGTTACGTTATCTTGAATGTTTTAAATAGAATCTATTTAAAAATTTATTGATGGATAATTTTTTTACATTAATTACGAAAGTGTGGTACCAATATATATTTTTTATTATTTTATTTATTATAAATTCTTCAACTATTATAACAATTATTATTAATTAATATTCCTATTAAATAATATATATTTATTAATTACATGTAATACCCATTATTTTTTGAATTTATAAATTTTTAAAATATTGCTTGATATTTTATAAGAATAAATAAAGGTATATCATTCAACTTTTGGATAGTTTTATTATCTACTGTAAATTTACTATCTTTAATTTTATTAATATTTAAAGCTAAATTTTTTTGAATTATTTTTATATTATGGTTATATATGCCATACAATCATCACCATGAAATGGATATTTGACTTGACATAGATATTTGTTTTGTAACCATGATGAGTAATATTTATGAAAACTAGTTTTACAATTTCACTTCAATTTCCCTCCCAAATAATAAAATACATATCTACAAAAAATATATGATTCATGTATTTCTCTTTAAATGAAATTTTGAAGGATTTATTTTGTGTGATGGTACGTTCAATATCAATATTCTAATTCTTTATATTTTCTTATGTGATACCTTCCACAAATGTTATGTATCACATCGTCATATAAATGTTTTCTAATCTATGTTAAAATACTATATTGTTTTATAAATTACAAGGGATGTGATCTAATTATACCATCCTATACACTTTTTTATTTTATTATGATAATATATTTTTTTAAATATTTATGAAACCAATTTCCTTCACGTGAGTTAAGTAACTTATGATTACAAATGTGTTAATGTTTTGGTGGCACATATATGTATGGTTCATTAATTTAATATTTGATGATGGAATATTTATGATGCTATTCCATTTATGTGATCGGGAAATGTTAACATCTTGACTTATTTTTTTTCTATGATTATTTTTATTAATAAATAGGGAATTTTTAAATTTATTGTATTGATAATTTATTCCCTTTAGATGATGAATTCATTCATCTGATAATTTATCAGTAGACCATAAAATTATATATCCCTTAAACACATTGGAACGTCACAGTAGAAAAACATTAATGATTTTTTGTAATATGTCATACTTACATATTAACGATTTATTTGGATGAGCCCTTAATGGTAATATTAAAATTTTAGACATTATGCATTCACTCACTTTTAAATAATATTCTTCATATAATTATTTATACTTTTCTATTTTAGATGGATATATATCACTATTTTTTTAATAGTGATATGAAAAAAAATTATTCCTCCCATATTAATCAATCCCTGTTTATGCCATGATATAATTCTTTATGATCTACAATTTTCCATGAATTAGAGTGAAAATTTGATATATTTCCATATCCAAAGTTTATTTTCAAGGGTATTATATATAATATTTTTTGAACTATATCATGTCAATTAAAAACTTCGAGAGATATTTAGGATTAATTTTAATAAAAGGAATTGTTTAAATATTTTTAAAAATGTGTATTTTATAGATAAATATATGGGTTTTATTATGATAACCTTAATGTGTACTAGTTATTTAAAACTAAAAAAATAAAATGTTTTGTATTACGTGTTTTGTAAGATATTTTCTATAAATAAAAGGTTTATGTATGATAAAAAATTTTCCAGTGGAATTTATATCAATGAAAATGTGCGATGAATTATTTTTTAGCATTAGATATGAGTGTGTGAGTTTGTTTATTCATAGTAACTATCGAATTTAGTGCCTAAATAATATTTTTTATATACTATATTTGAGTGTGCGGTTCAAGGGATTCTAAGTTGGAATATAAACAGGTTATGGATATCTTTAGGGGTTATTTTATTATTAGATGAATATAATGTATTAGTTTTAGATACCAACGTATTTATTTATATTTATATATTATTATATGTTTAATAGAAAAAAATAGTCTAGAGATCACATTTTATTATATTTTTATAATATTGATGATATATTTGATATATGTTTTTGTATTCTATGAAGAATAAATGATTAAGGTATACAAATAATTTGTGGTTGGATGTAACTTGTTAATGTGGAAATAATTTTTAACAAGGACAATTCGTTAATAATTTTTGGCTAAAAATTTGAATAGTATAAATAACCTTGTGCATAAAAAAGTTATTTTAAAAACTTTTGATGTTATTTTAGAAAAAATTTATATATTTTGGTCTAATTTATGATAAATGTTATATTAATCAATATAAAATTTTATTTTGTTTTGTGATTAAAGGGTAATATGATTTTATGAATCATAGGTTTCCATTATTTATTGGTACGGATAATACCATGAAAAATCATGGTAAATTCACATTTTGTCATTTTTATTGATAGGTTTTTTAGTATTAAATGGTTCAATATTAATGTATTCTAATTTAAAATTAACGAGTTATAATTTATGCAATGTTTCATATCCAAAATGCGAGTATAATGGGTTAAAATGATAGTGTAATAGGATAATACATCTTATGATTTATTTTTCAAATTAATATATTTATATAGTATGATTTTATTTAATATTATCTTAATAATTTTATTTTTTTGTATTTGGTTGAGTAGTGGATCTTGAAATTGAATCTCTAAAATGTATGTTTCTAGAAAATCTTATAAATAACTAATTATAATCAATTATAAAAATGGTTATGAAAAATGAAAATCTAAAAATATCCCAAATACAACTTCATTAATGAGATATGTAGAATTACCTAAGACAATTAAGCTGATACCACAATATAAATTGTATCTCGATTCTTTTCTATCATATAGACACAACAATTTTCATTCTGAGTGACAAATTTTTGATGGGAAAATTTCTTTCAGGGAGTAGAATGTAACACCACTTGTTTTAGGACATATTTTCACTCCTTAATCTATATATATATATATATATATCAATTATAAATATGTTATTATATTATATATTTAATTATTAAAACATTATAAAGAAATAAATCATATCAGATATGAATCAAAATGAAAGGGTACAAAACCATTAAGTTTATTATTAACGATTTTAAATTTTCAATATAATGTTAATATACGTAAATATTATTTATATTATAAATCTAAACATTATAAATAATATATTTTAAATAGAAGAAATTTTAAAATGATAGTGAAAAAAAATTATTTCTGAAAATTAATTTTATTATAATAAAACTATTTGAATATAAATTTTCATCTAAGTGTAATTACCAATAATTTTTTTTAAATAAAATAGTATCATGAAATAAATTTATTTTTTTTATATAATTAAATAAAATATAATAAATAACAATGTAAATATAGAGAATAAAAATTTAATCAGTCTTGGAAAAACAAATTTGTTTCATTTAAAAAAAATTTCTTTTCTTTTATATCTTATGAATTTATTTAAAACAAAAAATTAAAAATCACTAAATTATAATTTGAAAAAATGAAATCTATTTTGGTAAAAGTGCTATAAAATTTATCTTTGGATTATTTGTTTAAATTTTTCATGATGTTGATTATTGATTAAATATTTAAAATAAATTTTTAAAAAATTACATAAATTTTATAACATAATTATGAAATAATAATGAATAAAATATTTATGGAACAATTTTCTTGAACAAATATGTATTTTTGAAGTAAAAAAATTCATATAAAAATAATATCTTCAATATATGAACTGATTTTTTATATTTTGTTACCTATGATTATAGTTTGTAATAAAAAACTATTGATGGTCATTTTCCTTTAATTAAGTATTTATAATATTACATTAGGCTTTTTATTTAATTGAAAGTAAAATTACTAAATTTGTTTTATCAATAAAAAATTTATTTAATGTATGTCAATAAAATATGACTAAATAATTTTACATTAATTTTTTTAATTATATATTATATAAATGTTGTTTTTCAATTTGTTAGGAATAATTTTATTGATGTAAATATTTATCAAAAATATAATTAAAAATCAATAATATATATTTAATATTTGAAATTATAATATTCATTTTATTTAATAAGTTCAATTTAATTTGATTTTATTTATAATATTATGAGTAACAAATAGTCATCATAAAAAATTTTGAAATACAATAATAATTTAAAAATAAATGATAAGGACATAGAATATTATATAACATTATCATTAAATAAATGTGGAAGGGGAATATAGAAAAAAAAAATATTTTCTTCATTGGTTTTTATTTTTGGATCAATATTTCATGAATATGAAAATAATTTTAAATTGAGATATCATTGTTATAAAAATGTCACCCCCTTAATTATAAAAATGTCCACTCCACCACCCTTTTTATGAAACAAATAAAATTACAAAAATTATCTATATTACAATTTATTTTATTTCATAATATTGTTATTACATACTCTTATTCTCAAACTCTCTTTAATATCCTATAATTACTTTAATATATAAGAGGCATCAAAGGAGAGATATGATTTCTTTTAATGTAATAACTTCAAATTAGCCTGTTTCATTTAAATTATTATACAATATGTTATAAATTAATATTTTATTATTTAGTAAAATCAATATAATATTATTAAACTTGTATAATTATGGTATAATAATAAAATATCATCATCATCAGATGGATCCATTATTTATAGTGTGTTCTTCCATGGGTAAGTTGAACCTCCTATAAAAATTATCCTTTAAATTTTTAACATAGATAGTTATGGAAACCTAATTAAAATTATGTTATTATAATAACATGTAAACAATGTTTTAAAAAAAATAATATAAATGTTTCAATTATTTTTTAATATGACACATTTAATCCATTGAATATTATAAAAAAATATGACAGGGATTCCATCATGGAAAACCTCACTGAAAACAACCTTAGAATGAACCTAGAAATTCATAACTCATAATGGAAATTATATTTCAATACCACCAATATTTCTATGATAATTAACTCCTAAACATGAAATTATGACTCTAAATATTATATCAAAATATAGAATGAATGATTCAAAGTTATAAAAACTACTCATCAATATAAACTAGAAACATGTAATATATGAAGAAGAAATTAATATAGATGGTAATACACATGAGTAATATTAAGAAAATTTTTATTAATTAGTCTTACTATATTATCCATGAAGATAATGTATGTTATTCAATGAGGGAATCCAAGGTAATTATACTTTGTCTCAAATCTCATTCCTTGAGACATGTTTTGAATTATAAACCAATTAGTTATTTAAATGTTTTACTAACTATCCATTGAATTTTTATATCACGCATAATATTATTTCTGTGTGACTTTAAACACTACATTATGATTTCATTTCATGTAAAATTGAATTATATCATACCAATTCCTTAAGGTGTTTCATAACTCTATTTCAATTTATTTTTTTTAAAATATCCCTTCATTAACTCTGTTATTCTAATATTATCATAGTTTTTACCTTATAATTTGTATTGTATAATTCCACTGATTTTAAATATATTTATATTTATTTCACATAATATATTAATTGATATATTCTTACATCACATGATATGTGCTTGGTATGGTTTTCATTCTCCATGTCTGCACTCATTTGAATAATTTTCATTAAAATATATATTTTACCTAATATGTCTCAATATATGATTAATAAATGTTCACATTATAATTTCCCATTTATTTTTGATAACTTTATGTAATATTTTACACCCTTGTGTATTTTTATTTTATACCACATATTATTCTTGATGTTTTAGTTTTTAGTATCACATTGAAATTAATATTGTCTAAATTTAATTACTATTCAAGTAAATTAAATGTTATTTCACTTTATAAGACCATTTATTCTAGTATCATTCAATTATTTCTATTTTCTCTAAGTTTTCATACCATTTTAATATCTTTCAGTTAACAATAAAATTGAAATGATATTCATTAGGGTTTCTAAACTTATCTCTTGTTTTTTTGAAGAAATATTCCCCTTCATCGGTATATTATTTACTAAAATTAAAAATATTTACTTATATTATTTAATTAATTCCCAATGTCATTTTTTATTTTTATTTACTTAATTAGAATAATATTAAAAGGACTATATTTTTCATTCTCTACAAGGTTCATCTTAAAACTTCATTATAAGACTATGTAATGAAACTCATTTATAATATTATCTTAATGAACATGATTTCCTAATTTTATAATTGTTTTTATTATTGAAGAATATTGTTTTTGTTTTATATATTTTCCAAATAATTTACGTCCCACTATTGAGTAACTATTACATTTTAAAAATAAATCTTCATAATTAATAATAATAAAAAATGGGATTTAATTATATATATATATATATATATATTTATTTTTCTTAATCCGAATATTTTTTTTGTTTAAATTCATTAATTTTCATGGATTTAATATTGTTAATTCTTTTAAAATTATGGATATAAATGTTCTATTTGTATCCCCTTGAAATTGATATTTTATGTAACTTATATGTTTTATACTAATAAATTAAAAATTGTTTTTAAATATTAATATCAAAATTTTAAATCAAATTAGCTCCCAAATATTAAATAATTATCTATATTATAGTTATTTTTCATTTATAACTATTTGAATTAAATTTTGATGTCTTTATTTAAATAAATATAACATTAAATATTAATGATCCAACTCTAGATCACTTCTTATGTCATACCATCTATAATTTTTAAGTAACCCATCATATTATGGATGACTTATTATCTATTTTAACATCATATAGGGTTCCTATAGATCACAACAGATATGATCTACTGATAACATCCAAATATTTTCAAAAGATTTATTATTATTATGATTTTTTGAAATCATCATTAATCTTAATTTTCTCTAACTGGATAGTTAATCATTGATTTCAAATTTTTATCATGTCTATTTTATACACATATATATTGTTTTTTGTCATTATATGGGATGGAGGGTGAGACTGGGATCTTATTCCATTTATTTTCTTTGGAAATATTAACATTCGATATACTTGTTGTATCATTATGGATATTTATTTATTACCAAGACATGTTGGTCATATATTTTATTGTCTACACATTGTATTAATACGATTAATGAATTTTACTTATATAGTGAAATGTGGGGACCATAATAATGTTTCCACTTTATGAATCAATAGGTCTCATGAGAAAAAATGGATTGGTTATTTGATGTAATCCTTACCATGTTATATATATATATCATGGCATGGGACCTTGATGGGAATGTATGTAAAACTAAGATTATGCATTATATCCATATAAAATTAGTTATTATTATTCATTTTATTATTTATATTATTTTCATATCCCTACAAATATTCTTTTGTTATGTTTATAGATAAATAGAATATTTCAATATTATTTATTATTGTCTTGTTAATATTGAATTATTTATTCCATTATTGATTATCTTGAATGTTAACTGTTAATAACGAATCGTTCTGTAAGATCTTAGACTTCTGTTGTGGCACATCCTTATTTAAATTATAGTTTTAATAGAATAATTATTGTTAATTAAATGTTAAAATGGTAAATGAGGGGTTTCATGGGTGTTTTGGGTGTTCGAGATGAGAATGAAAGGGGACAATGGACATGTAGTGAATGTTTCGCCATTGTCATAAGGTTAAGAGTAATTGTGTTCTCAAACCATGCTGACTAAGTGCAGGGGTGAACGGTTGAGTAAATCATAAAATGAGGAAGAAAAAATTGTCATTTATTGGATTGATATGTTTCATATGGTTGGTGTATGGTTTTTAAAACTGTGTGGGGTCCCCAAAAAACTATGGGACTTATCCACTATTGGACAGATGTTGGGGCTTTTTTAGTGCATGGTTTGGTATACTGTGTGGAAAAATCGTGTGCCTCATTAAAAGTGGGATTTTTCCATTTTCCCATCAATATTTATGTGCTCTCACCATATTTTCTTCACTATTTTCCCTCCAAAAACACTAGTGAAAAAACTAAATACCAAAATCATCCAGACATTCAATCTCTATCATTTTTGTTCTGTTTTGAGTGTCGTTGGGTGTAGATAAAGATTTGGGTATGGCTAACATTTATATTTGATATTTATTCCATATTATGGTTTTTATATTTTTTCTTATTATTCTAAATACCAAATACCATCTCGTTATAGTGGATCAGAGGTAGGGGATTCAGAAGGTGTTCATATTTGACTGAATAGGTAGTGTTGGGAAAGGTGTTGTCTTTAGAATAGAGGTATCTAGACTACAAGTTATATCCCATTGTCTTTATGTTTCTTAATGTGTATCGAGTTATTTTTTGGTTGTTATCTTGTTATGTATAGGATTATTTAGAATGATTTGTTAAATTTGTTGGTTAATGGATGGAATTAAACCCTTGTAGTCCTTTTGGTATGCTTTTAGATTGATTTAACTCATTATAGGGTCACCCATAGGGTGTTCCATCAGCCAATATGTAAATAGGTATCATTAGGCATAAAAGTCCTTTTTTATGAATTATAAACCCTGATAAATGTGTTAACATGTTGGGTTGGGTTATAAAATGTCACAAGGGTAGTTGTTTCTATTTGACTACAAGGCATTATAGGTTGATTGGAACATTGTTGAAGGGTTACATTAATTGAGGTGAATCTTTTAAAAAAACATATAGGGTGTAATGAAAACATGTACATTATTTAATCCATAAAAAATGTCAATGTAAAAATGGGCTAAATCGTATTGGTGGTTTATGGATTTAATGAACTATGAATTGTAAATTATGTGTTTCTTTCTTGATTATAGTTTATAGAAATATTTTATGTGGTTAATTGATATTAATGCATGTTTTCAGGGAATCATGTTGTTTGATATTGGACTATGGATAGTCATAAGTCTTGATTTGGGACGATGCTCTAAACCCAACCCTTTGAATGCATGGGTTTGTGATTTATAATGAGTCTCTAGTCCCCTAAGTGTTTTATTAGATGAGATGACCTGAATGGAGGCTCCGATGTAAGTGTGATGTAATAGATTTGTAAAGGATTACCTAGTGATATAGGGAAATTGACTTATTCCCTTGTTCTTATTGGTTGACTAGAATTGGGCATTATGTTTTAAATGAATTAACAAACCCAGAGAACAAATAAAAAAATAGTTTATATGAATGATGTAATTAATGAAACCCTATTTAACATTTTTTATATTCTGATTCCATTATAAAATAGACACACTATCTGTTCAGAATGTATATTTTGTGGAATCCATTGATGGTGGACTACTGAGTTGTACTCTCACCATGATTGGTTCTCTGTTTGGTACTTGAGAAGATTTTATGTTTGCTGGTCAGGAAAAGGGAAAAGAATAAGTCATAGAGGGTTGATATGGGAACATGTTGTTCATAGATGTGGAAACTGAACAATGTGGCAAAACCAATTTTGTGGATTCATTATTTTTATTATTTTAACTTTTCATTACAGTTGATACTCTATTAAAATTTAATTTCATGTGTACTTTTGGTTGAGGTCGTGTACCTAGTTTTGGGAAATTTTATTAATATATGTTCATATTTTAGAGATTGTTTATCAATTAATTCATGTTATCTACTATATATTACTTTTAAAATGAGGGTATCGTATCCCCATGAAATCCATTCGACTTGTGATTCTAGATGGATTCTTATTGAATATAAGGAGGTATGCCTGAGGTCATGTGGTGAATCGACTTAGGGAACCAGTTTAGTGGGATCTAGGTTGGGAAATTCACATTGTTCTATCATATGCGTTTCTTTTATATTTACATACAATTTAGGAATGGTAGATAGGAGATTAGGATGTGTTGGTGTTTTTGTAGTGATATTATGCTTAAGATTAAGTGACCATTGTGTAGTGGAAAAGTGATTTTCCTAGGGGGGATTTGTTGTTCTTGATGTGTGTTGTTATAATTGAATGATATTTTTTTATTGGGTGATTTACTTGTTGAGTTATGTGACTATTTAATAATTTTTGAATAATTATATAAATGGGAAAAGGAATAAGATTCATGCATTATTTTATGAACCTATGCATATAAGTGGCATGTATCATGTTAGGAACACGTGAGGACGGTGTGTGAGACCAGATAGACAAAATGTAATTATTTTCATTGAAATTATTGAATATTTAGTTCTTAATAAAGATAAGGAAAATGGGTAAAATGAATATAATGTGAAATAATTTATAGTGAATGGTTTATAATTAAGATCCATAAATATTTTAAAATGTTGTCAAAGTAATTCGAAAAAATGGTATGTTTTCTATGTCAAAAATATTTATGTTTCTATTATAAAATTGACTATGAATGGGGTCTAATTGAAGAATTGTGACTATATTAATCGGTTTGAACATTTTTTACCACAGACCAAGGTAGGTATCAGTAAGGTAGTGAATGATGTGTGACGATATCCCTTGGGATAGTGTATGTGTAATGGGTTATTAAGGATAATGGAGATTCCTTTTTTCAATTGTGGATGGTGTGTGTTATGTATCTGAAGTTATTTGTTTGGAATTATAAGACGATTCTACCATGTCACTTCATGTCGGTAAGGCAATAAGAGGATGTCACTAAGAATTCCCCTCTATAAACTGAGTAATGAAACCCATTGAACAATGGTAATTGGGGATATAATAAGTTCCATGTGAAAATTTCCCATTTTATGAATATTGTGTATCGATACCTATGGATGGTTCTGCTGAGCGTGTCTGAGGGGACTAGGGTGTTTCAGTTGTATCACCATCCAACTTTTTCTATAGTGAGTAGACCTGATTTTCTTGAATTTTTGGTGAATTATATTCATAAATTTCTTGACCACATAGAGGCTCCACATGGTAATAGATTTATGATACAAAAATTTATGTTTTTCGGACTAGAAAAATACTAGTGTGATATTCTTGTTCAAATATATATGACTTATAGTATGATATGAAATTATTTCCATGAATATTTTTTAGAAAATTTATATATGAATACCATTAGGTAGGGAAAATTTTTGGTGTTTATGAGGTTGATCATGGGGTCTATGTTAGTGATGGATTATGCTAGCCACTTCACTAAAATGAAACACTTTGTTCTATTATAGGTAGAGGAAGAGGAAGGATCGAGAAAAAATTCCACGGATGGAAATATAGATGGTAATAATTCATATGTAAATATCGCATGTTTGAAGAGGGTTTATGATATAGTGGATAAAGAATTTATTTCATAAGGGAATATCAACAAGTATTCTATTGGTGGACATACATATCATGTTGGGTGACCTAGTGGTGTGGCTTCCTATAGTTGGAAGTTCCTCTTTGAGATTTTACATAATGGCATTGCTGAAGAGGGTTGTCTGAAAAGGGAACCATCAAGCTGGGGGAGTGATTGAGTTTTCTATTTCCACTATTGATGGTGAGGGAAAATTCATGGTCAGTTTCCCCAATCACCGTTTGAGTGTCGAGTATGTGGAAATTTGGGGAATGTTTAGAGGATCTCTAGAACACCTAAAAATATTAGTACTAGTGGATGATTGGGGTTGACGCAAAGTACATGGAGGGGATATGTTACCCCATATAATATAATATGTTGGAGCTGTATCCACCATAATGGTTGGGGCAATGGTTTTGGATCTTTGGGAGGAGTGAATCCATATCATAAGGGCATCGAAACATTTAGAACATTGACTGGCGACCATGGTAGAGGGATAGTTCATCTTCATCCAATTCAGTCAACACCAATAAGTGGTTAGGCTGGATCAACGATAGTTTACGGTATGATATATGTATACTCCGCACTTACCAGTCTTTTATTTGATACCAGTGTTTCACATTCCTTTATACATACTCAGTTTTTGACTTTTTTATTCCATGCATTGGAACACGTTTTAAGGGTCATGTTGATTGATACACCATTAGGGGTGCAAACAAATAATATCCACCAATTTAAAGAGTTTTCTCTCAAGGTTGGTGGTTATCTTTTTCCTTTGGATATTGTTTGTGCTTGAAATTTAAGGTTTTAATTTGATATTTGGGATGATTGGATGGTGTTATACTTGGAATATATCGAATATTACCACCATAGTCTTATATATATGTCCCTATAAGAGAAACATTATGTTCATAATGGGGAATGGGATATCCACGCGAGCCATACATTGGCATTTTTTCATTGGTTAGGTGAACTCAGATCCCATGCGACATGTCTTATTCTTTATGATCAGGATGAAATCAAAAATATATTTCATCATATGGTGGAACTGGTTTATGATGTGTTTCCTAATGTATTTTCATGGATGCCACCTGAGAGTGATGTTGATTTCTCTATAGATTTTCTACGTTGGGAACACCCAGTTTCTATTCCAACATTAATAAGGTCACCAACAAAACTCCATGAATATAAAACTCCTTTAGTGGAACTAGAGAAATAGGGATTTATTCAACCAAGTACATCGCCTAGGGGGTCTGTAGTTTTTTTCAAAAAAATGGATGAATGGTCTTTGTAGTTGTGTTTCAATTATATGAATCTAAATCTAATGAAACTAATGAAAAGTTGTCCAAATCCTTGAATTGATGATCTTTTGGACCATCTGTGAGGTGATTCTATTTTTTATAGGATTTATTTTACAACAAGGTATCTCTAGGTGATGGAGAGTCTTTTTATGAATTATGGGATTCTTCTAGGAAAATGTTTGGGTGATAGGAGTTTGTTGTGATTCCTTTTGGGTTGACAAATGTTAAGCTATTTTTATGGACCTAATTAATAGAATAATTCATGAATACATGGATCAATTTGTAATTCTCTTTTTAGATGATAATTTTTTATACTCAATGATTCATGAAGATCATTCCAAACATCATGGAATTGTTTTGAATACACTATGAGATAATAGTATATTTTTAAGCTATATATGTGCCATTTATGGATTGACAATGTAAATTTCATGTGTCTCATCCTCTCCGAGGAAGGTTTTACGGTGGACCCAAAGAAATTAAGAACAATTTTATCATGGAAACAAACACTTAATGTTTTATATATCCCATTATTTCTGGTTTTGGTGGGTTATTATATATGGGGTTTGAAGGATTTATCTACCTATGAGGCACCACATTCAGTTCTGATCAATAAGGGCATCAAGTTTGAGAGGTCTAAGGCCTGTGAGAGTTCATTTAATGGGATAAAAAAGCAACTGAAAACTACACCAATTTTGGCCCCACCTAATATAGCTAATGGGTGTAACTTTTTTTGATGCGTCTATTATAGTTATTTATGATGTGATAATGAAGAATTATTGGGTTATTGAATATGCTTCATGATTTTTGTGTTCTAATGAATGAAATTAAGTAATAGGGGTTTCATGAATTGGTTAGTGTGTTTTATGCCTAATGTTTTTGTGAAATTACATGATGGAGAATACATTTACCGTGTACATTGATCATAAAATAATTACGTATATTTCCTCGTAGAGTGAAACGAGTCTTCGGTAGTAGAGATGGTATAAATATATTCAATACATTGAAAATGAATAAGTTTATAGGACAAAATGGAAATTATTTTTCATATTCCTTTCGTCGAGAGTATCAGTATTGGGTGGTCTAGGAATCAAGTTATGGGAGAGGATTATGGGGTTGTTCGCTGAGGTGAATCTAGTGGTGAAGGACGGGAAAAGGAAGATGAGCCTTTCACCCATGATCATTAATCCCACTCTTCTGAATTAGATTATAAAGAGGTAAGTTGAGGATCTAAAGTGGTTGTATTTGGGGGAATGTATTGAAGGTATGAAGCCAACTTCTAGATGTTTTTAGTGCTTCTAGGAACATTTTTATTCCTAGAAATTTTATTATGACTTAATTTATATAGGAAGAGTTAATGAGTGAGTTTCATGCCTTGAAGTTGGTGGTGCATCCGGGTTCGAAAAAATTTATCATGATCTTCATATTTAGTTTTAGTCTCAAGTGATGAAAAAGGATGTTGATGTTTTAATGATTTTCTATTATAACTTTTATTATGTAAAGGTAGAGCATCAACGGTCGGGTGGTGTCTTACAACCATTACCCATTTCATAATGGAAATGGGGTGACATGATTATGGATTTATTTATGGTTTATCCAATTACGACATGGAAGAAAGATTCAATCTTGATTGTTTTAAATAGGTTGACCACGATGTCACATTTCATACCAATTTTCAGAGATCTTCACCATTGATCATTTCTGTGAGTTTTATATTCAGGACATATTTTAGTTGAATGAGGATTCATGAATTATAGTTTAACATCATGGTTTGTTTTTCACTATTCACTTCTTTCATGGGTTGAAAAGAGCTCTTAGTACACATGTCTTTATCAGTATGGATTCCCATCGTTAGATGGAAAACAACTCAAATAGTACTATTCATTTCTCGAGGGAATATTAAGGGCATATCTCATAGATTTTGGTGCATCTAGGGAGAATCACATCAGCCTCATTGAGTTATCAAATAATTACAGTTACCAGGTGATGATTCAAATGGAACCATATGAGATTCACCATGGTAAATTTGTATATAAATATTATTTTTGTTATGGTCAAGGTAATCATTGTTGTTGGGATAGTTTCATTTGAAGGAGATAAAAGAGAATGTTTGGAAGATTAGAAAATGGATGGATATGGATCCGAGTAGTCATATGTAATATATGGATTGGTGTAACAATCCTCTTGGTTTTTTTGTGGGTGATCAAAGTTTCTATATGGTGTCTCAATGTTTTTATCACCATAAGAGTTAAAAAGAAGGTATTATGGTTCCTAGGTATATGGGGCCATTGAAGACTATGGAGGGAATCATTTCAGTGTCTTGAATAAGGGACCTTCCATTGTGGTATAGTGGAGTATACACTATGTTTCATGTTTAAATGCTACATCAGTATCACCCTGACCCATATCATGTGGTTGATGTTGATGATGTTGAGTTTCAGGTTGATGTGTGCTTGTAGTAGAATATGATTCATATTATAAATTACTTTTAGAACAAAATTTGGTGTAAGATTGTGCCTTTTATTTGAGTGTTATGGAAGCATGGTATTATTTATAATGAATTATGGGAGAGGTATGAGATTATATAGGCTTAGTGGCCCTGATATTTTTACCATAGAAGCTCAGTGATGCTTGGGAAGAGTGACTTATGGTAGATCTTTTATAATGTGGGGAGGTTGTATGAACCTGGACATATGGTTTGGTACCCACATGTCAAAATTCAGTTTTAAATTCCATAATTATGGTCAATTAAATGTTTACTAGGTGTGTGAGGGGTTTCAGGGGTGTGATCGTAGTTCAAGACAAGAATAAGAGGGGAAGATGGAAATCTAGTGCATAATGCATAGTCGACACATAGTTATGAGTAAACATGAACCCAAACTATTATAGGTACAAGGAGGAGTGTACAGTTAAGTAATCTATGAAATGGGGAAAAAGAAACCACATTATCTTGGACAGAGTGATTCTACATGGTTGCTACATGGTTTGTTAAATAGAATGGGATCCTTAAAAACGATATGACATATCCCCTCTTGACTAGAGGTTGGCTTGTGGTTGGAACAAGGTTTGGAAAACCGTGCACCCAACCATGAACCTCATTAAAATTTGGATTTTAAACTTTTTACCCATCTAGATTTATGATTTCACACATTATTTTCCAATTTTTTCCTCTATAAATCACTGTGACAATCTAAAATGATGAAATATTTCCATCGATTGATATCCATTAATTAAATGAAATTTAGTGTGTTGTTGGCTGTGGATCAAAGATTTGGGTACCTATAACACTTCTCATTTCTATTTTAATAGGATTATGGCCTATAGATTGGTTCATGTATATCAATATCTTTAATCATACTTTTTCCAGTGGGTCTTTGGTTGGGTCATTGAAGGACATTTGAATCCAACTCAATATCTTGGGATGGGCATGCAGTTGTCCATATAATCATTGGTGGTTGTATATAAGTTATATCCCACAATCACAGTGTCAGTTTAAATGTATATGTCTATTATTTATGTGTTTTCTTTCTTTTCATTTGATTTTTACTATGATGTTGAATACTTTTTGGCTGAGGAATAGAATTAAACTATCTCAGTCCCCATGTGATGTGTTGTGATTGATTAAATCCAATATTGTTCAACCAATGGGGTGTTCCATCTCCAGAAATGTAAATTGATAATTTTAAGAGTATATTTATTTTTAATTAATGAGATACATTGATAAATGAATTGAGAGGTTGGTTTGGGGTATGAAATGGAACAAGGTCAGTTGGTTCTAGTTGTTAACATAGTATTATGGGTTGTTTGGAACATTGTGGAAGGGATAAATGTATTAATGATAATGTGTTGTATTACTTATCTGTTGTACTGGGAACTTGTTAATGAGATAAGGATCATAAATGGGAATCCTTAAACAAGATAAGGGATAATATTGGTTTATGTATTCAATGTGCTATGAATTTCAAAAGATGTGTGTATTTCATGATTATGATTTTTTGAAACGGTTTATGTGAGGAATGCTTATTAAATCATGTGTGCATTGCGTGATGGTGTGTGATATTGAACTAAGGTTCCTCTCAGGGTGTGGCTTGGAATGGCGCTCTAATCCCCAGCTTGATAATGCACTGGTTATGCAATTGGACTAAGGCTCTAGGCCCTTAACGGATGCATTGGATGCGACTACCTAGAATGAGGCTCAATTTTAATTATGATTTAATTGATTGTGAAATAGTTCCCATATAGAGATAGGTAACATTCCTTATTACATTGTTGAAAGTGGTTGATAGACATATGGTATTGTGTTGTAAATGAATTTCCTAACCCATGGAACAAATAACAAAATGGTTTAAAAGGAATTATGTTAAATAAATTAACCAAATTTATATTTTTTATCTTAGGATTTATTTAGATAATGAATACATTTTATGTCTGGATTTTATACTGTGAAGACACAGTTGGTGGTTTCCTACTATGTTATACACGCACCCTACTCAGTCCGCTATTGGGTACAAGAGAATATTGGATGGTTTCAGGTCAAGACAAGAGAAAAGTCCTAATGAGGGTTAATTTGGGAATGGGTTGATCATGGAGGAGGGGAAGAGACTTATTTTCAGAACCCTTTTTTGGAAATAATTTTTTTTATTCCTTTTGGGTTTTAATTACAATTTAAAATTCAATGATGTTTTATTGAATGTTTTTTTTTTGGTTTTGGGCCTCTAACCAATTCTGCAAAATGTAGTTAACACATATTAATTATTTATTTATTATAGTTCCCTTTATTTTATGTTTTTTGAAATGGCCTAATATATTAATGATGATATAGTATCTCCAGATGATCCATTAGACCCTTTAATCAAGATCCATGGACATGGGAAGATTTTCACATTAGGTCTTGAGGTGACTTAATTTAGTGAACTACTTTAGTGGCCTCTATTTTGGAGATGTTACATGATCTAAACTTTATTATGTACTCAATTACCCATGTTATAAATAAGAGTAATAAATATGATAATTCTAAATGGATTTCATGTTTGGATAACTTATTTAGATATGTTGAAGACATATTGTAATATAAATAATTCATAATTTAAAACAAACATGTTTAATTAATAGACACAATTATAAATTTTATTGGATAATGTTTTGATACATATTTATCTAAAATATTAATCATAAATTGACATAGTTTATTTAAGTGAGGACATATTTATTGGAATCTTGGGATTTTGGGAGGTAATATTGGGGTCCTCTAAAATATTTAGTGGGAAAGTGTAAAACAAATTTGTTTTTATCCCCAAATCGTGTTGTGATATTCCTGGTGTCTCAGATGGTAATAGGTGTATTGCATAATGAATATGTGTTTATGTCCAAACTTGAGGGCACAGGTCTAGGGTGTATGATTTGTTATCATAATATGGTTTAGAGATATTTATAGTTCAATATGTTGTTAGATGAAGATATCATTTTTGGTTTTTATTTAATCATGGGTTAATATGTTAAAGGTTAATCAGAAGATCAAAGTCATAGATACAAATTTTAGGAAATATAATGTTGTTTTTTAAGGTGAATATTGACATTTTGGATATTATTATTTGATTATTTGGAATAAAAGGTCTTTTATATATTAGTAAAGGGTTGATATGTAATTTTATTTTTCGGTTGTTATATTTAATTATAAGAATGGGTTAAATAATATTATGGCTATACGTAATGCCATATATATAACCTTGGAAGTTGAAAAGTGATTTCATTGAAAATGTGATTTAGGTAATTTTGGGGAAAGGATAAGATAATTTTGGAGTGTTTAGGATTCATGTAATTTAAACCAATATGTTATTTTATAGTTATTAATGATCAAAGTGTGTATTTATTTTTTAGAGTACTGGTTTCCCTGATTATTGGAATTTGAATATAGTACGGAAAAACCTACAAATTTTCTATTTTTTAATTTTTGGGATTATTTTATTGGTTTTAAAAGGTTGAAACCTATATAACACATATTTATACCAAATGATTAATGGTTTATCTATTACTATTAATGTTGAACTCAATTTATCCTCGGTTGAAATGATGGTTTCAGAGGATTCTAACTGTTGTGATTGATTTTTCATGCTAATATTTTGATTTACAATTAAATTATATTATATTATCTTAAATATGAATATTTATTTTAGAACGATATAAGAAAATGATTTTATGAACAATATGATTGTAGAAACTCTTATGGGAAGTTATGGGGAACCTCTGGCCCTAAAGGCTATAAGTGAGAAAAGTCTATATGTATTCTGAATAAGAAGTGAAATATGAGCTTCCTTTTTTTACCTATGATAGTAACATTGAAACATAATTAAAAAATTTTCATTGAGTTGTTCCTATTTATAGGCCCATGAATTTTTTTTCTTATTAATGAACATTCAAGGGAGAGTTTCATATAATACAGTAGAATGAGACACCCTGGGTTTTTGGACAAATTTTTATTCAGTCGAATATATTTCATAAAATTATTAATATATTTTTGTATTATATAAAAATATTAAACCATAATAATGATATAAATTATATATTATATGAGTCACAATAAAAGTTTATAATGAAATTGAGAATAATTTTTTGGCCAAGATTTTCTAGTATAAATTATATATAAAAATAAAAATAATTTTTATTTTTTAAAAACATATTAAATTTTTAAATAACATATTTTAAAAAAATTATAATAATGAATATTATACATAATTATTATTGAAAATATATTTTATTCGATCAATATTTTTTCTATAAAATATGTATTTTTGTTAAATTAATATAACACTCTTAAATAATAATGTAAGTAAATTCTATTTGATAACATATATGACATGGAAAACCAATCATTTAGAGGAATATAAACTCAAAATACTTTATGAAATATTTTGTATTTTGGATAAGTATTTTCTATTCTATATCTTTCAATGCATGCCATATTAATTTAGATTGCATTATATGCATAAGTGAGTTTTATAGAGCAAATATATATATATATATATATATATATATTATTTAATATAATTTATATAATATTTCTATTAAATTAGATTTTAAGGATATTAATAACAATAATATAAAAATACATGGGTTAATTCAGTGGTAAAAAATAAATTTTAATTCAATATAAAAAATAATTCAATATATAGGTTATGTTATTATACAAAACTATTTTTATGCTTCGAAATGAATTTTGTACTAATAAAATAAATTAATTCATATTAATTGATGAATTTATAGATATTTATCTATTATATATTCAATAAATTATTTTTCACATTGATCTAATTTGTTTGACAAATATACGATAATAAAAAATCCAATTTTATGCATAAAAGCTATATTTTACTAAGTGCATTTTTGAATCCATTTAATTAAGCTCATATATTAAAACTAAATTTTGGAAAATTTATGGATTAAATTTTAAAAAATGAACTAATATTTTAAAATTGTAATTTCATCATAGTCAAAGGTAGATTTGTTTTGTATTTTTTGGAGGTGTTTCATTATTTGATTAATATTGAAAAATATTAATAATTAATTGAAAACTAATTTTTCGTTTAAATAATTTATTACGATAAATTATATTTTTACACTGGTTTTATATATTATATAGATAAATTATAGATATATTATTAAAATTTAGTACATTTTAATAATTTATATATTGACTTTATATTTTAAAACACTGTGAACTTTTGAGCACTTTTACATTAAACTCTTCCTTCTCACCCCTTAATTGGGATTAATTTTAAATGAATTTGTGCCACATCATTTATTTTAATTTGAAAATTTTATTTTATATTTTAAATAAAATACATTATAATTTATTTTAATTTCAACTTAGTTTTTTAGAAAAATTATTATTGAAATAAAGTACAGTGAATAAGAGAAAAACAGGTATAACAATGGACTAAACCATAAACATAAGGGAAGATGACATATAAATATGTAAAAAATTGTTTTTGGCCACATAATGACCCTCTAATCCCTTTTAATTTTTTTTATTATTGGATTCACAACCCTCACAAGGTTCCATCAAATGGGATAGAAAATCAACATTCGTTTTTGTGGATAACTATTGCCTCACGAACTGATATCGTTCATTTTTCCATTACCTCCATAAACTGATGGAAATAATAAAATATTTACAGTTTATGTATGATATATATAATATATAAAAGGAATTTATTCTTTAGTAATTTTTATATAATAGACACCCTCATGCTTTTCATATGACTGAAATATGATAACATTATTTATGGACATCTGGAATACCACCCCCTCAAAGCAATGAGATTTTTTACACATTACATGGAAATTATTATGGATTGAATTAATAAGAAAATTGGATGTTATAACATAATAATAATAATTTAATTATATTATACAAAAATATGTGTATATATATATCAGTTACTATAATTACCCGACTAAAGTTACCCAGAGTCGGTGAATTATTACATAACATTAGGATGATCACAAAAGATCTAGTCTCGAAAGACCGATTGGGTTATTAGTCTTAAAAACACTATATACATTCATAAGTTTACATTACCTGATAAAAAGAAAACTACAACAATATAGTCTCCATAGTCCACACTCTTATCCACTCATACTATCCCTGTAGGTCATTCATAAAATATTTCTTCACATCCTAGGATAAATAAAACATAGAAATGGGTGAGCTCAGATGCTCAGTAAGGATAAAAATATAGTGGAAAATTTCATAAATAAGCATAAACTTTTAAGGAAATATATAACTAAAAAAGCCTTTTAAACTTGAACTTCAGCATAATATATCAATGATAAAATGAAATAATTCCATTTACATATTCACATGGATATTCTACTAGTCGAATCATCACATGAAATATCAATAACCACATTCATAATGATGGAATTCATAATGCCAGACTATCATAACCACATCGCCAAGGCCTCATGTCAAGACTACAAATAAGATTTTTTCAAGGCCTTGTGCCAAGACACAAGTTTGTCTCATGATACCTTCTGATGCATCGATGAGCTATAGCAGGCTCCACCCGTCACTTATTAAGTCCAATGCATTACTCATATGGACATGTTTAAACATAACATAAACATTTGTATTAAAACTATCATACGAAATGTCAATACTTTATCCATAAACCATGAATGGAATAAAAATAACAAATCCATAGTCAAAAATACCACAAAACCTTCAATACAATAATGATTTTTTGAATCATAATAAATAAAGTTCAAATAAGATAAATATTGATCAAAGGATGTTGACATAGATGAAATCAAAACTATTTGAGAAAAATATCTTTTTTTTTGAAATAATTTAAAAGTCACATAATTATAAAAGAAGACAATTACTTTGAAAATATTCTTATAAGATTTTGAGGGAAGATTCTATGATTTTATAATGGCGGAAAATAGCCACACCCTCCGTATAAGCTAAAAAAATGAATTCTTACCTTAATTTTGTCGAAAAGTTTTAAAAGGACCATGTTTGGAAAACAACAGAAATATTCCTTTATAAACTTCTTATAAAAATTCAAAAAGGGTATAAATGACTTTGTCCCACAGTCTTTAAAATAGTAATAATGATTTGAAATTATTTTTTTAGAAACGTGGATGTGGATGATAAAGAGGTCCCAGTAGATAATTACGTAATAACAACATCAGATAATGAAGAGATGTGTGAAATAACCACTTTCCAATTTGGTAAGTTACGAAACATACACCCCATGAAAGAGGTATAATATAATTAATATGTAAATAAACAAAAATTAATGTGTATTACACAAATAATACAATTATGGTCATTACATACACCACACAAAAGGAAGTAGTGGAAATATGTTACGAATATCACGGGAATAATGAGTGAGATGAAAACTCCTTACCTTGTAATTTCCTTTAGTCGAGGGTATGTTTAACCTCCTATATGAAGACTATAGGATGTTATTAAATTATACCAGAACCATACTAATATTTATGATATCATACATTATTCATTTATGACATTGTACTATCCATTTAATAATAATTTCCATGTTATATTAATATTTTGGGTAATAATCGCTTTCATTATCCTACGTGTTTTAACTTGTTACTCTTGATTGTATCACTTAGATCATGATTTAAATACCTCCCGAGTATATAACATGATTTATATATCATATGTATTTAGAATATAAATATGTATAATATATGTATATATGAAATGGAAAATACTGTTTATGGAGACGGTAGTCCGTACGTATGCATAAACGCTGTTTCTGTTTTCATATAGTATTGAACAGAATTAAGTGCATAAGATTTATGTAAGTAAATAAATACTTATATATATAAATATATATATCTCCAGTAGAATTATTATGTTATATATTATATACTTATTAGTAACATATATATTTAATAATCATCGATGAATGGTGAACAGAGATATGAATCTCTTCGCGTCGTGGAGACGTTAATCCGTATGTACGCACGAGTAAAAATATCATTCCTTTGATATTAGAATAATTTATAATTGGATGGTATATAATATATACAGAATAATTATCATGTTATATTTATTATTTAAATCAAATACACATCATTATTATACCCATCCAAATAATAATATATTGAATAACAATAACACCACGACATGGAGACAGTAAGCCGTACGTACACACGTATGGTGACATTTCATTGAAAGGGTTGATAGAATAATGAATTTGGTTATACAATAATTATAATAACATCACATTATATAGAAGATACTGGATTTAGAATTTTATAATGGAAACAACAATGAAAGAAGTAGTGGAAGAAGAAAGGAACTTGAAAGAGGGTAGTGAAAACATTACCTCTTCTTCGGGTTCTTCCTTTTGATTTGATCAAAAGGGATCCATAGGATGTCTTTATTATCAAACTAAGACCTCTAGGTTTATGTGAGGGAATTTGAAATAATAATAGGGCTGGGGTTGTCCAAATCAAAAGGCTTCGATGGTGTGAAAAATTGGTTAGAATTGGTGTCCTTTTAAAAGGGGGAGGAGAGGCTCTTTAGGAAACACTTAAAGTATTATTTTATAATAAATATATATTCAGTCAATAATGGATTAAAAATAGATTATATTATTAATAAAGTGGGGATGGGTCTAAAAACACTCAACCAATAGGTTTTAGACAAGTTTGGGTCATTATTTTACCCTTATCTTTTAGATTTAACTTTTAGTTAAATAGTTTGACATTTACCATGTCTCTTTGTATTTTTATATTATATGGTTAATAAACATACTATATACATCCAGGAGATACCCATGTGATCCACTATATATACACCTATAATTATATAAGTCTTTTGGCCAAACATTAGTTTTTGAGAAATATAATATCAATTAATAATATAATATTTGTTTTAAAAACTCTTTTGTGTCAATTTTGAAACAATTGGGTATTTTGTTTTTGAAAATTTCCTAACAGCATTATTACTTATAAAAAAATTTATATAATTAGTCCTAATATGTCATATTAACGTAAAAAAAATTTTAATTCACAAAAAATATCAAATTACATTTATTTTTATATTTATAATATCAATAATTTTAATATTTCATTAATTAGATAATTACTACATCTCGATTGTGTCATAAATACATTAAATTATTTAGTGTCTAAAAATTATTAATAAAGTAAAATTATGTAATAAATTTTATTATATTTCTAATGAATATTTATAATAGAATTGTTCTTATGTATAACCCCATATTAAAAATTATTTAGTTATTAAATATTGATTTTAATTCTTTTAACTCTTCTTTGAATTAAATAATAATAAATGTCCTAATCTAATCCAAGTGGACCTAAATGATAATATTTTATTCCTAAGGTTGTTTTTGGTCAATATATAGTTTTACAATAGAATTATGACATTTGTAAGGGTAATATTGATATCATTTTTACCCTTAATTACCCTATTTAATTTTAACTGCATAAATAAAACTTAAAAAGTTACTATTCACCAAAAATTATAATCATCTCATTGAACCACATTTTACCTCTTGATATTAACTGTGTCTCTCGGACTTTTTAAATTCCACTCACAGAAGCAGTGAAATTATGTTTTATGTGAATTTATAAATTCTCCTAGGAGGTGGGTAAAAGACGGTGAAAAGTTCAATAAAATCTTTATATATCTAATATTATTCTAAAATAAATCCAATGAATTACATTGAACATATATAGGTAATATGTATCTATTTTTATATTACTTAAATTTAAATAAAATAAATAATTATTTAAAAAAATTGGATTTAAACTATAACTCAGTGTTTTTTCACTATTCATCAAAAATTAAATGTTTTCAGTAAAATACCAAAAACTCACCGTAAGATAATTTTGAAATTCCGAATCCAAAAATAAAGTATATTTTACCAAATTAAAAACATATAAGTTTCATTTATTAATTGAAAATTAATTCCCTTTATTAAAACAAAAATCGTGTTTTTAAGAGATAATAACTATCAAAATATTGACACTTGTTTATGTCTAGTTTAAATGTGAAATTACATCCAATGACCAAAACTAAATTAAATGGTAAAAATATATTCTAAATATACTTTAAAAACACTCAAATTCATAATTTATCACTATTACTTATTTTTATAAAAAAAGGTTGTTTTTAATTAAAATTTAGTAATTTTCAATATTCATCTAAATATGAAAGTTATTCGAAAAGTACCAAAACATTATCGAAACTAAATTCTTATGTACTGATTCTAAAGAATAAGTTTATATCATCAAATTTAATATATAAAATATTCCAATATTGTATTTAAAAAGTTCTTCGCCCTTAAAAGGTGGTAAAATTGCATTTTTAAAAAAATACTTCTTTTTTCTGAAAAAAAATGTTTTTTTTCATTCATTATATCTATGAAACTCATAATATGGATTCTAAAATTATAAAGATTATATAAAGTTTAAAATTCAATTAATACTATTCATAATCGCTTTTTAACGGCTTGTTTGGTAAGTCATGGTGTTCTAGAACTCGGTGTTGCGTGTAGTGCATGTTGTTCAATTACATTGAAGAAATAACGTTCTATGAAATCATGGGGTCTTACATTCTTCTCTCCTTCAATAAATTGTGTCCTCTCAATTTGAAATTATTTTTTTGGAAATATAATTTTGAAAATAGAAAATACCTTTGGGAAAATCCACATTGGAACTTAGGTTAATAAAATTTAGACTTAATAAGAGAAAAAGGAAAATAAAAGGGTCACCACCAAATTATGATCTCGATTAGGAGAACATTGAAGGAAATTAGAGACAGATAATTTGAGGCAAAATGTAAATATTTATAGGTAGTTATTGAGGTAATCAATCAAAAACAATTGTAAAATTGAGGGCCTAAAATTCATCAATCTATGATGATTTATAATACCATCAGTTCAACAAAACATATGGTATTTGGATAAAAAAAATTTTGTTTTAAGATCCCTTCACTAATGTATAATAATTAATTTCTTCATAGAATAAGAGAAGAATAAAAATATATACTTGAAAATTCGAGTCCCATCCTCTAACTAATTTCTACCACAGACTCATCTTTCACTCTAAAAGATAATAGAACATAAAAATAATATTATTTTTATTCTATTCATATATGGTTAAAAAATGAATTTTTTATTTCATCTACTAGAATTTTTTTTTTAAAAAGACTACATTATTCAATACAAGACATCATGTGGGCCAATGATAGGTGATAGACCATTATTGCCCTTCGGTTGCGGGTTCAAGTCTCGCGACCTTGCCGGATGGGAGAGGTTGCCCCCCGACCTCCAGATTGTCATTTTATGGAAATCCAAAAATAATCTCAAAATAGATTTTTCAAAAATACTTCGGTCCAAACTCACAGTCCAAAATTTATAAGGAAGTTAACACAATGAAGATCTTTTTTACCCCATAATAGCATGTTAATACCTTCATCATGTGTTCTTTAAAAACACTGAAACATCCAGGAATTACCATAAAACATTATTTACTACGTTCATAATCCCACATTCATTATAGAATACTAGATATACTTCATCCATCCAAAAATGTTTTAAACTCCAACCATGATAGAATATACAAAGATTGAATCAATTTCAGGGTAGTCATGAATATCCAATATAATTTACCAAATCAACCTTATCTTATTCAAAAAATAAGTACCTCAATATTAGGACCAAATTATGTTTTATCTTTCCTTCAACCATGTAATTTCCAAAAAGATTTACTTTCTATAGAGTGACTTTTCCTAGTACCATAAAATCTAAAATACTCAATGAAATAGTACTGTAGTATAATCCTTATTTATTTCTAGTACATCATTGATACAACACTTCAATGAAATAATTCCAAAATAAGAATATAAGAACACTAGTCATTCATTTTCATCTGTGGTAGTATCATAACTTGATTATTATCCAATAGCATCATCTGCAGCATAGTATGATGACTGAGACATTGGTTCGTGTAGTGTCCAAACTCGTTGCAGATGAAGCATTGTACATTTGAAACCTTTTTCTTACACTTGTAGTCACGTACTTGGTGTCCTTTTTCTCTACACTTATAACATACTCGCATTTCCTTCAAAAAAATTTCCAAGGTGATTCGTTCCAAAGTTATCACATATGGGAAAAACCCTCTTTACCTTCTTCCATTTATCTAATCCTCTCTCTACCATCTTTTCCTTCTCTAGCTTCCGTTAAATCCCATAGGACTCCAATATTTCTTTACATATCTTATCAACACATGATAATAATTCTTTATATGATGATAGTGCGTGGGATACTATTTCCCTTCTAAATTCTAGATTAAGACCATGAAAGATATGATGCTTCTTACTCAATGGAATAAGTGTATTACTACTGTTCTCATTCCTTCTATTGGGCGCCATTTCTAAACAATGGCATACAATAGATTAGTTTATTAATAGCAATAACTAATCTCAAACTTGTAAAACACTTAACATAAATTAAACAGATTATGGATATAATCCATAGTCATAAAAATGTTTTCCTTGACGATATATATACTTGTAATCCCTTTAAAATGGTTCGTAAATAAAATGAGAATTATCCTAAGCATATCCCCTGGGAGTGTCGTAACAAAGAGTGCAGTAAGTCCCGTTGTCGTGCACCAGTTCCCGTTCGAGTCTAGTTCAAAGCCGTGTTTTTGGGTATTCCCATTGGTACATCTATGCTAGATCCTTTTCTACCTAATCGTATCCAGACAGAGATTTATTGCTCAAATAACTAAAAAAATCTCCACAATACCAAAATTCTAGGAAATTCTTCTATAGTAATCCTCAAACTCTATCTTAGTTCTATGTGCTCTAATCAGAGTTTCTCTAAATATAGCTTCCAGGGTTTGTACTAAAATTCATATGATTCCAACTGTAACTCCCCGACCACAGTTACCCAGACTCTGTGCATTATTACATAACCTTGGCATGATCACAAAATATCAAGTCTCAAATGACAGATTATTATAGTAGCCTTGAAAACACTAGATACATTCATCAGTTTACATTACATCATAAAAAGAAAACTACCACAATATAGTCTCTATAGTACACACTCTTATACCC
The DNA here is from genome assembly GCA_963277665.1 of Viscum album. NCBI lineage: Eukaryota > Viridiplantae > Streptophyta > Magnoliopsida > Santalales > Viscaceae > Viscum > Viscum album. Next base: position 1,215,544,142 of record OY728150.1, on the reverse strand, counting down.
TCATACTATCCCTACAGTTCATTCATAAAATAATTCTTCACATCCAGGGAAAAATAAAACATAGAAAGGGGTGACCTCAGATGCTCAGTAAGGATAACAATATAGAGGAAACATTCACAAATAAGCATAAACATTTAAGGCAATGTATAACTAAAACAAAAGCCTTATAAACATGAACATCAAAATAATATGGAAAATATAAAATGAAATAATACCATTTACTTATTCACTTGTATATTCTACTAGTTAAATAATCACAGGCAATATCAATAAACACTTTCAAAATGATGGAATCCATAATACCAGACTATCATAACCACATAGGCAAGGCCTCGTGCCAAGACTAAAAATAATATTTTGTCAAGTCCTTGTTCCAAGACACTAGTTTGTCTTATGAGACCTACTGATGCATCGAGGAGCAATATCGGGCTCCACCTGTCACTTATTAAGTCCAATGCATTCCTCATATGGTCAGGTTTAAACATAACATAAACATCCGTATTTAAACTAGTATACTAAATGTCAATACTTTCTCCATAAACCATGAATGGTATAAAAATAACACATCCATAGTCAAACATATCACAAAACATTCAATAAAATAAGGATTTTTCGTATCATAATAAATAAATTTCAAATAATCATAAAATCCATCAAAGTATGTTGACATAGATGAAATCAAAACTATTTGATAGAAATATCTCTTTCTTTTAAATTGTTTAAAAGTCCCGTAATTTTAAAAGAAAACATTTACATTGAAAATATTATTATAATCTTGTACGGAAAGCTTATATGAATTTATAATGGTGGAAAATAGCCGCACCCGCCATATAAGTTAACAAAATAAATTCATAACTTAATTTTGTCGAAAAGGTTAAAAAGAACCTTGTTTGGAAAACGACGAAAATATTCATTTATAAACTTCTTATAAAAAGTCAAAAAGGGTATAAATTAATTTATCCTATAGTCTTTAAAATTTTAAGAATGATTTGAAAAACATTTTTAAGAAACATGGATGTGGATGATAAAGAGGTCCCAGTTGATAATTACATATAAACAACCTCAGATAATGAAGAGATTGTGAAATAAACCCTTTCCAATTTGGTAACTTACGAAGCATACACCCCATGAAAGAGGTATCATACAATGAATATGTAAATAAATATAAATTAAATTATATTAAACAAAGAATACAATTATGGGCAGTACATACACCACACAAAACTTAATAGTTGCAATATGGTACGAATCTCACGGGAATAAGGAGGGAGATGAAAACCCCTTACCTTGTACTTTCCTTTAGCCGAGGGAACATTTAACCTCTTGTATGAAGACTATAGTATGTTATTAAATTATACCAGAACCATATTAATATTTATGATATCATACATTATTCATTTATGACATTATACTACCCATTTAATAATAATTTCCATGTTATATTAACATTTCGGGTAATAATCGCTTTCATTATCATACGTGTTTTAGCTTGTTACTAATGATTGTATCACTTAGATCATGATTTAAATACTTCCAGAATATATAACATGATTTAAATATCATATATATTTAGAATATAAATATGTATAATAGACATATATATGAAATGGAAAACACCATTTATGGAGATGGTAGTCTGTACGTACGCATAAAAGTTGTTTCCATTTTCATATAGTATTGAACGGAAGTAAGTAAAGAAGATATATGCATGTACATAAATACTTATATATATATATAAATATATATATCTATAGTAGCATTATTATGTCATATATTACATACTTATTAGTAATATATATTTCTAATAGTCGTCGATGAATGGTGAACTTGGAAATGAATCTCATCGCGTCGTGCAGACGGTAATCCGTACGTACGCACAAGTGAAAATATCATTCCTTTGATATTAAAATAATTTATAATTGGATGGTATATAATATATACATAGTAATTGTCATGTTATATTTATTATTTACTTCAAATAAACATCATTATTATACCCATCCAAATAATAATGTATAGAATGACAATTACACCACGACGTGGAGACAGTAAGCCGTACTTACGCACCTATGGTGACATGTCATTCAAAGGGTGGATAGAATAATGAATTTGGGTGTACCATATTATAATAAAATAATAGTATATAAAAGATAATAGAGTTATAATTTTATAATGGAAACAACAAAGAAAGAAGAAGTGGAAGAAGAAAGGAACTTGAAAGAGGGTGGTGAAAACATTACCTCTTCTTTGTGTTTTTCCTTTTGATATGATCAAAATGGATTCGTTGGTTGGCTTTATGATCATACTAAGTCCTCTAGGTTGAAGTGAGGGAAGGTGATAGAATAATTACATAGGTGTTGGCCTATTAAAAAGGCTTTTATGGTGTGAAGAATTGGTTAGAAGTGTTGTCCTTTTATAAGGGGGAGGAGGGGCTCTTTAGGAAAAACTTACAGTATTATTTTATAATAAATTCATATTCGGTTAATAATAGCTCCAAACTGGATTATTTAAATGATATGGTGGGGATGGGTCGAAAACCACTCATCCAATAGGTTTTAGACATGTTTGGGTCATTATTTTATCCTTATCTTTTAGATTTAAGTCTTAGTTAAATAGTTTGACATGTACCATATCTCTTTGTATATTTATATTATATGGTTATTAAACATACTATATACATAAATGAAACCCAAATTTTGTCCATTAGTGATACAAATATCATGATATAAGTCCATTGGCCGAACCATAGTTTTTTATGAATATAATATCAATTAATAATATATAATTTTTGTTTTAAAAATTCTTTTATGTCAATTTTGACACTATTGGGTATTTTGTTTTTGATAATTTCATAACAGCATTATTACTTTAGAAACAAATTATATAATCATTAATAATAGGTCATATTAACCTATAAAATTAGTGGAATTCATAAAAAGTCTCAAATTACATTTATTTTTATATTTATAATATCAATAATTTTAACATTTCATTAATTAGGTAATTACTGCATCACCATTGTGTCATAAATAAAATAAATTATTTAGTTTCTAAAAATTATAAATAAAATTTCATTATGTAGGAAATCTATTTATCTTTCTAATTATTATTTATAATCGAATTTATCTTATGTATAACTCTATATTAAAAATGTTTTAGTTATTAAACATTGATTTTAACCTTTTTAACTCTTCTTTGAATTAATTAATAATAAATGTCCTAATCTAATCCAAGTGGACCTAAATGATAATATTTTATTCCTAAGGTTGTTTTTGATCATGATACAGTTGTCCAACAAAATTAGGACAACTGTTAGGGTAATATTAATATTATTTTTACCCTTAATTTCCCTATTTACTTTTAACCGTGGTAAATAAAAGTAAAAAGTTACTATTCACTAAAAATTATTATCATCTCAATTAACCACATTTCAATCCTTGATATTAATCATGTCTCTCATATTTTTGAAATTCCACTCACAGAAGCGGTAAAATTATGTTTTATTGAATTTCCAAATTACCCTAAGAGGTGGGTAAAAGACGGCGAAAAGTTCAATAAAATTTTTATATATCTAAAATTATTCTAAAAAAACTCCAATGAATTAAATTGAACTTATATAAGTATTATGTATCTATTTTTACCTTAATTAAAATTAAATAAAACAAATAATTATTTTAATAAAAATTTAGTTTTAAACTATAACTCAATGTTTTTTAACTATTAATCAAAAATTGAATGCTTTCAGAAAAATACAAAAAATTCACCCAAATGAAATTTCAATATTATGAATCAAAAAATAAGTCTATTTTACAAAATTCAAAACATATAAGATTTATTTATTAATTTAAAATTAGTTCCCGTTGTTTAAACAAAATGCATGTTTTTAAGAGATAATAGCTATCAATAGATTGACACTTGTTTTTGTCCAGTTTAAATGTGAAATTATGTCCAATAACCATCATTGTATTAAATAGTAAAAATATATTATCAATATACATTAAAACCACTCAAATTAATTATTCATCACTACTAATTACATATATAAAAAAATTTGTTTTTAATTATAATTTAGTAATTTTCACTATTCATAAAAATATGAAAGTTATCCGAAAAGTACCAAAACATTATCGAAACTAAATTCTTATGTCCAAATTCTAAATAAGATGTTTATATTTTCAAATTGAATATATAAGAGTTTCCAATATTGGATTTAAAAAGGCTTCTCTATTAAAAGGCGGTAAAATTCCATGTTTTGAAAAATACTTCTTTTATCTGAAAAAAGTATTTGATCTTACATTATGTCTAAGAAACTCATAATATGGTTTCTAAAATTATTATGAGTATATAATGTACAAAATTCTGTTAATACTATTCATAACCGCTTTTGAACTACTTGTTTGGTAAGTCATGGTGTGCTAGAACTCGATGTTGGGTGTAGTGCAAGTTACTGAATTACTTTGAAAAATAACGTACTATGAAATCATGGGGTGTTTCACTTACTTTTTAAATATAACATAGAAATTGATGTAGTGTTCATGCATACGCACAACCTACAGTCTCTATGAATGGTGCATTTTATTTATTCTCTCCAAATATTATGGATTTTTATATATACATTTTCTGATGACATATAAAATTTAGATAATTTATAATGTATTTTATATTTTTAAATAATTAATAACATAAGAATGAAAAAAATAAAAATTCAAAAAATACTCGAATTACATGGAAACTAACACATGATATGATAAAAAAAAGTTATATAATGTAAAAAACGGGTGATAATATGTTATAATAATATCACATATGAAATTTTAAATATTATTATGGTTATATAATCATATAATAACATGATTCAAATCATGATACATGTGTTTAAATGATTTCAACCAAAAGAGAGTGTATGGTAAGGGATTTCATCTCAATCTATATTCCATTGAAAATTATTTTTTATTATAGACCAATTATCATTGTTATGGTTTATATACATAGAAGTTGATTTCAAAGATCATAATTAAATCTCATCACATGGTATTATATGGTTAAACATTAATTATCTCATATAGTGGGGATTGGTTTGATAATTTACAAATGGTAAAATTTATCGTTGTAATCTCTGATTCTTTTGTGATTGAAAACATTATCTAGAAACAATAACTTTATAAAAACTACCTTCCATTCTAAGTAACATTAATTTTAGATATTCATAATATTATATGTTAGGAAAAATTAATTTATAAAATATTATACCATTTTTACATATGATGTGTCCTTGAATTTTATTTGATTGACTGAGGGAATATGGATAAATCCATATATTTTATTTATTACGAATATTTGATAAGCCACATTGTTCATAAATTTAAAAAAAATTCTGTTATATGATGAATTAACTGGATAGGAATGAAATGGGTAGTGAGTGGTTATAGATTTCCCGTTGACGAATAAATTCTCTAATGAGACAAATAATATTTCCAATTAAATGGGTTTTTACCAGATATGTAATAAAAATTCTTATAAATAGTGTTTATCTCACTGTTATTTTTCTCTTTCCAAAGGATATGATGTTAAATTCATGGATTGATATTCAAGGATGTGGTTTGTTATTTTTAATGTTTTTTATTTTATTTTCTATCCCATTTTTAAAATGGGTATCATGTATGAAATATAGTTTTCCAAAACAGCTAAACTGATTAATAATTAGGGATTTCATTCTATCGAATCGTTCTAATATTATAAAGTAGGTCATTAAATTCTGGCATTTGGTTTTGAGATATTATTGTTGGTATAAACATAATTTTAGTATTAACATTAGAATTTATATTTAGTAAAAAATAGATAAATGAAATTAACCCTAAGTTATACATTAAAGATCTGTCTATAAGAATGTCCATGAATTTTGGTAAGGTAGAGATTATGTGGGTCTTGCAATAAATATATTTTAGTCTAGTTACTACATGTTGACTTGGTTTTATAATAAATGTACTTAAGGGTAACAACTTAGAAAATGTGCATCAAACCAGGCTCGAGCATTACCAAGTTCATGACAATGGGTTGTACTATGCACCAATATTATAACTCTTAGGGGATATTCTTAGTATAATTTGAATTTTATTTACAATTCATAATGATGGATTTGAATTTAAATATGTACCAAAATAAAAAATGATTATGATTATGATATTATCTCTTTATAAAATATTAAATTTATGTTAATTATTAACCCATATTTATTGTTATTAATAGTTCTTATCCTTTTTTAGCTAATCTATTATACGCTATTGTTTAGAAATTGATCTAGGATGTTATAAGTGAATCAATACTCATGTCCAATAGAGAGGTTTAGCTTATGATAATATCAATATACTTGGTATTTTAATTGAGAAAGTTATGGGTATGGTATTCCATATTAATCAGTTTATAACATATAACCTTTTCTTGATGGAGAAAAATGTTCTATAATTAGATCCTTCTATTCCGAATCACTTTATGTGATAGAATACATTTTATGTTTGGATTGTATACTTTGAAGATATAGTTTGTGGTTTCCTACTATGTTTTACACACACCCTGCTCAGGCCGCTATTGGGTACAAGAGAATATTGGATAGTTTTGGGTCTAGACAAGAGAAAAGTCCTAATAAGGGTTGATTTGGGCATGGTTTGTTAATGGAGGTGGGGAAGAGACTTAGTTTCAGAACCCTTTTTCGGAAATCATTTTTTTAATACTTTTGGGTTTTAATTACAATTTAAAATTCAATGATGTTTTATTGAATGTTTTTTTTGGTTTTGGACCTGTAACCAATTTTGAAAAATGTAGTTAACACATATTAATTATTTATTTAATATTGTTCCCTTTATTTTATGTTATTTGACATGGACTAATCTATTAATGATGATATAGTATATCCACATGATCCATTAGACCCTTTCATCTGGTCAAGATCCGTGGACATGTAGAGATGTTCACATTAGGTCTTGTGGTGACATAATTCAGTGAACTACTTTAGTGGCCTCTAATTTGGAGATGTTACATGAGATAAACATTATTATGTACTCATTTACCCATGTAATAAATATGAGTAATACATATGATAATTCTAAATGGAAATCAGCTTTGGATAACTTATTTTGATATATTGAAGACATGTTGTAATATAAATAATTCATAATTTAAACGAAACATGTTTAATTAGTAGACACAATTATAAATTTTATTGGATAATGTTATGATACATATTTGTCTAAAATATTAATCCTAAATGGACATTGTTTATTTAAGTGAGGAAATATTTTTTGGAATCTTGGGATTTTGGGAGGTAATGTTGGGGTCCTCCAAAATATTTAGGTGGAAAGTGTAAACCAATTTTGTTTTTATCCCCAAATCGTGTTGTGATATTCCTAGCATCTCGGATGGTAATAGGTGTAGTGCGTAATGAATATGTGTTTATATCCAAACATGAGGGTGCAGGTCTAGGGTGTATCATTTGTTATCATAATATGGTTTAGAAATATTTATAGGTCAATATGTTGTTAGATGAAGATATTATTTGTGTTGTTTATTTAATAATGGGTTAATATGTTGAAGGTTAATCAGAAGTTCAAAGTCATAGATAAACATTTTAGGAAATATAATGTTGTTTTTTAAGGTGAATGTTGATATTTTGGATATTATTATTTGATTATTTAGAATAAAAGGTATTTTAGATATTAGTAAAGGGTTGATATGTAATTTTATTTTTAGGATGTTATATTTATTTATAATAATGGGTAAAATAATATTATGACTATATGTAATGCCATATATATTACCATGGAAGTTGAAAAGTGATTTCATTGAAAATGCGATTTAGGTAATTTTGGGGAAAGGATACGATATTTTTGGAGTGTTTAGGATTTATGTAATTAAAACCAATATGTTATTTTATAGTTATTTGTGATTAAAGAGTGTATTTATTTTTTAGAGTATTGGTTTCCCTGATTATTGGAATTTGAATATAGTACGGAAAAACATGGAAAATTTATATTTTAAAATTTTTGGGATTATTTTATTAGTTTTAAAAGGTTGATACCTATATAACACATATTCATACAAAAAGAGTAATGGTTTGATCTATTACTATTAATGTTGAACTCAATTTATCCTCGGTTGAAATGATGGTTTCAGAGGATTATAACTGCTGTGATTGATATTTCAGGGTAATATTTTGATTTACACTTAAATTATATTATATTATCTTAAATATGTTTATTTATTTTATAACGATATAAGAAAATGATGTTATGAACAATATGATTGTATAAACTCTTATGGGAAGTTATGGGGAACCTTTGGCCCCAAAGGCTATAAATGAGAAAAGTCTATATGTAGTCTGAATAAGAAGTGAAATATGAGCTTCCTTTTTTGCCTATGATAGTAACATTGAAACGTAATTTTAAATTTTTTATCGAGTCGTTCCTATTTATAGGCCCATGAATTTTTTTCTTATTAATGAACATTCAATGGAGAGTTTCATATAATACAGTAGAATGAGACACCCTGGTTTTTTGGGACAAATTTTCATTCCATCGAACATATTTCATAAAATTATTAATTTATTTTTGTATTATATAAAAATATTAAATTATAAAAATGATATAAATTATACATTATATGAATCACATTAAAAGTTTATAACGAAATTGAGTATAATTTTTTGGCCCATAATTTATAGTATACATTATATATATAAATACAAATTTTTTTTTATTTTTTACAAACATATAAAATTTTTAAATAAAATATTTGAAAAAAATTATAATAATGAATATTATACATAATTATTGTTGAATATATATTTTATTCCATCAAAATTGTTTCTATAAAATATGTATTTTTGTGAAATTAATATAACACTTTTAAATTATAATGTAAGTAAATTTTTTTTGATAACATATATTACATGGAAGACCAATCATTTAAAGGAATATAAACTCAAAATACATTATGAAATATTTTGTATTTTGGATAACTATTTTCTATTCTATAGCTTGAAATGCATGCCACACTAATTTAGATTGCATTACATGCATAATTGAGTTTTATAGAGCAAATATATATATATATATATATATATATATTATTTAATTTATTTTGATATAATATTTATATTAAATTAGATTTTAAGGATATTAATAACAAGAATATAAAAATATATGGGTTAATTCCGTGGTAAAAAAATAAATATTAATTCAATATAAAAAATAATTCAATATAAAGGATATGTTATTATACAAAACTATTTTTATACTTCGAAATGAATTTTGTAGTAATAAAATAAATTAATTCCTATTAAATGTTTAATTTACAGATATTTATCTATTATATATTCAATAAATTATTTTTCAAATTCCTCTAATTTGTTTGACAAATATAAGATAATAAAAAATCCAATTTTATGCACAAAAGAAATATTTTACTAATTGCAGTTTTGATTCCATTTAATTGTGCTCATATATTAAAACTAAATTTTGGTTCATTTATGAATTAAATTTTAAAAAATGAACTAATATTTTAAAATTGTAATGTCATCATGCTCAAAGGGTGTTTTTTTTTTATTTTTTGGAGGTGTTTCATTTTTTGATTAATATTGAAAAATATTATTAATTAATTGAAAACTAATTTTTCATTAAAATAATTTATTACGATAAATTATATTTTTTTATGGTTTTAAATATTATGTAGATAAATTATAAATATATTATTAATATTTAGTTCATTTGAATAATTTATATATTGAATTTATATTTCAAAACACTGTGAACTTTTGAGCACATTTACTTTAAACTCTGCCTTCTCACCCCTTACGTGGGATTAATTTTAAATGAATTTGTGCCACATCATTTATTTTAATTTGAAAATTTTATTCTATATTTTTAATGAAAATATATTATAATTTATTTTAATTTCAACTTAGTTTTTTAGAAAAATTATTATTGAAATAAATTACAGTGAATAATAGTAAAACAAGTATAACAAGGGATTAAACCATAAACATGAGGGAAAAATGACATAGAAACATGTAAAAACATTGTTTTTGGCCACATAATGATCCTATAATCCCTTTTAATTTTTTTTGTTATTGTAGGCACCACCTAAACACAGTTCCATCAAATGGGATATGAAATCATCATTCGTTTTAGTGGATGAATATTGTCTCATGAACTGATATCGTTCATTTTTCCATTACCTCCATAAAATGATGGAAATAATGAATGATTTATAGTTTATGTATGATATATATAATATTTAAAAGGAATTTATTCTTTTGTATTTTTTATATAATAGACACCCTCATGCTTTTCATATGACCGAAATATGATAACATTATTTCTGGACGTCTGGAATACCACCCCTCAAAGCAATGTTATTTTTTTACACATCACGTGGAAATTATAATGGATTGTATTAATAAGAAAATTGGATGTTATAACATAATAATAATAATTTAATTATAATATACATAAATATGTGTATATATATATCACTTACTATAATTCCCCAACCCTAGTTACCTAGAGTCTGTGAATTATTACATAACATTGGCATGATCACAAAAGATCAAGTCTCGAAACAATGAATAGTTTAGTAGCCTTGGAAACACTAGATACATTCATAAGTTTACATTACATGATAAAAATAAAACTAAAAAAAATATAGTCTCCATAGTCCACACTCTTATCCCCTCATACTATCCCTGCAGGTCATTCATAAAATATTTCTTCATATCCTAGGAAAAATAAATCATAGAAAGGGGTCAGCTCAGATGCTCAGTAAGGATAACAATATAGTGGAAACTTTCATAAATAAGCATAAACATTTAAGGCAATGTATAACTAAAAAAATCCTTTTAAACTTGAACTTCAGCATAATATGGAAAAGATAAAATGAAATTATTCAATTTACATATTCACATGTATATTCTACTAGTCGAATAATAACATGAAATATCAATAACCACTTTCATAATGATGGAATGCATAATGCCAGATTATTATAACCACATAGCCAAGTCCTCATGTAAAGACTACAAATATGATTTTTTCAAGGCCTTTTTCCAAGACACTAGTTTGTCTCATGAGTCCTACCGATGCATCGAGGAGCTATAGCGGGCTCCACCCCTCACTTATTAAGTCCAATACATTCCTCATATGGACATGTTTAAACATAACATAAACATTCATATTAAAACTAGCATAAAAAATGTCAATACTTTCTCCATCAACCATGAATGGTATAAATATAACACATCCATAGTCAAACATATAACAAAACCTTCAATACAATAAGGATGTTTTGTATCATAACAAATAAACTTCAAATAAGCTTAAAATAGATCAAAAGATGTTCACATAGATGAAATCAAAACTATTTGAGAAAAATATCTCTTTATTTAAATAATATAAAAGTGATGTAATTATAAAAGAAAAAATTTACTTTGAAAATATTCTTATAATCTTGTAAGGGAAGCTTAGATGATTTAATAATGGAGGAAAAAAGTCGCACCCTATGTATAAGTTAAAAAAAGACATTTTTACCTTAATTTTCTCGAAAAGGTTAAAAAGGACCTTGTTTGGAAAACGACAGAAATATTCCTTTATAAACTTCTTATAAAAAGTCAAAAATGGTATAAATGAATTTTTAACACATTCTTTAAAATAGTAAAAATTATTTGAAATAAATTTTTATGAAACATTGATGTGGATGATAAAGAGGTCCCAGTAGAGAATTACGTAATAATAATAGCAGATAATGAAGAGATTGTGAAATAACCCCTTTCCAATTTGGTAACTTATGAAACATACACCCCATGATAGAGATATAATATAATGAATATGTTACTAAACATAAGTTAAAGTGTATTACACAAAGAATACAATTATGTTTAGTACATATACCACACAAAAGGTAATAGTGGCAATATGGTACGAATCTCACGGGAATAATGAGTGAGATCAAAAATCCATACCTTGTACTTTCATTTAGTCGAGGGTACGTTTAACCTCCGATATGAATACTATAGTATGTTATTAAATTATACCAGAACCATACTAAAATTTATGATATCATACATTATTAATTTATGACTTTGAACTACCCATTTAATAATAATTTCCATGTTATATTAATATTTCGGGTTATAATCTCTTTCGTTATCGTACGTGTTTTAACTTTTTACTCTTGATTGTATCACATAGATCATGATTTAAATACTTCAAGAATATATAACATGATTTATATAACCTATATATTTATAATATAAATATGTATAATAGACATATATATTAAATGGAAAATACCGTTTATGGAGACGGTAGTCCGTACGTACGCATAAACGTTGTTTCTGTTTTCATATAGTATTGAACAGAAGTAAGTGAATAAGATTTATGTAAGTAAATAAATACTTATATATAAAAATATATATATCTCCAGTATAATTATTATGTCATTTATTATATACTTATGAGTAATATATATTTTTAATAATAGTCGATGAATGGTGAACTTGGAAATGAATCTCATCGCGTCGTGGAGGCGGTAATCCGTACGTACACACAGGAAAAAATATCATTCTTTTGAGATTAAAATAATTTATAATTGGATGTAATATCATATATAAAGAATAATTATCATGAAATATTTATTATTTACATCAAATAAACATCAATAGTATACCCATCCAATTAATAATGTATTGAATAACAATAACACCACGACATGGAGACGGTAAGCCGTACGTACACACGTATGGTGAAATTTCATTCAAAGGGTTGATAGAATAATGAATTTTGTCGTACCATAATTATAATAACATCCCAGTATATAGAAGATACTGGTTTTATAATTTTATAATGGAAACAACAAAGAAAGAAGAAGTGGAAGAGGAAAGGAACTTGAAAGAGGGTGGTGAAAACATTACCTCTTCTTCGGGTTCTTCCTTTTGATTTGATCAGAAGGGCTCCTTAGGATGGATTTCTGATCAAACTAAGGCCTCTAGGTTTAAGTACTTGAAGTTTAAAGAATAATATGGTAGGTTTTGTTCGAACCAAAAGGCTTTGAAGGTGTGAAGAATTGGTTAGAATTGGTGATTTTTAAAAAGGAGGAGGAGGGGCTCTTTAGAAAAAACATAAAGTATTATTTTATAATAAATTAATATTCAGTTTATAATGGCTTAAAACTAGAATATTTATATTCTACGATGGGGATGGGTCTAAAAACACTCAACCAATAGGTTTTAGACAAGTTTGGGTCATTATTTTACCCTTATCTTATATATTTAACTCTTAGTTAAATAGTTTAACATTTACCATGTCTCTTTTTATTTTTATATTATATGGTTAATAAACATACTATATAAATCCAGGGGACACCCATGTGGTCCATTTATGATACACCTATCATGATATAAGTCCTTTTTTCAATCATTAGTTTTTTAGTAATATAATATCAATTAATAATATAATATTTGTTTTAAAAACTCTTTTGTGTCAATTTGGACACAATTGGGTATTTTGATTTTGATAATTTCATAACAGCATTATTACTTCTAAAACAATTTAAATAATTAGTCCTAATATGTCATATTAATGTAAAAATTTAGTTTAATTCATAAAAAGTCTCAAATTAATTTTTTTTATAATATCAATAATTTTAATATTTCATTAATTAGATAATTAATGCATCTCCATTGTGTCATAAATAAATTAAATAATATAGCGTCTAAAAATTATAAATAAAATACAATTATGTAGGAAATATTTTTATCTTTATAATGAATATTTATAATCTAATTTATCTTATGTATAATCCCATATTAAAAATGTTTTAGTTATTAAATATTGATTTTAACTCTTTCAACTCTTCTTTGAATTAAATAATAATAAATGTCCTAATCTAATCCAAGTGGACCTAAATGATAAGATTTTATTCCTAAGGTTGTTTTTGGTCGATATACAATTTTCCAATAGAATTATGACATGTGTTAGGGTAATATTAATAACATTTTTACTCTTAATTACCATATTTACTTTTAACCGTGGTAAATAAAAGTAAAAGTTACTATTCACCAAAAATTATAATCATCTCATTGAACCAAATTTTACCTCTTGATATTGACCGTGTCTCTCAGATTTTTTAAATTCCACTCATAGATGCAGTAAAATTATTTTTTATGTGAATTTCCAAACTCTCATAGGAGTTGGGTAAAAGATGGTGCAAAGTTCAATAAAATTTTTATATATCTAAAATTACTCTAAACTAACTCCAATGAATTAATTTTAACTTATATATGAATTATGTATCTATTTTTACCTTAATTAAATTTAAATAAAATAAATAATTATTTTAAAAAAATCGGTTTTAAACTGTAACTCAGTGTTTTTTCACTATTGATCAAAAATTGAATGTTTTCAGAAAAATACAAAAATTCACCCTAATATAATTTTGATATTCAAAATCCAAAAATAAATTCTATTTTACGAAATTAAAAACATATAATTTTCATTTATTAATTTAAAATTAATTCACATTGTTAAAACAAAAAGAGTGTTTTTAAGAGATAATAACTATCAAAATATTGACACTTGTTTATGTCCAGTTTAAATGTGAAATTACGTCCAATGAACAAAACTATATTAAATGGTAAAAATTTATTCTAAATATACATTAAAACCACTCAAATTCATAATTTATCACTATTAATTATTTTTATAAAAAAGTTGTTTTTAATTAATATTTTGTAATTTTAAATATTCATCTAAATATGAAAGTTATCCGAAAAGAACCAAAAATTTATCAAAACTAAATTCTTATGTACCGATTATAAAGAATAAGTTTATTTCGTAAAATTGAATATATAAAATATTCCAATATTGGATTTAAAAATGCTTCTCCTTTAAAAGGTGGTAAAATTTCATTTTTTTAAAAATACTTTTTTTTTTCTGAAGAAAATGTTTTTGTTCTTTCATTATGTCTAAGAAACTCATTATATGGATTAGAAAATTATAAGGATTATATAACATTTAAAATTCAATTAATACTAATCATAACCGCTTTTGAATGGATTGTTTGGAATGTCATGGTGTGCTAGACCTCGGTGCTGCGTGTAGTGCATGTTATTGAATTACTTTGATGAAATAATGTACTATGAAATAATGTGGTGTTACATTCTACTCTCTTTCAATAAATTGCTTCCTCTCAATTTGAAATTATTATTTTTGAAAATAAAAGGTTGAAAATAGAATATACAATTGGGAAAACCCACATCGAAAATTAGGATAATAAAATTTAGTCTTAATAAGAGGAAAAGGGAAATAAAAGGGTCACCAAGAAATTATGATCTTGATTAGGAGAACATTGGTGGAAATTAGAGACATATAATTAAGGGAAAAACGTAAATATTTATAGGCAGTTATTGAGGTTATCAATCACAAACAAGTATAAAATTGAGGGCCTTAAATTCATCAATCTATGGTGATTTAAAATATAATCGATTCAACAAAACATATGGTATTAGGATAACACATTTTTGTGTTAAGATCCCTTCACTAATGTATAATAATTAATTTCTTCATAGAATAAGAGAATAATAAAAATATATACTTGAAAACTAGAGTCCCATCCTCTAACTAATTTCTACGACAGACTCATCTTTCACTCTAAATGATAATAGAAAATAAAAATAATATTCTTTTAATTATATTCGTATATGTTTAAAAAAATTATTTTATAATTCATCTACTAGATATTTTTTAAAAAAATACTAGATTATTCAATACAGGACACCACGTGGGCCAGTGGTAGGTGATAGACCATTGTCGCCCTTTCGTTGCGGGTTCAAGTCTCGAGGCCTTTCCGGAAGCAACATGTTGCCGCCCGACCTCCAGGTTGTCCTTTTATGGAAATCCAAAAATAATCTCAAAATAGATTTATCAAAAATACATCTATCCATACTCACAGTCCAAAATTTATAAGGAAGTTAAAACAATGATTATCCTTTTTACCCTGTAATAGAATGTTAATAACTTCATCATGTATTCTTTTAAAACACTGAAACATCCTGAATTACCATAAAAAATTATTTACTACATTCATGCTCCCACATTCCTTATAGAATACTAGATATACTTTAACCATCCAAAAATGTTGTAAACTCGAACCATGATGGAATATAAAAACCTTTAATCAGTTTCAAGGTAGTCAAGAATATCCAATAAAATTTACCAAATCAACCTTATCTTATTCCAAAAATCTGTACCTCAATATTAGGACTATATTATGTTTTATCTTTCCTTCAACCATGTAATTTACAAAAAGTATAACTTTCTATCGAGTGAATTTTCTTAGTACCATAAAATCTCAAATCCTAAATGAAATTGTACAGTAGTATAATCCTTATTTATTTCCAGTACATCATTTATACAACACTTCAATGTAATAATTCCAAAATAACAATATAAGAACACTAGTCATTCATTTTCATCTGTGGTAGTATAATAACATGATTATTATCCAATATCATCATCTGCGGCATAGTCTGATGATTGGGACATTAGTTCACGTTGTGTCCAAACTCATTGTAGATGAAGCATTGTACATTTGATACCTTTTTTCATACCCTTTCAGTCACGTACCTGGTGTCTTTTTCTGCACACTTATAACATACTCGCATTCCATTCAAATATTTTCCAAGGTGATTCTTTCCACAGTTATCACATATGAGAAAATCATTGTTTACCTTCTTCCCTTTATCTTTCCTTCTCTCTACCATCCTTTCCTTCTCTGGATTCCCTTAAAAGCCATAGGAATCCACAAATTCTTTACTTATCTTATCAACACATGATTCTATTTCTTCATATGATGATAATACATGGGAGACTATTTCCCTTCTAAATTATAGATTAAGACCATGAATGATATGATCCTTCTTACTCATTGGATCATGTGTGTTACTAGAGTTCTCATTCCTCGTACTGGGAGCCATTTCTATACAATGGCATACAATAGATTAGTTTATTAATAGAAAAACCTAATCCCAAACTTGTAAATCACTTAACATAAATTAAACACTTTATGGATATAATCCATAATCATAAAAATGTTTTCTTTGAGGATGTATATACTCATAAACCGTTCATAATGGTTCATAAATAAAATGAGAATTATACTAAGCATATCACCTGGTAGTGTTGTAATGAAGAGTGCAGTAAGGCCTGTTGTCGTGCACCAGTTCACATTCGAGTCTAGCTCAAAGCGGTGTTTTTGGGTATTACCTTTAGGTATATCTATGCTAGAGGTGCCTCTACCTACTCGTATCCAGACAGGGATTTATTTCTCGGAAAACTGAAAAAATCTCCACAATACCAAAATTCCATGAAATTATTCTATACTAATCCTCAAACTCTATCTTTGGGTTATGTTCTCTAATCAGAGTTTATCTAAATATAGTTTCCAAGGTTTGTACTAAAATTACTCTGATACCAACTGTAACTCCCTGACCCCAGTTACCCAGATTCGGTGCATTATTACATAACATTGGCATGATCACAAAATATCAAGTCTCGAATGACCGATTAGTTTAGTAGCCTTAAAAACACTATATACTTTCATCTGTTTACATTACCTCATAAAAAGAAAACTACCACAATATAGTCTCCATAGTCCACACTCATATCCCCTCATACTATCCCTACATGTCATTCATAAAATAATTCTTCACATCCTGGGAAAAATAAAACATAGAAATGGGTGAACTCAGATGCTCACTAAGGATAACAATATACTAGATACATTCAAAAAATAAGCATAATCATTTAAGTAAATGTATAACTAAAACAAAAGCCATATAAACATGAACTTCAACATAATATGGAAAATAAAAAATGAAATAATTCCTTTTCCTTATTCACTTGGATATTCTACTAGTCAAATAATCACAGGCAATATCAATAACCAATTTCAAAATGATGGAATGCATAATGCCAGACTATCATAACCACATAGTCAAGGCCTCATGCCAAGACTAAAAATAAGATTTTGTCAAGCCCTTGTGCCAATACACTAGTTTATCTTATGAGACCTAACGATGCATCATGGAGTTATAGCGGGCTCCACCCGTCACTTATTAAGTCCAATGCATTCCTCATATGGTCAGGTTTAAACATAACATAAACATTCATATTAAAACTTGTATAAGAAATGTCAATACATTATCCATAAACTAGGAATGGTATAAAAATAACACATCCATAGTCAAACATATCACAAAACCTTCAATACAATAAGGAAGTTTTGTATCATAATAAATAAATTTCAAATAATCTTAAAATCCATCAAAGTATGTTGATATAGATGAAATCAAAACTATTTGAGAGAAATATCTCTTTTTTTTAAATAATTTAAAATTCAAATAATTTTAAAAGGAAACATTTACATTGAAAATATTATTATAAGCTTGTACGGGAATCTTAGACGATTTTATAATGGTGGAAAATAGCCTCCCCCACCATATAAGTTAAAATAAATAAATTCTTACATTATTTTTGTCGAAAAGGTTAAGAAGGAACTTGTTTGGAAAACGATGGAAATATTTCTTTATAAACATCTTATAAAAAGTCAAAAAAGTTATAAATGAATTTATCCCATAGTCATTAAAATTTTTATACTGATTTGAAATACATTTTTAAGAATCATGGATGTGAATGATAAAGAGGTCCCAGTAGATAATTATGTATAAACAACCTCGGATAATGAATATATTGTGAAATAAACACTTTCCAATTTGGTAACTTACAAAACATACACCCCATGAAAGAGGTATCATACAATGAATATGTAAATAAACATAAATTAATTTTTATTAAACAAAGTATAAAATTATCATCAGTACAT
Organism: Viscum album; assembly: GCA_963277665.1. NCBI lineage: Eukaryota > Viridiplantae > Streptophyta > Magnoliopsida > Santalales > Viscaceae > Viscum > Viscum album. The sequence continues at coordinate 1,215,525,215 of OY728150.1, read as the reverse complement.
ACACCACACAAAAGGTAATAGTTGCAATATGGTACGAATCTCAAGGGAATAAGGAGTGAGATGAAAACCCCTTACCTTGTACTTTACTTTAGTAGAGGGTACGTTTAACCTCGTGTATGAAGACTATTGTATGTTATTAAATTATACCAGAACCATATTAATATTTTTGATATCATACATTATTCATTTATGACTTTATACTACCCATTTAAAAATAATTTCTATGTTATATTAATATTTCGGGTAATAATCACTTTCGATATCGTACCTGTTTTAACTTTTTATTATTGATTGTATCACATAGATCATGATTTAAATAATTCCAGAATATATAACATGATTTATATACCATATATATTAAGAATATAAATATGTATAATAGACATATATATAAAATGGAAAACACCGTTTATGAAGATGGTAGTCTGTACGTACACATAAATGTTGTTTCCATTTTCATATAGTATTGAATGGAAGTAAGTGAATAAGATATATTTAAGTAAATAAATACAAATATATATATATATATATATATCTAGTAGCATTATTATGTCATATATTACATACTTATTAGTAATATATATTTTTAATAGTCGTTGGTGAATGGTGAACTTGGAAATGAATATCATCGCGTCGTGGAGACGGTAATCTGTACGTATGTACGAGCAAAAATATCATTCATTTGATATTAAAATAATTTATAATTGGATGGTATATAATATATAAATAGTACTTATCACGTTATATTTATTATTTACATAAAATTAACATCATTATTATACCCATACAAATAATAATGTATAGAATAACAATTGCACCATGATGTGGAGACGGTAAGCCGAACGTACGCACATATGGTGAAAAGTCATTAAAAGGGTGGATAGAATAAATAATTTGGGTGTACAATATTATAATAACATCATAGTATATAAAATATACTAGATTTATAATTTTATAATGGAAACAACAAAGAAAGATAATGTGGAAGAAGAAAGGAACTTGAAAGAGGGTGGTGAAAACATTACCTCTTCTTCATGTTCTTCCTTTTGATATGATCAAAAGGGCACCATAGGATGGATTTATGATAAAACTAAGGCCTATAGGTTGATGTGAGGGAAGGTGGGAGAATAATTGCATAGGGTTTGGCCTAACCAAAAGGGTTTGATGGTGTAAAGAATTGGTTAGAAGTGTTGTCCTTTTATAAGGGCGAGGAGGGGCTCTTCAGGAAAAACATAAAGTATTATTTTATAATAAATTCATATGCAGTTTATAATACATTCAAACACGATTATTTAAAATTTAAGGCATGGATGGGTCGAAAAACACTCAACCAATAGGTTTTAGACAAGTTTGGGTCATTATTTTACCCTTATCTTTTAGATTTAACACTGAGTTTAATAGTTTGACATGTACCATGTCTCTTTGTATATTTATATTATATGGTTAATAAACATATTATATACATCCATACAACCTCCATTTTTTCCATTAATTATACACCTATAGTGATATATGTCCTTTGGCTGGACCATAGTTTTCTATGAATATAATTTCAATTAATAATATATAATATTTGTTTTAAAAATTATTTTTTGTAAATTTTAACACTATTGGGTATTTTGTTTTTGATAATTTCATAAAAACATTATTACTTCAGAAACAATTTATATAATCAGTCCTAATAAGTCATGTTAACCTAGAAAATTAGTGGAATTCATAAAAAGTCTCAAATCACATTTATTTTGATATTTATAATATCACTAAATTTAATATTTTATTAATTAGGTAATTACTGCATCCCCATTTTGTCATAAATAAAATAAATTATTTAGTTTCTAAAAATTATAAATAAAATTAAATTATGTAGGAAATCGTTTTACCTTTCTAATTAATATTTATAATCGAATTTATCTTATGTATAACCCTATATAAAAAATGTTTAAGTTATTAAACATTGATTTTATCTCTATTAACTCTTCTTTGAATTAAATAATAATAAATGCCCTAATCTAATCAAAGTGGACCTAAATGATAATATTTTATTCATAAGGTTGTTTTTGGTCGATAGAAAGTTTTCCAATATAATCAGGACAACTGTTAGGGTAATATTAATAATATTTTTACCCTTAATTACCCTATTTACTTTTAACCGTGGTAAATAAAAGTAAAAAGTTACTATTCACAAAAAATTATTATCATCTCAATAAACAACATTTTACACCTTGATATTAACCATGTCTCTTGGATTTTTGAAATTCCACTCACAGAAGTAGTAAAATTATGTTTTATGTGAATTTCCAAATTCTCCTAAAGTGTGGGTAAAATACGGTGAAAAGTTCAATAAAATTTTTATATATCTAAAATAATTCTAAACTAACTCCAATGGATTACATTGAACATATATAGGTATTATGTATCTATTTTTACCTTAATTAAATTTTAATAAAATAAAAAATTATTGAAATAAAATTTTTTGTTTTAAACTAGAACTCGGTGTTTTTCACTATTCATCAAAAATTGAATGTTTTCAGAAAAATACCAAAAATCCACCCTAAGCTAATTTCGATATTCTGAATCCAAAAATTATGTCTATTTTACCAAATTCAATACATAGAAGTTGTATTTATAAATTTAAAATTAATTCCAGTTGTTAAAACAAAATCCATGTTTCTAAGAGATAGAAACTATCAAAAGATTGACACTTGTTTATGTCCAGTTTAAATGTGAAATTATGTCCAATGACCATAATTGTATTAAATGGTAAAAATATAGTATAAATATTATTTTAAACCACTCAAATTCATAATTTGTCACTACTAATTACTTATATAAAAAAATTTGTTTTTAATTAAAATTTAGTAATTTTCACTATTCATAAAAATATGAAAGTTATCTGAAAAGTACCAAAACATTATCAAAACTAAATTCTTATGTCCCGATTCTAAAGAAGAAGTCTATTTTTTCAAATAGAATATATAAAAGTATCCAATATTGGATTTAAAAAGGCTTCTCTATTAAAAGCATGTAAAATTGAATTTTTTGAAAAATACATCTTTTACCTGAAAAAAAATGTATTTGTTCTTAAATTATGTCTAAGAAACTCAAAATATGGTTTTTAAAATTATGATGATTATATAATGTTCAAAATTCAGTTAATATGATTCATAACCACTTTTGAACGACTTGTTTGGTAAGTCATGGTGTGCTAGAACTCGGTGTTGCGTGTACTGCAAGTTATAGAATTACTTTGAAGAAATAACGTACTATGAAATCATGGGGTGTTACACTTACTTTTTAAATATTACCTATAAATTCATGTAGTTTTCATGCATATGCATGACCTACAGTCTCTATGAATGGTGCATTTTATTTATTCTCTCCAAATATTATGGATTTTTATATATACATATTTCTGATGACATATAAAATTAAGATAATTTATAATGTAATTTATATGTTTAAATAATTAATAACATAAGAATGAAAAAAATACAAATTCAAAAAATACTCGAAATACATGGAAACTAACAAATGATATGATAAAAAAGTTTTATAATGTAAAAAACGGGTGATAATATTTTATAATAATATCACATATGAGATTTTAAATATTATTACGGTTATATATTCATATAATAACATGATTCAAATCATGATACTTGTGTTTAAATGATTTCAACCAAAAGAGAGTGTAAGGTAAGGGATTTCCTCTCAATCTACATTCCATTGAGAATTATTTTTTATTATGAACTAATTAACATTAATATGGTTTATATACTTAGAAGATGATTTCAAAGATCATAATTAAATAACATCACATGGTATTATATGGTTAAACATTAATTATCTCATATAGTGGGGATTGGTTTGATAATTATCAAATGGTAAAAGTTATCGTTGTAATCTCAGATTCTTTTTGATTGTTAACATTATCTTGAAACAATAACTTTATAAAAACTACTTTCCATTATAAGTATAATTAAATTTAGATATTCATAATATTATATGTTAGGAAAAATTATGTTATAAAATATTATACCATTATTACATATGATGTGTATATTAATGTTATTTGATTGACTATGGGAATATGGATAAATCCAGATCTTTTATTTATTATGAATATTTGATAAGGCACACTGTTCATAGATTAAAATAATTATCTGGTATATGATGAATTAACTGGATAGAAATGAAATGGGTAGTGAGTGGTTATAGATTTCCCCTTGATAAATCAGTTCTCTAATGAGTCAAATAATCTTTCCAATTAGATGGGGTTTTACTTGATATGTAATAAAAATTCTTATAAATACTATTTAACCCACCGTTATATTTTTTCTTTCTAAAGGATATGAAGTTAAATTTATGGAATGAGATTGAAGGATGTGGTTTTTTATTTTTTATTTTTTTTATTTTATTTTCTATACCATTTGTAAAATGGGTATCATGTCTGAAATATAGTTTTCCAAAACAGCTAAACTGATTGATAATTAGTGATTCATTCTATCGAATCATTCTAATATTATAAAGTAGGTCACTAAATTCCGGCATCTGGTTTTGAGCTTTTATTGTTGGTATAAACATAATTTTAGTATTAACATTAGAATTTATATTTAGTAAATCATAGATAAAGGAACATTACCTTAATGTATACATTAAAGATCTGTCTATAAGAATGTGCTTGAATTTTGGTAAGGTAGATATTATGTGGGTCTTCCAATAAATATATTTTAGTCTGGTTACTACATGTTGACGTGGTTCTATCATCGATGTACTTAAGGGTAACAACTTAGAAAATGTGCATCAAACCAGGCTCGAGCATTACCATATACATGACAATGGGTTGTACTATGCACCAATATTAAAACTCTTAGGGGATATTCTCAGTATAATTCGAATTTTATTTACAATTCATAATGAAGGATTTTAATTTCAAGATGTCCCAAAATAAAAAATGATTATGATTATGATATTATCTATTCATAAAATATTAAATTTATTTTAATTATTAACCCATATTTATAGTTATTAATAGTTCTTATCCTTTTTTATCTAATCTATTGTATGTTATTGTTTAGAAATGGATTTTGGATGGAAGAAGTGAATCAATACTCATGTCCAATAGAGAGGTTTAGCTTGTGATAATATCAATATACTTGGTATTGTAATTGAGAAAGTTATGGTTATGGTATTCTATATTAATCAGTTTATAACATATAACCTTTCCTTGATGGAGAAACATGTTATATAATTAGATTCTTCTCTTCCGAATCTCTTTATGTGATAGAATACATCATTCGTATCTGGGAAAACTATTTGGTGGAAAAACATAAATATTTATAGGTATTTATTGAGATCATCAATCACAAAAAAGTTTTTAATTGAGGGACTTATATTCATCAATTTATGATGATTTAAAATACTATCAGTTAAACAAAACATATGGTATTAGGATAATACATTTTTGGTTTTAAGATTGATTCACTAAAGTCTAAGAATTAATTTCTTCATATAATAAGAGAAGATGAAAGATATATATTTGATAAGTAGAGTCCCATCCTTAAACTAATTTTTACCACAAACGCATCTTTCAATCTAAATGATAATCGAACATAAATATAATATTCCATTTATCCTATTCGTATAGGGATAAAAAACTGAATTTATAATTCCTCTACCAGAATTTTTATAAAAAGACTACATTATTCAATCCAAGACATCACATGGGCCAGTGGTAGGTGATACTCCCTTTTCACCCTTCAGTTGTGGGTTCAAGTCTCGCAGCCTTGCCTGACGCGACAGATTGTCGTCCGAACTCTAGGTAGTCCTTTTATGGAAATCCAAAAATAATCTCAAACAATAATTATACAAAATACTTATTTTTAAACTCACAATCCAAATTATTAAGTAAGGAATACAGAATGAAGATCATTTTTTCCGCGTAATAACATGTGAACACCTTCATCATGTATTTGTTTAAAGCACTGCAACATCCTAAATTACTATAAAACCTTATTGATTAAATTCATGATCCCTTATTCTTTATAGAATACTGGATATACTCCTTCTTTCCAAAAATGTTTAAAACTCCAACAATGACAAATCATTAATCATTTTCAATGTAGTCAAGAATATCCAATAAAATTCATTTAAATCAACCATCTCTTATTCCCAAATCACTTCGAAATTAGCAAGACCATATTGAGGATTACCTTTCCTTCAACCATGTATTTTACCAAAAGTGATTTTCCCTATTAAGTCATTTTTCATAGAACCATATCATATCAAACCGTCAATAAGATAGTACTACAGTATAATCCTTATTTATCTTCATAATTCATATAACCAGTATATTGTGATACAACACTCAAATGAAATAATCCTATAATAACAACATAAGAACAATAGTCATTCTTCTTCATCTGAGGTCGTATCATAACTTGATTATTATCCAATAACATCATTTTGGGGCATACCGTGATGATTTGAAAATTGATTCGCATAGTTTCCCCACTCCTTGCAGATGAAGCATTGTAACTTTGAAACCTTTTTCTTACCCTCGCAATCATGAACGTGGTGTCCTTTCTCTCTACACTTATAATATACTCCCATTCCCTTCAAGCATTTTCCAAGGTGATTCTTTCCATAGTTACCACGTATGTGAAAATCCTTCATAAATATTATTCCCTTTATCTACCCTTCTCTGTACCATCCTTTTCTCCTCTGGATTCCCATCGAATCCATAGGAATCCAAGAACACTTTACTTATCTTATATACACATGATACTATTTCTTCATATGATTATAATACATGAGAGACTATCTCCCTTCTAAATTATGGCTTAAGACCATGAATGATAAGATCCTTCTTACTCTTTAGAACATGTGTATGGTTGTAGTTCTCACTCCTTCTACTGGGCGCCATTTCTAAAAAATGGAATACACCAGATTAGTTTATTATTAGAAATAATAAATACCAAACTTGTAAAACACATAACATAAATTAAGAAGATATTTGATATAAAACATAATAATAAAAATGTCTTCTTTGACAATTATATACTCATAAACCCTTCATAATGTTTTGTAATGAAAATGAGAATTATCCTAAGCATATCCCCCGAGAGTGTTGAAACCAAGAGTGCAACAAGTCCCATTGTAGTGCACCAGTTCCTGTTCGAGTCTATCTCAAAGTGGTGTTTTGAAGTTTTAACCCTAGGTACATCTATGCCAGAGCTACCTCTACCTGTTGGTATCGATACATGGATGTATTTCTTGGAAAACACACAAAATCACTATAATACCAAAATTATAGGAATTTATTATATACTACTCCTCAAAGTCTATCTTAGGGTTATGTTCTCTAATCAGCGTTAATTTAAATCTAGTTTCCAAGGTTCTTTCTAAACATACTCTCATACAAACTATAATTCCCTGACTCCAGTTACCCAGAGCCAGTGCATCATTTTAAAACATTGGCATGATTACAAGGAATCATGTCCCGAAGGACTGATCGGTTTAGTAGTCTTGGATAATAGATTACATTCATGAATGTTACATTACACTTCTTAACATAAAAAACAAAATAATTAATCCTTCACAAATGCCATTATTACCTTGTCTTAAACCTACATATCAATCACAATACACTTCTCAAAATCTTGGGAAAAATAAAACATATAAATGGGTGAGCTCAGATGCACAGTAAGGATAAAAATACAGTAGAAAATTTCATAAATAAGAATAAACAATTAAGGCAATGTATAACAAAAAGAAAATCCTTTTAAACATTAACTTCAGCATAATATGGAAAAATTGAAATGAAGTAATTCAATTTACTTATTCACTTCGATATTCTACTAGTTGAATAATCACATGCAATATAACTATCCACTTTCATAATGATGTAATGCATAATGACAGACTATCATAACCACATTGTCAAGGCCTTGTACCAAGACTACAAATAATATTTTTTCAAGGCCCTGTGCCAATACACTATTTTGTCTCATGAGGCCTACCGATTCATTGAGGAGCTATAGCGGGCTACACCAGTCACTTAGTAAGTCCAATACATTCCTCATATGAATAGGTTTAAACATAACATAAACATTTGTATTAAAACTAGCTTACAAAATGTCAATAGTTTCTCTGTAAACCATGAGTGGTATAAAAATAAAACATCCATAGTCAAACATATAACAAAACATTCAATACAATATGGATATTTATTATCATAATAAATCAACATCAAATAATCATAAAATCCATCAAAGATGTTGATATAGATGAAATCAAAACTATTTGAGAGAAATATTTCTTTTTTGGAAATCGTTTAAAATTCCATAATTATAAAAGAAAACATTTACTTTTAAAATATTCTTATAAGCTTTTAATAGATGCATCGATGATTTTATAATGGTGGAAAATAGCCACACCCGCCCTATAAATTATAGAAGACATTCATACCTTAATTTAGTCGAAAAGGTTAAAAAGGACCTTGTTTGGAAAACAACAGAAAGAATCCTTTATAAACATCTTTTAAAAAGGTAGACAAATGAATAAATGACTTTAACCCATAGTATTTAAAATAGTAATAATGATTTGAAATACAATTTTATGAAACATGGATGTGAATGATAAAGAGGTCCTAGATGATAATTATGTATAAACAACCTCAGATAATGAAGAGATTGTGAAATAAAACCTTACCTTGTATTTTTCCTTGGTCGAGGGTAGTTTAACCTCCTGTATAATTTTTAAATAATTTTTATTAAATTATACAAGAATCATATACATTAATATGATATAATATATGATAGTTTAACATTGATTTGTTAATAATATCTTAGTATTATCGTCATTTCAGGTGTTAACATACCCATTTATTATTATATTTTTTGTTACATAAGCCTTGTTTATTATGGATAGGTTTTATCTTATTCAAATATAGAATGATATCATGTCCTTAAACATTATTTTTAATTATCAAATGAGAATTATACTTGAATGGATACGATGGGGAATGAATCTCATCGCGTTCATGGAGACGGTAGTCCGTACGTACGCACGAGTGACAAATTCATTATTTTGATATTAAAATAATATATATATGGGCGGCATATCATATATACAGAATCATTATAATGTTATATTTATTATTTACATCAATTACACATCATTATCATACCCATCCAAATATTAATGTTTTGAATAACAATTACACCACGAAATGGAGACGGTAAGTCGTATGTACGCACGTATGGTGACATGTCATTCAAAGGATAGATAGAATAATTAATATGGTTGTACCATATTTATAATAACATCACATTATGTAAAATATATTGGAGTTATTATTTTAGAATGGAAATATGTCACGACCCCCTCCCACTAAAGATGCCCCTCCTGAGCTGGCAATGGCGAAAGGGAGATAATGACCCCCTAGTCCCACCTCCAGTAGGCCCCGGTGTGGCGACTAGCACCAAGGGTATGAGTTTTTCACAAATATCGGAGGCATTACAATTTTTATTTTAAATATCGGGAAATAGGACAAGTCAACCACCAAAAAGGAAAAGTGCAAGTGTATAGAAATAAACCCAACCCATTCCCACATGCATGTTTAAAAAATTTTATAACAAGGTACAAGTACAAGAAATCTCAATGTACAATACCAAAAGAAAACAAAGCTACAAAAACAACAAAAACTCCAACTGTCCGACTAGTAGGGTCCCACATGACCCTGGTAGTCCTCCTGAAAACCTGAATGTAAACGAAGGGTGAGCATACAAGTATACTCAGTAGGGAATCCTAAAGCTCTCATGCACAAGTGTGGAGACATCTTAATGTACCATGACAACAACAGAATAAACGTAGCAAGGAATTCTATCCACCCAACCTCACCAGACACACTCACCAAAACACAATCACAACAGGTAGTAGTATATAAGAAACAAGAGTATTGAGTACCCCGCAACATTTACCTTTAGTTAGCTGCTCATCCTAACGACAAACGTCCTGACGCTGCCACACTCTCCCCGCCCGCAAACACCTGGGCCTCACAACCACGTATCCCGCCCGCACACACCTGGGCCTCACAACCACGTATCCTGCCCGCACACAACTGGGCCTCACAACCACGTATCCCGCCCGCACACACCTGGGCCTCATAAACACGTATCCCGCCCGCACACACCTGTGCCTCATCCCGATGATTCTTGGGAAATAGTAGAACCTGCCCGAAGTGTCTTAGGCTAAAACCACCCTAGTCGAAACCTACCCGAAGAGTCTTAGGTGTAAGGTCACCTCAAGCCATCACATCCTTGGGGAGAAGGAGCAGGAAAGATCTAGTAACTAAGGGAAAAGAACCCTCTCCCATGAAATGGGAGTGTTCGACACTAAGTGCTCAACATGGGTGGGGTGCGACAAAACACAAAAGATACAGATATATATATATGTATACCAAACACACAGCCCATCCTATGGCTTCTATACAGAAATGAGCTCGTGCCTCAACACTGCTACCACGAAGTATGAATACAACAAACAAACCCAACCCATTTTAGGTTTTCACGTTTCAGCAGAAGTAGTTTATTTAGTTCCTTAACTACTGGGAAACTATCCACAACCAACCACATCAAACGTTCGTAAAACATATCCCTTCCATCAACAAATCAAGTTATGAAAACACAAGAAACATAACCAATCCCTTCTTTTCAACCAACCAACCCCATTGATTATTATTTCAGTTTCACGCCCCACCATTTATTAACTCTTCCACATTACATTAATAATCACATTCCACCATTCACAAACAAGCCTATCACTGCAGCCCCGCTGCCAACTGCCATAACCACAACCACACCGAAACCATACATCATCATCCCTTTAATTCCATTTATTGCAGCCCCACTACCCATCACCATAAATAAATTCACAAAAACCCACAACCAAGTCAACCGCAGCCCCACTGCTCACCCGATCCACAACAACACACAAAAACACCCCGATCACACACCTCGTAACCAAGACAACACCACAGTTCATTATTCCATTTTGTTTAATCGGGGTGATCACACAAGGGTTCCATATTTTCATTTAATCATCCCACATTACGTGATTATCCAATTTTCCATTCCACAAGCTTCCATCCATAAGAAAATATAGAAGGAGAGGGAAACATTTCATTGTGTAAGCAAACTCCCCCAACCACCGTGATTTTCAGTAGGTAGAAGCACATTTAATTCACAACATAATATCACAGGATATAAAGTATCAACAATTAGAACTCCCCATCCTCGTTATATAAGCTAGTTATTATCTTTATTAAGACGGTTCAAAAGTGTTTCTCGTAAACAATAGAACACCCACCCCGCATGATGCACAAATTTGAGAGACAATGTTAAGATCCCTGCCTCAACAGGTTCCTGATCGCAGCGCTCCCCCGAATCAACTTTAGAAGACGTTCTTCGGCATCCGTCACTTATATCGGGTCCCAAGAAAACCTCCTTAGGTAGAATTATTAAAGGAAGGGTCAAAGGAAAGACAACAGATCCATGCTCGGAAGCTCTGCCTCGTCATTACGATCCCGTGGACACTAATGAATCGCAAATCGTATCTTGGACGAAGAAGTTATGTAAGGAAGAGCCTTCGAGTCCCTTAAGAGAGCTCTGCTCAGAGGAGAGGAGAGGAGAGGGGTGAGTTGAAAGGGGGAGGGGACCCCTCCTTTTATAGGCGTGAAAAGAAATAGTACACGGCATGTACTTTATGGTCTACAGCGTGTACTCGATTCTTTCACACGGTCTCCATGCGGCTTCCAACACGGCTCCGCAGCCATTGACTGGTCATCAAACAGTTTGAGGGTAACACATACGCGGGAACGGACTACACATCATCTAGTTTAGACACACGGCGTGTACTCATTTATTGAACAAGACAAGGACACGGCTCCAACACAGTACACGGTCATTGACTGGTAATGTGTACGCAGGGAAGAACTACACGGTGTGTAGAATTGGTTCACACGGCGTGCACCCATTATTCCACACAGCAAGGACACGACATTCAACACGGGGTATACCCGGAAAGGGGGTACACAACGTGTACTCAAACTACACGGTGTGTAGCTTCAAAATTCTGGAAAGTGTGGGAAACGTGCATTTTGCCCTATAGAACTCTTCTTGACCTTCTTTTTGATAAAGGAATGGGCCGTAGAGGTCCGGGACATTACATCTGATACCCCTTAAAGCATTATCATCCCCGAGAATTCAAAACCAGCCCAGAGGAAAAAAAACAAGATACCTCTTAGGGTTCTCGTTATAACAGGAACCCAACCAACAACCCTAATCATATGTGTTATGAATTCCTTCTCCTATGTCGAGATATTATCCGCTTTAGGTGGAACTGACTCGCCTTCACGGGTTTAATCACATCCTCATTAATGCGTCTCGATTATGAATTGGGTCTTCCCACTTTCATACATTAGAATTTTTCAATTCGTACTAACCCCAACACCACACAACCAGCACACTTCCCAAACACGTGGATTTGGGAAATTTCTTCACCTATGTCGAGATATTATCCTCTTTAGGCGGCACTGACTCGCCCACACAGGTTCAATCACATCCACATTAATGCATCTTGATTAAGGGTCAGGTTTTTCCCTTTCCCACGCGTCCTGACATGCTACACATTATCAGGGAACAAAGAAACAAAAGGTCTCACAACTGACAAGACAAGCATTCAATATAACAAGGGTACATAGTACAACATCAACACAATGTTCAGAAGAACAAGGGAAAAACACAAGTGAAAACAACTCCGGGTACTAAGTGTGCATCTGGGTCTCCTGCTCCCAAGTGCTCTCCTTGAGGCCACCATGCCTCCACAACACACAAACCCAGGGAATGGTTCATCCACTGTGAACCTTCTCTTTACGATCTTCGATTCTGACTGGTCATTCCTCGAAGGTCGCGTCATCTCCCATATCTAGCTCTCCCCAGTCGATAACGTGGGAGTCGTCATGTAAGTACCGACGAAGCTGGGAGACGTGGAAGACATCATGAACTTTCTCCAACTGAGGTGGCAGGGCAAGCTGATATGTCACCTTGCCAACTCGCCTCAGGACCTCAAAAGGTCCGATGAACCTAGGTGAGAGCTTTCTCTCCTTCCCAAACCTCTACTGCCCCCATCGAGGGGAAACCTTAAAGAACACATGATCCCCCACCTCAAAATCCAAGGGCCTCCTCCGTCGATCATCATAAGACTTATGTCAGTCCTGAGCCGCTTTCATCCTCTCACGCACAAGCTGGACCTTCTCGGTGGTGCTCTGCACTACCTCTGGCCCAAGAGCACCTGTCTCACCAACCTCTGCCCAGCAAATGGGTGAATGACATGTCCTTCCAAACAAAGCCTCAAACAGTTCCATGCTAATAGTAGAGTGAAAGCTGTTGTTGTAGGAAAACTATACTAAAGGCAAGTGTCGTACCCATGATCCTCTGAAATCCAGAATGCTTGCTCGCAGCATGTCCTCCAACGTCTGGATAGTCTGCTCCATCTGCCCATCGGTCTGGGGGTGGAAAGCAGTGCTAAGGCGTAGCTGGGTGACAAAAGCATGATGTAGCCTCCTCCAGACTCGTGAGGTAAACCAAGTATCCCGATATGAGATGATAGTCTTCGGGACCCCATGCAAACGAACCACCTCGTCTACGTACCTCTGTGCTAAGGTACTCACTAGGCCCGACTCCATGATCTCTAAGAAGTGAGGTGATTCATTCAGACGATCCACCACCACCCAGATAGCATCATAACCCCCTTGAGCTCTGGATAGTCCTGTGACAAAGTCCATCGAGATGTCATCCCACTTCCACTCGGCGAAATCTAAAGGATACAACAAACCACCGGGAACACGGTGTTCAGCCTTCACTTGCTGGCACACTATGCATTTAGCCACAAACTCCGCCACTGCCCATTTCACCCTGGGCCACCAAAACTGTTCCCTCAGGCCCCGATACATTTTTAAAACTCCTGGATGTACCGCTAAGGCCGAGCTATGGAACTCACGGGGAACTCCCTCACGCATCGTCTCCGGAACAAACAACCTTCCATGGAAAAAGCATCTGATGTAGGTTGTCCTCTGACAATCCTTCTAGAGAATTCCCCTAATCGATATTATCTCGCATCACTTACGCCTCGGAGTCCCCCCACTGAGACTCTTCATCCTGCTGCAATAAGGAGGGATGCACCATCATCTGAGGCAAACAGCCTATAACACCTTCTTCCCTTGCATCCAAGTACAAGGCAGCCAACTCTCCCATCAAATTCCAAGCATCAGCAGATTCCAAAACCACTCCATGATGCGACTTCCTGATCAGGGCATCATCCACAACGTTGCCCTTAGCTTTAGTGTAATAGATCTCAAAGTCATAGTCTTGGAGAAACTCGACCCATCTTCGCTGCCATAAGTTCAGGTCACGCTGGCAGAAGTTATAACGCAGGCTCGTGTGATCTGAGAAGACCCCAAAGCACTCCCCCAAGAGGTAATGTCACCTCAACATCAGTGTGAACACTACTGCTGCAATCTCTAGGTCATGGGTGGCATAATTACGCTCGTGAGGGCGTAACTGCCTAGACCCATAATAGATCACACCCTTCTTCTGCATCAGCACACACCCCAGACCAAGGCCAGAAGCATCACAAAACCCTTCATACAATAAACCTTCCTCTGGTAACCAGAGTACGGGAGCACTAACCTACTTCTCCTTCAGTTAGTCAAAAGCTTTCTGGCACTGCTCACTCCATAGGAAGACATGGTTCTTCCTCATCAAAGCTTTCAATGGAGCAGAAACTCGAGATAAGTATGGAACAAACATATGATAGTAACCTGCTAACCCCAGGAAACTATGAACTTTCTCCATGCTCTTGGGTGCTACCCAAGAAACAACTGCTGACACCTTCGACGGGTCCACCGACACTCCATTCTGAGACACCACGTTCCCAAGGAAGTTTACTTCTTGTTTCAAGAACATACACTTCGAAAATTTCCCATAATGAAGGTGGTATTGAAGGACTTCCAAGACTGGCCTGAGATGCTCAACGTGCTCCTCCTCTGATCTTGAGTAGATCAGGATTTCATTGATAAACACAATGACGAACCGGTCCAGAAACTCCCAGAATACAAAGTTTATAAGTCCCATGAACACAGCTGGTGCATTCGTAACTCCAAACGGCATCACTACAAACTCAAAGTGCCCATACCTGCATCTGAAAGCCGTCTTCGAGATGTCACTGTCCTTTACCCTCAGCTGATGATACCCCAATCACAGATCAATCTTAGAGAACCAACCTACTCCCCTCAGCTGGTCGAAGAGATCATCCATACTTGGGATGGGGTAACGATTCTTGACTGTTACCTGGTTCAACCTTCGGTAGTCTATGCATAGCCTGAGACAACCATTTGCATTCTTCACGAACAAAACTAGAGCACACCATGGAGACACGCTGGGTCGAACAAAACCCTTCACCATCATATCGTCAATCTGAATCCACAACTCCCGCAACTCCGAAGGTGCCCTCCGATAAGGGTCCATCATAATCAGTTGGGCACCAGGCTGTAAGTCTATCCCGAACTCAACGTCACGTCCGGGGGGGGGGGGGTATAGTCACAGACTCCTCAGGAAAAACATCGAGGAACTCCCCAACATCCTCCAGGACATCCAACAATTCTGTATCAGTTGGAACCACTGATAACCCTCCTAACAAATAAAGGAGAGGCTCCACACGCCGGATTCCCGCCTGATAGCTCCGCTCGCCAAAAAAAGATATGCGCTGCCCATCTACGTCAGAGAACAAGACTCTTCTCCTGTAGTAGTCGATAATGACACTAACAGAAAACAACTATTCGATGCCTAGGATGACATCGTATGGCTGCATCTGTAACAGAAGAAGGTCTCCACTAGATCGATGTGGTCCCAACGTCAGCCCACATCCCCGGAAAACACAAGATACGCTGGTCTAGCCCCCAACTGTTGTACTTAGTACCAGTGGTACGGAAAGTCCCTATACGTCTAGTCCCAAAGCATGGGCTAGACCGGGTGCAATAAAAGAGTGTGAAGCTCCTGAATCAAACAAACAAGAAACACGAGTGTTGAACAAACAAACCGTACATCGCACCACCTCGGGTCCTGCTGGATCTGTCAACTCTACTGCGTGCAACTGTCCACGCCCAGCTCCTCTGCCTCTCTGATGATGACCAGGTACCATAGTGGTACGGTAAACAAAGAACGCATATGCCCGAGTAGTAAGGAAAAACTCAAGGTTTTATTTTATCATTTCATTTCAATTTCTTTCCCAGAACACCCAAATCAAGTAAAACACAATCATGATGATGCATGTACCTTCCCTAGGGTCTCTACCCTGAAATCAATGTAGTCTCACTAGGTTGTTCGGTAGGCTCAGAGTCCTTGCATCAGATCACGGGGGGCCCTAAAATCACATGCCCTAGCCGGTCTTCCCTGGCCTATGTCATGAACCAAGATTAACTTACATTGTTTCCCAACCATCCCATGCAATCCTCACTGTGCCTAACTCCAGACTCCATCCTATATCTCAACCATCACCTCTAATGTCATTCTGTCACAACCCCCTCCCACCAAAGATGCCCCTCATGAGCTGGAAATGGAGAAAGGGAGACAATGACCCCCGAGTCCAACCTCCAGTAGGCCCCAGGGTGGCGACTAGCACCAAGGGTATGAGGTTTTCACAAATATGGGAGGCATTACCCTTTTTATTTTAAATATCGGGAAATTGGACCAGTCAACCACCAGAAAGGAAAAGAGAAAGTGTATACAAATAAACCCAACCCATTCCCACATGCATGTTTAAACAATTTTATAACAAGGTACAAGTACAAGAAAGCTCAAAGTTCAATACCAAAAGAAAACAAAGGTACGACAACAACAACAACTCCAACTGTCCAACTAGTAGGGTCCCGCACATCCGTGGTAGTCCTCCTGGAAACCTGAAAATAAACATATGGTGAGCATACAAGTATACTCAATAGGGAAACCTGAATCTCTCGTGCACAAGTGGGGAGACATCCTAATATCCCATGAGAACAACTTAAGAAACCTAGCATGGAATTCTATCCACCAAACCTCACCAGCCACACTCACCAAAACACAATAACAACAGGTAGTAGTATATAAGAAACAAGAGTATTGGGTACCCCGCACCATTTACCTTTAGTCAGCTTCTCTTCCTAACGACAAACATCATGATGCTGCCACACTCTCCCCGCCCGCACACACCTGGGCCTCATAACCACGTATTCCGCCGGCACACACCTGGGCATCACAACCACGTATCCCGCCGGCACACACCTGGGCCTCACAACCACGTATCCCACCCGCACACACATGGGCCTCACAACCACATATCCCACCCACACACACCTGGGCCTCACAACCACGTATCCCACCCTCACACACCTGGGCCTCACAACCACGTATCCCGCCCGCACACACCTGGACCTCATAACCACGTATCCCGCTCACACACACCTGGGCCTCATCCTGAAGATTCTTGGGAAAAATTAGAACATTCTGAAGAGTCTTGGGCTAAAACCACCCTAGTCAAAACCTACCCGAAGAGTCTTAGGTGTAAGGTCACCTCAAGCCATCACATCCTAGGGGAGAAGGAGTAGGAAGGAGCTAGTAACTAAGGGAAAAAAACACTCTCCCATGAAATGGAATTGTTCAGCACTAAGTTCTCAACATGGGTGGGGTGAGATAAAACACAAAAGATACAAATATATATATGTATACCAAACACACAGCCCATCCAATGGATTCTAAACAGAAAACTGAGCGCATGCCTCTGCACTGCTACCACGAAGTATGCATACAACAAACAAACCCAACCCCATTTAGGTTTTCACGTTTCAGCAGATGTAGTTTATTTAGTTCCTTAACTACTGCGCTACTATCCACAACCAACCACATCAAACGTTCATAAAACATATCCCTGCCATCCACAAATCATGTTAGGAAAACACAATCAACACAACCAAGCCCTTCTTATCAACCAAACAACCCCATTGATTATTATTTCCATTTCACGCCCCACCATTTATTAACTCTTCCACTTTACTATAATAATCACAACCCACCGTTCACAAACAAGCCCATCCCTGCAGCCCCACAGCCAACCGCCATAACCACAACCTCACCACAACCACACATCGTCATCCCTTTAATACCATTTATTGCAGCCCCACTGCCCATCACCATCAAAACATTCACACGACCCCATATTTAAGTCAACTGCAGCCCCGCTGCTCACCCGATCCACAACAAACCACAAAAACACCGCCATCAAACTCCTTGTAAACAAGACAACACCCATGTTCATTATTCCATTTTGTTTAACCTGGGTGATCACACAAGGGTTCCAGATTTTCATTTAATCAGCCAACATTACGTGATTATCCAATTTCCCATTCCACAAGATTCCATCCATAAGAAAATACAGAAGGAGAGGGAAAAATTTAATTGTGTAAACAAAGGCCCCCAACAACTGTGATTTTTAGTAGGTAGAAGCTCTTTCAATTCATAACATAATATCACAGGATATAACGTAACAGCAATCAGAACTCCCCATTCCCGTTATATAAGCCATTTATTATCTTTATTAAGCCGGTTCAAAAGTGTTTCACATAAAAAATAGAACACCCACCCCGCATGATGCACAAATTAGAGAAACTAAGGTAAGATACTACCCTCAACAGGTTCCTCATCACAGTGCTCCCCCAGATCAACTTTAGAAGATGTCCGTCGGCGTCCATCACTTCTGTCAGGTCCTGGAAAAACCTCCTCGGGTGGAATTTGGAAAGGAAGGACTGAAGGAAAGACGACAGATCCAAACTCGGAAGCTCCACCACGTCGTTACGATCCCGTGGCTGCTGATGGATCACAAAACGGAGCTTGGATGAAGAATTTATGGAAGGAAGATTTTTTGAGTCTCTTGAGAGAGCTCTACTCAGAGGAGAGGAGAGGAGAGGGTGAGTTGAAAGGAGGAGGGGACCCCTCCTTTTATATGCGTGAAAAGCAAAAGTACATGGCATGTACTTTATGGTACACGGCGTGTACTCGGTTCTTTCACACGGTCTCCATGCGGCTTTAAACACGGCTCTGCGGCCGTTGACTGGTCAACACACGGTTTGAGGGTAACATATACGCAGGGAGGGACTACACGGTTTCTAGTTTAGACAAATAGCGTATACTCATTTATTGCACACGACAAGGACACAGCTCCAACACTTTACATGGTCATTGACTGGTAATGAGTACGTGGGGAAGAGCTAGACGACATATAGAATTGGTTCACACGGCATGCACCCATTATTCCACACAGCTAGGACACGACCTTCAACACGCGGCATACCCGGAAAGGGGGTACACGGCGTGTACTCAAACTACACAACGTGTAGTTTCAAAATTCTGGAAAGTGTGGGAAAAGTCCATTTTACTATCCAGAACACTTCTTAACCTTATTTTTGACAAAGGACTAGGCCGGAGAGGTCCGGGACATTAAAAAAAAAAGAAAGAATAAGATGAATAAGAAGGGAACTTGAAAGAGGGTTGTGAAAACATTATCTCTTCTTCGGGTTCTTCTTTTTGATTTGATAAAAAGGGCTCCATAGGATGGATTTATTAAAAAAGGAATTCAACTAGGTTGAAGTTAGGGAAGTTTAGAGGATAATTGGGATGGGTTTGGCACAACCAAAATGCTTTGATGGTATGATGAATTGGTAAGAAGTGGAGTCCTTTTGTAAGAGGGAGGAGGGGCTCTTTAGAAAAAACATAAAGTATTAATTTATAATAAATTAATATTCGGTTTCTAATGCCTCCAAATTTGATTATTAGATGTATAAGGTGGGTATGGGTCTAAAATATTTCATCCAATAGATTTTATATAGGTTTGGGTCACTATATTAACATTATCAGTTATATTTAACTCTTAGTTAAATAGTTTGACATTTTCTATGTCACGTTGTATTTTTATATTATATAGTTAATGAAAATACTATATAATTCAAAGCGACCGCCAAGTGGTCCATTAATGATACACCTATCATTATATAAGTCCTTTTGCCGAACCTTAGATTTTTATGAATAGAATATCAATTAATAATACAATATTTGTTCTAAAAACCCATTTACGTCAATTTTGAGAATATTTAATAATTGATTTTATTTAAGTCTTCAAAATTTATTAATTCAAAAAAACCATTTAAGCAATCCTAACATTCCATATTAACCAATAAATCTGTGTATCACATCAAAAATGTCAAATAATATTTATTTAAACATTTATAATACTAATTATTTGATTCCATAATTAATAAGGAAAATATTGCATCTTTATTGTGTCATTAATAAATTTAATTATTATTTTTCTAGAAATTATAAATAAAATAACATTATATAGGAAATATTTTTAGATTACTAATGAATATTTATATTCGAAAATATAACATATATAACCCTATGTGAAAATTGTTTTGCTAAAAGATATATGCTTATGTCATTTTTGTATTTACTTTAACATAATTAATATAAAGTGTCATTATCATTTAAAAGTGGCTCCATGGGGTCCCAAAATCAACCCTAAGTTTAACATGGGCTTAAATTTATCAACCAATAGGGTTAGGAAACGTTTTAGTGTAATTTAATATTATTATAATATTATTTGAATACCCTTATTTACCGGATTTAGCCTTTAACCATGGTAAATAAAATATTTACCGAAATAATTATTCAAAATGTATAAAAATAAAAGTTACCTATTTAAACAATTTGGAACTCATGATTATAAATATGGAATCCATTTTTCTATATTTAAAACACAGAAGTTGCAGAAATTAATTTAAAATTAATTCCTGTTGTCAAAACAACAAGCGTGTTTTTAAGAAACAATAAATATCAAAATATTGACACTTGTTTATGTGTGGTTTAATTATGAAATTATGTCCAATGACCAACATTGGGTTAAATGGTAAAAATATATTCGAAATATACTTTAAAACCACTCAAATTTATAATTTTTCACTATTTATTATTACAATTTAAAAAGTTGTTTTTATTTAAAATTTAGTAATTTTTAGTATTCATCAAAATATTACAGTTATCAAAAAAGTAAAAAAAATTGACCCGAAGATAATTTAGATATTACGAATCCAAAAATAAAGCCCATTTTGAATGATAATATTTATAAAATTTTCAAAAGGGGTATTACTATTCATATTGGCTTGTTTGATTGGCTGTGATGTGTGTTAGAACTCGAAGATGCGTACAACACACGCTACTATATTATTAAAAGAGAAGAGAATCGTGGAAGATTGGGGTGTTACATTTCCATTCATTATAAACTTATTATTTATTTATTATTTATTTTTATATTCCAATGATAATAATTTTTTCATTTCATACAGATTTTTTATGGTAGAAATTAGTCATAATTCATTGGAAATTTTTTTCATTATTATATTATTTAAGATACAATAATATACTTTCTATAATCAATTATAATTTTATAATGTAATTGATTGGAGGTTTTTTTATTTATAAATAAGAAACTAGTAATGGGATTTTTCAATTAATTTATAGATATCAATGAATTAAAATATAATGACCATTAATTAAATTCAGTAACATATATTAATAATTAATTATATATATATATATATTTACGAATTTTTTCAAAAAAAATTCCATTTTAAATAGGTTATAAAGAATAAAATATATCATTCATGGAGGTGGTAGTAAAAAAATATATGCAATCATCACTTTATTTTCTTAATGATGATATTGTGAATAAAATTCCAAATTTATTTTTAGAAAACATTATTTCTGTCCAAAAATTATCATATTTATCGAAAAACTCATTTTTATACCCATTCATGATGTATGGGATGAAAACTGGAATGCTTCATCCATGGTAGTGGTGGTCTAAACATAATAAGTGTTACCTTTTAATTCATAAAATATATGAGAGGGAGTAGATAATCATTATAAACAAAATATTTTACCACGTTTTATAACAATTATATGATTATTTTAATATTAATATTTTTAAAATAATTTTAGATGTTATTGAATGAGAAAAATTGAAAAATGAAGATTGGGAGTGGATAATACACATGTTGAGTGTGACACCCCCGAACATCTTTCATTTGTAATCAAGATATTACAGTAGTTTTAATTATTTTACACTATTTCAATTCCATATAATCCAAAAACATGTTTTCAAAATAAACAGAAGAAATATTTTATAGAATAAAACACTAAAACATCAAATTTCAACAATGCGCTGAGACAATGGATAGCCGAGAAAAATAATGTAAAATCTGAGTCGCGCCACTAGGAGACCACCTAACTCCACTATGAGACAAAGCATGTAGCCCACATCCCCTGGACTAACCATAATTATAAAGGAAATTTCTATAATAATGACACATGTACTAAGCATTAGAGTAATGTAGAGAACCATATTTATAAGCCAAACTTATTTAATGTTATGAAATTCCCAAAACATGTATTTATAAGGCTCTTCAGAACTATTGGAAATACATATGACTGTTATTTTCTTTTTATTGATATTGAAGGATATAATTAATTGAAAATTAATGTTTTATTAAACAAAATTAATTTAAGTAAAAAATTGAAGATGTATTGTATAATATATCATTCTTATAAATCCTATATAATTTTTTTAAAATATTCAAATGTTTTTAAATGTTTCAAATATTTTATGTTTTATCATTAATATCATGGTTTTATATTTTTAAAAAACAATTTATTATGAAACATAGTATGGTTTCCAAAAATATTTATTTATTTAAATTACTTTTTATTTCCATTAATGTTATTATTTTATAATGTTAAAATTATAATTAAAAAATACATTATCCTTTTTGTAAGGGTTTTATATTTATTATCAATTAAATAAATATTTTATAACTCTACTATTTAAAATGTTATATATCATAATATTAGATCTTTGATTAATATTATATTGGTATATTAGAGATGTGTTCAATTATTTGTTTTTCGGAATTCATTGGATATTCTATTTAATTAATTTTTTTTGAATTGTTTATATATTTTTATAAAAAAATAGAGGGTTAGCCAAATGAGGGTAGCCATTATAGGCCAATACCTCGAGGTCAGTCCAATCCCTTTTGAGAAATTGACTAACTAGGGTGTCAGACTGAGTGTTTCTAAAGAGGATCACACACACTACATGCTAAATTGAACAAGAGCTATTGCATAGGTTGGTCTATGTTCGAGAGCACGTGCATGCCTCTGTGTAAGGACTGATGAGTGCAAGTGGTGATGGTGGGTGTAAGCCCGTGATGATAGTTTGTGTGTAAGAGCCCTGAGTGTGTGCATATGTTATTACCGATGAGTGTCATGTTTATCATTATAAGGTGACTCCCGTACCACATTTGTTTTGATGTGGGATGATGATAACATAATCCAAGACATCCGAACTAGTCATGTGCCATCGTAATTATCCTCTTCATTTAAGCTGAGCAATCAAACACCAAATCACCCCTAGACATTCGATCTTCATCACGACACATCCCATCCATTCATATTTTAACTGACCAATCTCAAACCTCTACATCTCCCTTTGTCGTTTGATTAAGACTAGACTGATATGGACTGACCTTCCCAACTACTTCTTCTTCCACATCATGTTCCCACATTAGTGGCCTTGCCTCGTAGTCTCTATACCCCACTGCTCCTCCTCCTTGACTCGAGCACACCCATCACTCTCCTTTGTTCTTTTGTGTTGTTTTCCATAATTATACAGAGTTTATGTTTGTTTGTTTTTTATACCAAGCCAAAGCTTCTTAGTTAATCTTCTCATAAAATATTAATAGTTTTAACTGATTATTTTATTTAATATTTTATTCAATTATAACCTTTGTCTGAATCCTCAATAGCCAAGTGTGTTTTTATATGTTTATAAGTGATGATTTAATAACTTTTTTAATATGTATAAACATAGTTTATATAAACCCGATATTATATTAAAACCCTAAATGTTTTTTCACTTCCCTAAAATCCAGAATGCTCTGCCAGTTTAAGCTCCTCTTAGATTAAAGTAATGGGAATATTTAGAATTGTTCTTCTTATGAAAAACTAAATATACACATTGTGTATATTCAGATATGTCCATATACATCAAACCCACTCATTTTTAAACGTTTGGTAAGGGGATCATTAATGTTTTACTAGGGTTTGGCCTACTTATAATATAAGTAGGGGACTATTTTGTTTTGTTTTACATGTTAATACAATATATATATATATATATATTTCATCTCTAAGCTGATCCCAGTTTTCAATGGAAAAATGACTGTGTTTATTAATGTTTATAACGACTATAATTATATAAGGGTTAATTAACATGATTTTTGGGCATGAAAATACAAATATAAACTTTGTATTTATTCAGATATATACATATAATTCAATACAATTATTTTTTATATTTTTATAATATGATTTACAATCATTAAATATTGATTTCGTTGTGATTAATGTTTTCGGTTCAACTGGATTAATTTTATGATGCATCTATTATTTGTAATGAATTATTAAACCCTTTTTTGGATATGTAATTCACATATAGAATCATTTCAAGTAAGTATATATATATATATATGATTTAAAAAACCCTAATTTCATGTTATGTTTATCATAATTTAATTAATGTTTTAATAGAATTAATAATAAACTATTATTTAAAAAGAGATGTGCAAGACTCCACTTGCTGGGAAAGATAGGACATGAGGTGAGGACAAAGAATATAAAATTCAAATAAATAAATACATTATAATATAAAGGGATGTGTAGAATCATGTAAATATTTTATGCACATTTTAATGTTTTATTAAATGATGAAACTAATGCAATGATTTGTTATTAGTCAATAAAGCTTATGATATAATCTATATACATGTTCAGTGACACTTTTATTAGTCTAATAAATGTAAATTAATTTTAATTAGGTATTCACTTCCATGAATGAAGTTTTCTAATGTAACACCCCAAGCTTCTACGGTACGTTTCCCTTCGAATAATGCGATAGCGTGTGTTGTACGCAACCTCGAGTTCTAACACACACCACAACTAATTAAACTAGCCGTTGTAAATAGTAATACCTAATTTTTGAAATCATATATATTTTATATTTCAAAATGGACTTCATTTTTGGATTCGGAATATCGAAATTATCCTAGGGTGAAATTTTGGTACTTTTCGGATAACTTTTATATTTTGATGAATAGTGAAAATTACTAAATTTTAATTAAAAACAACTTTTTTAATCAAAATAATTAATAGTGATAAATTATGAATTTTAGTAGTTTTAAAGTATATTTAGAATATATTTTTACCATTTAATATAATGTTGGTCATTGGACATAATTTTACAATTAAACCGAACATAAACAAGTGTCAATCTTTTGATAGTTATTATCTCTTAAAAACACGCTTTTTGTTTTGACAGCGGGAATTAATTTTAAATTAATTTCTGCCACTTCTGTGTTTTGAATTTAGAAAAATGGATTCCATATTTGGAATCAGGATGTTCAAATTGTGTAAATAGGTAACTTTTATTTTTAGACATTTTGAATAATTACTGCGGTAAATATTTTATTTACCATGGTTAAGGGTAAATCCGGTAAATAAGGGTTAAAAAATAATATTATAATAATACTAAATTACCCTAAAACGTGTCTTAACCCTATTGGTTGATACATAGTCGACCATGGGCATCTTTGGGTCAATTTTGGGACCCCATTGATCCACTTGTAAGTGATAATGACACTTTATTTTAATTAAGTTAAAATGAATACAAAAATGGCATAAGCTTACATCTTTTAGAAGAACAATTTTTACATAGGGTTATACATGTTGGATTTTCGATTATAAATATTCATTAGAAAGATAAAAAGATTTACTACATAATTATATTTTATTTATAATTTTTAGACACTAAATAAGTTATTTTATTTATGACACAATGATGATGCAGTAATTACTATAATAGTGAAAAATTAAAATAATTGATATTATAAATACCCAAATAAATATAATATGAAACTTTTAATGAAATAAACTAATTTTATAGGATAATATGATATATTAGGATTGATTTAATGGACTTTGTTCGAAGTAATCAATCTGTTATGAGTTTCACAAAAATTAACTATTGAATAGTGTCAAAATTGACATAAAAGAGTTCTTAAAACAAATATTATATTATTAATTGATATTAAATTCCTAAAAATCTATGGTTCGGCCAAGAGACTTATATTATGATAGGTTACTCATTAATGGACCACTCTGGGGTCGCTTGGATGTATATAGTAAGTTTATTAACCATATTATATAAAAATACAAAGAGACATTGTAAAAGTGAAACTAATTAACTTAGAGTTAATACTTAAAGATAAGGTTAATATAAGTACCCAAACCTGTCTAAATTCTATTGTATGAGTTGTTTTCGACCTATCCCCACCTCATACTTTGAATAGTCAACTTTGGAGCCTTTAGAAACCGAATATGAATTTATTATAAATTAATATTTCTAGCTTTTCCAAAGGTGCCCCTCACCCCTCTTATAAAAAGGGCACTCCTCCTTCTCATTTCTTCACACCTTCAATGCCTTTTGGTTCGGCCAAACTCTGCCCAAATACTCTCCCAACATCCCTCACTACAACCTAGAGGCCTTAATTTGATCAGAAAGCCAACCTAAGGAGCCCTTTTGATCAAATCAAAAGGAAGAACCCGAAGAAGAGGTAATGATTTCACCACCCTTTTCTAAGTTCATTTCTTCTTCCACTTCTTCTTCCTTTGTTCTTACCATTCTAAAATAATAACTCCAGTATCTCACATATACTGTGATGTTATTATAAGTATGGTACAACCATATTCAGTATTCTATCCACCCTTTGAATAACATGTCACCATACGTGCGTACGTACGGCTTACCGTCTCCACGTCGTGGTGTAATTGTTATTCAATATAATATTATTTGGATGGGTATAATAATGATGTGTAACTCTTGTAAATAATAAATATAACATGTTAATGATTCTGTATATATGATATACCATTCATTTATATATTATTTTAATATCAAAAGAATGATATTGTCGCTCGTGCGTACGTACGGACTACCGTCTCCACGAACGCGATGAGATTCATTCTCCATCGTATCCATTCAAGTATAATTATCATTTTATGATTTAAAAATGATGTTTAAGGACTTGATATCATTCTGGATATGAATAATATACAACAAACATGGCTTATGTAATAAAACATATAAAAGAAAATGAGTAAGTTAACACCCGAAACGATGATAATTCTAAGATATTATTAATAAATCAATGTTAAAAGATCATATATGATATCATATTAATATATATGATTCTTGTATAATTTAATAACAATTATTTCACCATTATACAGGAGGTTAACCTACCCCAACCAAGGAAAATTACAAGGTAAGGGTTATTTCACAATCTCTTCTTTATCCGAGGTTGTTTATACGTAATAATCTACTGGGATCTCGTTATCATCCACATCCATGTTTCTTCAAAATGTATTTCAAAACATTTTTACTATTTACAAGAATATGGGTTAAAGTCATTTATAACCTTGTTTGACTTTTTATAAGAGGTTTATAAAGGAATCTTTCCGTCGTTTTCAAAACAAGGTCCTTTTTAACCTTTTCGACAGAATTGAGGTAAGAATGTTTTTTTTAACTTATACGGCGGGTGCGGTTATTTTCCGCCGTTATAAAATCGTCGAAGCTTTCCATACAAGCTTATAAGAATATTTTCAAAGAAAATGTTTTATTTTATATGGATCTTAAATGATTTCAAAATAAAAGGAGATACTTCTTTAAAAAGAATTTTGATTTCATCTATGTCAACATCCTTTGATGGATTTTAAGATTATTTGAAGTTGATTTATTATGATACAAAACTTCTATATTGTATTGAAGGTTTTGTGATATGTTTGACTGTGGATGTGCTATTTTTATACCATTCATAGTTTATGGTGAAATTATTGACATTTCGTATGCTAGTTTTAATACGAATGTTTATGTTATGTTTAAACCTTTTCATATGGGAATGCATTGGACTTAATAAGTGACGGGTGGAGCCCTCTATAGCTCCTCGATGCATCGGTAGGTCTCATGAGACAAACTAGTGTCTTGGCACAAGGCCTTGACAAAATCTTATTTGTAGTCTTGGCACGAGGCCTTGGCTATGTGGTTATGATAGTCTGGCATTATGCATTCCAACATTATGAAAGTGGTCATTGATTTTTGCATGTGATTATTCGATTAGTAGAATATCCATGTGAACAAGTAAATTGCATTATTTCATTTTACTTTTGCCATACTATGTTGAAGTTCAATTTTAAAAGGCTTTTGTTTTAGTAATTCATTGCCTTAAATGTTTATGCTTATTTTGAATGTTCCGCTATATTGTTATCCTTACTGGGCATTTGAGCTCACCCCTTTTCTATGTTTTATTTTTCTCAGGTAGTGAAGAAGTAAATTATGATTGACTTGCAGGGATATTATGAGGGGTTTATAGTGTGGATTATGAAGACTTTGTTGTTGTAGTAGTTTTTCACTTTGAAATGTAATGTAAAACTTTATGATTATATCTAGTGTTTCCAAGGCTACTAAACCAATCGGTCTTTCGGGATTTGATCTTTCTTGTGATCATGCCAATGTTACGAAGTAATGCACCGACTCTGGGCAACTAGGGTCGGGGCGTTACAG
This sequence comes from Viscum album, assembly GCA_963277665.1. Classification (NCBI taxonomy): domain Eukaryota; kingdom Viridiplantae; phylum Streptophyta; class Magnoliopsida; order Santalales; family Viscaceae; genus Viscum; species Viscum album. Next base: position 1,215,496,334 of record OY728150.1, on the reverse strand, counting down.
TTGGTATCAGAGGAAGTTTAGTACAAACCTTGGAAGCTAGATTTAGATAAACTCTGATTAGAGCACGTAGACCTAAGATGAACTTTGAGGATTAGTATAGAAGAACTTCCTAGAATTTTGGTATTGTAGAGATTTTGTGAGTTTTCCGAGCAATACATCCCTGTCTGGATACGAGCAGGTAGAGGCGGCTCTGGCACAGATGTACCTAGGGGTAAAACCCGAAAACACCGCTTTGAGCTAGACTCGAACGGGAACTGGTGCACGACAACGGGCCTTGCTGCACTCTTGGTTACGACACTCCCGGGGGATATGCTTAGGATAACTCTCATTATCTTTACAAATCATTATGAAGGGTTTATGAGTATATACTTCCTCAAAGAAAACATTTTTATGATTATGGATTATATCCATAAATAGTTCAATTTATGTTTAGTGTTTTATAAGTATGGGATTATGTATTTTGATGCATAAACTGATCTAGTTTATGCCATTTTTTTAGAAATGGCGCCTAGTGGAAGAAATGGAAACCGTATCAATGCACGTACTTCATGTAGGGATTGCCCTCCTGCTCAAGATAATTATAGTGGGGCTGGTGATGCAACTGGTGCTGATCAGCTAATCACCGTACTGGGACAACTTACTCAGGTTATGAATAATAACCTTACCCGTATGGAGCACCCTGATCCGCAGCGTGGAGGATCAATGTTAGATCGATTCATGAGACAACAACCACCAACGTTCAATGGGAGTACAAATCCCTTAGTAGCTGAGCAATGGATATTTTCCCTAGAGAAAATATTTCAGGCTTTGGGGAGCAGTGAAAGGGAAAAAGTTATCATGGCAGTTTACCGCCTCACTGGAGATGCTGATCAATGGTGGTCATTGATTCAAAATACGAAGGAAGATGATGAAGTATCAAATATGGAATGGAGGGAATTCAAAGATCTGTTTTTAGAAAAATACTTCCCTCGCGACCATCGAGCGGATATGGAAAGACAATTTCTGAGTCTGAGACAAAAGGAGGATGAGAATGTCACAAAGTATGAGGCTAACTTTACAAGGTTAGCGAGGTATGCTGGAGATTATATTCGCAACCCAAGAAGTAAGATTGATCGTTTCTTTGATGGGTTAAAACCATTTCTCCGTCGAGCATTAGTCTCACAATCCTTTTCATCGTACGAAGACATTGTCTCATGTGCTATAAAGACCGAAAAGGAATTCTCTAAGTCTTATGACCTTAAAGCAAAGCAAGAGAAGAAGAGACCTGCTGATCAATCTGGGAATGGAAATAAGGGGAAGAAGGGAAAGGTTGAATATCCATCTTGTGGTAAGTGCGGGAAGAAACACCCCGGTGCTTGCCTGAAGGGAATGGGAGTCTGTTACAAGTGTGGTGAAAAAGGCCACCAAGCTCATGATTGCAAGGGGAAGAAGGAAGCTACCAACGTTCAGTGCTACAATTGCAGGGAGATGGGGCATTATGCAAATGCATGTCCTAAGCGTCAGGAGAACTTACCTCAGAAAAGGCCAAGGGATCAAGGCCAGGCTTATGCTATCACTACTGCTGAGGTAGAAGCTCCAAAAGACGTGGTGGCAGGTAATTTAATGGTTTCCTCAAGTTTAGCAAATGCATTATTTGATTCTGGATCATCGCATTGTTTCATATCTTCCCAGTTTGCTAAGAAAATTAGATATTTCCAATTTGATTTAATAAGGGAGTTGTCAGTTAAAACTCCTAAGGGAAGTATCGTTGCAACAAAGTTTTGTGAATCAGTCCCCATTAGAGCACATAAATTTTCTTTATCTGCTGATTTCATCGTCATACCTATGATTGAGTTTGATATAATCCTCGGTATGGACTGGCTTTCGGACTATGATGCGAAGATTTATTGTAAGAAGAAAGAGGTTACGATTCATGATGATAATGATAAGGAGCACCTTATTTTTAGAGCAGAATCGCCACCACCTAATTCTTATTTAGACCCACCCCCAGTAGCTCAACTTAATTCAATTATTGGGGAGGAAGAGAATGAAGTAACTATCGGTGAGGAAAGGAATGTTCAAATAGAGGATGTACCTGTTGTGAAAGAATTTGTAGATGTATTTCCGGAAGATTTACCTGGACATCCTCCATAACGAGAAGTTGAGTTTTCTATTGATTTGATTCCTGGATCAAGGCCTATATCGAAGACCCCTTATAGAATGGCCACTGTAGAGTTAGTCGAACTAAAGAAATAACTAGAGGAATTGAGTAATAAGGGATTTATTCGCCCTAGTGTTTCTCCATGGGGAGCCCCTGTTCTTTTTGTTAAAAAGAAAGATGGATCTATGAGGTTATGTATTGACTACAGGGAGATCAATGCTATAACGATAAAGAACAAGTATCCCCTACCTCGTATTGATGATTTATTTGACCAACTGCATGGAGCTCAATACTTTTCAAAGATTGACCTTCGATCTGGATACCATCAGTTGTGTGTGAAGAAGGAAGACATTCCGAAAACAGCATTTCGAACCAGGTACGGGCATTACGAGTTTACTGTAATGTCGTTTGGATTGACCAATGCACCCTCTGTATTCATGGATCTGATGAATATAGTTTTCAAGGAGTATCTCGATGAATTTGTGGTAGTATTTATTGATGATATATTGGTATACTCCAAAACCTATGAAGATCATGAAAATCACTTGCGCATTATCTTGAAGACTCTGAGGAGGCATGAATTATATGGAAAGTTTAGCAAGTGTGAATTCTGGCTTCAGGAGATTTCTTTTCTTGGCCATATTGTCTCTAAAGATGGAATCTCTGTTGATCCTTCTAAGACCAAGGCAATCCAAGAATGGCCAGCACCTATGAGTATAACTGAGGTACGTAGTTTTATTGGTTTGGCAGGTTATTATCGACGTTTCGTCCAGAATTTTGCCCGATTGGCAAACCCATTAACGAAGCTCACACGTAAAGGGGTTAAATTTGTTTGGACAAAAGAGTGTGAAGAATGTTTCGAAGAATTGAAGAAAAGATTAGTCAATGCTCCTATATTGACTCTACCATCGGGGAATGATGGGTTCGTTATTTATAGTGATGCATCGAAGAAAGGGCTTGGCTGTGTCCTTATGCAGAATGATAGAGTTATTGCCTATGCATCACGACAGTTGAAAATTCATGAACAAAACTATCCTACTCATGATCTTGAGTTAGCTGCTGTAATCTTTGCTTTGAAGATATGGAGGCACTACCTCTATGGTGAAAAATGTGTGATTTATACTGATCACAAGAGTTTGAAGTATATTTTCTCACAAAAAGAACTCAACATGAGGCAAAGGAGATGGCTTGAATTACTCAAGGATTATGATTGCACGATACACTACCACCCAGGGAAGGCAAACAAGGTGGCAGATGCTTTGAGTAGAAAAGACCATGGAGTTTTGAACAATATGAGAATTGAAAGGGATCCAATTTTCATGGAGCTAGTGAAGATGGACATGGGAATAACCAGGGAAGGTGAAACATCAATGCTTTTTCAAATGGTTGCCAAACCATATTTACTAGAAAGGATTAAGAGTTCTCAGACTGATGATGAAGAATTCCAAAAGAAGATTAAAGCTGTGAATGATGGGAGATTGAGAGACTTTGTGTATGAAGATGGAATTTTGAAATTCGGGAAGAGACTTTGTGTTCCCGATATACCTGATCTAAAAAGGGAATTGCTGGATGATGCTCATAGTTCCAATTTCTCTATACACCCTGGGAGCACCAAAATGTATAGAGATTTGAAGGATCATTTTTGGTGGGACAACATGAAGAGGGAGATTGCTGATTTTGTGTCAAGATGTATGGTTTGTCAACAAGTCAAAGCTGGAAGGCAACAGCCTGGAGGAGTCATGCAACCTCTTCCCATACCGGAGTGGAAATGGGACAATATTACGATGGACTTTTTCATGGGGCTACCAAAGACTCCTAGAAGGAACGATACAATATGGGTTATTGTTGATCGTCTTACCAAGTCAGCACATTTTCTTGCTATAAGAGAAGATCTACCCCTGGAACATCTAGCAAGACTATATATTAATGAAGTTGTGAGACTTCATGGAGTACCCCTATCAATTGTTTCGGATCGTGATCCCCGTTTTACTTCAAGATTTTGGAAAAGTCTTCAGAAATCCCTGGATACTGAACTTCATTTGAGCACTGCTTACCACCCTCAGACAGACGGACAATCAGAACGGACTATTCAGACCTTAGAAGACATGTTGAGATCTTGCTCACTTGACTTTCAGGGTATGTGGGATCAATATTTACCTCTGGTAGAATTTTTCTATAACAATAGCTTCCATTCGAGTATTCAGATGGCACCATATGAAGCGTTATACAGAAAGAGATGTCGTACACCAACCTGTTGGGATGACGTTGGTGAAAGAAAACTTGTAGGCCCAGAACTGGTGGAGGAAACGGTGGAAAAGGTGAAAGTAATCCAAAATCACATCAAAGCAGCTCAAAGTAGGCAGAAGAGCTATGCCGATAATCGAAGGAAGGATTTGGAATTTCAAGTCGGTGATCATGTTTTCCTGAAGGTATCTCCGTGGAAGGGAGTCATACGTTTTGGTAAGAAAGGTAAATTGAGTCCCAGGTACATCGGACCTTTCGAAATTCTAGAACGAATTGGGGCTGTAGCTTACCGATTGGCAATGCCGCCAAGTCTCTCCAAAGTTCACGATGTGTTCCACGTATCTCTGTTGAGAAAATACATGCCTGACCCAACGCATGTACTCACCTATGAGGAATTAGAACTGGAACCCGATCTGTCTTATTGCGAAGAGCCCGTCAGGATTCTTGATACGAGAGAACAAGTGCTGAGAAACCGGACGACGCGTCTGGTAAAAGTTTTGTGGAGAAATCATAAGATGGAAGAGGCAACGTGGGAACCCGAGGAACTTATGATGAAGAACCACCCGAGTCTTTTTATGCAGTAATACCCTAGAAATTGCGAGGACTCAATTATTTGAAGGAGGGGAGAATGTAACACCCCAAGCTTCTACGGTACGTTTCCCTTCGAATAATGCGATAGCGTGTGTTGTACGCAACCTCGAGTTCTAACACACACCACAACTAATTAAACTAGCCGTTGTAAATAGTAATACCTAATTTTTGAAATCATATATATTTTATATTTCAAAATGGACTTCATTTTTGGATTCGGAATATCGAAATTATCCTAGGGTGAAATTTTGGTACTTTTCGGATTACTTTTATATTTTGATGAATAGTGAAAATTACTAAATTTTAATTAAAAACAACTTTTTTAATCAAAATATTTAATAGTGATAAATTATGAATTTTAGTAGTTTTAAAGTATATTTAGAATATATTTTTACCATTTAATATAATGTTGGTCATTGGACATAATTTTACAATTAAACCGAACATAAACAAGTGTCAATCTTTTGATAGTTATTATCTCTTAAAAACACGCTTTTTGTTTTGACAGCGGGAATTAATTTTAAATTAATTTCTGCCACTTCTGTGTTTTGAATTTAGAAAAATGGATTCCATATTTGGAATCAGGATGTTCAAATTGTTTAAATAGGTAACTTTTATTTTTAGACATTTTGAATAATTACTGCGGTAAATATTTTATTTACCATGGTTAAGGGTAAATCCGGTAAATAAGGGTTAAAAAAATAATATTATAATAATACTAAATTACCCTAAAACGTGTCTTAACCCTATTGGTTGATACATAGTCGACCATGGGCATATTTGGGTCAATTTTGGGACCCCATTGATCCACTTGTAAGTGATAATGACACTTTATTTTAATTAAGTTAAAATGAATACAAAAATGGCATAAGCTTACATCTTTTAGAAGAACAATTTTTACATAGGGTTATACATGTTGGATTTTCGATTATAAATATTCATTAGAAAGATAAAAAGATTTCCTACATAATGATATTTTATTTATAATTTTTAGACACTAAATAAGTTATTTTATTTATGACACAATGATGATGCAGTAATTACTATAATAGTGAAAAATTAAAATAATTGATATTATAAATACCCAAATAAATATAATATGAAACTTTTAATGAATTAAACTAATTTTCTAGGATACTATGATATATTAGGATTGATTTAATGGACTTTTTTCGAAGTAATCAATCTGTTATGAGTTTCACAAAAATCAACTATTGAATAGTGTCAAAATTGACATAAAAGAGTTCTTAAAACAAATATTATATTATTAATTGATATTAAATTCCTAAAAATCTAAGGTTCGGCCAAGAGACTTATATTATGATAGGTTACTCATTAATGGACCACTCGGGGGTCGCTTGGATGTATATAGTAAGTTTATTAACCATATTATATAAAAATACAAAGAGACATTGTAAAAGTGAAACTAATTAACTTAGAGTTAATACTTAAAGATAAGGTTAATATAAGTACCCAAACCTGTCTAAATTCTATTGGATGAGTTGTTTTCGACCTATCCCCACCTCATACTTTGAATAGTCAACTTTGGAGCCTTTAGAAACCGAATATGAATTTATTATAAATTAATATTTCTAGCTTTTCCAAAGGTGCCCCTCACCCCTCTTATAAAAAGGGCACTCCTCCTTCTCATTTCTTCACACCTTCAATGCCTTTTGGTTCGGCCAAACTCTGCCCAAATACTCTCCCAACATCCCTCACTACAACCTAGAGGCCTTAGTTTGATCAGAAAGCCAACCTAAGGAGCCCTTTTGATCAAATCAAAAGGAAGAACCCGAAGAAGAGGTAATGATTTCACCACCCTTTTCTAAGTTCATTTCTTCTTCCACTTCTTCTTCCCTTGTTCTTACCATTCTAAAATAATAACTCCAGTATCTCACATATACTGTGATGTTATTATAAGTATGGTACAACCATATTCAGTATTCTATCCACCCTTTGAATAACATGTCACCATACGTGCGTACGTACGGCTTACCGTCTCCACGTCGTGGTGTAATTGTTATTCAATATAATATTATTTGGATGGGTATAATAATGATGTGTAACTCATGTAAATAATAAATATAACATGTTAATGATTCTGTATATATGATATACCATTCATTTATATATTATTTTAATATCAAAAGAATGATATTGTCGCTCGTGCGTACGTACGGACTACCGTCTCCACGAACGCGATGAGATTCATTCTCCATCGTATCCATTCAAGTATAATTATCATTTTATGATTTAAAAATGATGTTTAAGGACTTGATATCATTCTGGATATGAATAATATACAACAAACATGGCTTATGTAACAAAACATATAAAAGAAAATGAGTAAGTTAACACCCGAAACGATGATAATTCTAAGATATTATTAATAAATCAATGTTAAAAGATCATATATGATATCATATTAATATATATGATTCTTGTATAATTTAATAACAATTATTTCACCATTATACAGGAGGTTAACCTACCCCAACCAAGGAAAATTACAAGGTAAGGGTTATTTCACAATCTCTTCTTTATCCGAGGTTGTTTATACGTAATAATCTACTAGGATCTCGTTATCATCCACATCCATGTTTCTTCAAAATGTATTTCAAAACATTTTTACTATTTACAAGAATATGGGTTAAAGTCATTTATACCCTTGTTTGACTTTTTATAAGAGGTTTATAAAGGAATCTTTCCGTCGTTTTCAAAACAAGGTCCTTTTTAACCTTTTCGACAGAATTGAGGTAAGAATGTTTTTTTAACTTATACGGCGGGTGCGGTTATTTTCTGCCGTTATAAAATCGTCGAAGCTTTCCATACAAGATTATAAGAATATTTTCAAAGAAAATGTTTTATTTTATATGGATCTTAAATGATTTCAAAATAAAAGGAGATACTTCTTTAAAAAGAATTTTGATTTCATCTATGTCAACATCCTTTGATGGATTTTAAGATTATTTGAAGTTGATTTATTATGATACAAAACTTCTATATTGTATTGAAGGTTTTGTGATATGTTTGACTGTGGATGTGCTATTTTTATACCATTCATAGTTTATGGTGAAATTATTGACATTTCGTATGCTAGTTTTAATACGAATGTTTATGTTATGTTTAAACCTTTTCATATGGGAATGCATTGGACTTAATAAGTGACGGGTGGAGCCCGCTATAGCTCCTCGATGCATCGGTAGGTCTCATGAGACAAACTAGTGTCTTGGCACAAGGCCTTGACAAAATCTTATTTGTAGTCTTGGCACGAGGCCTTGGCTATGTGGTTATGATAGTCTGGCATTATGCATTCCAACATTATGAAAGTGGTCATTGATTTTTGCATGTGATTATTCGATTAGTAGAATATCCATGTGAACAAGTAAATGGCATTATTTCATTTTACTTTTGCCATACTATGTTGAAGTTCAATTTTAAAAGGCTTTTGTTTTAGTAATTCATTGCCTTAAATGTTTATGCTTATTTTGAATGTTCCGCTATATTGTTATCCTTACTGGGCATTTGAGCTCACCCCTTTTCTATGTTTTATTTTTCCCAGGTAGTGAAGAAGTAAATTATGATTGACTTGCAGGGATATTATGAGGGGTTTATAGTGTGGATTATGAAGACTTTGTTGTTGTAGTAGTTTTTCACTTTGAAATGTAATGTAAAACTTCATGATTATATCTAGTGTTTCCAAGGCTACTAAACCAATCGGTCTTTCGGGATTTGATCTTTCTTGTGATCATGCCAATGTTACGAAGTAATGCACCGACTCTGGGCAACTAGGGTCGGGGCGTTACATCTAAAACTAAAAAGTTATAATTTGATGTGAAGAAATCCATTCATTCATTACTTATGTGCTTTAGTCATTATCACATGTGAAAAAATTGTTTATTGGTCTATGCATGTCACTAAGAATATTATTATTACCATATTCTAATATTTAATTAACTTATCATGATAATTTATGAAATACTAAATTATTAATTCCAAGTGGTATGGGACACCTAGAATAATATGGAATAAAAAATTAAATATTCAAAGTAGAATGTTACACCTTGAATATAATAAATAAGAAATAAAATATTCAAAGTGGTATTGGAAACTTTGAATATATGACCATAGTGAACATATGAGGAATGTATTAGACTTTTTATGTGTTGAGTGAGACTCGCTTTATCTTATCGAAGCATCAATTGGTATAATGAGACAAATTCAGTCATTGCATGAGCTCCTGGAAAAATAATGGTCTCGGTATAAGTCCTTGACAACAAGTTTATGGTCATGGAACGAGGCCTTCACATAGTCTGGCATTATACTTTCTCTCACTTTGTGTCAGAATATGACCAATCAAGTGATTATTCACCTAGTATAATATCATTGGTTGAGATTCTTTACTTATGAGTATTAGGAGAAGTAAATGAAAATGGAAAAATTCTTAGTCAGCACTAATCTTCTGTAAATTAATTTAAATTCTTTTAGTTTACATGAATTTTTGTTATATGATATTTATGATGAAGTAAATTAATTTTTTTTGATTTATGTGAAACTATGATCATGTATTACATTCATGTGTTAATTCTATACCTACACCCTTGCATGTCGCATGTAGTATAGTTTTATTAAATCTTGATTTATATTATACACACAATGCTTTATGTACATTTATTCATATGATTGGAACATGATTCATCCATACACTTTTAATTATCCCTAAAAATGATCCTTGGTAACTTGTAAAATTAATATTGTCGTGATATATGTATTGTAGTTTTCTTGTAAGAATCTTTTTTATGATTGTTTAAAATGTAATGTTTTTTCCATAGTTTTATATAAAATATTATTTTTAAAACCCCCTTACTGAGAATTATTGTGATCACCCTATATTTCCATTTATTTTTACAGGTTTAGTAGATATTAGTTATTTTATATGATGTCTTCATTATTGAGTCATTTCAATTCATTATTAATGAAATGTAACATTTGTGTTTGATTTTACAGAACATAAAGGGAAATGATCCTCTGTATAAAAAATGATGTGTATTTCATCGACATTTAATTTTATAAATAAAATTATTACACATGATTTTTAAATACACCAGCTTTGGGCTCATGGGGTCAGGGCATTACTGTTGGAATTAGAGTTCAATTTATACCACTCTGGACAATAAGAACAACACTAAAAATTTAATTATTTCTTACCATGTAGAATTATTTATTCAACATTTCATATTGAATATGAAACAAGACGTTTATCTCTTTCAATTTAAATACTAGAGGATATAGTTTCCAAGCCATGTTTAGAAAGCTATGAGACCTTTGAAAACTTTCATTTGTTATGTAAAAATCTCTACTATGTATCAAAGTCTCCTCGTGTACTTCAACTCCACTGAGGATGACGCTTTGACTACTTCTTAATGATGCATTCCCAACTACCATTCTATGCACGCAATGGAATTAACATTAATGTTATGTTTAAATTCTTTACCCTAGTAGAGAATTTTCAATCCCTAGAGGACATCTAAGAGGCTTCACAAGAGTGTGACCACTTAGCAATGTATCTTTTTCAAATCATGATATACGATCTCTATAGTCAAGTTAGGGACTTTGAAATTCGTGAGGATGAGTCTTTCCATCTATTTAATAGACATCAAGTCCATTATGATGTCACCCAACTTCAAATACTTCCTGTAATTCTCTCATGGAACATTAGATATCCTCATGCAATTAATCAAAGATTCCCATTCCGCATCTAGACCAGTGAGATCGAAGAGTTTGAATCTGTATTTGGAATCCATTTAACTAAGAACTGGGGAAATCATTGCTGATAGTAGGACCTGTTAAGGTGCATTATAGTGGATGTCAGTATGTTCATACCAGTGAGTTTATAAGAGGGAAAGAATAAATATGTAGCATCCCGAGATTCATGAACCTTTTCTTAACTGAATAATGTTATATTTTAATGATTTGGAACTGTAATATTAATTTGAAAAATAAAACCTCTATTTTAATATGGTTATTCATTACTAAGTATAAATTTTTTCATAAAATTTTTAGATTGAATAATTGAGATCAACAACAATCCTTTTTCACTACTAATTCAGATACAACAAATAGTAATTTGAAAATAATGTTCAGATATATTTGAACCTCTTAGAAATAAATTTTTATGATGAAAATATATTTATCAGTTGCCGAACACTATTAATATGCTCTGATTATTCTGAGGATCATTTTCCTTTTTTTCCCTCTTTATACATATTTAACTTGAATCATAGTCAGGAAAAGGAAATTATTTTGAGGGAAACTTCATATGATGTACCATGATTAAAATATATCATACTATAACAAGATTTTATGAAGCCACTAATGCGAGTGACCTTCATGCAGCTTATCTCTTTCAAATTCTAATCTTATTCGGTTATAGGTAGCTTTATAAATTTAATCTTTTAGAAAATAGGTTGCATGGCTAGTATATAGGAATAAATTTCTTTTTTATGTCTCTAATCTTTCAATCTCATATTACATTTATATGATATCTAATCGCAGCATTCATATGTTTAATTGTAGAAGATTAAGATGTATCTGGGACAATGAAATTGAATAATAATGAGATAATGTGGTTACCATGGCATCAGATAACCACCCGCTATTGTGGTAATGGTTAAGGGACATTGGGGTTGATGTATGATGGGTTATTATATGATATAATTATGAGTGTGCAATCCCATGAAGGAGTGATATTATGACACCCTAAACTTATGTTATGTATAATAATAATATTTTAGTTTTTTTAATTATGTTTCATTCTGTAATTTCTGTACCATCCAAATAATTTTTGAAAAATCAACAAAAGCCATATTTTATTCAATAAAACACTAAAACTTCACATTTCTACAAGGACAAAAAACCATGGCTAGCCTATAAATCTAATAAACAATCTATGTAATGACACTGGTAGACCTCATTTTACCACTATGAGACCAATAATGCATTCCACATCCCATTGACTGACCATAATGATGAATTACATTTATAGAAGAATGGGTCATGTAATAAGCATCAGAGGAATATAGAGGACTATTTTTAAAATAAAAACTGATTTAAAGATATAAAATACTCCAAACATGTATTTATAAGGGTCTTCTTGACCATTGGATATACATATGAATATTATATTTCTTTTAAGTCCATTGGAGTTTAAAATTAAGTGACCTTTAGTGTTTTATTAAACAAAAATTATCTATGTTACAAATGTTACGAACCAATATTTTATAAATGATAATTAATATTGATGTATTTAAATGTATTATTACGTAAAATAGTTATATAAAACATATGTACTTACATGGTTTAATGTTTTGGATTTTAAAATACCATTATGAATTTTTATCATTTCTAATCTATCTGTTTAACAGTGATATCATTATTAGTATAAATATAGGACTTTAACAAATACAATTTACTCAGAAAAAGGATGCGATAACATCATACAATATAATTTCCCCAAATAAAGACAATTTATCAGAGATTTTAAAGGAGGTGGCATCACTGGTTTTCACTCTTGACCAAGCCCATGTTGGGCATCAACACATTAAGGTTGAACAAAACAACCTATGGTAGAAGTGGATGTTGAAATAGATTACCACCCGAGTAATGTTATCTAAGACACCCCAAGAGTCTTTCCCCACCACACACCATACCCTTAAGTATTATGCGTGTTTCATAAGGGGTTATGTAACAAGACCCTTTCACTACGACAATGTGCATTCGTTTTTTATATAATAGATAATACGCAATCATTTTATTATTATTACAATGGAAATGGTTTTTAGAGCACAAATAGAATTTTTAGTTATTATTCGTCTAAGAAATATAATTTGATGAATTAATGGATTTTTCAATTAAATAATATATTAATAAATTATTATTACCAAAATAAGTTTTGTTAAATATAAATGAACTTATAATTTTTATGAATACAATTGTACAATTTTTTACTGTTCGATTTTTTTTTTCAAAACCCATGAATTTTCAATAAATTTTGTTTTTTATTTTAAACCTAAATATTAAAATATATAAAGAATTATTTAATTAAAATTAATATTATTTTTGGATTCAGGGTGTCAAAATTATCTAATGGTGAATTTTTTATAATTTTCTGAGATAGTTGAATTTTTTGGTAAAAATTAAATACAGTTTAAATATATAATATTTTTGACATCAAAATGACCTAATAGTAATGTAATAAAATACTATAAAGAAGGTTTTCGGAAAATATATCTTTTACCTTTGAATAATTTGAATTTAGGTTTGTTTGATTTATTTTACCAAGCCTTAGTGGACCCTCCTAGACTTATAAAACATTTTAACTTTTAAAATGATTTCCATGAGACTGTGACTCTCCTCTAGATAAGCATGTCTAATATTTAAAGATGTTTATCCATTATCATTTATAAAATAATGTGTTCTAATCCCCTTATGAAACCCCCATGGGAAAAAACATGGGTTGTTTTGTGGTTTTGATTTGCATAATGTGTGGTGTCCAAATACTAAATAATAATGAATTCACTCTCCTTTCTTATATAAACCCACTCAATCTCCCATTCCACATTAATAAACCATTTGGATGTCAACCAAAATCTGAAAACATCTCTATATAATCCTCCCAAGGAACAAATCGCTCTAAATAACCTTCTCTCATTACTCTCCCAAGCCTATGGATCACACTACCATGTTCGAGATTTCGTCATTTCTCATTTTTGTTCAGAATGTATTATGTTTTTATACACATTTATTTTAAATTAAAAATGATAGGGTATGATTTTTAAACTCCACATTACTACCCCTGTAATGTTTTAATGATCAAATACCCCTTTTCTCTCATTAATTCCTTCCTTTTACACATGTTACCAAGCCAAAATTCTGTAAGGGATCCTCACTTTCATTCCATTATTATTTATGTCCAAGATTCTTTATGATGTTATGCCCTTTTATTTTAAATTAAAAATGTTGGGGTATGATTTTAAACCTCCCCTATACTTCCATAGTTATGTTTGAATGATGAAATACCCATTTCTCCACCATAAATTCTTCCAAGGAATACCGCTAACCCTGATGGAATTCTCTATGGGATTTCACTCTCCTCATTTCCATAGGAGACATTATTTTATATTATGAATCTAATTTACATTAAATGCATTAGAAAATATATATATATTAACCCATAACTATAAATGTCATTTATATATGATGATATACCCTTTCTCTATAATCAACCATTTTTTATGAATTATTACGTCACGCCATTATGCGGCCAAAATTGCACAGTGATTTTCCAAGCCAACATCATTGTGTGGTGAACACCACACCCATTTCTCTTTTAAGGGTATTAAAATTTTTAAATATTTAGTTATTGATTATAGAGATTTATGTCTTTATTTAATATTACATTATCATGGAAAAATGATGATATTGAATTATTCAATGTTGTATGATCCATGTGGCACACTTATACATGAAATGAAACGATTAATAATGGTGAGCCCTGATAGCACTCTGATATATTGGGTAAACATTATTCTCATGTTATGTCAAGGTCAATGAGGGTTTACTCGTGCTAAATAAAATGAATTTAGGGTTCAATCATGAAAACTCAAGTGAAATGTGTTTTCACTCATGCTCCATGTTCAATGAGCCTCGGCTCATGATAATATCTTATTAAGTGTTATTGCCACATTTCCATGTTTTGATAATCATTCTATATCATGCCATTATGTTCATATTTATCTTGTGATCCATTGATATTACTATTCCCATACATGTAATATATTCTTCATGTTATTCGTTGTTTACAGTCTTATTGTACTTTATAGCTCACCCTTTTCTTATGAATATCCTAAGGTTATTCCATGCAATTCTAGGTACAAATAAATGTTGTGGTCTTGTAAAATAAGTTTTCAGTAAAGTTGTGGTGTTTTTTGTTCTAAGATGTCATGTGATGTTATAAATTTCCCAAGAAACTATACCTATCGATCACTAGAGTGGTCTTGAGTGAAATATTATGTAATAAATCATGATTTTTTGTGTAATAAAGAGTAGAGTTATAATAGTTTGTATCAAAGTATAGGTTTAGTTATTTTTGGTAAAATGATTGTAAACCCCTAGTGAAAGCCTTATAGACAATACTATGTATAATAAAAACATCCCCAAATTTTGGTATCTATAGAGTAAGTGTTTTATTAAGAAAAATAATCCAAATCTTGATACAAATATGTAGAACTGGATCTAGCATAGATGTATATATGGGTAAAATTTTAAAACACGGATTTGTGCTAGAATTGAGTGGGGATTGGTGCAAGTCAACGAGTCTTTCTACACAATTGGTTTAACAATCCTGGGTGACATGCTTTGGTATATTTATAATCATATTATAATCCATTAATAAGGGAATAAAAAATTCCCTGATGAATATATGTTGGGAAGTTGATCATGGATAACATAAATAAATGCCAATAAATTCATAAGTTATGAATATTAATGTAATTTATAATTTATCCCTTTTTGTCCTGGGATTACCCTTTATGTGTTACACCTTACATTACTTTTACTCCATCCAATGTCCAGTATTATGAAGATTTAATCTAACAACTGATGAAAATTTTTGTGTAATAATTGATCTAATGAGATGCCCAATCCTATGGGAGTGAGAATCACAAACTTTATCAAGACACTCCCTCAGTTAATATTAATTTTTAATAAAATCATGGTTCAAGAGAAACATGCACCCCCTCCCTCCATAAGAATGAACAAGACACAATCTAGACCTTCAATAAAAAATGGACTCCTAATTTTAATGGATCATATGATCCTTTAAAGGATGAAAAATGGATCAACCCCATTGAAAAGATCATATCCATACTACAATTTTCAGAAGAATAGAAGTTTCTTCTGGACTCTTATCGTATGGTGGGTGAATCTGATCAATGGTGCACATTGATAAAAAATACAAAGATTCAGGTAGAGATCAAGTCATTGGAATGGAAAGATATCCATAAAATGTTTTTCAATAAATATTTTCCCTGCACCCTCAGACATAATATAGAATGTGAATTCCATCCCCTTAAAAAAAAGACGATGAATCCATCGGAGTGTACATTGATAACTTCCAAAGGCTTTCATTATACACCTCCAACTTTGTTGTTACCCTCAAAATAATGGTTTACTTCTTATTTTGTAGTTTAAACCTAGTCTACAAAAATCCTTAGTGATCTGTGACTATGATAACTATGAGAGAATTTCCCTATTTCCCTCAATTCCGAAATGGAGAACAACACATCATAAATGTATCAGGGGGATAATTAGCTAAATGTGGACATTAATTCTGGGGTTTTTATGGTTAAATCAAATGTTTTTAAGATATTCTAGCACCACACTTTCGAATGTTGTGGAAACAAGCCACCAGAAATTATTGAAAGGGGTGAGGAAATGCTTTTGGTGTGGAAGAGAGGGGAATATAGCCATTAACTATTGGAAAAAACCCTGCTACTACAAAAGGGGATTAGACCACTTTGTTGAACCAATAATGCATTTTTCATTGCTTCAACTATAAATAACCATGGATCTTTCCAAAACAGTTCCCTTAGCCAAGGGTTTTAGGAGGAAACCAACAACCTCTAATGGATAAAGGGGGATATTAAACCAATAGTATTGCTAATGATAACCCCGAAAATGAAGTGGTGATAGGTACGATAATTATTCTCTCAATAAGTGAAAATATGTTCTATGATACTTGTTATATAAATTCATTTATATCGCTAATTTTTAGTAGAACAATCCCAACACAACCATAAATTATGAAAGTAATGTTGTCGGTGAGAACAAAAAAATTGGGAAATTATTACATCCCATGAATATTACTCCTCCACTATCACAATTGTGTTATTGAACTTCCTAGAGAACCTCATCGTACTCCCTCTAGTAGAATTTGTTTCAATTATTGGTATGGATTGTATTTCCCTATATTGAGCCAATATAAAATTCCCTGAGAGGGAAATCAATCTCCATATGGAAAATGGACCCCTAATATTGTACAAGTGAATAGAAGAGGATAAAATTTTTTTTTCACCATAATCTCAAAAATATATATACATTCCCTATTAGAATGTGTATCTTACATAGTTGGTCAAGTATAAAGAAAAAAACATCCATGATGACATGTATATTGATAGGGAATTAGATGAAGTGTTTCCCAAGGAATTCCCAAGTCTTCCTTCTAGAAGAGATGTAGAAATCTAAATTGATCTTATACCCAGGGGTAATGAATATTTAGGACTCCATATATAGGGGTTTTTGTGGATGTTGAAGAGATAAAGAAACAAATACAGGAAAATAAGGATAAAGGGTTTATAGAACAAGTGCTTCACCATGAAGTGTATCTGGAATCTTCATCAATAATAATGATGGGTAAATGAACCTTTGCATTGATTATGGTGAGAACAAAAAAAATCACAATAATTAACAAGTAACCTCTTCAAATAATTGATGTATTTTTCATTAAGATACATGGAACACAAAACTATTCAATGTTGGATCTACAGTTGGGATATTAACAGGTATGGGTGAAGAAGGAGGATATCCCCAAGACTACTTTTCATACAAGGTTCGAGTACTATAAATTCATAGTAATGCATTTCAAACACACTAATGCTTTAGAAATATGAATGGACATGATGAATTGAGTCTTTAGAAATTAAATCAATAAATTATTGGTAGTCTTTATAAATGATATTCTAATATAATCCAAAACCAAGGAGGAGAATGAGGAACATTTACGAACTCTAATAGAGACATTGTGAAACTATAATCTGTTTGAAAAGTACAGTTAGTGTGAGTTCTAGTTTAAGGATGTCAATTATTGGGTCATATAATCACAATTAATGGGATATATGTGGATCCTTCATAGAAAGCTTCAATTAAGATCTAGATGAGTCCAACATCATTGAAAGATATCCGTAGGTTCTTGGGGTTAGCTAGATATTATCGCCGATTTGTGAGAAATTTCTCATGATTGTCAAAACCTCTTAACAAGATAACTTAGAAGGGAGTCAAGTTTTCTTGTAGTGATGAATGCGAAGAGAGATTCAAGGATTTTAAAAAGATTCTTATCACTATAGCCTTGCTCAAATTGATCACAAGTTGATAACTTTATTGTGGTACCAAGTGATTCTCAGAAATAGGGACCATGTAGTTTGTTAATTAAAAATGAAAAATTCATTGCCTATGCTTCAAGGAAATTGAAAGTTCCTGATAAAAATAACCAAACACATGATCTGGAGTGGGCTGCAATAATCTTCTCCTAAAAAATTCTCTAACATTACCTATTTCGAATGAAGTGGAAAATATAAACAGACCACAAAATCCTCAATAATATATTCACACAGAAAAGGATGAATATGAACCAATGAACACGATTAGATCTAATCAAGACTATGACTACTCAATCCATTAACACCATGGGAAAATGTAAAGGGTGGATGATTCACTAAGAATAAAGGACATAGTGATTTTATCATTGATGAGAATTAAAAAGGAACCAATCTTCTTAGATTTGATGAAGGTTGACATGGGAATCATAAAGAACATAACATCGTCAATACTTTCACTAATGATTTCACAACCACCTCTTTACAAAAATGTTAAAGGATACTCAATAGGATGATGTTGGAATTCATAAGAAAGTGGAAACAATAACAAAAATGAAATAATTAGAGTTCAATATTAATGAAGAAGGAAATGTGATTTTTGGGACTAGAATACATGTTCCATGAAATCCAGAGGTACAGAAAGAATATTTAGATGATGAACATAGTTCAAATTTCACCATTCACACTAGAAACTAAAATTTTTATAGAGATATGTGAGATCATTTTTGGTGGGAGAACATGAAAAAGTATACCACAATGTATACATCAAATATCCTAGTATGTCAGTACGTGAATGATGAGAGACATACGTCTAAGGGGATGATGAAACCATTACCCATACCAGAAAGGAAATGGGAGAACATCAAACTGACATTTTCAGCGGAATTCCAATTATATCCAAACGAAACAATGATATTTAGGTTGTTGTGGATCATCTTTTAGAGACTGCACACTTCATTGAAATTTGAGAGGATTTCTCATTGGATAATATTCCACATATATATATCAGATAATTTGTATGGATTGATGGATTACCACAATCTATTGTATCTTATCATTATACTAGATAATATTTTATGTTCTATAAGATTTTTCAACAAGCTGTGAATAATGAGCTAATATTTAGTCAGACATATAATCCTCAAACTGAGGGCCAATTTGAGTGGACTATCCAAACACAAATGGACATGTTGAGATCATGCCCAATGGACTTCAAAGGTGGATGATATCAACATCTTCCTCTAGTTGAGTTCTATTACAATAATGGTTTTCACCCAAGAATCCAAATAACTCTTTGTGAATCCTATTTTGGGAAGAGGTAAAAAACACCAGCATGATGGGATTATGTAGGGGGAGAAAACTCATAAGTCTAGAAATGGTTGATGAAATGGTGTAGAAGGTTAATACTATCATGTAGAAAATTAAATATGGTAAGAGTTATTAAAATATATTTGATGATATTCAGATAAGAGACATAGAGTGTGATGTTGGAGTCATGGTATTCTTCCACATATCACAGTGGAACAGATTCATGAGATTTGGGAAGAAAGGAAATATTATTCTAAGGTATATCAGCCATTTTGAGATTCTTGATTACATTGACCAGTGGCCTATCAACTGGATCTCCCATAGAACCTATCTCAAGTATATGATATATTCATTTCATAACTCTTGAAGAAGTACATACCTGATTGATTGTATGTACTGAATCCAGTGGTGGTACCATTGGAGAATGAAATATACTATGAAGATAATCTAACAAAGAACATATATCGCAGGGAAAAAGTTCTACGAAATAAGAAAATTCCCATTGTAAATGTGTTGTGGAGAAACCACATGTTTGATGAAGAAACATGTTAATTGGAGGAAGTGATAAAGCAGGGTAATCCGTATTTGTTTAAGTGTGGGGAAAAGAAATTTCAAGGGAGAAATTTCTTAACATGGAATGATTGTATAAACCCAAAATTTTGTTAATAAAAATCCTTCTTGAGAAAATTAAATGTATTATTATGTAAAATGTTTATATAAAACATATTCACTTCCTTGGTTTTATGTTTCTGAGTTTTAAATTACATTAAGAATTGTGATCGTTACTAATATAGAATTTGAATAGTTATCACATGATTAGTATAAATATAGGATTTTATGAAATCTAATTTACTCAGAAACAAGAAGTGATGGCCTCATTGAGTAGATTTTCTCCATATGAATCCCATTTGTCGGAGCATAGAATGGAGGTGGAATCACTAGGCTCCACTATTGAACAAGACAAAGAATAAATTTAGCACTTTATGCTTGAACATAACCTCCTATTAGAGAAGTGGATGTTGATAGACATTAACACATGAGCGATGTTATCCAAGCCACCTGAAAAGTTAGTCACAATCGCACACCTTACCCTTAGGTCTTATGCTGGTGTTATAAGGGGTTATGTAACAATAACCTAACACTATGATTATGTGCATTAGTTTTTTATATAATAATTAATATTCATTCATGTTTTTATTATTACTTGGTAAAAATATTTTAAAGAACAAATAGTATTTTTAGATAATATTAAATTAATAAATATATTTTGATGAATTAATTGATTTTTGAATTAAATAATATTTTTATAAATAATTATGAATAAATTATTTTTTGTAAAATATTACTGATTTGTATAATTTTTTGGAATACAATATTAATTTTTATTATGTTATGAAAACTAATCTTTTCAAAACCCACAAATTTTAAATAATTAGTGATTTTTATTTTAAATGAAAATATAACAAATTTAGAAAATTATTTTGATAAAATGTATATTATTTTTGGATTCAGGACATTGAGATTATCTAATGGAGAATGTTTCATAATTTTCTGAGAGGGTCATATTATTTAGTATGAAATAAATACTATTAAAATATATAATGTCTTTCATGAAATCATAATAACATAATTGTGATGTAAAAATATACAATAAATAGGATGCTTGAAAAATATGTGTTTTAACTTTAATATAATGTGATTTTATGATTTTATGATTTATTGTACCAAGCCTTAGTGGAACCTCCAAGACTTATAAAACATTTTAAATTTTAAATCATTTTTCTTGAGAGAGTGACTCACCTCCACATAAGAAACCCTAATATTTTAAGAAGATAGAAAATTTTGCTTATAAATATATTTCTTCCAATACAATTTGAAAAAACCATCTAAAAACCATTGGTTGGTTTGTGGGTTTGATTAGATTAATGTTTGATGTCCAAAACCTAAATAATAAATAATTTCCTCTCAAATTGTATATTAACCCACTCAATATCGCATTTCTATTCACTCAAACCATTTAGAGCTCAGCCAACTTCTTTCTTCCTCTCTATAAAATCCTTCCAAGGCACCTCATGCTCCCATGAATCCTATTTCAAGCCTCTCCCAAGCCTTTGGATCACATTTCCATGTAAGGGATTTCATTCTTTCTAATTTTTGTCCAAATTATTTTATGTTGTTATAACCTTT
This sequence comes from Viscum album, assembly GCA_963277665.1. NCBI lineage: Eukaryota > Viridiplantae > Streptophyta > Magnoliopsida > Santalales > Viscaceae > Viscum > Viscum album. Next base: position 1,215,474,653 of record OY728150.1, on the reverse strand, counting down.
TATTTTAAATTAAAAATGTTGGTGTATAATTTTTCACTTTCCTCAAACATCCTTCATTATTATTTAATAATGAGATACCTCTTTAACTCTCAATAATACCTCCCATGTACAACTGTTACCATGCTGAAATTTTTAAAGGTAAGATCAATTTATTTCCTTCCTTATTTATATCCATGTTTTGGGATATTGTTATGCCATTTTATTTTCAATTAATAATTTTTTGTATGATTTCTAACCACCCCTATAATTCCACCATCATGTTTGAATGATGAGAGATCTCTTTCCCTTATATTAATACATCTTATATACAGCTGTTATCATACGAAAATTCCATAAGTGGTTTTTCTCTCTCCTCATTTATATTCCAGAAATTCATTTATATTATGCATCTCAATTCCATTAAATATGATGGGACATGTGTATATATTAACCCGTTAATGTTCATTTCACATACATATGATGAGATACCCCTTTCTCTCTCATCAACCATTTTTTTATGAATTTTTATGTCACGCCGTTATGGTGCCGAAATTGCACCATGATTTTTTAAATCCGATTTCATTGTGTAGTGAACACCATGACCATTTATCTATCATGTATATTCACCTGTATGAATATTAACCTATTGATTTTATAGATTAATTTATGAATTCTGAATTCATTTATTGTTGAAGAAATGATGATGTCAAATTATTCCACAGTGTATGATACTTGTGGAACACTTTTCCATTAAATGAATTGATTAAGGAATTTGTGCACTGATAACACTCCAATGTATTGGGTAAAGATTAGTATATTTATACATCAAGTGAAATGCGAGTTTACTCATTATAATTCATTTTTAATGAGGTTTTACTCATGCTATATGTGAAATAAGACTTGGCTCATGCTAATATCATGTTAAGTATTTTTTTCCACATTTCAATGTTATAATAATAATGTTATATCATTCCTTTATCTTCACACTTCTCTTGTGATCTGTTGATATTCCTATTGCCTAACAAGTAATATATTTTTTCATGTAATTCCTTGTTTACTCAGTTACTATGTTGTATATCTCACCCTTTTCTTATGCATGTCCTCATGTTATCCCATGCAATGATAGGTACGAAGGAATGTTGTGGTCATGTAAAATAAGTTTTCAATAAAGTTGTTGTCTTTTATATGGAAGATGTTATGTATTGTTCATAATTTCCCAATACACTAGACCTCTCAATCCACATATATTCTATATATGAAATATTATGTAATAAATCATGTTTTTGTGCATAATAAAGAGCATAGTTGTGGTAATAAATTTAAGATATATTGTATAATATTTAGTTCTTAAAAATACTATATTATTTACTTAAAATTTTTACGTGTTTTTATATTTTTAAATATTTTATATTTTATCTTTAATATCATGGTTTTAAAATAAAAAGAATATTATTATTTTGAAACTTTGTCTGGTTTCAAAAAAAACGTAATTATTTCAAATACTTTTTAAATTTCTTAATGTTATGATTTTATAAGGAGTATATAATAATTATAAATTATTTATCCTTTTAATAAGTGCTTTAAATTTATTTCCAATTAAAGAAGTATTTAATAACTATAGTGTTTTAGATGATTTAAATATTCGAGTATTAGATCTTTGAATAATATTCTAATGGTATATTAATGATATTTTCAGTTATTGGTTTTTTGGAAATCATTGGATGTTATATTAAATTAATCATTTTTCAAAAAAATTTATATAATTTTTTAGAAAATAAATTAGTGGGTCACCGAACTGAGGGAAGCCTTTATAGGGAAATCCCTCAAAGTCATGATGATCCCTTTTGAAAAACTAAGTAACTAGGTGGTCATAATGGTTGTTTCCCAAGCTGATCATGCACATGGCATGTGAAATAGAACATGATCCCTTACATAGGTTGGGATAGGTTCGAGGTCACACGTAGGCCCGTCTGTAAGGCCCAGGGAGCGCAAGTGCTGAGTGTGGGCCTAAGCACGTGGTGAGAGACTGTGTTTATGAGCCCTTAGTGTGTGAATATGTTATTAATGATATGATTCAGGCATAGATTTATAATGAACCTTACATCCATCATTCATTTCATTGTGGGGTGGTGATAATGCAATCTAGACCGTCTGAACCAGCTACTCACCATCATAGCTTTCCACCGATTTTTAGTTGAGTGATTCAACATCGTGTTTCCCCTACATGTTTAATCTCCATTTAGACACATATTAGCCATCAATATTTAAACTGGTTGATCTCAAACCCCTACATCTCCCTTGGTCATTCGATCAAATCGGACCGATCTAGACCGACCATTCACATATTATACTTCTTCAACGTTGTGGTCCCACTTTAGTGGCCTCGTCACTTGGTCTTTATTCCCCACTTCTCCTCCTACATGACTCGAGCACACCCATCACTCTACCCATTTGTTTTCTGTTGTTTTTCCACATGTTTTATGTTTTATATTTATTTATATTTTTTAAAAACCCCTTGATTCTCTACTATGCTTCTCATAAAATATTTATATTTTGAAAGGATTGTTTTATTTATGATTTTATTCAATTAAAACAATTTTCTCATCCGCAATAGTCCATTTTGTTTTTCATTTTTTATATGTGATGATTGAAGAAAATATTTTAATATGTATAAACATTGTTTATAAAAACCCCTTATTATACGAAAACCCTCAGAATTTTTTCACTTCCCTAAACTCCATTAAGATTTTCCAGTTCCAACTACTCCTTGAATACAGGGAAGGGAATATTTTGAATTTTTCTTATTTTGAACAACCAATTATAAACTTCTCTTATATTTAGATATTTATATATACATCAAATCCAATATGTTTTAAATATTTCTTAAGGGGATTGAAAATGTTCTACTAGGGTTTGGCCTACGTGTAATCTTAAAAAGTGACTATTTTTTTATTTTTTTATTAGTAAATATTGATTATACGTATATACTTTCTCTCTAAGGAGATCAAGGTTTTCAAATGCTAAATGTCTCTATTTATTATGTTTCTAAGGTCTATAATGATATAAGGGTTAATTTAACCTGGTTTTTTGGTTATGAAAAACTAAACATACATTTTTTTGTATATTTATATATATAAATATATTTCAGTTCGAATCTATATTATATTTTTAGATGATTATTTCTAATCCTTAAATTATGTTTTTGATGCGAATAATTTTATGGGATCAATTCAATTAATTTTATGAAATTTCAATTATTTATATGGAATTATAAAATCATGTTTTTCTTGTGTAAAACTTATATATACACTTTATATATATATGACTTAGAAACCATAATTTTATGTGATGGTTATCAATATATAATTATTGTTTTAATACAAATAATACACGACTATTCTGTATAAAGAGATGTGAAAGACTTGTCTTTCTGAAAAAGATGTGGCTTGAGGTGAGAAAAAAATATAAAAATTGAAATAACAAAATATATTAGAGGATAAGAGGATATGCAGAATCATGTTAACATGTTATGTTCAATTTAATGTTTTATTACATGATAAACCTACTGTAGTAAGTTTCTATTAGTTAATCACGTTTATTATTTAATTTATATTCATGATCACTAACACTATTATTAGTGTATTAAATGGCATGTAGTATTGATTAAATATTAATTTCTATGAATAATGGTTTTTAAAACTAATAAGTTTTCATTTTATGTTAAGATACCCATTAATTAATTACTTATCTGGTTTATTCAATATCACTTGTGAAATGTATGTCTATTTGTCCATGCATGTCATTGATAAAATTGTTATTAAAATATTCTAAATGTTTAATAACTTATAATGATAATTTATTAAATAAGAACTTAATTATTCAAAGTGTTATGGGACACCATGAATAAAATGGAATATGAAATGGAATATTCAACTGGGTATGGGACACCTTGAATATATGTAATATGAAATTAAATATTCAATGTGGTATAGGATGCATTGAATATATGACTTTACGGAGCATATGAGGAATGTATTGGGCATATTATATGGTGTGTGAGTCCCTCTATAGACACTTGATGCATCAGTATGTCTCCTGAGAAAAATTAGATCTTGGAACGAGTCCTTTGAAAAATAATGATATTGGAATGATGCCTTGATAGCTAGTTTATGGTCATGGAATGTGGCCGGGACACAGTATGGAATTATACATTCCTTAACTATGTGTTAGAATATGTCATGCCAAGTGATTATTCAATTATTATAATATTACTGGTTAAGAGACTTTACTTATGAGTTTTAGAAGAAGTAAATGTACAAGGAATAATTTTTACTCTATATTAATCTTCTGAACTATAATAAAAATGTGATTAGTTTACTTGTAATTTAATTATTTGCAATTTATGAAGAAAGAAATTAATTTTATAATTTTACGTGAAACACTAATCATGAATTACTTTTGTTTGTACTTTTATTACCTTCACCCTTGCATGTCACAGTTAGTATCATTTGATTAACTCTTGTTTTATATACTACACCCTAATCTATTTATACATGTATGCATATTATTAGAAGGTGTTTCCTTCATAGCCTTTTAATTATCCCAATAAATATCCACAGGTAATCATGGAAATTTAATATTTTTGTGCTACATGTATTGTAGTTTTCTTTTAAGAAGATGGATTATGATTATTTTAAATGTAATGTTATTAAAAAATTTATATTTGAAATATAATTTAAAAAACCCCCCTTATTGGGAATTCTTATGTTCATCCTACATGTTAATTTATTTTTACAGGTTTAGTAGATTTGAGTTATTCTAATAGGTGGCTACTTGGTGGAGTCTTTTTTGTTCAGTATTGAAGAAATGTAACATTTGCGTCTTGTTTTCCAGAACATAAACCGCAAAGATCCTATGTATGGAACATGATGTGTAATTCAAGAACATTTCATTTTAAAAAAAAATTACTACACACCATGTTTTATCGCACTGACTCTAGGATTCTAGGGTTGGGGCATTACTTTGAGTGTTTTTTATCTCTTGAAATTACAAATTGAAATAGGGGACATGTGGTAATTTATTTTTACCATGGAGTTAAAAAACATAATATTATATTTAGGGATTGAAAAATTTCTAGATTTTTAGAGAAATTCTATAAATAATTTGTAATATTATGATCTTTTTATATTTGAAAATGGTTACTTTTCCTAACAATCGAATGATATGTGAGGGTAAAATTGTAATTTCATAAGAGTTATGTGAGTTGGTTGGGGAGATGTTTTTGAGAATTATAGGTATGAATTTAAAACCTAAAAATGAATTTTTAATGATCTATGTTTAATGTAATCTGAACAAAATTAATTCCACTTATATTGACAATTTTTATCCCCATTGTTCCTGATTAAATTTTTACCTTGGTGATTTTTTTACTAAAAATTATAGATGACCCCTTCTACCTAATGTAGATGTTTTGTATTAATTTTTTGAATCAATTAACATTCATTTAACTACAGTATATTATATAATTAAATTTTAAATTAACACATCAGATATATAGAAACCCCCATTTTTTAGCGAAATTAATTTTTAAATATGAATTATTATTAATCTACATTCTTATAAATAACAAGTTAAATTAATGTCAATATATTATTTTATATTTTTAAATATCATATTATATTAACAGTTTAAATATAAAATACTTTAATTTATTTAACTATTAATTAAAAAAACATATACAATTAATTCTTCCAAAATAACCACTTTACTTTTACATGTGTTTTAAACATTAACCTCTGTATCTTTTTTTTTGATTTATAATTAAATTAATCTTTTTGAAAAATTTAACCATGAAAACTAAAAATATTTATATCATTTTATCTAATTATATTTCTATAATTAATGGAATTTAATTTAATATTATAAATTTTTTTTGTAAAAACATTTGCAAGAGAATAAAATCTTTAAATAATAAATTAAATTTTTGAATTTTCTATTATTATCACTTTGATTGGTTTTAACTAATTTTATTATAGACATTATTAATTATTTGACCATAATATTATAAACTTCATTATATGAAATGGAAATTTCAAGAGAAATATATTTCTCTACTCAAATGAATTGAAATGCTTATTTAGATATAATACTGTAGTTTTTTATTTAATTCACATTAAAAATGACTTCTATATTTGTTTAAACCAATATTTCAAAATTTTATTACCTCAAATTAAATACTCTAATTGAACAGTGAAATTATAATGGTTATATTAACAATTTATACCATCTATTTAGAACATAATGTATATTCATTTATTTTTGTGAAATGTTTTGTTCGGAACTACTTATTTGAAATAATATTTCATGAAGGATAAATTATTAAAAATAAATTTGGGTGTTGCACTTAAAAAAATCCCTAGAATGAAGACCATAATGAAATTTGGGTTACCATTATGTAATTAATGGATGAAAATTATCTATTAAATAGGGGTATATAGGGTTATATGAATTTACCTATTCATTGCGAGGGGTATTTTATATATTTAAATAAACATTTAAATAAATTTATTTTTAATTAATGAAAATCATACCTGGCCTCAAAAAAATCAAACTACCTATCATCACCTATGTCACCTATAAAAAATAATGGGATTGATCCAGAAATACATTTTCATTGATTATGAATTTATAAACATATTGTCAAATATTTACTACATAAAATTATATTTTATTCTAATAATACAATTTTCAGATATTTTAATATTAACTAATCATTGATATGATACCGTTGATATTTTTATTAGTTTGTAATTCAGATAAATATTCTATTTTTTAATCAAAACCCAATAAATTTAATGGGTTTAAATTATATTAAGCTAAATATATGTAAGTATATTTTAATTCCCAATTACATGTTTCTTAAATTTATTTTAATATGTTTTCTGTAATTGTATTGAAGAATAAATTTTATCACCTTTAGAAATTTAATTTATTAAATTGATTTCATATTGGGAAATAAAATAATCAAATACGGTAATATGTTCAATACCATTTTCAGTTCAAAATATAGGTTTCCTTTGAATATTTTTGTCACCTATGTAAATTGTAATATAAGATAAAGGTGTTATATTATTTGATAAGGTTCTAAAATATCATAAACAATTATCCTTAAATTGGTGAATGGGTGTATGAGTGACCTAAACGCATATTACAATCCTTAATTTTTCATTTTGGATCCACAATCCTTGATTAAGAAATTCCTTCTATTTTATAAAATTAATATCTAAAAAAATTCCACCACACTCCTTTATAATATGACCCCTATACCACAAATTCTAATATACACCAAAATTTATAATTCATCATTATAGACTACCATATATCATTAACTAATAATACTATCACATTTTCTTTAGTAACTAATATCTTCAGAATTTTCAAATTTCTTGAAACCCAATAAGCCTTTGAAGAAAAGATATGAATTCTTCATCATAATAAATAACTTTATAAAATTATTATTTATTTATCTTATTTATACACCTCTTATAAACATAGTTTTATCAAATTAACAAAATCAAAATAATATCATTAAAATTATTCAATTACAATATATTAACAAAATATCTTTATAATCATACCCATAAATCAATTATTGTGTCTTCTTGTATGGGTTAATTTTACCACATTTATGATTGATGTTTTGAATTTTTAACATTGATAGTTATCGAAGATTAATTACTAGATTTCTATAATATTTTTAAAAATATAATTTTTTTGTAATTATAGTATTAATATTGACAAATTATTAGTATACATCTTTTGGTTCCTTAAAAATTATCAGAACACATTTGTTACATATTTCATCTTAGAGAACCCTACCTGAAACACCCTTGAAAAGAAACAAGTACATCCTAACGCATGATGTGATAGTTATTATAGTAACATTACTATATTATAGTAGATAATCACATGAATATTTTTGGATGGCCAAAACTGTTATATCAAAATAATGGAGGAATTCTTGAATCATATAAAAACTGATGATCCATAAAAACTAAAAAAAGTAACAACAATTTAATAATTAAAAATAAATAGAAAATAAATAATTCATTTTATAATAAATATGACTAATGAGTAGTTTTTGTTATATAATAAGTTAATGAAGTTACAAACATGTGAGAATCCATGATAAAGGTTCCTTGTCTCAATGTTAATTCCATGATAAATATTTAAAATTATAATCCTATAACTCTTTGACATGAGGTAAATAATGTACATTGAGATAACATATCATAAATAAATTTATATTCATGGGAATTAATTTTTTTCCATGATCTCATTTAACTTTTGATGAAGTCGTATATTATCAAATCCATAAATATATTAACACAATTTCATTTGATTAATCTATATCCATATTTAGAAGATTATGTTATTCATTGTTTATGTAAATAATTAAATATTTTTTATTTTTATATTTCAAAATATTTTATTATAATTTATATTTCATTTACATAATGAATTAACTTATATATTCATACATCATAAGTTATTTTCAATGTAAGGTATTCTTTTCCAATTCATTAATCTGTTCTTAAAATTTCCATCAATTCATTATTTCCTCATCTAGGAAAAAATATCATGTTATTAAATTCCTAAATATATATTTTAATTTAATTTATTTATAACGTTCACTCTCCTTCCATTTTCATATTTTTAGCACATAAAAATCATTGGTTGTATGCTTTTTATTTCTAGACTCACATTAAATTCAATATTTTATATGTCTCATTATAAATTAATGGAAATTAATTTTAATTCCATAAAAACCCCATATATTTTATTCTCCAATATTTAATTCTATTTACTACATGAATTCTTACAATTATCATTTGTTTGATTCAAAATTAACCAAAGGAATGTTTAACAGTGGAGAAAACTGTATCTCTAATTTGTTTTATTAAGAACATTTCGCTTTCTTTTATATATTTATAATATTGGATCAACAATATTAATATATTTATTTAAATAATAGATAATTTCCATCTTATATTGACATTAATATTTAAAAAAATTAAAATTGACATATTTATTGTTATTTATATCGGTTATATATTTTTTATTTACAAAAAATTTAAAAGTAACACATTTTTATAAGATTCAAAATGAATATATTTTCCAACATAAAAAAAAATTTAAAAAATTATTTTATTATTTTTTAGACGTTTTATTAATTAATTTACATTCACATTATTTTTGGAATTTTTTTTATAAATAAAGGAAATTATTTTTGAATATTAAATAAAAGGATTTCATACAACATATGTAACATTTTATCATGAACTTGAAATTTCATTTCATTAGATACTTTTTTTATGGGTTCAATATTTGTAATTTTACAAATTTAAATATTTTGAATTCCCTCGTTTCATCCCCATGAAATTAATATTTTAAATGACTTATAGTTTTATTATTACAACCATGATGGAGATGAATTGTGAATATTAATTATAAAACTTCAATTATATTTTTCTCTAGAAGTAGAATTGATATATATGCTTTGGGTTTATACTTCACTTATTTCCCTCTATGTTCTCTTATTGGGTTATCATATTATGACATTATTTATTTATAAACAATCAAATTGTTAGTCTCTTGTTCTATAAAATAATAAAAATGTATTGTGTACCTTATTTTTTTTTTCAAGTGATGTTCATCTATGTCAATTTTACTTTTATTTCTTATGAATCACTATATTTATTTTGGAATGATATTGCCCATTTTATTTAATTTGAATGATTATAATAATCATTTAAGTTACTCTAGATGAAACATATATTTTTTATCAGAAGAATTAATCCTTGAATATTAATGTTTTCAAATTTATGTGGCACAAATATGTATGGTCTGTGGAAATTATATACAATTTAAGGTGATCATGAAATGTTATTCAATGTATTAAAATAAGAATGATGAATATCTATTGTAGTTTTTCTTTTAATATGAATATTTCATTATTACCAAGGCATGTGGATTATTTATTTAATTTTTTCATTTATTTTATACAATGAATGTATATTAATTATTTAGTTGAGGGCGGAGAATCGAATTATATATCCCCTTGATTTATCTATAGGTATCATATGATAAAAAATAATGGGTATTTAGTGTATTATTTATCTATTTATGTAGTATTTCATGGAATGAGGCATTGTTTATATGATTAGGATGTTAGTGATTATTCATTCCATCGATATGCAATCAATTATTATTTTCCATGTGATTATTTATATTATTATATAATCCATTGTTCAATTCCATTCATATTTTTATATTTATATTGAATAATTTATGTTTTTTATTCCAACTATATTAATCATGCATTTTTATTCAATGATTGATTCCATTATATTCTACAACACACTATGAATTTAAACTCATATTCCTTATATTTCCATTTACGAATGTTATAAATATATTTATTATATATTCTATATATCTAATGGAATTATGTATGTTCAATTATGCAATATTTGTTTTTCATCCTATTATAACAATTTTAAATATTGATATTTTTGGTATTTTTTCATTTGGTGGAAAAATATTTGTGTTGGTTTAGTGATGTTTTATATTTCCATTATTTTATAAAACATTTAACTAAAAATGTATCATTGTGGGCCAATGATTAATAATTTATATAAATCATTTTATTATAGATGGTTATTTTTTTATCATTTTAATTTTCACTAATTTAGTGTTTAATGAATATGTTTTTAACAATAGATTCATGATTTTATGTTTAGGGTATGTCAGTTGGTACCAAAAGTTATTTGTAAACTATATGTTTTTATCATCAGATCTATGTGTTTAGATCTAGGGTGTCTAAGTTTTGTTCTTTATTTATATGTGTAAATTTTAATTCAGGAATAATTCTTGGTATTGGTGCACGCACGTGAAATTTTTTTGTAATAAGCTAGTAAAAAATCATTGAATTAATTCCTAATGTTATTAGTTCATAATTTGAGATGTCTATTAACTATGATCATACATACATTTTGGGAATATAAAAATTCCAAAATTAGATATACATATTCATATCATTGGATCTGTTTTCAAATAAACATCTCAAAAAGTTTTACGTATGTGATTCAGATCGAATACCAACACACAATGTATTTAAAATAGAAATGGGGAAGCATTAAAATGGTAAATCATTATATCCTTACCTATATAGGAAAATAAAATTTCCTTTATTACTCTCCAATAAATTTGATAGAATTTTCTTAAGAAATTATATTGGAATATTTTTTAATGAAATATTAGTTAGGATAACCTCAATAATGTTACATCCCAGGTAAGTAATGAATAATATATATTTTTATCTATGTCTATTAATGATTAATATAGTGTTTTAGGGGCTTAAAATGAAAATAAATACAATTTTACGCATGGAATACACTAATATTCTTAAAAGATTGTTTTACTACCTTTTGATGGCAAACCCTTTTTAAATCTATCTTTTGAAAATTTTATAAGATATGTTTGTCAAAATAAACTTATTATCTATTATTGGGACATCAAAATTTACTTTGTGTGATTTTTTTGGTATTTTTCCGATAAAGTTCTTTTTTTAATGAATAGTGAAAAATGTTGTATTTTAATTCAAAAACTATTTTTAATCTAATTTATTTATATGATTAGATTATGTTTTGAATTGGTTTTGAAGTGAAATAAGAATATATTTTTACCATTTAATCCAATGGTAGTTATTGGAATCGATTTCATTTTGAAATTTGACTTAAACTGGTGTCAATCTTTTGATACTTATTGTTTCATAAAACACGATATTTGCTTTGACAGCATGAATTAATTATTAAAATAATTAATGTGAGTTATATGTATTGAATTTTGTAAAATAGACTTCATTATTGAATTTAAAATATCAAATATAGCTTAGGGTGAGGTTTTTGTATTTTTCTGAAAAACTTCAATTTTTGATGAATAGTGAAATCACTAAGTGGTAGTTAAAGAAACTGATTTTTCATTTAAATGAATTTTTGCCACTTCTGTGTTTTGAATTTTAAAAATCCGACATACATGGTTTTCATTATGAAGTAAAATGTGGTTCAATGAGATTAACATAATTTTTTGGTGAATAGTAACTTTTATGTTCTTAATCGCGATTAGTGGTAATTAGTGTAATTTAAGGTTAAAATAATGCTTTAATAATATAAAATGACCTAGAAACATGTCCTAACCTTATTGGATGTGTCATGGCCGACCAAGATAAGCCATGGGTAAACTTGGGGACCCCATGGAGCCACTTTGGTTGGGAAATGACACAAATAACTTTTTATTTAATGTTATAGTAAAAATGACACAAATATGAGTTATTTTACTAAACAAAATTTTACATGGGGTTATAAAGGTCAGGATTTTTATTATAAATATTAATTGGAAAGAGAAAAAGATTTCCTACATCATAGTATTTGTTTTATAATTTTCATACATTAAAAAAATAAAATTATTTATGACATCATGATGATGCAGCGATGACCTCATTATTTAACGATTTAAATAAAATGGAAAGATAATGTAATATCTAGGACCTACACATGTTAAAAACCTATTGGGTGAGTGGATTTTGAACCCTTATCACCATATACTCTAATTATATCAATTTGGGACCTCTTAAATCCGAATACCATTTTCAAATAAAATAATATTTCTTTACTTTCCAAGAGTGCCCCTCCTCTCCTCTTATAAAAGGCCCCCACCTGTACCTCCTTACCCACACTCCCAAAGACTTTGGCTTGGCAAAACCCTTCCCATTTTGTCTCTACACTTCCCTCTATTACTCTTTAAAGCCTCACATTGGGCATAAGTCTTCCCAAGGAAGCCTTTGAGCTCAAACCAAAGGGAGTTACCCGATTTTAAGGTAAAGTCTTCACTTGAGTACGTTTGTTTTATTTTGCTTCTACAACCCCCTAAAATATTTTTATTCTTTTCTTTTGTAACAACTAAAGTATCCTAAATATACTAGGATTTTTTTATAATAAGGATTCATGCTACACTTACACACACCTACATCTAATGGTTAACGAACATACTGTTTCCGTGGATGGTGAATTTATGCCTCCCGAAACAATGATTGTTCAACATTCTTTTAACACCTTCAAAGGTGGAAATTAAGATGTCACTATATTTATATATGATATATAATATTTTTATGTTTTACTTAAGCTTCTGTATTTTTCTATTTGGTAATACCTTTATGGTTTCCATTATGGGTAAAGGCGATATCTTCATTTAAGGAAGTGCGGACTACCGCCTCCTCAAAGTGATTTGATTCGTTAAATACCATATGTGGGACGTATAAAGGATGGAACTATGATATTATATATTATATTATACTGTAATTATAATATACATTTATATCATTATGATTCCATTCTATAAAATATGAAATAGAAATGAAAGTAGCGTTCATGCGTACGTACGACTTACCGTCTCCATGAACGGTTCATTTCATTTCTTACCTCTAAATGATTATGAAATATTATAAATGCACATATATACTGGATATATATTATATATATGATATATTAATCATAATTATAATCCTGGATATAATGGATACATGAACAACTTGTAATTATAAAGGGTTTATTCTGACTCAAGTACCAATGATCGTTAAAACGACCGTTATTATCTTAAATAATTACATAGTGTCCATGACATGGAAATAAGTGATATAAAAGGAATAATGAACTTGAAAAAGGTTCTTATGAAAGTATAAATTAACTCAAGGTTATTATTTCGGACATTAAAGAATGATCGAGTCAAGTCGGACCCGAGGTAAGGGAACTTCTTAACCCAATTTTCATTCTTTGGGTTAATCTCCTACTTTCAAATTATGTCATGATATTATTATGTCCTATCTTGTATTTGTACTTTCTTTATGTGTACTTATAGTGAATAACCATAATAGATCTATTTTATTTAAAAAAAATGATCTTTGCATGGGACTTCGTCTCAATCTCCTTTTATTGAGGCATATTTTGTTTTATACACAACCTTCTTTTAAACGGTGTCTAAACCCCTTTGATTTTTACGTTTATTCAAAAGGAATCTTTTTTATACGAAGTGTTTACTAAACGACAAAAGGGAATGTTTTTTTCGTACGTATACGACGACAACGAATTCTCCGCTGCCGTGACCATTATTTGAGTTTCGGCTTCCTCTACAAGCCATACCTTTTTTTAAAAAGAAAAATAAATACCATGTTTTACTTTTCTTTTATTTTGGTATTTAAAATTGTTTTCATAATGTTTTTATATCAATGTGTTGTATTGATATCTTGTGATTGAAAGGTGGAAATGTTATGTTTCCTTTATACATGTTTTATATGATACGATTATGTTGAGGTTCTTGGGAGTTATTAGGAAGACAGGTGGGTCCATGATAAATTAAGGGCGGGTGAGCCCGATATAGCTCTCCAATGCATTGGGTAACATGAAGGAGTGAAATGTTAAGGTTTCTCCAAAGAGATTTAGGGAAATTACTATGATGGGTATTCCAAACGTAACCAAGAGGGTTACTCCCTATGTAATAATGTTATGAATGCCTCAAGTTACCTTTATGTCTTATGATTTCTATGATTTATTCATGTTTTGATGAGGTATGTTAAAGTGATTTTGTTTTATGGGTAAAGTATGATATCACTCTTATGTATATATGTACCCATGTTTCCTTTCCATATTTTTATATCCCTTACTGAGCTTTTTATGCTCATCCCAAGTTTTTTGAAATGTTTTTCACAGGTCAAGGGAATGGTACATGATATGATGATAGTGTTAAGGAATGTGTCAAGAAAGAACCCATGTTTTATGTTAAATATGTTTCCATTGATGGGAATGAAGAATATTATCTTTATGCAACCACTTTTTTTTATATGTGGAATGTAATGCAAGTTTTATGATCTAATTCACTAAAACTCTAAACCCGAAAATATCATCAATGTGTAATCTTGTAATAACTCAAGATTAAGTATGGTTTAAGGCTGGGGCCTTATAGTTGGTATCGAAGGTCAGTTTAGATAAATTTAGGAGTTAGAATTCTATTAAATAATTATCCAAAAATATTTTTTTTTGAAATGATATAGAATTTAAAGATTACCATGTTTCTTCATCTAAGACATGTTTGTTCAGAATAGTTTTTCGCAGAGGAAACAGGGAAGCAGTGCTAGGAAGGCATATAGAAGGAAATAACCTTCCGAATCAGCATCCTGAGACGGTCAGAATTGGAAATGAATAGTTTGTTGCAGTAATGGAACAGTTGAATCAAGCGATAAATGGTGGTGGTATCAGTGCACGAGATCAGCCAGATCAACTACAGAGGAACACGTTAGTGGTGGAACATTTCATGAGGCAACATCCCCCATCATTCAGAGGATCATCTGACCTTGTGCTGCTGAAGGGTGGATTAAAGCACTGGAGAAGATTTTCGATGTCATGGGGTGTTCAGACAATCAAAAGGTTAGTCTTGCTATTTACCGTTTGGAGGGTGAGGCAGATCAGTGGTGGTCTATGGTTAAAAATATAAGGAACGCCGATGAGATTGATGCTCTTGACTGGGATGAATTCAAAGGTATGTTTCTTGAGAAGTATTTTCCTAAGGCTGTTTGACTTAGGATGGAAAATAAATTCTTGGAATTGAGGCAATAGGAATACTCAGTGGCTACCTATGAAGAATGGTTCACTCGATTGGCAAGGTATGCTCAAAATTTTATCCGAGACCTTGATAGTAAAATCAATCGTTTTTACTCAGGATTAAATCCAAAATATCAAAGGGCGTTAGCTTCTTGTGAGTTTAAAAGTTATGAAAATCTTGTTTGATGTGCTGAGAAGGTGGAAATGGAGTTTTCCGATGATCAAGTGTTCTATAACAACCAACAGAAGAAGAGACCGAGGTGGCAAGAGAAAGGTAATAATTCTTCAAAAAAGACTAATTGTAAGAAAACTAAGTTTCTGGTTTGTGATATATGTGGAAAAAGGAATGCTAGGGAATGTCTTCTGAATTCTAGAAAGTTCTACCGATGTGGTAAGATGGGACATAAGGCTCATGATTGAACTGAAAAGGATCAAGGTGAAGGTAAGACAAAATTTGATTTACAGTTAGTGAAATGTTATAAGTGCAATGAGATGGGTCACTATGCAAATGAGTGTACGACAAAGAGCTTGAGTGATGGGAAGCAGTTAGACTACAAGCAGAAAGGGGTGGTGAAATTCATTGCAACTACTGCAGCAGATGTCGGGCCATCAAATGTAGTTGTATCAGGTACACTGTTTTTTTTTCAGATTATGTCAGTGTGTTGTTTGATTCGGGGTCTACACATTCTTTCATCTTTGAAAACTTTTCTAGTAAAATGGGAATACCATCTCAACATGTGACTCCTGAACATGTGTTCAAAACACCTGGGGGAAATGTTGAGGCAAAAATAATTTATAAGAATCTTCCTATCCTTATCTGTGGAAAGAACCTACTTGCAAACCTTATTGTTCTACCTCTAGTAGAGTTTGATGTTATCCTTGGTATGGATTGGCTCTCTATTTAACATGCTAAGATTTATTGTAGAGATAAATAAGTTTCGTTTCAGAAAGAATTTCAGTTTGTGTACAATAATGATCCCTTACTGTTGATAAATTATCAGGAGTCCGAGAAACTTTTAAAAGATGGAAATGAATGTTACCTTGCACACATCGTTGAAAACAAATGAACTATTCAGATTAATAATGTGCCAGTTGTAAATGAGTATCCTGATATTTTTCCTGATGAGTTGCCTGGAATAATACCAGATCGATAAGTTGAGTTTACTGTTGACTTACTTCCTGATGCTATTCCAATTTCAAAACCCCCTTATCGAATGGCTCAAATTTAACTTTTAGAGTTGAAGGAGCAATTGCAAGATTTATTAGAGAAAGGTTTCATTCGACCTTGCACAACACCATGGGGTGCTCCTGTTTGTTTTGTTAAAAAGAAAGATGGTTCTATGACACTTTTCATTGATTATAGGTCCTTTAATAATATCACTATTAAGAACAAATATCCTTTGCCTCATATTGATGATTTGTTTGATCAGCTTCATGGAGCTCAGTTTTTTTCAAAGATTGACTTGAGATCGGGGTACCATCAACTGAAGGTAAAGGAGGCAGATATTCCAAAGACCGCGTTCCATACGAGATATGGCCATTATGAACTTGTAGTAATGCCTTTTGGGCTAACCAATGCACCTTCTGTATTCATGGACTTAATGAATAGAATTTTCCATGAGTTCTTGGATAAGTTTGTGGTGGTTTTCATTGATGATATTTTGGTGTTTTCTAAATTTAAAGAGGAGCATGAAAGACATTTAAGGGTTATCTTGCAAACCTTAAAAGAAAAGAAACTATATGTAAAATTCAGAAAGTGTGAGTTTTGGTTACATCAAATTTCTTTCCTTGGTCATATTGTTTTTAAGATGGAATAACTGTTCATCCTGAAAAAACAAAAGTTGTGGAAGAATGGCCAAGACCCACAAATGTAAACGAGATTCGTAGCTTACTTGGTTTGGCAGGCTATTACTGATGGTTTGTTAGAAATTTTTCACGGTTATCTAGTCCAATGACTAAGCTAACTCAGAAGGGTGTAAAGTTTATCTGGACAAAAGAATGTGATGATTGTTTTCAGGAATTGAAAAGAAGATTGGTGAATGCTCCAGTTTTGGCACTACCTTCCAGGACTGGTGAGTTTCTTATATACAGTGATGCATCATTGAAAGGACTTGGTTGTGTTCTAATGCATAATGATCAGGTAATTGCTTATGCTTCACGACAGATGAAAACTCATGATGTAAATTACCCTACACATGATTTGGAATTAGCTACTATTGTTTTTGCTTTAAAATTTTGGAGACATCATTTGTATGGAGTAAAGTGTGAAATATATACTGATCACAAAAGTTTAAAGTATAAATTCACTCAGAAATAATTGAACATGAGACAAAGGAGATGGCTAGAATTAATCACGGATTATGATTGTACAATTCATTACCATCCGGGAAAAGAAAATAAAGTGGTTGATGCTTTGAGTCGAAAAAGTAATGCTTCATTAGCAATGTTGCGTTTGGAACGTGATCCTTTGGATAAGGATTTGATGAACTTTGGCATAGAAGTTGTTGGTGGATGAAGTTCTTCTGTTTTGTTTCAGGTATCAGTGAGATCAACTCTATCAGATAGAATCAAGCAAGCACAGAAGCAAGACAGTGAGTTGCAGAAAAAGGTAGAGCAGGTTCAGAAAGGTAAGTTGCCTGAATTCAACATTGACAATGATTGTTCTTTGAGATTTGGAAAAGATTATGGGTGCCTTGTGATTCACAGTTGAAGAGAGAGTTGTTATGTGAAGCTCATAGTTCTCCGTTTTAAGTTCATCCAGGCAGTACTAAGATGTATAGAGATCTGCGGGAGTATTACTGGTGGGATGGAATGAAAAGAGATATTGCTGACTTTACTGTGAAGTGTTTGACTTGTCAACAGGTTAAAGCAGAGCGACAGTTACCGAAAGGGATGCTTCAGCCTCTACCAATTCCAGAGTGGAAAAGAGAGAATATATCCATGGACTTTGTTGTGGGATTACCGAAGACATCTCGAGGTAATAATGCAATCTGGGTTATTGTTGATCGCTTGACTAAATCTGCTCATTTCCTTGCTATACGAGATAATTTTTCCTTAGATCAACTTTCACATTTGTATCTTAAAGAGATAGTCAGGTTACATGGAGTTCCTCTTTCCATTGTATATGATCGTGATCCCAGGTTCACTTATAACTTTTGTAAAGGCCATTAGAAGTCTTTGGGTAGTGAATTAAATTTTAGTACAACATTTCATCCTCAATCAGATGGACAGTCAAAACGAACAATTCAGACCTTGGAGGATATGCTACGATCTTGTTCGATGGATTATCAGGGATGTTGGGACAAACATCTTATTTTGGTTGAATTTTCATATAATAACAGTTTTCATTCTATTATACAGATGGCACCATTTGAGGCGTTATATGGGAAGCGGTGTCGAACTCCAGATTTTTGGGATGAAGTGGGTGAAAGGAAGTTGATGGGACCAGAATTGGTAGAAGAGTTGGCAGAAAAAGTTCAGCTGATACAGAAACACATGAGACCAGCTCAGAGTAGGCAGAAGATTTATGTAGACAACAGGAGGAAGGATCTCTCTTTTGAGGTAGGTGATCATGTTTTTCTCAAAGTATCACCATGGAAAAGTGTGATGTGATTTGGTAAGAATGGAAAGATGAGTCCAAGGTTCATTGGAGCATATGAAATTCTGGAGAGAGTTGGATCAGTTGCTTACCTAGTGTCTTTAACTCCGAGTTTATCTCAGGTACACAATGTTTTTCATGTTTCAATGTTGAGAAAGTATATGCCAGATCCATCTCATGTTTTGAGTCCAGAGGTAGTTCAGCTGGAAGAGAACCAATCTTGTGAGGAACAACCGGTCCAGATTCTTGACCACAGGGAGCAAGTGTTACGAAATAAGGTGATTAATCAGGTAAAGGTTTTGTGGAAAAACCTCATGATGGAAGAGGCAACATGGGAATCTGAAAATGCAATGAGGGATAAGTACCCCCATTTATTCGATAAGTAAATAAATTGCGGGGACACAATTTTCTAAAGGGGGGAAGGATGTAACATCCCAAGTAAGTAATGAATAAAAGATATTTTTATCTATGTCTATTAATGATTAAGATAGTGTTTTAGGGGCTTAAAATGAAAATAAATACAATCTTACGCATGGAATACACTAATATTCTTAAATGATTGTTTTACTACCTTTTGATGGAAAACCCTTATTAAATCTATCTTTTGAAAATTTTATAAGCTATGTTTTTAAAAATTAACTTATTATTTATGATTGGGACATGAAAATTTACTTTGTGTGAATTTTTGGTATTTTTTCGATAAAGTTCATTTTTTAATGAATAGTGAAAATTGTTGTATTTTAATTCAAAACCTCTTTTTAATCAAATTTATTTATTTGATTATATTATTTTTTGAATTGGTTTTGAAGTGAAATTAGAATATATTTTTACCATTTAATCCAATGGTAGTCATTGGAATCAATTTCACTTTGAAATTGGACTTAAACAGGTGTCAATCTTTTGATACTTATTGTTTCATAAAACACGCTATTTGCTCTGACAGCGGCAATTAATTATTAAATTAATTAATGTGATGTATATGTTTTTAATTTTGTAAAATATACTTCATTCGTGAATTCAGAATATCAAATATAGCTTAGGGTAAAGTTTTGGTATTTTTCTGAAAAACTTAAATTTTTGATGAATAGTGAAATCACGAAGTGGTAGTTAAAGAAACTGATTTTTCGTTTAAATGAAAATTTTCCACTTCTGTGTTTTGAATTTCAAAAATCTGACATACATGGTTGTCATTAAGATGTAAAATGTGGTTCAATGAGATTAAAATAATTTTTGGTGAATAGTAACTTTTATGTTCTTAATCGCGATTAGTGGTAATTAGTGTAGTTTAAGGTAAAAATAATGCTTTAATAATATAAAATGACCTAGACACATATCCTAACCCTATTGTATGTGTCATGGAAGACCACGAAAAGCCATGGGTCAACTTGGGGACCCCATGGAGCCACTTTGGTTAGAAAAATGACATAAATAACTTTTTATTTAATGTTAAAGTAAAAATGACACAAACATGAGTTACTTTACTAAAACAATTTTTACATGGGGTTATAAAGATCAGATTTTTTATTATAAATATTCATTGGAAAGATAAAAAGATTTCATACATTATAGTAATTTTTTTTAATTTTTAGGCATTAAATAAATTAAATTATTTATGACATCATGATGATGCAGCGATGACCTCATTATTTAACGATTTACATAAAATGGAAAGATAATGTAATATCTAAGACCTAAACATGTCCAAAACCTATTACGTGAGTGGATTTCAAACCCTTATCACCTTATCCTAGAATTATATCAATTTGGGACCTCCTAAATCCGAATACCATTTTCAAATAAAGTAATATTTCTTTACTTTTCAAGAGTGCCCCTCCTCTCCTCTTATAAAAGGCCCCCACCTCTACCTCCTTACCCACACTCCCAAAGCCTTTGGCTCAGAAAACCCCTGCCCATTTTGTTTCTCCACTTCCCTATCTTACTCCTTGAAGCCTCACGTTGGACAGAAGTCTTCCCAAGGAAGCCTTTGAGCTCAAACCAAAGAGAGTTACCCGATTTTAAGGTAAAGTCTTCACTTCAGTCCGTTTGTTTTATTTTGCTTCTCCAACCCCCTAAACTATTTTTATTCTTTTATTTTGTAACAAATACAGTATCCTCAATATACTAGGATGTTGATATAATAATTATTTGAGTTAAACATACACACACCTACATCTAATGGTTAACGAACATACTGTTTCTGTGGATGGTGAATTCATGCCTCCCGAAACGATGATTGTTCAACATTCTTTTAACACCTTAAAAGGTGGCCATTAAGATGACACTATATTTAAATATGATATATAATATGTTTATGTTTTCCTTAAGCTTCTGTATTTTTTTTGGTCATATCTTTATGGTTTCCATTATGGGTAAACGCGATATCTTCATTTGAGGAAGTGCGGACTACCACCCCCTCAAAGTGATTTGATTCGTAAAATACCATATGTGGGACGTATAAAGGATGGAACTATGATATTATATATGATATTATACTGGATTTAATAATATAATTTTATATCATTATGATTCCATTCTATAAAATACGAAATAGAAATGAAAGTAGCATTCATGCGTACGTACGGCTTACCGTCTCCATGAACGGTGCATTTCATTTCATACCTCTAAATGATTATTTAATATTATAAATGCACATATATACTGGATATATATGATATATATGATATATACATCATGATTATAATCCTGGATATAATGAATACATGAACAACTTGTAATTATAAAGGGATTATTCTGAATCAAGTATTAATTATCATTAAAACGACCGTTATTAACTTAAATAATTACATAGTGTTCATGACATTTCAATAAGTGATATAAAAGGAATAATGAACTTGAAAAAATTTCTTAAGAAAGTATAAATTAACTCAAGTTTACTATTCAAGACATTAAAGAACGATCGAGTCAAGTCGGACCCGAGGTAAGGGATCTTCTTAACCCAATTTTCTTTCTTTGGGTTAATCTCCTACTTTCAAATTATGTCATGCTATTATTATGTCCTATCTTGTATTTGTACTTTCATTATGTGTACTTATAGTGAATAAACATAATAGATCTATTTTATATAAAAAATGATCTTTGTATCGGACTTCGTCTCAGTCTCCTTTCATTGAGGCATATTTTTTATACACAACCTTCTTTTATACAGTGTATAATCCCCTTTGATTTTTACGTTTATTCAAAAGGAATCTTTTTTATACGAAGCGTTTACTATACGACAAAAGGGAATGTTTTTGTCGTACGTATGTGGCGACAATGACTTCTCCGCCACCGTGACCATTATTTGAGTTTCGGCTTCCTCTACAAGCTATACCTTTTTAAAAAAAAGAAAAATAAATACCATGTTTTACTTTTCTTATATTTTTCTATTGAAAATTGTTTTCATAATGTTTTTATATCAATTTGTTGTATTGATATCTTGTGATTGAAAGGTGGAAATGTTATGTTTCCTTTAGACATTTTTTATGTGATAAGATTATGTTAAGGTTCTTAGGAATTATTAGGAAGACGGGTGGCTCCGTGATAAACTAAGGGCGGGTGAGCCCGATATTGCTCTCCAATGCATTGGGTAACGCGAAGGAGTGAAACGTTATGGTTTCTCCGAAGTGATTTAGGTAATATATTGTGATGGGTATTACAAACCTAACCAAGAGGGTTACTCCCTACGTAAGAATGTTATGAATGCCTCAAGTTACCTTTATGTCTTATGATTTCTATGATTTATTCATGTTTTGATGAGGTATGTTAAAGTGCATATGTTTTATGGGTAAAGTATGATCTCATTCTTATGTATATATGTACCCATGTTTCCTTTCCATATT
The DNA here is from genome assembly GCA_963277665.1 of Viscum album. NCBI lineage: Eukaryota > Viridiplantae > Streptophyta > Magnoliopsida > Santalales > Viscaceae > Viscum > Viscum album. The sequence continues at coordinate 1,215,451,527 of OY728150.1, read as the reverse complement.
TTTATATCACTTACTGAGATTTTTTTGGTCATCCCAAGTTTTTTGAAATGTTTTTCACAGGTCTAGGGAAAGGTACATGATATGATGATAGTGTCAAGGAATGTTTCAAGAAAGAACCCATGTTTTATTTTAAATATGTTTCCATTGATGGGAATGAAGAATACTATCTTTATGTAACCACTTTTTTTATATGTGGAATGTAATGCAAGTTTTATGATCTACTTCTCTAAAAATATAAACCCGAAAAGATCCTCAATGTGTAATCTTGTAATAACTCAAGATTAAGTAAGGTTTAAGGATGAGGCCTTATAAATAAGATAAATAAAAATTGAGCGGATATTTTGACAAACTCTCAATGTAGGTTTTTTCTTATAATGTATTGAAGGAAAATGAACTGTCAATATTCTCTTATGCTCATTGGGATTATTATATATAGAATAGAAAGTCTCCAATTGGAGGATAAATTTATATTGTAATGAAGGGTGTAATGTGGTACAATAATAAGTAAAAAGGAGTATATTTTAGTATGTATGTGGTAGAGTACATTAGAAATAACAAGACATGCACATAGTTTTATATTTGGAATAAAAAATGAATGTTATTGATTATATAATTATAAAAGCAGTGAAATTATTTTTTAAATGTGAATGTGTAATCAAACTCACAAAGAATATAGTTCAACACAATTAAATAAAATAAATTAAAATCAATATCTATTTTACTATGGTAAAATTGTATTATAGAGTTATCAAAATTGATTATGGTTGGTTATATCACAAAAAACACATCATGAATAAATCCATTAAAACATAATTTTGAATGACATATATTGATCCTTTGTGTTTAGCCACGTCATTCGACCTATGGAGGTTCAACAATCTTCCTCTATCCCCATTGACTTTAATTAATTATTTATATATATATATATATATATATATTTAGATAGTGGGATAATATACATTGAAAAATAATAAATGTGGGGATATAATAAATTGGGAATACAATAAAATGAGTGATAGGTTGACATGAATAAGGTTGGATGTAGTTGAGGAATTATCACTTCTCTCTTTCATTCTACAAGGGTAATTTCCATACATTATCTTATAGATGAATTGATGGATCATTTCTAAGAAGCAATATTTACAGCTCTTTATGACCAGATGTGATATGAGAATACATCCTCATAATTTTATTGTCCAAACGGGTATTATAGAAGTAGGATGAGTTTAATTAATAATAAAATCATGAGACTATGAAAGAATTTACAAAAAAAAACAATTGCAGTTACTGTGAGAACAGAAGTAGATATTATTGGTTTATCATCAACTTTGACTTATAATAACCATATCTTGAGTACATATGGTTGATTTGATTTTGTAATATTGACTCTAATTAATAAATAATATTATTTTTAGATGTTTTTAAAAAAAGATCGTAAGTCGTAATGTTATAATATTCATAATAATCATTCCATAAGAGTTATTTATATTATGTGTTTAGAAATTGAAAAAACCGAGAGTCTCATAAGGTCCATCTAATGCTATAATAAAATCATAATGAATTTTTTATGAATTATTCCACTTAAATAACACTAAATAAGGTGGATAATAATAATATGCTAGAGTTTTTGAATGATCATTATGTTGTATAGGATATACCATATATATCATTTCCACATTATATTAGTGTAATTTTATTTAAAATATAGTCTAATAACAATTATTTATAGTTTCTTATGAGTCGTATGGAATTATACAAGTATCATATATACTTCATCCGAGTCATTCATATTCAATCAGGACTATTTTCACCTATTAAGGGTAATTTCAGTCATTCCTTGGGGATTTTTTTAGGGAAATATAAAATAAATACATTTGAATGTCATAAATAAAAATTAAATACATAATTAATATTTCACAGGGAAAAATAAATACATGAATTAAAATAAAAACATAAAGGATTTCAATACATTCCCAAATCAAGATATGGGATAACATTATCATAATTCAATTGGAGAAATATGGTGTATTGTATTATTAAATTATAACCCTAAAGGGAGAGAAACATGACTCATGAGAATAGATATAGAAAAACATCATCAAAATATATCCAAGGTAATCAGGTGGATAATATCATAATACCATATACCAAATATACCACAATAAAAATTAAAGAATGATAATATATATAAAAACCATCCTTTTATGATTATAAAATAAATATCTTTTAAAAGAAAGCAGAACTATCTTTATTTTGAATAGTGTGAATCTTGTAAAAAAGTGTTCTCTTTTATATAAAACACAGTAATCATGTTTTTTTAAAATTTTCTATTCAATACCAAAAATTTCTCTTATAAAAGTTATTTTAGAAAAAAAACTGGCATTCCCAACACATAAAGAAATCGTGAATACATATTTCTAAAATACACAACACTTTGAATCACATTATAATCAAGATTTATTTTTTAAAAATAAAACATTTACATTTTAAATAAATCATTTTAATTTCAAAGTATATATGAATAAAAATAATTCGAAGTAAAATTTTAATATATGAAATGGATTCTTCATAGTGAATAATTTTCATGATGGTAAAATAATTTCTTATCAAGGAAACTGCTAAAATGGATACATATTTCAAAAACCCACATGTGGAATATGTCAAAACATTAATTTCCATATTTTGAAAATAAATACATAGTGGATAGTAAAATATATCAATATACACTCTTAAAAAAATAATGCGTATATAAAAAATGGATGATAATCCAAAAACTAGTTCTTTAATGGGTGACTATAACAGTAAAATATAAAGATATGAGTCACATTCAATATTAATTTTTAAAAAGGTGATGTAAATTTATATTAAAACAATTATTTTTAAATAGAATCATCAATAATAGTTCATTGATGCATAAATAAATTGTTTTTATAGTAATTGATCAGTGGGATAACATATAATTAATTTTGAATGGAAAATACATTTAAAATGTTATTAGAATGGTTATACTGAATCCCACATCATTACAAATATAGAAATACATTATTTTTTATGGGGTTAAAATGAAATAAAAATAATAATATGAGATTATACACATAAGGATATAAATATAAATGAAAAACATTTAAATAATGAAATAATATTGATATAAAGGGAAAACATCCATCCATTATGATGGGGATTATCTCTAATTACACTGTATTTTTTTATGAATGAACTCCATTAATAGAGGATAATTGATGTGGAAACGGTTAAAAATGTATTTCAATAATAATAAAATAATATAAAAACATCGTTAGGTAGAATTATAACATAGATCAACCATAAGTTCTAATATAACACACATATAAGAATAAATTTTATGGGAAATGATCATTACTCAATAAATAGAAATTGGGCAAGAAAAAATTAAAAAAATTAAATAAAAAATGAATCAATAGATTAAGAAAGAGGGTTTAATTAAATAAAATTTATTAAAATTTATTACATTATAATAATAATAGAAACTAGTGGTATAATATTATTTCTATATAAAATACACTATGTATAGTATGAAACATGTATCCAAGAAATAAAAATTTAGACAAGAAACCCTTAGCTGGTGCCCCATAGTATTCAAAAAAATCAATAAACGTATATATAAAAACTATAATCATAAAATAAAATAATTTAATAACATTTTAAAAATATATTCAAATTTATTTTCAATAATAATAATCATTCTGTAAAATTTTATTATTCTGTTAATGTTTAATTATATCATCATATGTTAGTAATTTCAAGTATTTGATGCATGATACACAATAGCTATATCAAAACCCATTATTGGATTCTATTGTAATAATTCCCATATAATAAAATATATATAAATGAATTTTCCCATGAATTATATATCATCATTTTGATTTTATGAAAAAAGTGCATAGTTCTAGAGAACGCTATACATGATGGACTTATTTTTGCTAATTTACCAATATTTATAGATCACTTTATAATTATCATAAATATGTATATCATAGTATATTAATATTATAAATGGTTTATATAACTAGTTAATGTCAAAAATATTAATCATTAATATTTTAAATCTATATATATTTAGTGTTGTAGAAAAACAGGACACATTCCACTATATGTGTGGTAGTCCGCAAGTATACACTTATGATTCTTTCCTTTTTCATTTAATAACGAATATGTTATATCATTCTAAATAATAAAACATTATAGATATAAAATTTATTCCTTAAATACCCCCTATTTACCATCAATGTATGATAGTTTTTGAAAAATGAAACCTCTCACTCATGGTGAAGGTAGTCTTCAAGTAAACATGGATGATGTTTTCACTTTTCTAAAGGGGAACAATATAGACTACTTATTCCATTGTCTTATAAAGAATTAAGTATTTTAATAATTATAATGTTATATTATAAATATTTATTATATTTTTTGGATATAATTGATGATAATGATAATTAACAAAATATTAGTGGTGGATAATAATCATGTTGATGATTTAACTTCTCCCTTGAAATAATTTATGGAATTGGATTAAGTGGGGTAATTTCAGGTAACATGAGGCTTATAAAAGTGAATTATAACTATATGAGAGGTAAAATTTGGATACAATTTAGAGAATTTATGACATAGGTAATAGATTGACTTATGTTTAACTAATCTTCTTTTATAGTTTAAAAATGCAGACTTTTCCTCAGATTTGAATTGTTGGTAAGGATTTTGAATGAAATTTAACGGGATTTTGGTGAGAAACGTATAGTGATACACATGGGTATGAATTTATAACATAAAAAATATCTTTTTATTTGGTGTATGTGTGATGTGATGTTAATATAATTGAAGCCACTTAAGTTAAACATTTTTTACCCTTATTAATCATGGAAAAAAACCATGGAGCTGGTTTTTCTCTTATAAAATATGATAACCACAACAATTTTTTTTACAATTTTAATACTATTTTTGAAATCTTATAATCTAAATTTAATTTATATTTTTTAAAACTATATATTAAATTAACAAATATAATATATTGTAAAATCCTTTTTATTGAAAAATGGGTTTTTAAAACTTAAGTGTTTCTCCAATTTTATAATTATATGAGTGTTAATATATGTTTATATATTTTGAATATTTATATTTTAGTAATTATTAAAAAGGTCAATTATAGTTATTTTTATTAAAATGGATAAAATTTTACAATAACAAGTCTTTATGAAATTACTATTCATAAATGGTAAATAATACATACTTGGGTTACATATTTTTATGTCCAAAACATGAAATGTCATTATTAATCAATTATATTTTTAGTACTTACATGTATTTGATTTAGTCATATTTAATTTCTATTGGTGATTGAAATTAATTTCATAATAATCCTGCATAACAAAAAATTAATTTTATGAAAAATACATCTTTTTAGCATAAAATAAATTCATTCCAATAAGATCCATATTAATAAAAAACATATGTATTTTAACTTACTGTTTTATATATATTATAAATATGTTTCATTAGGATTTTTATTTGTCCAAAATATTATATGATTCATAGTGTACAAAAATTTAAATTTAAAAAAATATATGTTCTTAAGAACAAAATGATTCTTATTTGTATTTTAAAAACTCTAATTTAATATTATAAGTGTATTAGGATTAAAAATTACAATTATTTTTATTCCAAAATTTATTTCAAAAATGGGGTACTTTTTTGTACCAACAAACCCAAAAAAACAAAATTATTATGCTTATAGTTATTACTTATAAATATCTCATAAATTATCATTGATCATTTCTGATCCAATTTTCATGGTTTAAAATATATATAGTAATTAATTAAACGATAATTTTATTTTTATATCCAATTATTTTAAAAATATCATATAGTCATTCTATATATCCCATAATGTTCATTTTTTACATCATAATAGTCATTTACCTTTTGATTTCCTATATATTCCTATGGAAGATATAGTGATAACATTGTCTACTTATAGATAATATTTATATATTCTAATGATAGTATAAAAATTAATGAAATGTATAATAGAGGATTATAATTTGTTTTTATTATAGATTTTAGATTTAGAGATTATTTTGTCATAGTTCATAACTAATATAATATCATAAATCAATACCCCACCCACTGGTTAGATAGCAAGGTAATATTGTTTATATTAACACATGATTAATAATCCAATTATTCAATAATACAGAAATTAATATTTTTTGGATATTTGATTAACATGATTTATGATGATGATTTCCCAGTTTATTGAAATTTAAATTGGAATATTGTGCAGCATTAACATCATAATGTTTCCATAATAATAAAATGGGTATTATTGGGATGTAAATGAGAAAAAACAAATATAATATAACTATAGTTTTTAATTGGATAACTATTTCCAAAAATAATTAAGTTATTTAACGAAAAAATCATGAAATATATGTATATGAAGGAGATTATTGAAGGTACGTTGATTATCATATATTTTGAGAAATATATATTTTTTGGGAACAAAATGTGACGGATCTAATAGAAATAAAAAGGATCACACATAATTGTAAGAATTATATAAATATGTAATGAAGAGAAATTTTACAACCTTACTAGTTTGCTGTACAATTTTTATAAATATAAAAACACTTTAAGAAACCAAGTTGTTTTGTCAATGTTATTTAACCCTTTACCCGAAGTAGTGCGATTATGTTTTGTAATATGATATTATAATAGTATTTTTAAAAATTCACCCCAAACATCCTATAATACCTATAATTGAATGTATTAACTCTGGTTATATCAACCCACTATGAATGAATGTAATTTATATTAGCCATAAATGGCTATATAATTTAAAAAATGGTATCCTCGTGAAAATATTTCTACAATCAACTATCTTGTCTATTTGTGAAAACTAATAGATTGAATTTATCCTCAAAAAAATAAAGATTGAACCCATGATTAAAAAATAAATTTTGACACCCAAATTCACCCCTCCCTCCAATTATGGCAATTTATGCTTCTGGTTACAAGAATATCCAACAAAAATAATAAAACATTCACATATAATAATCAATTATGACAAAATTATGACATTTATAATAAAATTTTACAATTATAATTCACAATAATTAATTTATGTAATATAAATTCACATTAAACAGTGTTCTTCACATCATCATAAGGATTTCCAAAAAATAAATTTCACTACAAAAAACATTCAACTCAATAATTAATTCACATACATTGTATTGAAATGAAAAAAACACTTTTTAAAAGAAATTCATTTCATATGTGAAATATTTTTAATAATAAATTAAAATACTTAAAATTTGATAAAATAAATTAATACAAAAAATACCATTATCAGAACAAGAAATTATAGTACACTTCATTGTATCATGATTTCATAATAACATTCATCTAAATTAATTTCAATAAATTATTACACATGCTTATATCTTATTGAAGGAAACATAAACATCCGTCACACATATATGTAATTATCAAAATATTTATAATAAAATATATTTATGTCATGTTTCGTTCAATAAAACGTTTTTATTGTGGTAAAAAGTTACACGATTTAATTAAAACGACTTAGTACATTCTGTTTTACATGTAATAATTAATAAATTTTATTAAGGTGGTAATAAAATTTTTTTTATTTAATTTATGTTTTCCTCAATTAATGTTAAAAATCACACATTTTTATAAAAAATATCTATAAAAATTATGTATATCTTCAAGAAAAATATGAATCATTAATTTCTAATTTATTTAGAAATTAAAAAGTAGTATGTTACATCAATGAATGTTTTATATTTTATCAATCCAATATGTTAAAAATAAAATAATAAAAATTTATAATTCTACTGTGATTTTTTTTAATTTATTTCATATATATCACGTGTTATATCCATGATGTATCATATAATTTAAATCATAAGTTTGTCTCAAATTATGGAAAGATATTTTTATGAATTTATTTCATAATATAAAGAAATGATATTAAAATAAATATTTTTCTTAATTAAAATAATCATTTAATTTTCCAACACGATATTAATCATTAAGATGCATGATAAGACAAAACATATTGTCACATCATTAGGAAAATATTTATTAACTATTAAATAAAATTTTAAAATATTTGATATTTCATCTATACATTTAAACAAATATCATTTACATTCAGTGTTTGAATTAACAGAGAAAATATTACATTACTCTAAAAAATGATCATATCACAATTTTGATCATCTGAATACAAATATTTCCATAAGTCAACACAATGAATCCCACAAAATTTATCCTTCAATTTAATGTACAAGTGAAATTAACAATAACGGTTATTAAACCACAATTTATACTTCACCAAGTAATTATTACACATTCACTTATCCATGTTTAGAATACTATGAAGTTCATTGGCTTATATCACAGGTTCCTTGTACTTCATAATTTACCACCCTACACATGTCACATGATAATGATAAATTAAATTGTTTCTATAATAATCCAATTTAATTTTCATCAATACTGATGAAATTTACAACATAACTCTAAAAATAAATCTCTATATACCCTATAAGAATACATGGATTCTTTATAACCCATCCCGAGTCAAGAAAATAATAAATACTTCCTCTTGAGGTCCAGCTCTAAAATGCCCCATGTTTGAGAATAGTAGAAAGGGTGTATAATCACATTATGGGATGTATTTCACATTTAAAACCTGTGATATAATATAAATCACAAATAAACATAGAATAATTAATTAAATTAACAATTATATGAAACCTATGTAATAATATGTGTCAATAAATTCAATCAATATCTAATAGGAATGAAATAAACTCATCTTATGACATCAAAATATTTCATTGAACCTCAATTGAGATATAAAAAGATCATAAAAATATATTTTATTGATCCCTACAACTCAAAAATAACTATAAGGGGTATGTACCATTTATTATTAAATATTATAATATTTCAATTGAATGATTTTTTTTAAAAAATAATGAGAGTACCTAAATTATTTAAATCATCAAAATCAATTAGAATAATCAAATAATGATAAAATGAACATAATATATAGTCATCATAGTATTATCAACAACATTAAACATTTGTTTCCCCACATATTTAATATTCTAAAACAAAAAAAAATTAGATACCAACACCATACTACCACACCATCATGAAAAACACATTCATAATCCTCTAATATTTCAAAGATAAATAAATTATTGTGGTCCAAAGCACACACATAAAACCTGGTATAATATTAAACCAAATAAATAGTAAACTCCAAAACATAGACAATAAATATATTATAAATATAATAATATAATATAATTTAACAATGGAAAATTAAATAAAAAATATTAGTAAACATGATCAATATAAATAAAAGAAAATATCCAAATTTAGCTTTGATACTCAAACTATCAGTTTAAATGATGATAAATGATAACTATATATATATCTTCAATATGAAAACCCCTCACTAGATAGATATTGGCCTATTAACAATGATAAACAATCCACTATTACCACCACATTTCATTATGATAAATTACCCTCCACCTCAATATAATCACTACCTATTGTTTATTTCACATTTACTACAACCACACTGCCACGGTCTCCTTCCCCAACCATCATCGCATAAATAACTCTCCACCACATGACCACACCAGAAATATTTAATTATACCACAAAAGGACAAGACTTATAATTCTAAAACATCGCTAATTATATATTACAATTTCATTCTACTTTGAATTTTTTACTACATTCCCTCATCTACCTCCCATAATAACACATTCATAGGAAAACATGAATAATAACTAACATAAAAATTTATAAATAGGTATCTAATTTAATGAACTATATTATCAACCAAGAAAATATCAAAATAACATGTTCAAAATAGTGATAATAAAATATTATATCGATTAAACAATATAGATGAACTTAGAATAGGATTGAAAGGAACAAAAACCCCATAAATTCACAATTACTTAATATCAATTAATATATATTAAAATCCAAACCATATAATAATATTATTATTTTTCCATCAAAATAGCCATTCATTTTCCATAACCACATGACATCGCAATAAAAATAATTTCATTATAAAATATAAAATATAAATATTTAATGTCCCCAACCCATTTCCTTATTAATTAAGATCTGATATACTCTATATCAAGGACGAACCAGATATATTATTTTAGGAAAAAACCATCCAAATTCCTCTTATATGATAAATAATCAAACACTATCGAAAATAATAGTTAAACTTCAAAAATTATCAAGGAATATAATAATAATAATATATCATCTTATATATCACCCATCACCAAACACTATCCATCAATATCTTGTCTTAATATACAATAACATGACACCATGTTTCGATCATATTAAATACATGATCAAAGGATTAGTGGAATTTATTAAACCACCCTCCTATAGATAATTATCGATGTATCTAGATTCTATATTAAGATTCCCACATGGTTCAGGATTGAGAGACAAATAAATACCTATAAAAATGTTGTGAACCCACTATTATTTAGTATTTTTCTTATTAAATATGATAAATCTTGTTATTTTTTAGGGTTCCAAAGAAAAATATATCAGACATTAGTTATACTATGGTCAAATTTACATTTCCATATACAAGGTACCAATTTTAGGTTGTTGTTCTTAATCCATTAGGAATGTGTTATGGGGAAGATTTGTTTGGACTCTATAGAGTAAACAATTGACTGATTTGTGTTATGGGACTAACCACCCACCCATGAAAATTTTGGGATATTTCAAGAGAAAATATCATGAGTACCATAAGGTATTAATTTAGATTTTTATTACACCTTATATGAAGGTTGGAAAACCCTCAGTTGGTGAATTATTTTGAAATAATTTGGATAGACCCTTGGAAAATAAAAAACAAGAGGTGGGTGACATAACGGAAAAAAATACGAACGAATCATTTGATGGGTAAAATAATGGATTTTTATATGAGGTTTTTATTAAATTCTTTTTTCTTATGTTTTATTTTTTTAATAGTCATTCATGTCAAAATTGATTTTGAAAATAATTTCAAAAATGTGAATTTACGAATCGTGTTTGTTGACATGATAAAGATAAATGTACTCATGAAAGGTCATCTATATTAAACCATGGAGTTTTATAGTATCAATAGGAAATAATAACCCTATATATATAATTTTATATCAAGTATAATTTTTTAATAGTGTTTTATTTAAATATTTATTAGATTTAGTGGTTGATTTATTGAAAATATAGTTGCGAAATCAATTCCTGTGGTTATAATTCCGGAATCCTACTTTTGATTAAAATTCAAATTATGATTATGTTTTGTTGAAGGAATTGAATTATGGTTTAAATAGATGTTATACCTATTATAAATTTATTGGAAATTCTATTATTCATATTTTTTATTTTAATGAGTGAATGATGTATTTAAGGAACTTGAATTATTATTTGAAATAATTTAAAACAGAATTAAATATACATAAATTAATTTATTAAAATATTTAAATAAATTAATTAGTGGATAAAAATAAATTCCAAATACATTTCTAGTTTATTGGATTTATAAATCATCCAAATTCTTTTCAAAATTGAGCTAAAAAGGATTAAGGATGATTGATATTTTTTTATGAAATTTTAATTATTTTTGTGATAATTTACGTGGTTGGATATTATTAGAAATGATATATTAAACCATGATTTTAAATCAAGATGTAGTTTTTTGATAATTTTATTTATACGTGAATTGTATGATTAATTTATTGTATTCTAATTATTATCCATAAAATTTTGACACTATGTAATGTTGAATTCATATCATCAAACAATAGACCAAAATAATAAAATTATATGTGAGATTAATACTTAAAATTTGGATCTACATAAGATTTATTCATTAAAATTTTAATGGAGATACATTAGAATAATAATAATTTTGTGATAGTTTTTTTCAAAATAACTCATTCCCTTGGAATCCTAAATGATCTTGATTTATGCTAGATTAACTACATGGATCCTATGATATACAAAAAATTTGAGTAATGAATCAAATTATTACTCAATAAAATATTACTTTCTATATGTGGAATTACAATAGCTAATTTATATGTGGGATAATGATATTGATGATGAGTCAATATGCGTTGAAAATATTGATAAATTTTCAGGATGGTCACACTGTTCAAAATATCCATAACTCAATTAGAATAAATTTAGAATAAAAATAATGTAACTATTTATATGTAATATTTAATTTGGGATACAAAATATATATATTTGGTAAAAAGGGATACAAGTATTTTTTTTGAAATATTCTTTACAATATTAATATTATGCTAAGTAACATAAATTTTAAGTTTTAAAAGTAATTATTTGACATGAATAAGTATATATATTGTTCAAATTGAGGTATAAATCAACATGGATGATAATTTTGAGGATATATAAAATCAATTCTAATGATATGTGATATCATTTTTATGATTATATATTATTTTATTGTTGAATAATAAAGATATTAAACCATATGATGAATTTATTATTATTTTAAATATTCAAATATAAAAAAACAAATCAAGTGGTCATTCATGCCTTGATGTGTTCCTAAAATATTAATGATATGGTTTCACATTTAATGAACCTATCACCAAAAAAATTAATTATTATAATAATACACATATGAACTCATAATTTTAATAATTTTTTTATTTTATTAAAGATGAAACCAAGAATTTTTAATAGTTCAATATTAATAATTTCCTGAAAAATTAAATTATAAATATTGTGAGGATTAATATATATTTTATGGATAGTTAATTATAGTATCCTTTAGAAAATATTGATAAATTTGATTAACTATTTTGATATTCATATTCTAAAGATTAAGGAAACATAAATATAGAGATTCCATGTAAAAAAGATGTACAGAGATCAAGATGTTTTCATTTTTCTTAGAATGTTTTCAAATTTTGATTTTTGAAAATATTAATGTGATATAGATGATGAGAATATAACATGTGAAGAAGATATATTTGAGGGATAGTGAGATATTTGTAATATAGTTTTCTTAATATTCTATTATTATAGGGTAATTATGAGCGGCTTCCATGCACAATAATTTGTATATCATTAGGGTAAAATAATGAGTAAACTATCCCAACCACCATTGAATGATAACCTTTACCATTGAAGAATAAGTGATGATTGTGATATGAATATATTGTTACTACTAAAATTTATAAGAATCGATGAATATTGGGAATATAAAACTATGATTCTTTTTTATCAAATATACTAATGAAGGATGAGATTGAATTTATGGTTGTTATAAAAATGAGAAATAATTTATGATTTTTTTAGAAATGGAGAATAATATTAGATTAATTCAGAACAATGGAGACTTTATCATTATAAGTGGTCACAATTCAAAGGGGCTATAAAAATATGGTATTTTATGTCAGATTGATTTTTACAGATTCATAAGATGATAGAATGTATGTTCTTTCATATAACCTAGGTAGTCCAAGGAAAAATAAATCATTATCATATTCTGTACTTTTGATTATTCTTCATAATAAAATAAAAATCATGCGTGCATGGGGTTATAACTACTATACACCTTATAATATCATACAAAATAAGTAAGCCTTGTAAACCAATGTGTGTCTATTTTTTTATTACAACATATATTAAATAAATTTAGATACAGTCCATGAAGATTATGTTAGATTAATTATCCATAAAAAGTTCATATTTAAAGAGAAATATGATTAAATTTGTATATATTTACCATACAGATTCACCCAACCAAATCAGTGAGGTTTCCCTAATCTAGGTGAAATAATTTTCATATAACACAACAACATGCTCTTCATTAAAAATTATATAAAAAATAGAGGATAATATTATTTGATTCATAATATACAAGAAAAAATATCATATAAATCCCTTATTCATTGTATCCTTTATAAAAATTGACAGAATAAGAGATGAGATTCCTAATATAAATTATTAATGAAAAGTTACTTACCAGCAATAAAAAATTCCTCAAAATTTATAATCTCTTAATGATAATCCCAAAAAATTAATCCATCAAAAATATTATATGATACCAAAAATGAATCCATTAGAAAAAAATCATTCAATATTAAATACATATAAACTAAATTATATAGGATATAATTGAAACTTTTAAAAGAATACACATTAAAACAATTACTCAAATTAATATTATGTGATATAATTAGTGTTCAAAAATACCATTCCTTAAACCAACATGTGTATTTACATTTTAAGGCCACAAAATCAAACACTATATTATTTTTATTGTATAAATACTTTATATAGTGTCGAAAACATATAAATATGATATCTTATGTAGGAAAAACACCAAAAGCACCATTAAGATAGAAAGATGATTCTGGAGACACATCATGCCACATAATGTTGAGATATTTGAAAACAATTTAAGGGTAGTGATGAATTCATTATTTAACAAAGATAGCCAGAACACACTATGGTTTCCCAAGAACAACATCATGGTTTTTATCCAATCCATATAAAAAATTTCGAGTCATTATGAATTCGTGAAAATTTATTTTTCATTTCCTATCTAAACATTATAATTGACCAAACTCTAGGATGTGGTAATTTAATCCTTGAATTGTTTTTATCATTACACCATAATAAAGGAATAGAAACATAAAAATATTTTAAAACAATAACCATTTATCCCATTCCTACATTAAACTAAATGTTGACCATAACATACTGCACTCCAACCATAAACTCTTCATCAATGACTAATAATATATTGGTGTTTTAGGATCTTCAAACCATTATAACATAAAATAGGAATAACAGATTATAGTTCACCTCAAAATGTAATTACACATCAAAATGGAAGGACATGATATAATCACCACTTATCCATGAAAACAATCAATTTGATACAACCACATATCTTAACATGAACAATATAGGGTAAAAGTTATTTAATGAGAACATGTCACATCTTGTTACTATTTTCAAGTATTCATAAACCCCTAAATTTTACCATGATTTGTTTGGGTTTCATTTGGGGTTGAATTAGAATAATTTGTGAAAATAATGGAATTTTATTAGCCAGTACATGGTTGGCACACTTTCTTCCCAAATTTTGGGCCCTATAGGATAAAACCATGCCACACCTAGAAGGGGAATCTTTCACAGTTGTTTCATTGTTATTTAATATATGCACTTATTATGAGAAGATGTGTAGCCCATTTATAATTGGCACATTTCTTGCACACTAGTTTTCAAAACCATGCACCTTTTCAAAGTAAATAGTGTAGACCCGTTATTTTTTTCTCGGACCATATATCTCCCAACAAGGATTCTTGGCCCCCCTAATCCATCCTGAATGAAATTTTAAGCTGGAGGAACACATTTTGATCTTTTAATGATTGGTGTCCTCATACTGATCAGTTATTATAGAAGCCTATATTTCTCTCTCTAGGGTTCCAATGATCACCATATTGATTTAGGGATCAAATAACCACTTTTTAATGTTAGGAAATGTTTTCATTTCCGTTTATATGTTTTTCCTTCTTCCTTGAAAAATTGGGAATTTGGGTTTAACACTTTGAAATCTGGTGACTCCATGGTCAATGGTTCCATTAAGATTCATTATTTACATGATTCATATATTTAATTGATTAATTTCAATCATATTAATTAAATTAGTTTTTTGGTTTTGATTAAATATAGTTATATTGTTTTGATGGAAGACCCAATTCTACTAATATGAGGTTTTTATGAAAAATGGGTTTTTTTATGATGAAATTGGAAAACCAAACATTAAATTAAATTGGGGTATTTTTATGGAAATTTTTTAAATTTAAAATGTTTAATTTGATTTGTTAATTTTATTAAAATTGATTTATTTAAATTGTTGAATATAATAATAGAAACGGTTTAGATGAAACATTATAAAAATCCACATTACTATCGAATTGGGGGTTTATAATATAATTGATGGAATCGTATAAAAATTAAATTGGTTAATTTAAATGGTAAATAGATATTTGAAATTGAATGATTTTGTTTTAAATAAATATTTATGATAAATGGATTCAAATTGGATTAATGAAAACCTTAGGGGTTCAAATGTGTAAAAATGGATGTTTTCTTATTAATAACATGATTGGTTTTTAGAGAAAAATAAGAATATTTGATACTGAGAATGGGATCAATTATATTTTAATAGGTGTTGAAATAAATTCCCATATCAATTTTATACTATTTAACCTAAAAGCCATGGGTTTATAGAGAGTTATTTTGGGTGGGACATTATGATTTACAAAATTCTAAAACTTCAGTTCAACACATCAAATCCCTTAGGAGATGGTGATGAGAGCTCTTTGGAATTAGGCCCAAAGGGTCTTTTATATATATTTTTCATATCATATTATCTTCTCTCTATAGCATGAAACAATAATTTCTATTTTTCATGTGACCATGATTATCAATTAATTGAATTTCAAAAATGTATTTATTCCATTGTTGTAAACTATTTTTCATGACTTGTTGATTTATATTAATTCTCCTATAAAAAGTATTTATATATATTAAATTTAGTGAAAACTGTCATTTTTTATAAACAGCATTTGATAAATGGAATTATACATTGTTTTAAATTTATTTCAATCATATGAAATGTAAAGCATGAATTAATAAATAATTTCAACCATTTGAATGTTAATGTTGAATTTCTAAAACATTTCCAATTTTGGAATTGTAAATCATGATTTGATTAAAAATTAATTTTGTATTAAAAACCAATTTACATGAAAATTTTAAGAATAATCATTGTTAATTTGATATTGGAATCTCTCTATGGATTTTTTTGTGAAATCCTACATGGAATTGGATCACACACTAATTATGACTTCAGGTGTTTGTAGATTTTATTCTTCCATGATCATCCAAGGGAAAAGAATTACTTGGAGGTGGTTCTAGATATTTATTTTTGACAGGGTGACTAGAATCTTTAGGGACATGGATAAGTTTTCCTATTTTTATGATATTGTTACTATACATGGGTTATTATACCTTTTGACTTTTGGTACATTACACCCAATGGAATTTCATTTTATATGAATAATTTCTTATTTATTTTAATTGCACTATTGTTTTAGAAAAACCATTTCTACTTTAAATATTCTTGATTCCACATGCCATTCACTGACCCACAGGGATCTGGAATTCACATTAAGTAAATTTATTGTTGGTTTGGGTGTCTACTTTGGATGGTACCTAGTGAAATTTTTGAATAAGTATTATCAATGGAGGTTAATCACTTCCCAATATGTTAGAATTCAATTTTTAAATCATTTAGGAACATATGACATTGTTGTGATTGAGTTCCAGGACAGCTCTTAGCGCAATGAACATTAGGTCTCTAGGGTTGGTTAGGGAAAGATGTATTTGGTATTAGTTCTAGTATTTTACTTTTTTTGGTAAAGTTAAATCAAAATCTGGTTTTTTAATTTGTTCGTATTAATTTTACTTATCGCTATGTTTGAGTGTTAATTTGATGTCTACATTATGGTTTGTTAATGTTGTGTATCATCATTACTCTTAGAAGACATGTGAATTGAATCTAGGATGAAGATACTGGTGATCCTTAATAAGTGAATCCTATTTTAGATTCAAATCTGGTTGATGTGATTGTGCACACTATCCAAGCTCTAGGACATGCACAACCTCCAGTTCATGTTCAGGCTCTAGCTATAGAACCATAAGGGGATGTTCTGAATATTTTTCACAAACCATCTCTAGAATCCATATTTTTTCAAATTCTAATATTATACTGAACATTTTGACGAATAGTTGAGCATTATAGGACATTTTTTGTGTTCATGGAAACACTCGATGAGAGAAATGTTAACTGGTCTACCATCACTTTTAAGGACAAAAAATGAGGTGGTGCGACACTGTGTTGAATGTGAAGAATAATTAGATATTAGAGTGGGAAGCATTTAATGATATTATAACAAACTAGTTTTATCTAGAATTGATGATGTTGGCCAAGTCCAAATTGTTTTTTCAAACATGATTAGTTATCCAGGATCATGACAGAGTATGAAAACTATTTTATTGAACTCCAATATTTCGCACCTAATATTGTGTCATATATAAAGATGAAGGTTATAAGGTTTCTTTTTGTATATCTTTAGGATATTCACTCATAGTTTTTCTATTGTATGATTCTGTATTTGGAAGCTATTCGGAATAGTTCCCTTATCGTTGAGATGTAATTTATAGAAAGGTTATTATTATTGGGTGTTTATTTTTTCCCAAGTGGTAGAGGATTTTCCATAATGGAAAAGTGGAAGAATGATAAATCTCACATTATTTAAAAATAAAAGGGCCATTCTAAACTCTTTACATATTCAGATGTTCTCCATTAATTAAATACTAGGGAGGAAATCCAAGACATTCAAATAGGGTTTTTACTAGGGAACCCAAGAAATATGGATCCTGCAGACAATTAAGTCACATAAAAATATTGAACCATATTTTTTCCACTATGTATAATGTATCGGTATCATCAACTCCTTATAAAACTATGGGGAATTTAGATTCTTTATGTATAAAAGGGTTCCATCCATAGGCATCCAGAATGAGGAATATTCATGCAGTGGAAGGGCCTCTAGAGGAATCAGATATGGGTCTAGAAACCTTGAGAGGTACAATTATTGAAGTAGCATCATTAACGACTTATCTATTTATACTAGTGCATCTAATTCATTTATTTCATCTTGTATTCTTAATCTAATTAATATTCCATGAGATATATGATCTTGTTTAGTGGATATTAATACACCCATTAGTATGAAGAGATATAAGTGACTTAGTAGTCCAACTTCTGTATTCTCTATATCGTATTTCAAGTTTTCATGCATTTTTCTAGTACTCTAGGTGAATCCTATTTAGGTTATATTCGGGATGGTTTGGATAATTTCAAAAAATCCCAGAATGATTGTTACCTTTGATGGGTCTCAATTACTAAAAATGGTGGTGTGTACCATATCATCCAAGGAAAATGAATCCCATGGTCGAGAAGAGCTAGGACATATTATTTGGTGTTGGGGAAAGTAATTTTTTCCCTTTTATACAGAGCATGAATATTTGAGTTTTGAAATCCCTCCAGCTGTCATTGAGTTAAAGGATGTGTTTTATTTAAAATTATATGGTTTTCCACCGGTTAGGGAGGTTGAGTTTTATATTGAATTCATCAATGGTACTAAACTAGATTTAATTCCATATTTACACAGGTAAATAGTGAACTGAATTATTTGAAGTCCCAATTGGATGATATTCCACATAAAGACTTTTTGCAGTAGAGTGTGTCACTTTGGGTGGAATTGGTACTCTTTGCTATGAATGATGATGGTTCACATTTTTTACGTGCTTATTATCAAAATATAAATCAATTGATGGTAAATAATAAGTATCTATTTCCTTATATTAATGATAGGTTTGATCATTTTATAGCTAAAAAGCGGTTCTCTATGATTTATTTTTTCTTTGGTTACCATTAGTTGAGGATATAATATATGAGATTTAGAAGAAAAAAATTTCAGAGCCAGTACAGTCATTAAGAGTTCCATGTTATTCCCATTGGACTAAAAAATCATCCTAAATTAATTATGGTGTTCATGAAAATGATTTTACTTGTGTATTTGGATAACATTGTGGTAATCTTTTTAGATGAGTTCCTTGTTTAATCTATGTAATAGGAGGATCATGTGCATCATCTGGTAACATTTTTGTGTTTTTTAATAAATCAAATACATTATTCCAATATTTCAATGTTTGATTTATGGATTCCGGATGTTATATTATATGGATATGTGGTGTTGTAACATTGGTATAATAGTTGATCCTGGGAATATGAAGGTTGTTATGGAATGGTAAAAACAAAATAATACCTTATAGATTTGGATATATTTCAGTCTAAATGGTTTTTATCATCAGTTCATTAAGGAAATATGAATATTGGATTCTACAATAACATCCCTAACATTGAGTGGATTTATGTTTTCTTATAATTATTAATTTGAATGTAATTTTGTTGAGATAAACCATCTTTTGACTTCTACTCAGGTGTTTCCTCTGCCATAGGATGGAAATGGTTTTGTGGTCTTATGATGATAATCATCGTAAACACTTTACATTCACATTTGGTTACCAGGTGTTATTGAATGTTTCACCTCAGTTGGGCCATCGACTACTTGGGAGGTAATGGAAAATTTATCCTCATTTAATGGGACCTTTCAAGGTTTTTGTGAATGTGGGGAATGATTCAAATATTTTATCACTTTCATAGTAGCTAACATCGATACATAACATGTTCTGTGTATCGTGTCTAAAAAGATACCTATCTGATCTATCTCATATTTTATGAAGGGGGGATCTTGAAGTCAAACCAAATTTATCTGTGACTGAATGGCCAGTCAATATTTTTTATTCTGAAAACAAGTTACTTAATTGTATTAAAATACATCTTGTTAGAGTTCTGTGGTAGAGTGGTTTTAGTAATAATTTGTCATGGGAAATGGTCACACAAAATAGAGAGAAATGACTGTAATGCCCCGACCCTAACTACATAGAGTCGGTGAAGTACTTCGTAACATTGGCATGATCACAAACAAATATGTCTCAAAAGACCGATTAGTTTAGTAGCCTTGGAAACACTAGATACATTCATAAGTCTTATATTACATAATAAAGTAAAAAACTATAATAACAACGTCTGCATAGTCCATACTCATATCCTCTTCTGACTATCCCTGCAGATCATTCATAAAATACTTATTCACATCCTGGAAAATATTAAAACATTGAAATGGGTGAGCTCAGATGCTCAGTAAGGATATCAATATTGAGGAAGCTTTCATAAAAAAACATAATCATTTAAGGCAATATATAACTAAAACAAAAGCCTTTTAAAATTGAACTTAAACATAATATGGCACAAGTGAAATGAAATAATGCCATTTACTTATTCACATGGATATTCTACTGGTCAAATAATCACATGCAATATCAATAACCACTTTCATAATGATGGAATGCATAATGCCAGACTATCATAACCACGTAGCCAAGGCCTCGTGCCAAGACCACAAATAAGATATTTTCAAGGCCTTGTGCCAAGACACTAGTTTGTCTCATGAGACCTACCGATGAAAAAAATAGAATATAAATACATTTAAAATTTCTCAAATATACTCCAGTGTTTTTTTTAGAACACTATGCATGCTTCTAAAAACAAAATAACTAATTCTGAGACTCCTCGACTAATTACAGGCCATGATGGGTCCACGCCCAATCCCTTCCTATCTACCACACTCGAGAGTCGGTATTTATAAATAAAATTTAAGCTTGCGTTAAATACGTATACATTTTCACAGGATTTTCATACATTTGAGAGAGATATCTCTCTTTTTTTAAATCATTTAAAACAAGTTATGGCTTGCAGAGGAAGCCAGAACTCAAATAATGATCATGGAGGCAAAGAAGTCATTGTCTTTGCATACGTACGACAAAAAAAATTCCATTTTGTCATTTAGTAAAAACGCTTCGTATAAAAATATTCCTTTTGAATAAAAGTCAAAGTCAAAGGAGTTTATACACCGTATAAATGAAAGTTGTGTATAAAACCAAATATGCCTCACTGAAACGATATTGAGACGATGTCCTTACAAAGATTATTTTTAAAATAAAATAGATCTATTATTTGTATTCACTATAAGTACACATAAATAAAGTACAAATAAAAGATAGTACATAATACTATCATGACATAATTTGAAAGTAAGAGATTAACCCAAAGAATGGAAATTGGGTGAAGAAGTTCCCTTACCTCACGTCCAACTTGACTCGATCGTTCTTTAATATCCTGAATAATAAACTAGAGTTAATTTATAATTTCTTAAGAACCTTTTTCATGTTCATTATTCCTTTTATATCACTAATTACCATGTTATGAACATTATGCAATTATTTATGTTAATAACAGTCATTTTGTCGATCTTTGGTACTTGAGTCAAAAATAAACTTCTTATAATTACACTTTGTTCATGTGGTAAAATATATATTATGTACATAATTATATTAATGATGTATATATCATATAAATAATATATATCCAGTATATACATTCATTTATAATATTACATAACATTTAGAGGTAATAAATGAAATGCACCGTTCATGGAGACGGTAAGTCGTACGTACGCATGAACGCTACTTTCATTTCTATTTCGTATTTAATGGAATGAAGTTATAATTATATAAAGGTATAATATAATTATTGTATAATATATTGTATAATACCATTTAATCCATCCTTTATACATCCCATATAAGGAATTAACGATTTAAATCACTTTGAGGGGGCGGTAGTCCGCACTTCCTAAAATGAAATTATCACGTTTACCCATAATGGAAATCATATAGTATGCCATAAATGAGAAATACAGGAGAATAAAGAAAACATAAACATAATATATATATATATATATCATATATGAAAATAGTGTCATCAAAATTTCCACCATTAGAGGTGTTAAAAGAATATTGAACAATCATCGTTTCTTGAGGCAGTATTTCGCCACCCACAGAAACAGTATGTTCTTTAACCACTAGATGATAGGGTGTGTAAGTGTAAACCAAATCCATATCATAACAACATCCTAGTATATTATTATATACTGGATTTGTTACAAAAGAAACGAATAAAAAGAGTTTAAGTGGTTGATGAATCAAAATAAAACAAAACAACATTAGAGAAGACATTACCTTAAAATCTGATAACTCTTTTTTTTATTTGATTAAAAGGCTTACTTGGGAAGAATTATGCCCAAAGAGAGGCTTCTAGGAGTAAGGGAGGGAATTTTGGAGTGTATTTGGGTAGAGGATGGCCGATAAAAATGGCTTGAATGTGTGAATAAGGTGGTAGTGGTGGGGGCCTTTTATAAGAGGAGAGAAGGTGCACTCTTGGAATTATTGAAATGTTACTTTATTATGAAATGATTTTCGTTTTATAAAGACCCCACAATGATATATTTCGATTATAAGGTGAAAAGGGTTCGAAATATACTCATCCAATAGATTTTTGAAAAGTTTAAGTCTTATATTTTACATTATCTTTTCATTTTATTTGAATCGTTAATTAATGAGGTAATCACTACATCATCACAGTGTCATAAATAATTTAATTTATTTAATGTCTGAAAATTATTAAACAAACTTCATGATGTAGGAAATCTTTTTAGATTTCTAAATAATATTTATAGTCACAAATATGACTTGTATAACCCCATTTAAAAATTGTTTTTGTAAAACAACTCATGTTTGTGACATTTTAATTTTAACATTAAATAGAAAGTTTTTAATGTCATTTTCCTACCAATGTGGCTCCATGGGGTCCCAAAGTTTACCCATGGATTTTCATGGTCAGCCATTACTCATCCAATAGGGGTAGGAGAAGTGTAATGGTATTTTCATATTTTTATAATATCATTTTTTCCTTAAATTTCACTAATTACCTTTAATCGCGATTAATTAAACTTAAAAGTTACTATTCACCATAAATTATTTTAATCCCATTGAACCACATTTTACTTCCTAATGACAACCATGTATGTAGGATTTTTGAAAATCAAATCACATAAGTGGTAATGTTTCATTTAAACGAAAAATAATTTTTTTAACTACCACTTAGTTGTTTCACTATTCATCAAAAATTGAAGTTTTTCAGAACAATGCCAAAATTTCACCTTAAGCTATAATTGATATTACAAATTCAAAAATGATGTCTATTTTAAAAAATTCCAAACATTTAAGTTTCATTAATTAATTTTATAATTAATTCCCGCTGCCACAACAAATATCGTGTTTTTAAAAAACAATATATATCAAAAGATTGACAATTGTTTATGTCCAATTTCATAGTGAAATTAATTCTAATGAACACCATTTGATAAAATGAAAAAAATATATTATAATTATACTTTAAAACCACTCAATAGTATAATTTATCACTATTAATTATTTTTATTAAAAAACTTGTTTTTAAGTATTTTTCACTATTCATAAAAAAATTGGAAGTTCTCAGAAAAATACAAAAAATTTAACATAGGCTAATTTCGATATTCCGAATTCAAAAACGAAGTCCATTTTGCAAGATAAAATTTATAAAATTTCAAAAATTAGGTATTACAATTCATAACTTTGATTGGTTGTGGTGTGTGTTAGAACTCGACGTTGCGTACAACACACGCTACTGTATTATTCAATGAGAAGTATACCGTGGAAGCTTGGGGTGTTACATTCTCCCCTACTTCAATAAATTACATCCTCTCAATTTGAAAATGTTCTTCGAAAATAAAAGGTTGAAAATAGAAAATACCTTTGTGGAAAACCCACATCAGAAATAGGGTTAATAAGAATATAACATTAAAATAAAGAAAGATAAGTACAAAGGTCACCCAATATAGCCCATACTAGGATTCTATGAAAATATAGATATGGAGGAGAAACAAACCATCAAGGTCTGATGGAGATTTGTAGAAAACAGGATTAGGAGAAAGTTAACCATAAGAAAATCACAAACTTGTGATTGGTTAAACCGTCATTGAATCCCCAGTTGGAAAATTTAACCGACAATGTTTTTGTTTTAAGTAACCTTTCATAAAGTTGAGGAATTTATTTAAGAGATTTATTAATAATGTAAGGAAATATACTTACTTGTCATGTAGGATTTAATTCTTTAATAAATTTTTACAACGAACCCATCTTTCACTCTAAATGGTAACATAACTCAAAAATATTATATTTATCCTAATTGTATAAGGTTCCAAATATTTAGCCATATCATTTAGATTAGGAAAACTATTTTCTAATAACCAGGGAATTCCTGTAGGCTAGTGCTAGGTAATAATGTCCTGTCGCACTATGGTTGTGGGTTCGATTCTTGCAGCTTTGTCCGAAGCGACAGGTTATGCCCCACCCTGCAGGTTGTCCTTTTCCTAAAACTATAGTATTATAATAATCCAAAAATAATCTTCAGAAATGTTTTAACCCTAAAAAAATACTATCCAAAGTTCAACATAATTCATTCCAACTTTTATAGTTATCCAAAAAACCTCTATCCAGAATTTCTCTAAAATGTCTCTAAATTGCAATATCAATTGTAACATCAGATTCCCCAAACAATGTAAAGTTTCTCTTATTGTCACATACTAAAAATATGATTACCTTCATCATATTATATCCTTAATGAAAACAACAAGTACTGCAGTACAATCCTTATATATATCACATTATTCTTATAACCAAAATATAATCATTGAGTCTAAAAGCACCAATACATTAATTATTCCACTTCAATTATAGTAACAACATAAGATTGCCCTTGATTCTTTGGCCTTTTATGATGTAACTTTCCCTAACTCTTGGACATTAATTTGCATAATGCCCCATTTCTCTACAATTGTAGCATTCAACATTGATAGCCTCTTTCTTTCCCTTGCAATCACGAGCCTGGTGACCTTTTTCTCCACATTTATAACAAACTCCCCATTCCTTTAAGGCAAGTACCAGGGTGATTCTTCCCACAATTATTACATAATGTAAAATCCATCTTTCCCTTTTTCCCTTTATCCGTCTCCTATTCCATCGTCCTCTTCTTCTCTTGCTTTACTTTATTGTCATATGATTTATAGAATTACTTTTCTGTCTTGATAGAACATGAGACTATATCTTTGTACGACGAGAAAGACTGTGAGACTAAGGCTCGACAGAGAAATGGTTTTAACCCATCAAAAAACGATCAATCTTACATATTGGGTTACATATATAATCTACAGCATGCCTCTCTATCCTTGTAAAGTTATCCTCATACCTTGCGACATTCTCATCCTCCTTTTGCCTCAGACTCAGAAATTGCCTTTCCATATCTGCTCGATGGTCATGTGGAAAGTGTTTTTCTAAGAAAAGATCTTTGAACTCTCTACATTCCATATTTGATACTTCATCATCTTCATTTGTGTTTTGAATCAGTGACCACCATTGATAGACATCTCCAGTGAGGCGGTAGAGTGCCATGACAACCTTCTCCCTTTCACTACTCCCCAAGGCATGGAATATTTTTTCTAAGGAGTTTATCCATTTCTCAGCTACTAATGGATTTGTACCCCCATTAAATGTTGGTGGTTGTTGCCTCATGAAGCGGTCTAACATTGATCCTCCACGTTGCGGATCAGGGTGCTTCATACGAGTAAGGTTATTATGCATAACCTGAGTGAGTTGTCCCAGTATGATAATAAGTTGATCAGCACCAGTTGTATCTCCAGATCCACAATAATTATCTTGAGCAAGAGGGCAATCCCTACACGGAGTGCGTGTGTTTATACAGTTTCCATTCCTTCCACTATGCGCCATTTCTAATCAACGACATAAACTAGATTAGTTTATGATTCAAAATACATAATTCCATACTTGTAAAATACCTAAAATAAATTGAACTATTTATGGATATAATCCATAATCATAAAAAGAAATGTTTTCTTTGTGGAAGTATATACTCATAAACCCTTCATAATGGTTTATAAATAAAATGAGATTTATCCTAAGCATATCCCCCCGGAGTGTCGTAACCAAGAGCGCATCAAGGCCCGTTTTCGTGCACCGGTTCTTGTTCGAGTCTAGCACAAAGCGGTGTTTTTGGGTTTTACCCCTAGGTACATCTATTCCAGAGCCGCCTCTACCTGCTCGTATCCAGACAAGGATGTATTTCTCGGAAAACTCACAACATCTCTATAATACCAAAATTCTAGGAAGTTCTTCTATACTAATCCTCAAAGTCTATATTTGGGCTATGCGCTATAATGAGAGTTTATCTAAATCTAGATTCCAAGTTTAGTACTAAACTGCCTCT
The DNA here is from genome assembly GCA_963277665.1 of Viscum album. Lineage (NCBI taxonomy): Eukaryota > Viridiplantae > Streptophyta > Magnoliopsida > Santalales > Viscaceae > Viscum > Viscum album. The sequence goes on along the minus strand of OY728150.1, from coordinate 1,215,424,439 downwards.
GATACCAACTGTAATGCCCCGAACCCAGCTAAACAGAGTCGGTGCATTACTTCGTAACATAGGCATGATCACAAAAGATAAAGTCTCGAATGAACGATTAGTTTAGTAGCCTTGGAAACACTAGATACATTCATAAGTCTTACATTACATCATTAAGTAAAAAAACTATAATAAAAAAGTCTCCATAGTCCACACTCATATCCTCTTCTGACTATCCCTGCAGATCATTCATAAAATTCTTCTTCACATCCTGGAAAATATTAAAACATTGAAAGGGGGGAGCTCAGATGCTCAGTAAGGATAACAATATTGCGGAAGCTTTCACAAATAAACATAAACATTTAAGGCATTGTATAACTAAAACAAAATCCTTTTAAACATGAACTACAACATAATATGAAAAAAGTAAAATGAAATAATTCTATTTACTTATTCCCATGGATATTCTACTGGTCGAATAATCACATGCAATATCAAAAACCACTTTCATAATGATGGGATGCATAATGTCAGACTATCATAACCACGTATCCAAGGCCTCGTTCCAAGACCACAAATAAGATTTTGTCAAGGCCTCATGCCAAGACACTAGTTTGTCTCATGAGACCTACCGATGCAAAAAAATTTAGAATATAATTACGTTTAAAATTTCTCAAATATACTCCAGTGTTTTTCTAAGAACGTTATGAAAGATTCTAAAAACAAAATAACTAATTCTGAGACTGCTCGACTAATTACAGGCCATGATGGGTCCACGCCCAATCCCTTCCTATCTACCACACTCGAGAGTCGGTTTTTCTAAAAACATTTTTAAGCTTGCATTAAATATGTATACACATTCACTGGATTTTCATACATTTGAGAGAAATATCTCTATTTTTTAAAAATCATTTAACAGAAGTTATGGCTTGCAGAGGAAGCCGGAACTCAAATAATGGTCATGGCGGCGAAGAAGTCATTGTCTCTGCATACGTACGACAAAAAAACATTCCATTTTGTCATTTAGTAAAAACACTTCGTATAAAAAGATTACTTTTGAATAAAAGTCAAAGTCAAAGGGGTTTATACACTGTATAAATGAAACTTGTGTATAAAACCAAATATTCCTCAATGAAAGGAGATTGAGACGAAGACCTTACGAAGATCATTTTTAAAATAAAATAGATCTATTATGTGTAATCACTATAAGTACACATAATGAATGTTCAAATACAAGATAGTCCATAATAATATCATGACATAATTTTAAAGTAGGAGATTAACCCAAAGAATGGAAATTGGGTTAAGAAGTTCCCTTACCTCACATCCAACTTGACTCGATCATTCTTTAATCTCTTGAATAATAAACTAGAGTTAATTTATATTTGATTAATAACCTTTTTCATGTTCATTTTTTCTTTCTATATAACTTATTACCATGTTATGAACATTATGTAATTATTTATGTTAATAACAGCCGTTTTGTCGATCTTTGGTACTTGAGTCAAAAATAAACTTCTTATAATTACACTTTGTTCATGTGGTAAAATATCCATTTTATCCATAATTATTTTCATTATGTATATATCATATAAATAATATATATCCAGTATATAAATTCATTTATAATATTACATAACATTTAGAGGTATGAAATGAAATGCACCATTCATGGAGACGGTAAGCCGTACGTACGCATGAACGCTACTTTCATTTCTATTTCGTATTTAATGGAATGAAGTTATAATTATATAAAGGTATAATTTATTTCTAGTATAATATATTGTATAATACCATTTACTCAATCCTTTATAATCCCACATATGGAATTAACGATTCAAATCCTTTTGGGGGGGTGGTAGTCCACACTTCAAAAAATGAAATTATCGCGTTTACCCATAATGGAAATCATAAAGTATGATATAAATGATAAATACAGAATCATAAGGAATAAATAAAAATATTATATATATCATATATGAAAATAATTTCATCAAAATGTCCACCATTAGAGGTGTTAAAAGAATATTGAACAATCATCGTTTCGTGAGGCAGTATTTCGCCACCCACAGAAACAGTATGTTCTTTAACCATTAGACGAAGTTGTGTGTAAGTTTAAAAAAAATAATTATCATAACAACATCCTAGTATATTGTAGATACTGGTGCTGTTACAAAATAATGGAATAAAAAAGAGTTTAAGGGGTTGATGAAGCAAAATAAAACAAAACAACATTAGAGAAGACATTACCTTAAAATCGGGTAACTCTTTTTTGATTTGAGACAAAGGAATCCTTGGTAAGAATTATGCCAAAAGTGAGGCTTATAGGAGTAAGGGAGGAAATTTAGGAGAGTATTTGGGCAGATTTTGGTCGTTCCAAATGGCTTGATGGTGTGAATAAGGTGGTAGTGGTGGAGGCCTTTTATAAGAGGAGAGAAGGGGCACTCTAGGAAAGATTGAAATGTTGCTTTATTATGAAATGATTTTCGGATTATAAAGGTCCCACAATGATATATTTCGAGACTAAGGTGATAAGGGTTCGAAATATACTCATAGAATAGGTTTTTTACTAGTGTATGTCTTAGATTTGACATTATCTTTTCATTTTATTTAAATCGATAATTAATGAGGTAATCGCTACATCATCATGGTGTCATAAATAATTTACTTTATTTAATGTCTAAAAATTATAAAAAAAATATCATGATGTAGGAAATATTTTTATCTTCTTAATGAATACTTATAGTCAAAAATATGACTTGTATAACCCCATTTAAAAATTGTTTTAGTAAAACAACTCATGTTTGTGACAATATTATTTTAACATTAAATAAAAGGTTTTTAATGTCATTTTCCTACCAAAGTGGCTTCATGGGGTCCCCAAGTTGACCCATGGATTTTCTAGGTCGTCCATTACTCAACCAATAGGGTTAGGACAATTTTAAAGGTATTTTCATATTTTTATAATATCATTTTTACATTAAATTCCACTAATTACCTTTAATCTCGATTAATTAAACTTAAAAGTTACTATTCCCCAAAAATTATTTTAATCCCATTGAACCAAATTTTACATCATAATGACAACCTTGTATGTAAGATTTTTGAAAATCAAATCACAGAAGTGGTAATGTTTCATTTAAACAAAAAATCAGTTTTTTAACTACCACTTAGTGGTTTCACTATTCATCAAAAATTGAAGTTTTTCATAACAATGCCAAAATTTCACCCTAAGCTATAATTGATATTCTGAATTCAAAAATGATGCCTATTTTAATAAATTAAAAAAATATAAGTTTCATTAATTAATTATATAATTAATTACCAGTGCCACAACAAATATCGTGTTTTTTAGAAACAATATATATCAAAAGATTGAAAATTGTTTATGTCCAATTTCAAAGTGAAATTAATTCTAATGAACAACATTTGATAAAATGGTAAAAATATATTCTAATTATACTTTAAAACCACTCAATAGTATAATTTATCACTTTAAATTATTTTGATTAATAAAGTTGTTTTTATGTATTTTTCACTTTTCAAAAAAAAATTGGAAGTTCTCAGAAAAATACCAAAAAATCAACAAAGGCTAATTTCAATATTATGAATCCAAAAACGAAGTCCATTTTGCAAGATAAAATTTATAAAATTTCAAAAAATTAGGTATTAATATTCATAACATTGATTGGTTGTGGTGTGTGTTAGAACTCGAAGTTGCGTACAACACACGCTACTGTATTATTCAATAAGAAGTGTACTGTGGAAGCTTGGGGTGTTATAATGACCTTATCTTTTTATCATGGATTCTTCTTCACAATATTTTTGTGTAAAGGATGTTTCTCTAGAGGGGAGGTTGTAACATCTTGTTACAGTTTTCTACTATTCCAAATCCCCTCCTTTCGATAATGCGTTGGTTTGTTTTCATTTGGGTTTTATTGAGGTGATTTTTTGAAATATTTAAAATTTTCTATACTATTTCATGGTTGGTTCCCAATTTTCATAAACTATGAACCCTATCAAAGCGAACCGTATGACCCATGTTAGTGGGATTTTTCATTTTTGGTGCACAATTACTCAATTTTTTCACCCTCTTAAGAGAAAAATTCCATCCCATTATAAATTTCACAAATATTGTGAACAATATTTTTAAACTATGAACTATTTCCCAGAAAACCCTAAAGATGAGTTTTTTATTTATTTAAAAATTTATTAAATTTTTTAACCCATATTTTTGGTCCCTAACAAACTTGTACGACCCAAAAATAGTTTCTCCCTAACATAAAACGTGATATAAGGTTTCATGGCCCCAAAAATCCCTTCCGGAAACAATTTGAAGCTAGAGGAAAACATTTATATATTATTGTATTTAGTTTCCCCATCTCAATATCTTCCTCTTATGGATTCTATTATTAACTACAGGGATCCATGTATCCCCATATGTATTTATGGATCTAATACTCTCTGTTTTTTATCTGAAACCTAGGTTTTATTCATATTTCCATGGTTGGAATTCATCCTTGGAAAATACTGATTTTGGGTTTGACACTTTGAGATCTAGCGACCTCAAGGTAATTGGATCTATTAAAATTCCTAATTTACATTAACCCTTAATTGATTTGTTTAATTTCATTTATTTAAATTAAATTAAATTTTTTCATTTTAAGTAAATGGATTTCAATTAATTTTTTGTAAAATCCCAATTCCATTTAATTGGGGTTTTTATGATAAATGGGGTTTTGGAATGACATTTGGAATTCCCCAATTCCAATTAATTGGGGTGTGTTTATATAAAATTGTGAAAGTTAAACTGTGAATTTTATGGAAATTTATTTATGTTAACTGTTGAATATAATTTTGAAAATGTTATTTTATAGATAATTTTAAAAACCACCAATTCCATTTAATTAAGAGTTTGTAATGAAATTGATGTAATTATATTAATATATAATTATTGAATTTATTTTTGAAATTTATTGGGAAATTGTATGAATTTTTATCAAATCATTATTTTTAAAATATGGCTTAAAATTGTTTTATAGAAACCATCGGTTTTCATCTTTTTTTGAAAAAGGATTTTTATGAAAATATATTTTGGGTTATAAAATAAAAAATGAAATATATTCAATAGAGAATGGGGTAAATTATATTTATTTAAGTATTTAAATAAATTGCCTATATATTTTTGTACAATAAAAAATGCATGTCTTAGGTAGTTTGTGAGTTATATTGACTAGAACATTGTGACTTATAACATTATAAAACATCATATCACCACATCACAACCCATATGTTATGGTGATGAGTCTTGTTTGGACTCATCCCTAAAGGGAATTATCTATATGTTTTACATTTCTCAGTGGCGGATCCCCATAGTCTATAATTTTTGTACCTATAAAAAATATGAACATGAAGCTCATTTGTTATTATTTTAAATATATATATATTCCACTGTGGTAAAATGTTCTTCAATATATATGTATTTATATAATCAATTTTATAATAAATTTTTTATTTATTCCATATTGTGAATAGTAAAATTTGTTTAAGGTACCTTTGATTAAAGGAAAATTATAAAATATGAAATGAATTTCCATCATTAGAGACGTTAAACACGAATTGCTAATTTATTCCCATCATTTGAAATGTGAATCATTTATTGCTAATGTATTTACATATTTTAAATTATAATGCATCATTTGTTTAATTATTTATTTTTTTCCAAAGTAGTTCATTTCAAAATTGAAATCACATTCATGTTTAATTTTATATTGGAATCTTATTATATAACCATTGAGTGAAATTTTACAGGTATTTGGATCACATCATAATTATCCGAGAAGTGTTTATATAATATCTTCCTCTACGATTGAGAAAGGTAAAAGTTTCACATATAGGGGGTTCTAGATGTTCATCCATGAAATTGGTGAGTAGCGCCTTTATGGATTTGGGTAGTTTTTTCAGTTTATTTGGTATAGTTCTAGTACTTGAGACACTATACCTTTTTTAATTCTAGTACATTACTCATAGTGGAGATTCTAATGATATGAATACAATATTTTTTCTATTACATAGACAATTCTAGTGAAAAAGCCTTTCCCAAAATTAACCTTTTTTGTTGTTATCGGTGCTAGTTCTGGACCAATGTGGATTGGGACCACAATTCAGGCTTTTTGTGTGTGTAGGTTTTGGTGTCGGTTTACCCGGGTAACCAGGCCAATTCATGACTAAATAAATCCATAAAATTATTTTCCCCCTAAGGTCCAATATATATTTAAATATAACTATTACTCGCCCATGAATTCTCACATTGCTATAATCCAATTATGTAAAAATTGATCAACAACTCGATAAAAATTCATGATTCACTTATCAAATAAAATACATGTTCAAATGCATTAAAAAATATCAAGTTATCAAATTAAATAAATCATTAAATTATCAAAGATTTTACATGCACATGATCTAGTTTTGTATCAAATGAATCACAAGTAAAATTTAGAATAATTAAAAAAAATTAAATAAATCAAAATAAAATGACCTATTTCTTCAAAATATTCCCTTCCTCTAGTATTACATTATAGTTTATCTTATTAAATCTATTTTTAAATCACTCTATCACCATTTATTCCATATTACATTATAATCATCTTCATCAAAATCATAATCAATATTCTATAACAATCCAATAAGAAAAAAAACAAAGGTCTGTCCCAACTCCAAGGCTTGGAGAAAGCTTGAATGATATTTAGTGAGAACCCGATTATTATCATCGTCATAATTATGCTCATCATTCTTATCCTGTATCTCATCATCAACATCCTCATCTATAAAATCATTGTTTTCCTTTGGTCCTTCACCCTCGTACCCCTACCTAATTTGAATTAGTAACAAGAACCATGAAAAATAATATAATATTGAAAATATTGTAATGCACTTCTAGTAATTATTTGATCAAGAATATTCATATAACACCATTTGAAATTATAAAAACCAATGACATCATGTCTTCCTAGATAATTTATGGCCCTAAAAAAAGCCATGGTGGCAAAATACCATGTTCTGAACATAATATACCATATTCTTCTGTTCTAGCTTCTCAAAAATATCAAACATTATCAAATCTTTAAAAAATAAATCCAATAATTTAATTTTATTACAATTTAAAATTTTAATCTCAAAAGATAATTTCAATGTATTAAAAAAATACACAAATCTATATCCATATAGTAAAATTAATGAAATCGAGTGAAAAGTAAATAAGGATTCCGCTGAACTGGTTTTTTCTTTCGTGTTTGCAGTCCAACTAATATTTCTAACCCATATCATGATAGAGCATTAATGAATTTGATGAAGGAAATACATGAACCACAAACAGCATCTGAAACATCTAAATTAGAAGGACAACTCCTGATACTCATATAATTTTCAGATCACCTACTGAATATTTCAAGAGGAATTTTATCTTTACTGATATAGAAATATTCCTGAAGGCATCCTTGGACACTCTTTTTTTTATTTCGTTGTTTTCCAGGACACTCTAAATTTTAGTGTTTTTTCATCTGAATATTTTAGTACACTGGAATATTTAGAGAATATTTGGATAAACATACACCATAAATATTGTATAGAAACATAAAATAAAGTGTCATACAACATTTGATATATATAAAAAGCATCCACGATACACCAAAAATGTTATCAATATGCGACTGGTGTTCATGTTTGATGTTCAAAAAATGAAAAGAAATTAGTGGTATAGAATATAGAAAAAATATTGTACTTTTAATATACAGATAGTTTAGAGAGTTCAAGGAATAAAGGATAATTCCATTATAACTTTTTAATTAATCATCAACATCAATATCTTACAACATAGTAAAGACATTTCCATTATAAAAATTGAAAAAATTAAAATTTAAAAGTTTAAAATTTATGATATTGACAACTGAAATATGGAAATAAATATTTTTGAAAGACATGTCTGATCTATTCAAATTTTATGTACATTTTATGCAAAACAATATATGTAATAATGCATCCTGAAAATTGTCCACCGTTATGGGTAAAAGAATTTGGAAATTTTACATGGTTCATGGAAATATTCCTACCTTACAAATGAATTATAATTACTCTAATATGACTATTTTTGGTTCATTATCTACATGCCTTCACATTCTACTATCCCACAATGAAAAACACCAATCCACTATGGGATCTAAAGGATAATCACCTATTGTAGGAATAATTTAATATGAAAAACATATATGTCAATCCATATTGTATATGACATATAATCTCATTATTTCAAGTATACATCCAAAAAATTATCATAACCTTCAGCCACTCTGGTTTTATATGGGAACCTATGAACACAATGCAACCATTTAAAATTAAATGTATTAATCCCCATCTTAACTGGAAAAAACTCAATGCTTAACCCCACCCTAATTATAGATTTAGAATAAAAACATTTATAGGATTCTGTTATATCATAAAATAAAATAGGACGACTCAAAGAAATCAAAAATGTACCTTTGATGTTCAAAGTAAATTATGCACTATCTATTGGAAACACACCCAAACATATATCCTTCCTACATCATATTAGTGGAGCAACCCCCAGATCCATATATTTCTTGTGTAACTAACCCTGAGGGTCTCTATAGCTACTATAATCATAAAGACCATTATTTATCTCTATAGAATGATGTCCTAGTTAAAGATCTCTTATCAGTCTAAGGTCCCCTTGACCAAGCCCTAGATATATTTGGCTTCAATTTGCATCTTAAACAATATATTAATCACTAAGAGAACATAAATTTGGAATGGAAAACATGTAATATATTATAGAGGACACAATGTTTTCCATAGATAAAGGAGTAACCATAGTTGAGTCCAGAAAACATATAAATATCAACAGAACATATGTGAACACATGTGAGTAGAGCATATGATAACATCTCCCACAAACATATCATATAGAACATATGTGAACAGTTGTGATTTATATTACATTCTAGAAGAACCATCAAAAAATTGGTTTATCATATTCAAATAACCATTTTTTAAATGACATAGACTAATACCTGTCATGCTGAGAAATTTTATTCCAAAAACAAGCATGATAACAAGAAAACAATCAGTTTATAGTATCATTACCATAAAAAATAAACAACTGGGAAAAAATGAATATACCATAATGTTTTCGGCCTAGTGTGAACGTAATCCTTAATAGGAAAACATGAATTGATAGTTGAAAAAAATATAATAGAAAAATTGTAATTATAAAAAAATGTTTTTTGTGTTAGGACCATTATTAAATATTGTACATTGGGGGTCATAAGTGCCTCTGCCAAATTTAACTACCAATCATTTGTTTATAAATTTTAAAAAAACAGCATATTTAAACCCAATTATAAGTCAATAAGAATAAACTCAAATATATATTATAAAATTTGTAAATAAAAAATCATTGATTTAATAGTCAAATGTTTATGTAAACTAAATAAAACATATTTTAAATTGAAATACATTACCATTACAACTATATAATTGGGGAAACATGTTCATGCAATACATCTTTAGGTCTGATATAGAGGGAAACTTGAATTGGAAAATATTAATGGATAACTGACAAATAAAATAAAAAATTAAATATATGTAATAAGAAAAAAAATTATGTATAAGCATATCAAAAAACAATTTCAATTTCAATACAATTGAGAAGAATAAATAGATCATATGTTTTAATTATGAAAAAATATAAATGAGAAATAAATGAATATTTTTAAATTATAATGTTTCAATAAAAATAATAGTAAACCAAGAGTATATATATAATTGAGTGTATGAAACATATACAATTGATTTTAAAAACCAAACATTAATTCTACAACAATTTTTCAACTCAATTTGTTTATCATCCTTCATAAAAATTGAAATTCCAATGATATAAATGGCATGTTTTGTTAAAAAAATTATAATAGAAATATGAATATGTATTCCACATTGTTGTTTCATAGAAAATGAAATTCCAAAAAATATATTCTAGAGAACACAACAATTATTCTATATTGAATCGAAATATAGAATAATTTTTCGGTTGATACATTAAAAAATTTACAATTCATATAATCTAAAGACTTATGTTATAACAATAATAACTAAATATGGAATCATCTAATCAATAATCAGCAAGAAATATGCAATGTTAAATCTGCAATTACATATGTGTATGAAATCTAAAAATAATTATGTATTAGAAAACTCACATACATAAGAAATATGGAAACAATTATGTATATGAAATATTCAATCTACAATGGGAAAATAATTACGTATAAGAAATATGAAAAAATTTATGTATTGAATCAATTGAGACCCAACAATGATCAATATGTTACAATCTATGGCCTTTCACGTGTCACCCAAGTTGACTCATATGAGTTATTCAATATTATTACATGAATGATGTTGACAAGAAACTAACAAGGGCCTAAAGCATGAATATATCATTGGTTCCAAATTGTATGCCAACATATGGTATGATCTACACATGTGTAGGAGATAACCTAGCATACAGTCCCCAGATACCACTGGTCCTTGTTATATCCACTAATAAATAACATGTGGTTGTGTACACTTAGATGGAACAATTATGTCATTTTTTTCATATCATTTTCAATTAGATAATAACATTATATCAGTATGAATAAATGGTTCACCTTAAGCTCACCCTGTATAGATAAGATAGTCTCAATAAGATCAATTGGGTATGACCCAATATTTAAGACACATCCAGCTAATTATCAACTAATTCATTTGTTTATTCAATAGATTATATATGTTTTTTTATGTAGAATATAAAATTGATATCCCTAAATTAAAATAGATAGAAATAAATGATTCTTCAAACCCAACTACAACTTTTTCTAGTGTTATAGGTAGAATCATAGGAAAAAATTCTCTCTTCAGACAATCAAATATTTCATAGTGGGTTAAAGGAACAATAAAATCTATTTTTGAAAGGTATCATAAGATGTGTATCTAGTTCACTAGAATAGTGCAATACATGTGTAATGATCATTTAAAAAAACATAACTATGGTTGATCCATTAACAATTTCCTTGTGCTTTTGTAACACCGAAAACTATATAGCCATATATGGAATAAATATGAGTCATGTAGAGACATTTTTTGTCCAAAAACATAAGAAATGGAATTTACATCTGTACAATCGTCATGAAATTTACCAGTATTGTTATGTGATATCATCTCAAATCTACCATCATGAAAAATTAAAAAAATTAATATGAAAAAATATGGGAAAGTGATATTTCATTTCATCTAATAGCATGCGTGCATAAATGAACAAACTGAGGAAAATACATATATATTTGACAATCCATACATCATAATAAAAATAAAAATAAAATATGATCTACCATTGAGTTTTTAAGGATATCATTATATGTTTGTAACATCATTGTATATTCAGATTTTTCATAAAACCCTCTCATAAAGGGAAACCCTAAAGAATTAGGCTATAGTTTAACCTATGAATGTGTTAATCGATTTGTTTCTATGTTGGATTATGAAAAATACAAATGAAAATATGAAGTAAAAATATGAGGGAAGGAAGGGACACAATCTACCTCATTATTAATGGAAAATAAATGTGGAGGATCAAAATATGAAATTGGTGATAATGGAGGACTTAGTTTCTAATAAGACATCATAAAACTAACCAACTAATTACTTTGAATATGTTAACATCATCTTTGACCATTCATGGAAACATCAATTTTTTATTAGGGACGGAAATAATGCAATAAGGTGGATATTAATCAAAACATTATATTAGTCATCTTATTTAACCAAGTGGAGCATGTTCCAGGTAACAAATAAATAAATATATAACACATGAAATAGGAAAATCAAGGCCTAAATGACACATCATAGAGGAATTTTTTACACATAATAAATTACCTAATAAATTGCAGAGGATTCTCCAATCCACTTGGAAAACACAATTGGTTTTCTTTTTATTTTTACACTTAAAAAGTACATAAATACAAATACATTGAAATTATTGTTTTAATAGCATATAAGGAATAGTTCATAATTTATTTGTGTGGAAATTTTAAATAGTGGAAGTAAATTTAGACTTCAAATTTGAATTTGATTGTATCAGGGGGTTAGGTTACAGTCCAAGAAATAGTTTCAGAAAAGGCCACATACATTGTATCAATAAAAAAATATTTATTCCAGTTGTGCATCACCATCTACTCTGAAAATACTGAATCCATGGGATCATCATTACACGTTTAAAAAATAAATCCTAATGTCCAACAAAATTATTGAAAAAATACTATGAAAGTGGAATAAATATGGAGTAGGAGGTGGAGAAAATAGAGAAGGCATAGAGGACAAAAGGGATAGAGGTGTAGGTGGAGGTGGATGGGGAGCAGGCAAAGCAGGAAGAGAGAATGGAGAAGAAGCAGACAGAGGATGAGGCTAAGGAATAGGTGGATTAAGTTGAGGTAGAGGACCCATACATGATGTATCCATAGACGGAGGACCCAAAGGAGGATAGTTGTAATGCCCTGACACTAATTACCGTGATTCAGTGCATTAATTTAATACATTGTCATGATTAAAAAAATAAAGTCCCAAAGGAATGATCAGTTTAGTAGTCCTGGAAAATAGATTACATACATGAAAGCTACATTATATAATAAAATGAAAACAAAAACAACATTGTCACCATTTAACACATTAATATCCCTTTGACTATCCCTACGGGTCAGTCATAATGTACTTCTTTGCATACTAGGAAAAATAAAACATAGGAAGTAGTGATCTCAGATGCTCAGTAAGGATAACAATATAGCGAAAGATTTCCTTAATAAGCATAAATATTTAAAGCAATTTATAAAACTAAAAAAAATCGTTTTAAACATAGAATTCAGCATAATATGGAAATGATAAATCAAATATTCCATTTACTTATTCACATGGATATACTACTAGTTGAATAATCACGTGTAATATCCATAGCTAATTTCATAATGATGAAATACATAATTCCAGACTTCATAACCACATAGTCAAGGCCTTGTCTGAAGACTATAAATAAGAATTTTTTCAAGACCTTGTGCCAAGATACTAGTTTTTTTTATGAGACCTACCGATGCATCGAGGAGCTATAGAGGGCTCCACCATCACATACAATGTCTTATTCATTCCTCATATAAAACGGTTTAAACATAACATAAACATTCATACTAAAACTAGAATACAAAACTCCAATAATTTATCCATAAAACATGAATGGTGTAAAAACAACACATCCACATTCCAAAATATTACAAAACCTTCATTATAATATGGAAGATTTGTGTCATAATAAATCAACCTCAATCAATAATAATATCCTGTAAAGGATGTTGAAATTTTTGAAATTGATCGGTAAAAATCCTTGAGAAAATTATCCATTTTTCATGAAATCATTTAAAATTCATATAAAAGATATTTTTGAATCAAAGTGTCCCATACCACTTTGAAATTGTTTAAAGTAATTAATATTTCAAACATTAATTCCCATATAAATATATCCTTAAAACCACTTTGAAAACATGGATATTAATGAGAATGGTTTAGAAGAATAAATCATTAAAACATTTAAAATGATTTTTTAGAAAATATTAAATTAAATTGAATCCCTTTGAACACAATTTTATGAAACATGAACATAGATAATAAATATGTTCTAGTAGATACATATATAAAAAATAACTCATAAGATAAAGAGATTGGGAAATTAACCATTATCTTTCACATTACTTTGGTTGAGGGTACATTTAACAACCTGTATAATGAAAATTGAATATTATTAAATTATACCAGAACCTTATTTACATTTATTATATCATACATGATTCATTTAATACTTTATAATACTCATTTAATAATGACTTCCATGTTAAATAAACATTTTGTGTAATAATCACTTTCTTTTTTGTCTGTGTTTTACCTTGTTATTCTTGATCGTATCATTTATATCAGGATTTAAGTAATTCCTAAATATAAACATAGATTTATATATCATATCTATTTAGAATATAAATATTTATAATATATATATAAATGAAATGGAATGCATCGTTTATGGAGACGGTAGGCCGAACGTACGCATAAACATCCTTTCTGTTTTCACCTCGTATTGAATGGAAGTATCTGAAAAAAAATATGTTAGTACATAAATATATATATATATATATATATATATCTCCAGAATAATTATTATGTCATATATTACATATTTGATAATAAGAAATATCTTTATAGTCATTGTTGAATCGTAAATTTCAGAATGAATCTCATCACGTCATGGATACGATAATCATCAAGTATGCATGAGCGATAATACCATTATATTGATGGAGAAATTGTATGTAATTGGATATTATGTCATATATAAATAATTATTAACATGTTAAATTTATTATTTACATCAGTTATACAAATTATTATAAATATCCAAATAATGATGTATTTGAATAAAAAACTACACCCCGACGTGGAGACGGTATGTCGTACATACGCACGAATGGAGACTTTGTCATTTAAATGATTGATAGAATAATGAATATGGTTGAAAAATATTTATAATAACATCAATGTATGTAGGAGGTACTTTTTTTTATTTTATTAATGAGACAACAATGAAAGAGGAAGTGGAAGATGAAAAGAACTTGAAATGGGGTGGTGAACGTATTACCTCTTCTTCCGGTATTTCTATTTGATTTGATCAAAATGGCTCCATTGGATGGGTTTCTGATCAATGTAAGGACTATAGTTTGATGTGAGGGAAGTTGGGAGGATATTTGGGTAGGTTTTGGCCTAGCCAAATGGCTTTGTAGGTGTGATTTAGAGATAAGTGGAGTACAATTTTATAAGAGAGGTGATGGTCACTTTAGGAAATGGTTGAAATATTATTTTATCATAAAATAAATTTCGTTTTCTAATGGTGAAAAAATAATTTGTTTTTATGATATGGTGGGTTTAGGTAGAAAACCACACAAGAAATAGGTTTTAGATAGGTTTAGGTCACCATATTATCCTTATTTTTTAGATTTAACACTTAGTTAAATATTTTAACTTTTACCGTAAGTTCTTGTATTATTCCACAATATAGATAATAATCATACTCTAAACTTACAAGATAACCTCATGTGGTTCATTAATGACATATATAATTTTATTTAAGCCCTTTGGTAGAACCTTAAATTTTTAGAAATATTATATCAACCGATAATATAATATTATTTCAAAAATTAATTTATGTAAATTTTGACGTTAATTTGTATTTGTTTTTTGTGAAAGACATCACAACTTGATTAATTAGAACAAGATACCTTAAATCAACCCAAACATTTCATATTCACATTGAAATTATTTTTATGTCTTAAAAACCATGAAATGATATGTATTTTAATATTTATAATACATCTTATTTGATTTATTCATTACTGTATCATCATTGTGTCATAAATAAATTAAATTATTTAGTGTATAAAGAATTAAATATAAAATAAAATTATATAGGAAATCATTTTAGATTTATAATGAATATTTATTGTTATATTTAATTATTTTTTAACCATAAATTAAAAAATTTATTGTTATTAAATATTGAATTTATCACTTTTAAATAATCTTTGAATAAAAAAATAATAAATTTCCTAATCTAATCCAAGTGGAGCTAAATGATCGACTTATATTCTTATAGATTTTTTGGTCGAAATACTATTATTCAATAGAATTAGGACACATGTTATGGTCATTAAAAATAGATTTATTCTTATATTATGTCTAGGAAACACATAATATGGATGTTAAAATTATATAGAGTATATATGATTCAAAATGTAGTTAATACTATTCATAACTGCTTTTTTGAACTGCTAGTTTGGTAATTTTTGGTGCGCTCGAACTCGGTGTTGCGTGTAGTGTAAGCTATTGAATTACATTAATGAGAAAACGTACTATGAGATCCTAGGGTGTTACATTCTCCCCTCCTTCAATAAATTGTGTGCATGCAATTTAAAATTTCTCATCAAAAATAGAAGGTTATGAATAGAAAAATTCCATTGTGGAAAACCGACATTGGAAATTGGGTAAATTAAATTTAGACTAAATTAGAGGGAAATTGAATGAAAAAGTTACCACCAAATTTTGATCTCGATTAAGGAGACACTGATGAAAATTAGAGACACATTATTGGAGGAAAAACATAAATACTTATATGGAGTGATTGAGGTCCGGAGTCACAAACAATTGTGGAATTAAGGGCCTCAAATTCATTAATCAATGGTGATTTAAAATATCATCTGTTCAACCAAACATAAGGTATTAGAATATAGAATTTTTTGTTTTAAGATCCCTTCGCAAATGTCCAATAATTAATTTATTCATAGAATAAGAGGAAAAAAATAAACCTGACAAGTATATTTTCATCCCTTAACTAATTCTTTCCACAAACTCATCCTTCACTCCAAAAGATAATAGAATTAAAAAATATTCTAATTATCATAATCACAAAGGGTTTAAAAAATAATGAACATATAATTAATTTTTCTAACTGTTAAAAAAACTGCATTATAAATACCAAGACATCACATATACCAGTGGTAGGTGATCCACCCATGTCACTCTTCAGTTTCAGGCTCAAGTATCGCGGATTTTCTGGGTGCGACGGGTTGTCACCCGACCTCCGGGTTTTCCTTTTTATAAAAATACTAAAATATTATCAAGAAGTAATTTATCCTTAACAATAGTATTAAATGTAAAAATTAATCGATTCAAGCCTCCACACTTATCCAAAATAATTCTATCCTGACTCACAGTCCAGAATTCATAAGGGTGGTAAACACAACGAAGAACCTTTTTGCCATGTAATAACATGTGAATACCTTCATCATATATTCTTCTAAAACAATATAACACCCTAAATTACCTTAAAACTGTATTTATTACATTCATTCTCCCTTATTTGTTATAGAATAATGGATATACTCCTTCTATCCAAAAAATCTGTAAACTCTAACAATGATGGAATACACAAATCATTAATCAGTTTCAAGGTAGTCAAGAATGTCTAATATAATAAATCCAAATCAATCACATATTATTAAAAAATCACTACCTCAGTATAATAACCATGTTATTGTTTATCTTTCTCCCAACCATATATTTCCCAAAAAAAATTATCCTGATACTGAGTCACTTTTCCTGGTTCCACACAATCTCAAATCTTTAATGAAATAATACATCAGTACAATCCTTTTATACTCTATAATTTTTATAACATGTACATCATTAATACAATACTAAAGTGACACACTACTTTAATAATAACATAAGAAATATAATCATTCCTCTTTATCTTTCGTAGTATCATAACTTTATTATTATCCAATAGCAGCATTTGGGGTATAATTTTATGATTTGGACATTGCTTCACGTAGTGTACAAACTACATGCAGATGAAGCATTCTAGTTGTGAAACATTTTTCATACTCTTACAATCACATATATGGTGTCTTTTTTCTCCACACTTATAAAAAACTCATATTCCCTTCAAATATTTACCTAGGTGATTCTTTCCACAAGTATCACATATGGGAAAATCTTTATTTCCCCTATTCCATTTATCCATCATTCTCTCTTCCAGCTTATTTATCTCTTTCTTCCCTTAAAATCCATAGGACTTAGATAATTCATTACATATCTTATCAAAACATGATAATATTTCATAATATGATGAGAATACATGGGAGAATGTTTCCCTTTTAAATGTTGGATTAATTCTAGTAATGATATGATTCTTATTAATCTTTCGATCATACGTATTGATGGAATTCTCATTCCTTCTAATATGTGACATTTCTAAACTATTTCAAACAATTTATTAGTTTATAAATATCAACACATAATTCCAAAATTTTAAAATACATAACATTAATTGAAAGGATTATGCATATAATCTTTAATCATAAAATGTATTCTTTCAGAAGTATTTAATCATAAATCCTACATAATGGATTTTAATGAAAATGTGGATTATCCTAAGCATATCCCCTGGGAGTGTCATAACCAAGAGTGCAGAAAGGCTCCATGTCATGTAGTAAGATACATCATTTTAAGCTCAAAACTCCTTTTCATAGTTTTCAATCCTATGTACATCTGTGCCAGAGTCGCCTCTACCTGCTCGAATCCAGAAAAGGATGTATTTCTTGGAAAATACACAAAATATGAACATTACCAAAATTATAATAAGTTATTCAATACTAATAATCAAATTATATATTAGGATAATGTTCTTTAATCAATGTTTATCTAAATCTATTTCCAGGTTTTTTTCCAAACATCCTATGATACAAACTGTAATGCCCCGACCCCAGTTACCCAGATCCGGTGCATTATTTTAATAAATTTGCATTATTACAAGGAATCATGTACTAAAGGACTGATCTGTTTAGTAGTCTGGAAAAAACATATTATATACATTAACATTACATTACAATTTCAAAAAAGAAAGCATAGATAGTTCTTTGACAACTCCATTGTTATCTTTAGCATAACCCTTCTTATTATTTATAATACACTTTTTCACATCCCGACAAAAATAAAACATAGAAAGGGGTGAGATAAGAAGCTCAGTAAGGATAAAAATAAAGATAAAACTTTCATAAATAAGGATAAATATTTAATTAAATGTATAAAACTAAATCAAAATCATTTTAATATTAAAAATCATCATAATAAGGAAAAGATAAATAAAATAATTTCATTTAATTATTCACAGGGATATTCTACTAGTTGAATAATCACATGTAATATCAATGGATAATTTCAAAATGATGGAATGAAAAATTTTAGACTTCATAACAACATAGTCATTGCATGTCCCAAGACTAAAAATATGATTTTTTAAGGTCATGTGCCAAGACACTAGTATGTATCATAAGACCAACTGATTCATAGGGGATCTATAGAGGGATCCACCCATCACATACTAATTCCAATGCATTCCCACTATGAAAAGGTTTAAACATAACAAAAACATTCATATTAAAACTAGTATATGAAATGTCAATAAATTATGCATAAACATTGAATGGTATAAAAATAACACATCGACAATCAAACTTATCATAAAACCTTCAATACAATATGGATGATTTGTATCATAATAAATCAACCACGATCAAGAAAAATATCCCGTAAAAGATATTGATATAGTTGAAATTCATCAGTAAAAATCAATGAGAGAAATATCCCTTTTCATGAAATAATTAAAAAGTAATATAAATAAAATAATTTAATATTTAGTTTTGAAAAAAAAATTCCTATAACACTTTGAAACATTTGAAACGAATTAACATTTTAAAACATTCATGTCTATATAAATAAATCCTTAAACCCATTTTGAAAAGATGGATATTAATGAGAAAGGTTTAGAAGAATAAATTTTTAAAACATTTTCAATGATGTTTTAGTAAAAATTTCCGTAAAAATAATCCCTTTCAACATAATTTTAGGAAACATGGACATGATTAATTAATATGTCCCAGTTGATACTTACGTAAAAACAATCTCAGATAATACGAAGAATGTTAAATTAACCCTTAACATGCTCTTTATTTTGGTTGGGGGTACATTTAAACTCTTGTATAATGACCATAGTATGTTATTAAATAATACCAGAACCATATTAATATTCATTATATCATAAATTATTCATTTATGTCTTTATAAAACCCATTTAATAATTTCTTCATGTTAAATTATCATTTTAGGTAATAATTGATTTCTTTATCGTACACATTTTATCTTGTTATTATTGATCGTATCATTTAGATAATGACATAAATACTTCCAGAATATTAAACATGAATTATATATCATATCTATTTAGAATATAACTATTTATAATAGATTGATATATGAATCAGATGGAACGGTTTATCGTGACGGTAGGCTGTACGTACACATAAATGTTGTTTCTGTTTTTAAATCGTATTCAATAGAAGTAAGTGAATACGATATATGTAAGTACATACATATAAATATATATATATATATATAAATCCCAAGTAGAATTATTGTGTCATATATTATTTAATTATTAATAATATATAATTTTATAATCATCGTTGAATGCTGAATGTGGGAATGAATCTCCTTGTGTCATGGTGATGGTAATCAGTACGTACGCACGAGTGACAATATCATTATATTTATGGTGAAATCATATGTAATTTTATGGTATATCATATATAAAGAATCATTAAAATTTTATATTTATTATTTAAATTAGTTATACTCATTATTATACCCATCTAAATAATTTGGGGTTTGATTAACAAAATACCCCACGATGTGGAGACGGTAAGTCATACGTACGCACGTATGGTAACTTTATCATTTAGAGGATGGGTAGAATAAAGAATTCAGTTGTACCATATTTATAATAACATAATAGTATGTAGTAGGTACTCGAGTTATTATTTCGGTACGGAAAAAACAAAGAATGACTGAGTGGAAGATAAAAAGAACTTGAAAGAGGGTGGTGAAATTATTACCACTTCTTCAGGTGTTTTCTTATCAGTTGATCAAAACGGGATCCATAGGATGGAGTTATGAACAAATTAAGGACTCAAGGTTGATGTGAGGGAAGTTTGGAGGATATTTGGACAGGTTTTTTCCAAGACAAATATCTCTGGAGGTGTAATTTTGAGTGAATAGGACGTTCCTTTTAATAAGAGAGGTGTGGTTCACTTTAGGAATATCTTGAAATATTATTTTATAATAAAATCATTTTCTGTTTCTAATGGATCCAAAAAAATTATTTCTATGATATGATGGGTATGGGTTTAAAATATCAAAAAAAAATTGTTTTAGACCGGTTTAGGACACTATATTAACTATAGCATTTATATTTAACTCTTAGTTAAATATTTTAACTTTTACCATGTCTTCTTGTATTCTTACACAATATGGTTAATAAACATACTCTAAACATCCAAGAGAACCACAAGTGGTTCATTAATGACATATATAATATTATTTTAGAACATATTATGATAAATAGATTTTTTTGAATATTATATCAATTAATAATATAGTATTTTATTTAAAAATTAATATATGTCAATTTTGACATTATTCGGTATTTGGTTTTTGTGAAATTCATCACAACCTGATTACTTAAAAAAAGATGCATTTAATAAAACATAACATATCATATTCACATATTGAATTATTTTATGTCCTATAAACCATGAAATTATATTTAGTTTAATATTTATTATACCATTTATTTGATTCTTTCATTAATAAGGTAATTATTTGATCATCATTGTTTCATAAATAAATTAAATTACTTAATGTCTAAAACTTATAAATAAAATACCATTATATAGTAAATCTTTTTATATTTATAATTCATATTTATAGTGGTATATATATTGTGTGTAACCGAATATTAAAAAAATTTAGTTATTAACCTTTGAATTTAACACTTTTAACTCTTCTTTAAATAAAATATAAATAAATTTGATAATATATTCCAAGTGGTCCTAAAGGATTATATTTTATTCCTAAGGTTATTTTTGGACAAAATAAACCTATACAATAGAATTATGATAGGTGTTAAGGTAATTATAATATCATTTTGACGTTAATTACACTATTTACTTTAAACCATGTTAAATAAAAGTGAAAAGATACTATTACCCAAAAATTATTTTCTTCTTATTGATCCAATTTTACATATTTATATCAACCGTGTTTCTCATATTTTTTAAATTCAAGTCACAAAAGTGGTAAAATTATGTTTTATGCAAATATGTAAATACTTCTAGAAGGTAGGTAAAAGAGGTTAAAAAGTTCAATAAAATTTTATACATCTAATTTATTTATAAATTTTCACAAATGAATGAAATTGAAATATTATCTATATTATATATCTATTTTGACATTAAATAAATTTAAATAAAATAAATATTTATTTAAATAAAATTTTGGTTTAATTATTAATATAATGTTATTCACTATTCATGAATAATTGAATTATTTCAAAAAAATACCAAAAATTAACCCAAAGATAATTATGATATATCTAATTCAAAAATGAAGACTATTTTACCAAATTAAAACCATAAAAGTTGAATTTATCAATTTAAAATTAATTCCTGTTGTCAAAACCAAAAAGAGGGTTTTTAAAAAGTAAAAACTATCGAAAGATTGACATGTGTTTATGTCAAATTTAAATGCGAGATTACTTATAATGAACTAAATTATATTAAATTATAAAAATATAATTTAATTATACTTAGAAACCTTTCAAATGAATAATTTAACACTATATACTATTACAATTAAAAAAGTTGTATTCAATTGAATTATACTATTTTTCACTATTCGTCAAACTATGAAAGTTATCAGCAAAGTACCAAAAATTTATACAAACTAAATTTTTATATCCCAATTGTAAATAAGAATTGAATTTAATTTAATTGAATATATAAAATCATAAAATATTGGTTAAAATAATTTTTTTCCCATAAAGGGTGATAAAATTTTATTTTTTTTGAAAAATACTTCTTTTATCTGAACAAATTGAATGTTTTCGTATATTATGTCTAATAAAACACATAATATGGATTTTAAAATTATATAGAGTATATTAGATTCAAAATTAAGTTAATACTATTTGTAAATTCTTATTGAATGGCTAGTTTGGTATGTTTTTGTGCGCTCGAACTCTTGGTTGTGTGTAGTGAAAGCTATTGAATTATATTAATGAGATAACATACTATGAAATCATGGGGTGTTAAGATAGGGTTATTGAGGTGGGAGAGCTAGTAGATGGGGTTGGAAGAAACCATAAGAGGTGTAGAGGTATTTTAGAGGTGATGCATAGATCAAGAACTATTGGTGAAAAGGTTGTTTGGGAGAGGAGAATCATGCAACGTGAACACTATACGAGGAATATAGGGCATATTTTATATAAGGACATAACATATGATAAAATCTTTGGGTAACAGAAAGGGGAAACGATTTTGGATGAAGGAAAAGTTTTTTAAGGTGGCATGGAATCATAGATTAGAGACACATATGAAGTAATGACCCAGATTTAGTATATATAATTGATACATACATCCAAACACACTCCTCCCACTCTAAACACATCAAATTCCAGAAGTACTGGAATGAGAAGACCAAAACATCTGTAATAATAAAATAATTTTAAATTTAAAAAATATACTAAAAATAATTCATATAAAATGTTAAATGTATTGTGAATTATAGTTCTTAATTCATTATTGGACATATAAAATCTCATTAATATGGATTGTTAAAATTGAAACCATTATAAACATCATAATTCACTAGTTATTAATGATCAATCAAACAGATAATAGGGAAAAGAAATGTAATTCCATAAAATCTAACATTTAATATAATTAAATAGCCTCTTTTGATTGTACAAAGAAAATATATTTGGTTATATCTTATAATAATTAAATATAATCTAATGAATTAAGATTTATACAATAAATTCATATATAGATTGTAGTAAGAATAAAGTGGGATTTAAAAAGTAATAATATCCACAAAATAAGAGGATAAATATAGTAGTTTAAAAGCATGTGGTATAATATAAAATATATAAAATATTAATGGTTAAATATAAGGAATTTAAAAAAAACAAAATATATGTAATCCGTGGAGAAACCCATACAGAAATGGTAATGTATTATTTCACACTGATTTCAGGGTGGTTTCCATTAGGGTTTATTTGTTTACCTGAAATATCCTAGAGGTTCTCATATTCATTATTTAGATCTAATTAATGAAGGAAATAAAACATATATATTTTTGACAATGACACTTACAGACTCACATTGGTTCAGATGATGGGTGTCTTTCAACATCACACCCTCTTGGGGGGATTACCCCATACTCAGAGACAATCTTATATAAATATGTTATATTCATGATTCATTTAAAAATCATATTGTTGTAACATTTTCCCTTATCAAAATATTATTATCAGGAATAAGTATATATTTTAAACCCCATGGGTATTATAGTATTTCCTTCTTTATCTTACTAATTTATGATTCTTTGGATTAAATCATTTTAGATGGGATCTTAGAATAGTAATTACTTCCATGGACGCAGTTTTTTTTTGGGATTGGATTAATCCTTGAAAAGGTTTTCAATGAATCTTATGTGAGCAAGAATCAAAAGCCTTGTTTTTTATTATATTATTTGGTATTTCACATAAAAATGAGTCTCATAATGGATGTACATTAACTATTTTAATGGGATGACCATCAATTATATCTATGCCCACGTAATTCATGATTGATGAGAGAAATAAAGGAAAAAGATTAATAAAAAATAATGAAAGCAAAACATTATATTTGAAAGGATGGAATATTCACATAGGATTGGTTAACTAGATATGTTTTCTATGAATGAAGATATAATAAGAAATAAGGTATGCTCTATCCATCGACTGCCCTAAGAAACTAGGCATAAACTGTGGGTTATGTGATAATATATTCTAGTTATTATATGGATGATCATACAAATTTATTTGAATATAGAGGATTATCTCACCTCAATGTGAATAATTATAACTATGAGGTGTATCAAAACATAATTTTAACTGGATTTTGGTTGAGATATATGCCTAGTAGGAGGCCCTTGGATTAGAATTGAAGATTACACCTAGTAGGTGGCCCATGTATTAATTTTTTTATGTAGAGGATTTGCGGTGTAAACATAAAGAGATACACATTTTTTAATCCAGTAAGATTACCTAGACTCAAGTTGGATAATGAAAACCATGAAGAGTAACTCGACTCCATGACAATATTTTTTGGTAGAGGAAAAAACCTTGTAGGATGCTCATGTATTTTAATCCAATAGGTGTAACTTGACTCATGGTTAATAATCATAACCCTGAATACTATATTAAAAAATTATAATTTATGATTTAGTTATGACATACCCAGAGATGGGGTCCCAAACATATAGGGTTATCCCAACTCTTTTTTATATAGATTCAATTAATTCCCAGGAATTAGGAGTAGGTAAAATTGTTGTTAGACCTAGTTTGGAATAGAAAATACACATATACCAGATAGGGGATAGAAAAACTACATTTTATGGGGAGGGAATTAATTAAGTGGTTTCTCCAATGTATAGTGTCCTTAGTAGAATCACCCAGGTAACGTGGGGGGTGTCTTGGGTTTAAAAGGTTTTCAGTTACCCGTGTTAGGGGTTTCCAATGTAGTCTATTTCTTACAAAGTGGATAAGCTACATCGTGGGAAATGAAATTGGTGGGTAGCCTATGTATTGGGTCACCCAAGTGGTGGGTGGTAAATGTGGTGGATCTCCAAAATGGTGGGATTCCCATGTGGTTTGTCACCCATGATGTGGGTTTCCTATGAAGTTGGTCTCCCCAGGTACTAGGTTTTCCAAGTATTTGTCACTCATGTGGTGGGTTTCCAACATGGTAGATCACACAGGTCGGTATACCAAGTTGGTCACTTAGTCGGTCACCCATGTTGGTCAGCTAGTCAGTCACCCATGTTGGTCACCCAATTTTTTTCCATAATGGAGGGTATATGGATGGATTTTCTAATGTGAGGGCTCCCCGAGGTTGCTACCCTAGTAAGGGTTAATTGAGGTCAATGTCCTAATATATGGATTCCCATAGTTATTTTCCTGAGTATGGGTTAATAGGTCAGGGGAAAATTAGGTTTATAAAATATCTTACCATATTATTCCCTAATATATAATATATCTTCTAAAAATTGAAGGATATGTCCTATTCATAAATTGACACCTTGATGTGGCTGAGTGATATAGGAAACCTAGTTGTATGATATGGGTGAGTGGGCTATATAAATGAGAGGGAAAAAATCATACATGATACAATAGAGAATGTTAAGTGTATGTTCTCAAATAGTGGACTTCTTGATATGGGAGTGAATGGTGAGTGGGAGGTAATTTTTATAATTTGACTTCAATTATATGAATGAGAAACTTCAAACAACTTTAACTTTTTCTCCAAAATTCCATTCCCCCCACCTTAATTAAAACCAATGCTTGTGAATCAATATATGTCCATTGGTAAGGTATATACACTATATTAGTACATTTTTTGATGAAAAATGGTCAGAAGAAACATCAAATTATTTTAGGGGTTGAAACCTATTTATTATTAATTTTAAAATTCCATGGCTTAATCCAGATGGGAGGCTATCACTAACAAGATGTTATATTTAGAAATTTTTTTTGGTAACCGCCATCCAATTAAGCATGAGAATATTTTGGAATATAAAAATCCCATTTTATTATACTATCATCATGCATTCAACTTTTTACATGAACTTGTCATGTGTATTCATGGTTGTAATAGTTTCATGGGTCATGCAGAAAAGTGTGTTTAATTAATATTTTGATACCCACACATAATGTCAAAGAACAAATAGAAGACAGTTTATTATAATTACAAAAAAAATATATAATTCATTGATTTAAAAAAATTTGTGATTACATGAGATAAAATAAAGTAGAAAAAAATAAATCCTAAAGATAAAGCTAGGAAATTAAGAACAAGAAAAAAGAAAATACCTTATTAGTATCATATCTTGTAAAATGGAAATAATATAAAATATAGAATTCAAATGAGATAAAATTAAAATTATATAAAATAACTTTTTTGGGGAATTTAGAGTATATGATATAATTAAAATTAGATAGTTTCTAGATAATGTTTAAATTAATCCACGAAGTATATTATTTTTAAAAATTAGAGAGAGAGGATTGATTTCACCATCATATTAAATCAAGGATAGGATATTAAAAGGTTTATATATCACAATTATGAAAATGAAATATAAAAATACTCTTATAAATTATATTATATATGTTACATAAATAAACATTGATGGTGAATAAAGAATCACAATCACAAGAAAAAATATTTAGAAAGAGAACCATTTATCCAAAAACCCACATTGTGAAAACATAATCTTGATCCCTATATAATAAACAGTAATTTTTTAATTAAATATTTAATAATTGTTTCATTCATTTCATTGAAAATATTCATTAATTAAAATATTACTTGATTTTTTTATTCATAGTGTATATTTAAAAAAGGGTTTTATTAGTTCCATTATATCCAAGCTTGTTTAGATATAGTTGTCTTAGTCATTATTTCATGTTCATTAGTTCCAGAGATATATTGTTTTCATTATACATGAGTTATAATTTTTTATGGATTTATAATGTCTGATGCCCATTCTATGAAATATTCCATTACATTTCCCAACTAGGTCATGATTATTCACTCATGTGTAAATATTTATTCAAAAATATATATTATATTTATAATTTATAATTTATTAAAATTGGTTTTATTTAACCATAAAAATAACAGAATATACTAAATAATATAATATATTAATATTTTTTTTGGTTTTTATAAATATAAATGATGTAAATCATATAAAATGTTAAATTTAGGAGGTTAAACTAACAAAAACATGATGTTTTTATAATTAATGGATGAGTACCAATATTAATTTAGTTTTATAATATAACTATTAAGTAATTTTAATGGATTGAATAATGTTAATGAATTATTATGATGTTATCATAATGTAATAAAAAAGGTAAATCATATACATGAAGAAATAATATGTGAATATTAATTAAAAAGAATAAATGAATCACTACTTCAATAGAAAAAAATTATTTCTTTTCATGGAAACATTCTTTATTTAGAGAACATCGGGTTTCTTCTTCATACCAAGGGATTCAAAATGTGAGATGAAATTTAATAGGGGAGAAATTGATTAATGGAATTCTATAAAATAGAACTATACGTGTACCATGTAGTAACATTATGGTGTACCATTGTATATATGATAATTTGTTCCATTTCTTCCTATAACCATTTTTAATATATAATAAAAGTAATTTTGTAACAAAATTGACACATAAATAAAATAAATGGTGCTAAATTACCATATAAAAAAGTTTAAGTGGAAATTTTAAGATATTTCTTTTATCATTATTATATCACGTTATCCATTTAACTTATATAACATTTTTATGTTTTAATTCACTTTTCACACCATTAACAATTCTTTAGAAAAATTTAAATTTACCATCCTACCTAATTTTTATATCACAATTTAAAATATTAAAAAAAATTTATAAAAAATTAAAATAAAAAATTTATAAATGTAACTTTTTTAAAAAAATCAATAATATATTTGTTAAATAATATTATATTTTACTGTTTTATATGTAATATTATATTTTTATAGGTTATCATTCATTAATTATTTCACAGATATAATATATTTATAATGAATTAAAATGAATTATTTTTTTAAAAAAATATGTCATTTCTATATAATTATTACATTATAAATAAAAAAAATTATATATTAATTTGTTATATTTATTCCCAACAACTATATATCAAAAACCTATATAATTTTCACATTATAAATTTACATAAATATAATTTCTTGTTTATTCTTTTACTCAGGTAATGATATTCTTATATACACAAAAAAATGGGTATAAAAAATAGAATCAAGAAAAACAATAATAAGAGCAATAAAAAAATATGTAATCCTGTAAAATTTAATGATTAAAGTCTTCTTGAGAAACATTTAAATTCATTAAATCTTTTAAATATTTAAATGCTATGAATGTCTGAATATGATTTAGAGGTGTCGAAAAATCATTCTATATGAAAATTTTAATATATTGATTTTACATGCACTAATAAAAATAAATTATATAAGAATATTCATCTTTTAAATCAAGAAGAGGTTATAGTTTTTTATATACTCTAAATGGGGAAATGTGATAAATAACCCTACAGTGTCGCTAATTTGGATTACCTCTATTATGACCAAACTACGTTCACTATACCTCTATTGTTCCTCTATGTAAGCATTTGGATAGAAAATAGTTATGACGGTCCATCACTTTTGTTTAAAGACTATATTATCATATATATAAATATTCATAAATCATTGATAAATAAATATAAATAATAAACATCAGACAAATGTTGAAAAAATTAAAAATTCACAACTTCCATCTATATTAAAAAATTGTGGCATAGATTCTATAAAACTACGCATAGTGGTAATTGTATAGTCATATAAGACATAAAATATATCATTTATAGGAAAATAATATTAGGATATTGATAAAAATAAATATACCATAGGGAATATCATCCCATATCATGTGAAACACATCAAAAGTGGTTACGTAATCACTCATTTTCCATCAAAACGCTGTGGTTATATCATCCCATTAATATCATGAAAAATCCATTACAAGGTAAAAAAAACTATTTAATACCAATATATAAATAGTTATATATTTTTTGAAAAAAATAAAATAGGAATTTAAGGATACCTACATTAGTCTACATGTTCTCAAAAAATGTCAACAATATAATAGGGGCATAATAAATTGAGTTCCGGATACTAGTGAGGAAGGAACACACTCCCAAATATAGTAATATTAGATATATTCTAGAGTAGAATTATAAATCTCTATAGGGGTCATACCACATGCCAACCACACTAATACAGACATCACATAAATAAATACGGGCTATAGGCACACAATTTCTCTTCCCCATCGCAACATAAAAATAAATAAAATACCAATTATGATCTATGAATTTATGAGATCATAATTTATGTTAGTTTTATAATCATAATCATCCATTACATCGAGGTATAACTACCTAACAGTACACGATATCAAAAAGTATGTTAACCAATATCAGTTAGGTTAAAGTGAACAAATTAATATTAATTTAGATTCAATTTACCTAGGACAACACTTTAAATTAGATGTCAAATAAAATGAGATTAAACCATATGGATTAGTTAGGTATCACCTACCCCGGTTTAATGGAATCCCTCTCATTTATAAAATCCAAATAAAATATAGCCTATATATAGATATCAAAATTTATGTAAAACCTATCTATTTTTTTATAATTGGTGAAACAAATTGGATTTTTTTAAACCATAAATAGATTATTGAGGATTAATTTTCTTACCAATGCGAACCTCATATGATTGAAAAATTATAGGCTAATGTGTGGACGAGGGAGATCTAATTTGAGGGTGGAGAGAAAGGGGTATATTTATACATGGATATGATGAGTAAAAATTATATTGGGAGGTCTTATTAGTCTTTACCAAAAGATAATTAGATTATATATTTAAATTTTTTGACAAAAAAATTTACATACCCTATATGTTCCTACTAGATTGACACAAGGTACCTAGTAGTATCTATGTGCCTGATCTTGGGGAACCATCCAAATAGTTTGCCTTATAGTACTACCCCCACACCCATCTTTTGATAAATAAAGTATTCATGGTACTATCCCACCAGTTACTCTATTGCTCTTGACACCAACATAGGAGTCCCAAAATGATCTCAACTTCTAAAAAACCTCTCAGAATCCTAAAAGAACACTAGAATACAAGAATAAAAATTATTCACACGGTTTGGTAATAATATAATAAAATTCATACTTTTTTGTATATGAGATATTATAACCTCCACAATATGTGGAATCTCATTCCCATAATACTGCATGAAGTTTCACTGAGCATCTTAAAACAATTGTCCTAGCCACGAAGCTCACTGATAAAAACCTTAATCCCATTTATCCTCCTATATTTTAATGTGGTTATACTACATGCATACCCTAAGAACAATATTTCATTAAATATTCTTCATATATCATTCTAATGTATATATTATTCACTCCTTGAGTGAAGTATCCAAATCTAATTTGATAACTGCACATCTGATCATATGGGATGCTTTAGGAAATTATATACTGAGATAAGATGCATAAAACACATCATTACAGTTAATATACTACTAATTATGTGATATCAAGTATTCCACTATATCGATTCTCTCCACAAAATCATATTCCCCAAAAAACTCGTGCACCAATTTCCAATGCCTTTGGAAATAATAGTTTACCATATAAAGTGAAACATAGAGAAATTCCCAATCTATACCATCATAGAAATGTGTAAATTTTTTCTCATTAGCATATTACCGCAAAAAGATTTGATTGATCACAAAACAATTCTCAAAACGCAATTCTCTAATGTATCATACAGAATAAATATTGCAAATAACTACTAACTTATCTGCCCCTAACTAACTAAGATTTTATTAAATTCCCTACCATATAAAGGATCATAAGGATCCATGTTAATTTATTCAAGGTTAATGTAGTTTTATGTGAAATTAGATAATTCATGATGAATCTCTTATGAACAAATAATGTCTAGAAACAATTCTTGTAACATGTTCACTTGAGTTATGAGATTACACTTATACTACCCAATTTTGTATGTATAGTATCCAATTTGTGGATACAAGTGTGTTTGACGATACTTCTATAGAACCTTATAAATGTGAAATGTGAATTGGGAATCCAAATGATTAATGATACTCATTGGAACACTATAATGGAATAAAATCTCAATGAAATAATACTATCCAAACTCATCAACATATTAGGTCTCCTTGATCATTAAGATGCGTATAACATTGGTCATATAGTCCACTATGACCCCCACATAATCAGTACATCATGGTATCATTGAAAAAACCATTAAAAAATATATCATCACATGATACAACATTCACTTAACATTGTTAGTGAATGAACAATACCTCTGGGTCTCTAGTGTACAACCAATACATTTTTATAGTTAATTGACCATGAAACAATTCCATATATGACTTCATTTATCCCTGAATATTACAAATAACTTTTAATATCATGGTAGATCATTGTAATCCATAGTTTATTATCCCATTTAGAGGTATATAAATCAAACATCAACTATAAACATATACTTAGAAATACCCAAACCTTGCCTCAATAAAATATAACATCATCATCAATGAGAGGCTAATCATGTGGATGATTGACACCATATTTATTGTACCTCAAAACCAATAGGTTTGCGTTAAACAAAAAACGTTCCTTCACTCTATCAGGGTGCTATGGATATATAATCGTAGATATTTTAGACTCTTTTCTATAATTCTATTATAAATGAAGGCACAACCCAATTAAGTGTATCTTCATCTTGTAATTAATAAAAAATATATTAAGCATTTCCACCTGAATCTTCTTTCCTTGTGAATTAGTAAAATAATTTACCTTCATAGTGTTTTATGGAATCTCATTGTCAAAATACTGAATGTACATTCCCTATAACAAATAACCATAGGTTTAGGGGCCTTTAAGAAAATATGAATTTGATGATATTTTGGTCCATGTATAAAATGGAGCACTAACCTGTAATTTAGGAATGAAAACATCTAAATGTGTAAATGACCACTGTTAACTCAATATCATTAAACATAATATTTTAAAAATTCCATATCTAATACCTCAAAAAATAATTTAAATCATGATATTACTATATCAAATTATCTTCCATACCAACCAATAATAATTTATAGTAGAGGGTGTACTCTATAAACGGATTAGGTATGGTCAAAACCATCTCATATGTCAAACATCCCTTTAGCTCTCTGATTTTTATCTCCTAAGAACCAGATCATATGAGCTTCACACCCTTATTAATTACAATCCTCATTTACACTACCATTTTCAATGTGTAATATATAATTCCCCTATAAAATCCTATCAAAAAATGATGATGCTAATCTTCAAAAATATTCTTTAGCCACTCTAAAAAATTATGGCCTAACACTTCATTTGATCCACTGAAATTCCTACAAAAAATATATTTCTCCCAATGATATAGGCCACACTGGTCCCGAATTGGACATTCAAATATGGTAAGGAATATGGTTATATCTATGTGTATATACAATAATATCCATATAGATACTATGGACATCCATCATTGGGGGTTCATGAAAATGTCCTCTAAAACCCCACCATGAAAGAATTCATGGGTTGATATAATACCCTATTCATTGGACCTATAAAATTATTTTTTACATTCATAAATCCTAACAATATAATAACATTTTCATATGAGATTTACCAAATTTAAAATTTAATACGAGGAACATCATAAATCATCACACTCAGTTGATGATAACTAGACATCAAATAAATCTTGAATAACTTATTGTCTCCCCTTAGCTAGTCAGCCAAATCATCAATATATGAAAAATGATATAATTTCTTTAGTAAAAATTGTTCCAAGTCCTAGAAATAAAAAATTATTTTAATGGTATATCTAACATCCTAGTTAATAATAAAGGACCACCCCAAGGGGAAATACTCAGAAAAAACCATTCAACTCAAGTTTTTCTGATAGTTCCTTCAACTCATGAATCTCTACTAAAGAAATCTTGTAATGAAGATGGATATGGTATATAAACCAAGAATTAGATAAATCATAGAATAAAACCAACCAAATGGTGTTATCCATGAGAAGTCCTCATAATATCATATATAGTAAAAAAACTTATGAAATATATTATAATTTATTTCTACATTACCTAGAACAATAATAGAAAATTGGGTAGAGAGTATCAATAAATGATGATGATTAGTTTCGAATGAGCCCACCTCGAGGTGCCACTTACTATAAAGAGTATAAGAGTCCCCCTCAATATATATGAAAACCATCCTTTTGTGGATAATATTTTATGTGAACTCTATTTGAAGTCTACAAACACAATACTTTTATCATATAGAATCTAATATCTTTCACACAAATTAACATTATAGATATCCACATCCATTGACAACCAGGGAACACACAAATATTTAACTAATCCCATCAGATATCTACACTATGTTAATATCAATATACATACCTATATATTATAGCAGTAGTGAGAATATATATCTTAATGGGATTCACCCTTATTATATAAAGTATACATGGGGGTCAATTCCACTAGGATCATGCTTAAAATAGATGAATGTCCCTCATCCAAGTCATTCAGTGTCTTCTTTATGAAAATATGTTTTGAGGAAAAAGTGTATCTTCTATAGCCTATAAAACCATGAATAACCTGAGGATAACTACTCTATTTACAATAATATCATTTAGATTATGTATTGTCGATGCATGAAACACATATGGAATAAATAAAATTAACAATAGATAGTACCACAACAGATCCTATGATAAATCCGTGAGTGTAACCATCAACACGACCACTCAATTGAAGAGAATAACTCCACTATAATGTCTCTAGATGCAAAATTTACCAATGAAAATGACTCTATGCTATAAGTCTATTGAATTTTTTTCATGTTTAACATATTCTACCACATAGATAGCATACAATAACTTACCTCTCATAATATATAAAATAAAAACCATGACCATTCCTAGCATGACTATAACCACTCTTGTGAGTATCAATGAAGGATCATTTGTAGCAACCTACAGATATTCTGCAAGAGTAGATATCTAATACTTATTACATATATGGAATACGTGCATTTATATGTCTACCTATTTTAAGGGACCAAATCATGGTCTCTGAAAAGTATGGTATCGTAATGACGCCCATAAAATAATGAATTGATTGCCTAAACCTATATTAGAATTAGTGAACCCCAACAGTGTCCTAAAAATCTAATAAAATTTAATCCATTCAATATGTTTAAAATAAGCAAAAAATTTCATATATTACATTCATCCTTGAGTATTATTCACAAATATTGAAACTCTATTAGCCATCAATATATCAGGAAATGAGTGATCGATGAAACTAACATAACATACCACCCATTGAAGCCTATAATGTTACTCATCCTTGTTACGGTCATCACTATAGAACCTCAATAATTTTAACTGAATATACACTATATTATTCACCATCCTATCAACCGGTTCACCTATATTGTGACAAATACTAGTTCTTCATACCTTGAAATCTCTTTCTTATAAAACATAGAGTGCCGAATATCATTTGAAATCCTTGATTATGGAGGCTTGAATTTAATATAAAAGGTAAATATAATGATAAATCATAATATAATAAATATAATTAACAAAAATGACACATAATAGTTATAAATATCATACATCATAGCTTAATAACATATACTATTATAATAATATCCATGATACAATAAAATATGTATGAGTAATTTAAATAATACATACATGAAAAAAAGATATCTATCATAGTAATATATATATATATATATTATTCCAAATAATTAATCCAAAGATGGAAAAATAGAATTATTATCTTGAGAGAATGCACAATCATAACTCACGTATCTTCCCATTATCTAAATCAATCATCAACAATGTGGATCTTCCCCTTTCAGGGATCACAAATCCAATGTTTACTATTGTAATAGAGAACCCTCTCATGGATTGAGTATAATTTATTATGATACCCAAAAATATGTGTCTATTTATATGTAATTAGTTAAGTGATTTTACACTATGAAGTGATCATAACTAAAATAAATAAACATATGAAATATAAATAAATTGTTCGAGACCCTTGGGTTATACTTAACCACCTAGTATGAGAGATAAATACTTGTTTGTGTATTGATGTTCCATTGAAAAAATTAGAATGTCATAAAATATGAATCACTTCCCAATACATTTTTAGTTATAATTAATTATCATCAAAATATATTGTCTAATATGTGTGAAGTACATTCAAATGATATATCCATAGTTAAGGGAATATATTTCATATGATAACATATAAAAAATTACATGATTAATATTCTTGATAACATTTACATCATAATGGTAACATCATCCTTGATATATCAAAATCACTAGTATATAGGTTGAACAAAAAAATAATATGTCAAAATTTTGGGCTATAATGTCCATTTTCAAACATTACCATAGATATACGGTTAAAAATTCTTGATATATAGATAAATTAATCTTAATAATTTACCCAATTATGCATAAAAATACTTGAATCTCAACATTAATACATAATAATATTATGGATCTAATTATATATTCATTAAAACTTATAAGAGTTTAGGGAATCCCCAGTGTTGTTGCACAACATGAGGGGTAGGTCATTGTGTCCCCTTAGAATCAGTAATTGTATGTGGATCATGTCCCATTCCATTTATGTAACATAACTTGGTTAGCTTATCACATTTCCATGGTTAATTAAGAATGTAAGGTCTTAACATCCAATTAAAATAATCATTTGTGCCACATGAGAATTTCAAAATGTTTATATGGTAATTTTATCCTGAATAAGAACTAATCAAATTGTGTATCATGTTCCCCAACATATCAAACATTGTCCCACCATTTCCATTTTTTAATTATTAATTTTTTTATATAATTATTTAAAATATTATACTCAAATAATTTTTTAAACAAATTTCAAATTATGATATTTTGGAATCTCAGAATAGGTGTATAATTTGTGAATAGTTAGTATAAACCACGTGATAACCGAAAAATGAATCCATACATTAATGGAAAAAATAATTCATGTTTTCTGCATGATTTTTATCACCTTTTAGGATACCCATGTATTTTAACATATACCCTATATTAATAGTACAAAACATAATACATGGTTTGTAAAACCATGTTTCCATAACCATGTGTAATATTAATAGTCTTACGAAAATGAAAATAACATTTATACCGATAATTTTGTTTTGTTGTAAGCTAACCCGTGAATCACACTATCCCCCACTTTCATGACATATCCTGGAGGTTCCTCTTATAGGAACTTATCCTCCAAATTATTCTCTATCCTAGGTGATGTTCCATTAAATTCTAATAGTATCCTCTTAAATTTAGGCTTATCAATTCTCACTCTTCTTCTTCCACTATAATCATCATCTCTCTTTATTTCACATAATCCTAGGATGAACCCTATGAGGGATTATTTCCCAAATGTATTATTTCCTGATTCTAATGATGTATTTTATTTCCATAAGGTTATTCATGAATTTTTAACTATCATTTTTATTGAAAGAGGTGGAATTTGGGATTAGATATTTAAAGTACTGAGTTCTATGTAGGTCTCCTCCAATTTATGGATTTAAATATTGGAAGAAAAATAAATATATTCTTTAAATTAAATATTACATTTTTATTATTGGTTATATATGTTTTTACCGTACTCTTTAATGTGAAAACATGTTCCACACTTTTTACATTGAATCCAATGGTCATTTTCATTCAAAATATATTATTTAAAACTACTTACCAACTAATTTTCATATCATGTGTTCAATGGACTTCCCAAATATCTTTCACTCATATGTAAAATTATTTTTAATTGTGTAATCTTGTTTAACAAGAGATCCCAATTTTCCAATATACCTTACATGGTATTTCATGTACCAATGGAAATTCTAATTATATAATGAAGTCACTTTAATTTTTTATTATAAATGTGATGATAACAAAATCATATATTATTTTATGGATGTTTATGTATATATAAATTGGTATAGAGGAATATATATATATATATATATATATATATATTTGTGTGTGTGTGTGTGTTTGTGTACAAACTCACATGATAGTATAATTTTGTGCACAAATATAGGTATATATTTTTAAATGTATGAGAAAATTATGATAGATGGATAATTTAAGAATTTAATTACATAGCCAATCCATGTTTTATAAAAAAAATATTTATATTTTTGGAATAAATTATAAATATATTTTTTAAACATTAAAATATTTATTTGTTATTTTAAATTATTTTTAATAAAAATTTACATGGTTTTTTTTAAATAAGTCATTTGTATATTTTGGATTTACACATGTTTAGATATGTAATATATATATAATATTATTGTTTGTTTAAAATTATTAAAAACACATGTGATGACCCTATATATGGGTGGGAGAACATAGACAGGGCTTAGTCACATTCCACTAGCTATTGTAGTGAGGTACGTTATATTTCTAATAGATAGTTGTATGGTACTAAATATATTTCCTTAATTGAGTGTTCACCTCATTGGTGATGTATGTTTTGGTGTTTTATCCAATGATTCTCATTTTATTGTATTAATTTTATGATTTCATTGTGTTCCTTCCCTCATTTAATCATTCCATGACTTCTATTCATTTTAAAATTTCATGGGATTTGTTCCAATTGATTAAAATATTCATACAAAGATTATTGAATGGAATATTTGGATATTGGTATGAATTTTTTTCTAAATTTTTTTTCTGACATAATTGAGATTCATTCAGGAAATAATTTTCTATGTTATTGTTTTTATTCATTGGAAATATAAAATGGAATATTTAGATAATGATAGTATATTTTATGGGATTATTAATAGAAGACCATTTTTGACCATTTTCTTTCAAGAGAACAATAATCAGATCCATTAATTAAATATTATTCATGGGGTTTAGTTTCTATTAGAAATACCCACAAGATATTTTATTATCTTTCATCAGTTATAATGTAGTCAATTGTCCTCGTTTTTTATGATGTTTTCTTATGGATCATGTTGGTTTGAGGTTTGGACAACTACTCTTAGAGTCACCCAAAGATATTTATGTTGTTTTAATTTATTTTTTTTATTTATCTCATCATCCAAATAGACCATTTCCAAGATTTATCTTTGGCTATTGGTGGTACACAATATATGGTGTTTTTTAGCGAAAAATGGGTCATTTATGTGGAAAAATTATAGGGTGACTTGAGAGTTATTTTACATTAATTTTATAAATTATGAAAATAAATTTAATTATATTTACTATTTATTATTAGTGGTTAGAAATATAACATATGAACTATTCATACCTATTTTTATGATTCCTATTTGACTTATTTTAATGTGAAAAATTACTCCTTTTATAAAAACTTTGATTCCATAGAACTTTTTTCTGGCCGACACCCATCAATTGCATACCGTAGGTATTTCCTAGGATATCTTGGGTTTCTGATGGATGGATGTTTCAAAATGCTTTAAAATAATATGGTTTAGTATCTAGTTTTTTATAGGGAATTATTTTTTTGAGTCCCACTTTTCTATTTCTATGTGTCATGTGTATGGAGAAAGAAAAATCGAAACATTAAAGACACGAGTGGAATGAGTTCATGAGATCTTACTCGTCCTGAGACTTTTGTTTCAATGGGGAGATGATTTTTTAGTTCATATTGTGATTTTTGAAATTATTTTTATAAGGTGGTTGATATTCTAATATATCTAATGTATTTCAATTTTTCAAGGAATGATAATGGGAGTGGAATACAATCAGTAAGCTTGCATTTCCTATATACCCTTATGAAGATTGCATGAATAGTTCAACATCTCTTTCACCAGTTTTTTCAAATTTGGAACATACTCCACCAAATCATGTGGTGACATATTAACCAACCACTATTCCTTATTAGGGTAGTTTTGGTGTTGTGTAATGAAATTGGGTATGTTTGGGATTGGTGTGTGTAATTTTAAAAATAAATCTAATTTGGGTTTCATAATTTTTTCAAGAAAGAATTTTTGACAATGTGAAATTATATAATGTTATATTTAAATTTTATAAATGTAATTATTAATATTTTTATCTATCTTGTTACTCAAATTTTCAAAAAAAATATTAAATAGGAAAATTTTATTTTAGAGATAATTATAACGTATATTTTTTATATTTAAAAATAACTATGAATTGATTTTCAATTACAAATGACAAAGATGATTTTTAAAATTTAACATGGGGATTTAAAAACACTATATTTTAAAAAGAAATCATTTTTAAGGAATATTTTGAAAAAAATATTTTATTAATTGGGTATTTATTTTTGTTTTAGTGTTTGAATTGTCTCAAATGTGATTGATCTTTTATTCCATATGTTTTTCTTTTCACCTATTCTGTACTAGGTTTTGGATAAGTTCAATTTTTTGTGTAATATAAATTAAAATTCTGGGGAATTTTATTGTTTGGGTTTCCCATAGATGATTTTCATATATTTTTTGGATGATAACTGCATAGTATTTCTTTGAGTTTTTACTCTTTTCAATGGATAGTGTAAACCTTATATTGATGGTCATCAAAAGAGTTATTTTTTGAATTTTAGTTGTCTTTCAATAATTGGATTCTCACCTCATTTCAATGGTTGATGATTCCTTAAAAGATAGATTCTTGACAGTGGCCTTTATCTTTTCATAGATTCGGAGTATTCCCATCTGACTTTGTCATGACTCGTCCCCCTAAGCCCATGCCTTGACTATCCCAAGACCTCATTCCATAGGCCAGGGGCTGGCGACTAGAACCTAACGGCATATTACCTAAAACTAGAAAAGCATTGTATTTATAACCTATAAACTCACACAAGTAAGGACAAAGAAGGATACAATCAAAAAGTAAAACTATATAGTAAGAATGGTGTGTAAAGAAAGAAAAAAAGGGGATAGAATACAAGCCAACTAAAAAGTACCAGTAAACTGAAAAGTAAAGGTGAAACTGAAATAGCTCCAGCCGACACTCGCCAATGATCCTACCTAAACGGGTATGTATCGCTCACAAATGGTCATCCCTACGGTATGCCTCATCTAATATCCACTGTTGATCTACCTCCAGTCCTGGTACCCTTATAATCCGTTAGCGATGTCAATCATCTACAGAAGACACATCAAGGTGCTAGCGTATCCCGTGTATGGGTGAGTATAACGATACTCAGTAGGGACTTCGAGACCCTCAAAGGTATCACAAAATCCAAAAAGGATAAAATAAAAAGAATTGAGACAAAAAATCCACCCTAATTAGATAAATTCATATACATATACCTATGATATCATGTAAACCCATCTCATTCATGAGGAAACACAAGGTCCAACTCAAAAGCCCATATCTCAACTGTTTCATGGAGGAAAGATTACCACAAAGGTAGCACCAAAAATGTAGGTTCCACAAAGGTAAAGTAACACATAAGTATACAAAAAATGTATCACCATGAAGGTAATTTCCACAAGGGTATCACCACACAGAAGAATAATAAAAAGGTATCACCACTAATGTAAGGACTTAACACACACCATGTATAACTTAGGTATGGTAGTAAGATGATTAGATGTAACTACAAAATCACATACTCTATTTAGAGGAAGGCCCATAAAGGATCTTAAATCATCAGACCCATTTGGGATCCTAGTACATAAATCCCATATAGGATCCTAAATTAGTACCAAGTGGATTCCTCGAGCGGATCCATGTGGGATCCTCAAACACAGACCCTTGTAGGATCCCAAGGCACAAACCCACATATGATCCATTTCTCATGTTACGACCCACCATAGGGTTCCCGTACAAAGCTTGGTTGATTTTGGAAGGGTCCACTCGTCAAGACACATGTTGATACTCTAACTTCCATGAAGTCACACGAAGAAGTAATCCAAAGGACTGCCATGTAATATGGGTCTGAACACAATAGACGGTGCGTTAATCGGATGCCATGTCTGTAAGTTATTGGCCTTTTAGTCCCGAGGGCCCAGTTAGAATCGTGATCGATCCAACCCGACTGTACACCGACATTATCCAAAACTCATGTGGAGTATACAAAATGGACCTTATCGATCCAAGGCTTCTAGCTCCGTAGACATTTCATCAAACAGACACTCGTAACTCAAGTTATGGACGAATGAGCAGAAAGGGGTCAAAGCTAGTCTGGGTCCAGTCTGACCCGGCCCGCTGGGTCCGGCCCGGCCTGCCGACATGGCCCACACTGGGTGGCCCGTGGCTGGACCGCAGCTATGTGTCCCCACGGTGGGGTCCGCCATAGCTGCTGCCCAAGGGGGTGGCGCCCCATGGGTATCCCGAACGGTTGGACCGTTCGGGTTGGGAGGATTAGCTGCGGGTACCATCTGGCACCGATGAATGGAATGTGGGACCCAGTGTCCCGCTCTGCTCCCTGGCAGGCCGGACGACCATCAATCCTCCGTAGCACAGACGCGCACCGCCAGCCCCATCATGCGGCCAGCCGAGCGCCGGCCGCCGCACTTGCACCGCCATGGACGACAGGTCGCGGTCCTTCTCCGATAGCACGGTCATGCCACAACTATTGTCGCAACCAGCCAGAGTGTTGTATGCCGCTCCTGAGACCCACCAGTGCTGGTCACCAGCACGGTCACCAGTGTCGTTCATCGGGTCACCGGGTGTTCCCTGGTGGCCTGATCATCATTCCAAAGACTCCTGCAATCATATCAGGACGTCAAAATCAATTCAAGACCACAAAAATATACAAAGGATGTAGAGGGGTCGGCCTGTGTTCCTTTGGCTCATACTGTCTGCGTTAGAATGGTAGAAAGTGGCATAGTTGTTCTTCAATCATGAAAAACAGACTGAACGAGTTATGGGGTATTTGAAACAACAATCCCTACCTCAATGATTCATTGACGTCGGTGAGGAGTGTGAGAGACGGTCGTTGGTTCGTCATCATTGAAGATGTTCCTCATGGGAATTCCTTCAACGGAGATCTTCATAAGAAAAAATTTTGTCAAAGGAGAATTTTTCATTGTTGGAGAATGTTTTTATTGTTTCTCCAAGGTTCTCCCAACACTTATTTTCCAATGCTTTTCCTCAAAGAAATGATGAGCCAACATAATAAAAATATTTCTATAAATTAATTAATGTTGGGACAATTAATTAATTGATGATGGCATAACAAATCATGGAGATTTGACAGGTTTTCTTACATTAAGAGGGGTTTGGGTGGTCCCCACCAAAAAATTCAAATTGGGAGGATTTCAAAATATATTGGTCTCCACCACTACAATTCAAAAATAGATGTTTCAAAAAAAAAAAAAATTATTTTATTTTTCTTCTTCCACGAAAAAGTGAAAAAATAACTTCCACTCTCATCCTACTATGGTCAAGGTGAAGTTAAACATAAGAGATTATCGGTGCTATGAGTTCAATGGTGCCCTCATATTTCAATTCTTATCACTAGTTCAAAATTTACAAAAACCTACTCACACGTTTACTGAAGGTATTTTAAAAAAATCCTAAATTCATTCTGGGAAAACCGGGCCTCGGAATCATGCGCCGTTAATTTTTGGGGACTCGAATATTTCCATATAATTTTAAAATAAAATATCTATATAATTTCTAGGTCTTTACATTATCCCCTCCATAAGAAATTGTGTCCTCAAAATCCACATCATAAAAACTAGAAAAACAAGTGGGGGTACTGAGAAGGAATCTGAGCCTCCTACTCCCACGTGCTCTCCTGGAGGTTCTCATGATACAAACGTACACACACTATAGGTATTTACCACCCAAAAAGGATCCTCGACTATCCATCCTCAATATCCACTGGATCATTAGTAAATTTTCCCCATCATCGATGTCCAGCTCGTCGTGATCAATGACGTGAGATGGGTCCTGCCCATATATCCTCGACTGGGATATGTGGAAAAACATTGTGCACCAGGTGAAACTGAGGTGGAAGGGATAGACCATAACCAACCTTGCCAACTTTGATGAGGACCTGAAAGGGTCTGATGAATTCCAGAGATAATTTTCTTTCCCAGTAAAATCTATTCAAACCTCGTCAAGGTGTGACCCGTATAAAGACATGGTTTCCATCCTCAAACTCTTGAGGTATTTGTCTCCAGTTGGCATAATACTTCTTCCTGCTCTGTGCAGTCTTCATCTACTCCTAGATAATCTGCACCTTCTATATTGTAGCTTCTACGACATCTAGTCCCATGAGTACTGACTCCCATACAATAGTCCAGCACGAACTTGATATGCATGTTTGACCGTACAGGGCCTCTGAACATGTAATACTAATGGTGGAGTGATATATATTGTTGTATGAAAACTCAAAAAAGGGAA
The DNA here is from genome assembly GCA_963277665.1 of Viscum album. NCBI lineage: Eukaryota > Viridiplantae > Streptophyta > Magnoliopsida > Santalales > Viscaceae > Viscum > Viscum album. Next base: position 1,215,380,486 of record OY728150.1, on the reverse strand, counting down.
AGAGATCCACCCATCTACGACTGAAGTCGAGGACAAAAGCCCATAGTATGTCCTCAAGGTTATGAATGGTCTGCTCAATTTGGCCATCCGTCTGAGGATGGAAGGCGGTGCTCAAATGAAGTTGTATCCTGAAAGCCTCAAAAAACCCCTTCCATAGTTGGGAAGTGAAAAATTTATCATGATCAGAGACAATAATTGAGGGTAATCTATGTATCCGCAGAATATCTTACACATAGAGGAGTCCCAATCTCTCTACTAAACCCTACTCTCTGATTTGTAGGAAGTGGGCAGACATGGTGAGCTAGTCGACGACCACCCAAATAGAATAATGACACATGGATGTATGTGTAATTCTGGTCATGATTTACATGGATATCCCATCCCACTTCCACTCAGGGACCTCTAAAGGCCGAACTAATCCTGCTGGTACCTGATGGTCTACCTTCAATTTCTAACATGTGAGGCACTGAGAGACAGAATCTGCTACTGGTTTCTTCATTCCTGGCCACTAGTGTTGCCGTTAGAGGTCCTAGTACATATTTCCACTCCTGGATGTACTGCTAGAGGGTACATATGGAACTCCCTCAACACTTCCTCTTGATGCAGAACTAGTACCATGGTACGTCCTCTGAAAAAGATGACATGATCCCCACCTTTAGAAAATCCATCAAGTGCCTGCATTGTGGATATCTGAACACGTCATGACTCATAGTCAGTGTCCCCACATAGCACCTCCCTGACTCGATAATGAATTGCGGGAGTGACTGTAAGAGACTGAAGGAAAGCTGCTCCATCTAAATCCCCAAAGAACATCTGCAAAGTGGCCAGCTGCTCCATCACCTCATTAGAAGCTGTATACTAGATCACCTGCTGATTGCATCTATTACAACATTCCCCTTCCCAGGAGTATATAATATATCGAATTCATATTCCTAGAATAACTCAAGAAAACGTCGCAATCTCAGGTTCAAGTCCTTCTAAGGGAATATATACTCGAGGCTCTGGCTATTATAGTAGACCATGAATCGCTCTCCCATCAGATAGTGTCACCACATATTAAAAGCAAAGACCGCTTATGCTAACTCAAGGTCATGGGTAATATAGTTCTTATCATGTTGTCTCAATTTTCAAGAACCATATGTGATAACTACTTGCTCTTAAATCAGAACACATCTGAGCTTATTCCCTAATGCATCACAGTACACTACATACCAACGCCCTCCTCCGAAAGCTTCAAGTTGGGGGAACTTTTTAGCCTCTACCTCATCTTCTGAAAACTCTACTGGCATCTCTCCAACCACATGAAGGGTTTCCCATTATATGTCGATGTGGAAAAAGGTGTGACAACTCTGATGAAATGTATCAAAAATGTTTGGTAGTATCCAGCCAAACCCAGGAAACATCGTACCTCTGTCACACTCCTAGGTAGCTCCCAAGCAAGTGTCACCTCAATCTTCGTTGGATCCACTGAAAATACAGCTTCCAAGATGACATTTCCTAGAATGTGAACCTCTCGTCTTCAGAACAGGCTCTTTGAGAGAATACCATAAAGTTGGTTCTCTATGAGTGTGTCTGGAACTACCTACAAATGATAGGCATGCTCCTCTTCGGTAGCCGGGTAGATCAGAATGTCATAGATGAATACTACTACAAAGTGATCAAGGTATGGCTGAATGATCCTGTTCATGAGTCCCATTAACATAGATGGAGCATTTTTCGTGCCTAATGGCATAACCAAGAACTCGTAGTGACCATAACGCTATCTAAAATCCATATTTTGGACATCCTCATAGCATACTTTGAGCTGGTGATAGCCTGATCTGAGGTATATCTTTGAGAACCACCGTGCTCCCTTCAACTGATCAAGGAGGTCATCAATCTTTGGGAGCGGGTACTTGTTCTTCACAGTCACCTAGTTCAGGTGATGATAGTCAACACAATGTCTCAAGATCCCATATGCCTTCTTGGAGAACAAAATCAGTTTTACCAAGGAGAAACACCGGGCCAAATTAACCCCTTCTCCTGTATGTCTTCCATCTATATGTGCGACTCTTGAAGCTCTGTGGTAGCCATCCTGTATGATGATATAGAAAACGGTGTCATCCTAAGGTACAAGTCAATGTAAAATTCCACCTCTCTACAAGGAGATAGACCCGGTACAACAAAAGGGAAGACATCTTCATACTGGTCCACCACTATAGGGTAGCTCAGAATCTCCACATCAACCGCCCCGAGGGTAAGTCTAGCCAACAGATGTGTGATCGGCTGCACTCTCCTCTGGGTAAGTCCATCCTACACTGCAAAGGCTCCCTTCTCTCTGGTGGAGGTAAACCTTGTCCCATATGTGCAGACACACCGCACTATGTGCCTAATATAGTCAATCTGATCATGGATTGTAGATAAACAGTCCATACCCAAGATGACATTGTAAGGCCTCAACGCAACTGCTAGAAGATCCCAACTGAAACTCTTGCCTCATAGAGTAAGGTCACACTACCGGCCCTAGTGTGTAGTCATCTATTCCTCTCTAGAAGGAGTCTCTAACCATAAAGAATGAGCCAATGGCTTCACTAAAATCCCAGATCCCCGAACGAGGGTAGTGGAAATAAAATAATGAAAGACACATTTGTCTATAAGTACTATTGATATGGTGGAGAAGACAGTGATCGTAGCTCGTATCATCTCCGGATCACCATGGTTGTAGGCCTTAACTACTTGGTGCTGATATCTCCCCTAAACATCTGCTTTCTGTGGTCAGGGTGGACCACCTGATGGTGATGGAAGTAACACCTCGAATCGTCACCTACAACTAACTGCACGACCAGCTCCTCTTCCATGTCCTCCTGCTCCCTGTGGACCTCCTCAGTCGAACCTCTGTCTCTGCCTGGGTGGTCCTTCGAGATTCTGATGATCATCTATACGATGGGTTAGGAATTCACAAGCCATGTGAACATTCCCTCTGCATGCATAACATAGCCTTCTCCTCACAAGACTGGATCTATTAATGACTAGTGTCAAGGGACACCATTAGATCAACTGGTGTCCCTACCAGTCAGAAGACACCCACCATGGCCTATAGCCAATCCTCAGCCGCCTATGGGCCCATGTCACCCTTGAACCTGGGTGGCCTCAGGTGCTGGGTCTCACGAAATGGGCTCAAGCGGCGTAAACTCTCTATTACTAAGGCTGGTGTCATTGGTGGAATAACAGGTAATGGTACCACTGGTGCCTCTGCTAGTGCCACTACAGAAAGAGGGCCATGCACCGAGTCCTCATCGCTCGGTGGTCTATCATCACGTACTATACTAGGAACCTTGGATGGATGCCTGCGTGGATCCATCCTAAAAAGAAATAGGTGGTCCACGGTACATATGTTATACCTTGTGAGCTTACATAATGAGATCACAAAGAAAACTTTTCAAAACACACACGCAATTAGTGGATTCATGCACTGAGTCAGAAATCAAATGTTAGGGTCCTGGTGTATGGATACATTGTATTCCGCACCAACACTAGATTCCCAAAACTAATAACCACACAAATAAAACATAACACTATTTCCAATAAAAGATCATATTCTGTTGTTTTATGTTAGAACTGACTACTCTGGTACCGATTTGTCACAACCCATCCCACAAGGCCCACGTCGTGACTACCCCAAGCCCGCCTTCCATAATCTAGGGACTGGGGACTAGCACCGAAATGCATATTCCCTAAAACTGGGAAGGAATTGCCTTTACAACCTGTAAAATCACAAAACTATGCACAAAGAAGGTTACAATCACAAATTGAATCTATATAGTAAATAGGGTGTGTACATAATGAAAATAGTGGCCCTAATACAAGCCCAACAAAAATGTAAAAGTAAACTAAAAATTATAGGTAAAACAGAAATAGATTCAGTGGACACCTTCCAAGGATCCTACCTAAAGGGTAGCTACAGCTCTCGAATATTCGTCCCTGCAATACGCCTCGTCTAATGTCCACCTCTGAGCTACCTCTTGTCCTGAGACCCTCATCTTCTGTCAGCGTTGTCCATCGTCTACATAAGACACAATACGGTGTGGTGTATCCCGTGCAGGGGTGAGTATACTGATACTCATTAGGGACACCGAGACCCTCAAAAGCCTCACAAAATCCACAAAGGAAAAACCACAAAGCATGGAAACAACATCCAACCATAATTAGTAATATGCCTATACATATACCTTAGTTATCAAGTATACCAATATCAATCATTATTAAACACAAGGCCCAACTCAAAATCCAAATGATCTACTATTCCACAGAGGAAATATTACCATGAAGGTAACACCCCAAAGGTAAGTACCACAAAGGTAAAGAAAAAAAGAAGTATACCACAAAGGTATCACCGTGACGAAATATACCATAAAGGTATCACTACATAGATGAATACAACAAAGTTATCACCAGAAATGTATGGACATAGCTCAAACCAGGTATAACTTAGGTACAACAATATAGATGACTATATGTATCTACTAAATCATCTTACTATATTGATAGGTAAACCAACGTATGATCCCAAATCACATGATTCATGTAGGATCATAGTATTACAAACCCATGTAGGATCATTGAGTAGTCCCACATGGATTACTATAGTAGATCCAGGTGGGATCCTCGAATACAGACCCACGTAGGATCCTATGGAATAGACCCACATAGGATCCCTTTCACATGATACAGCCAACCACAGGGTTCCCTCACTTAGCTCACATGATTTCAGAAGGGTATGATTCTGAAGCTATATGTTGATACACAAGAATAAATGAATTCCCATGAAGATTTAACCCAAATTTACTCCATGTAATAGGAGTCTCAATGTAAGAGACAGTGCCTCAATCAGAGGCATGGTCTCTAAGTTATTGGCTTTTTAGTCCTGATGGTCCAGTTGGATTCATGTTCGATCCAACCTGGCCATACCCAAAAATTATCCAAAACACATTTTGGATATACCAAAAGGATGGCCTCGGTCTGATAATTCTTGTGCCACATATGTTTCATCAAACGGACGCTCGTAACTCATGTTATGGCCGAATGAGCAGAAAGGGGTCGAAGTTGTCCGGGTCCGGCACAACCTCACCTCGGGCAACCAGACCATGGTCCAGCCCCGGGTCCGACACGGCCTACTTGGTATTACCCGGCCTACTGGGTCCATTCTGGCCCACTAGGCCTGGCCCGACCCGCCGACTCATCTCGACCCGTGATGCGGCCAACAGTGCGGCCCGTGCTGGGCAGCCTGCGACTAGGTGACCCCATGGTGGGGTCTACCCTAGCCACCACCCAAGGGGGGAGTCACCCCTTGGGTTTCATGAAAGTATAGACCGTTCGGGTTGGGAGGCCAAATAGGGTACCAGCATCCGGCATGCGGGACTCGGGGCCATTCTCAGCTCCCCAGATGGTCAGGCGGCCAGCCCTCCTCCGTTGTGTGGTCACATGCTGCGCCACCACCGGCAGCCGGAAGAGAGTCGATCGCCCCTCTTTTGTCATCGTGGCCTCGTTCCACCGTAGCTGCACACCATCGGAGCAGATGAGTTTCACAACCCCCTTTCACGTGGTCGGTCGTGCGCCGGTCTTCTCCCTTACTACATCGCAGTTGATGTCCAGGGGCCCTTCTATGGAAGCGCGGTTGCACCGCCGCCCCAGTCGTGGCCAACTAGAGTTCCAATCACCGCTTCCAAGTTCCACCGATGTCGGGCACTGGCATGGTTTTTGGTAAAATTCCTCGTGTCACTAGGTGTTCCACGGTGGCCTGATCATCATTCTGAAGAATCCCACAATCATCTCGGGATGTCGCGATAAATTCAAAACCACCAAAATCCACAAAGGTTGTGGAGGGGTCAGGTGGTGTTTTTTCGGCCTGCACCATCTGTGTTAGAACAGTAGAAATCATCATAATTCTTCTTGATTCAAGAATAATGACAAGAACAAGGAAAGGGTTATTAGAAACAGTAATCCCTACCTCAATGATTCATTGACGTTGTTGAGGAGTGGGAGATACACTCATCAGTTTTTGCGTCGTTGAAGACGTTTCTTATTAGATATCCTTTGATGAAGTTCTTCGTTGGAGAAAAGTTCATAAAAGGAGAGGAGTTATTCATTGGAAAACGGTTTTCCCTATTCTCCATGGTTCTCCAAACCCTCATTTTCCGATGATTTCCCCAAGTAGATGAGTATCCAACATAATAAAAAATAGTATATCAATTAATTAAAGATGGATCAATTAATTAATAGATGTTGGAACAATTAATTAATTAGAGCTGGCACAATTAACCATAGAGAGATGAAAGGTTTTCCCACATAACGAGGGGTTCGGGTCGTCCCCTACACAAAATTCAAATTGGGATGATTTCTAGCATGGGTGGGCTCTACCTCCATAATTTAAAAGAGAGGCTTCAAAAATAATAATAAAATGTAAATTATTTTATTTTTCTTCTTCCACAAAAAACTGAAAAACGAACTTCCACCCACGTCCTCCTATAGTCGAGGTGAATGTCTCTTTAAGATAATATCGACACTACGACTTCAACGACTCCATCAGATTTTAATTCCGATAACTGGTTCAGAAATTATAAATAACCTCTCTCACGTTTACTAAATGTACTTAAAAAAATTCATAAATTCATTCCAGGCACATCGGGCCTCGGAATCACACATCATCAATTTTCCTAGTCTCGAATGATTCTATATAATTTTGAAAATATATATAGAATTTCGGGGTCTTTACAAAGGTGTCTCTACATGATTAAGTGATCATTGGCGTCATGATTATGGTTTTCATTTCAATGGATCTATATATAATGGATGGTGAACCAAATTCTTAAGGTTATTATAAAGATCCCATACCTGGAGAGAAACATATTCTTTTGCATGCTCCAGTGTGATGGTATTATGTAGTTTGAGACTACTTCATCCATGCTTGGAAATCCTATTATTATTGATGTTGGCGGTTATATTTTGATAGATTATGGTATACAGATTATTTTTCTTTTGGGTTAATTGAGAGTCGTAGTGTTTATATTCTTGATGTCACTCCTTTTCACTAATTATTCGTCTAATCATTTTTTAATCCACTTATTGTAGTTTTCGATTCTCAAGAATGTGTAGTTGGTGGATGTAGTTGTTTGAGTCATTGTTAATTGCACTTTTTTTTATCAATTTAACATTTTGTGTTAGCGTCCCTTATTATAGTTCCTTAACATTAATAGTGTACCCCTCTGAGTGTAATTTTTTCCATCTAAATTTCATGTTATTGGAATATTTATGGTTTGGAGACCAGGTGTCTACCTTTGGTAACTTTTTAATATCCCCTATATTTTATATTTCATTATTGGTTCTAAATGTGTATCTATATTTTTGAATATAAATTATATTAGTTACGAGTTTCAATTGGAATTGAATCATGGTTATAGCTATGGATTAATTTTTTGAAGGAGTTACAAAATAGAGGGGATACCAACACCATCACATTCTATTATATCAGTCACTGACCTTGCTCAAGATCCCTTATCAATTCACATTTTAGTAATGGGGAATCCCATAGAGGTTCATGATTTTAGTAGTTCACTTGGTGGTTATTTGACCTTGCGAGATTGTTTTATATTTTTTAATTGAGGTTATTTGTACCATTTCAGTAAATAACAAAATCCAAATTTCAATGGTGTTCATGGTGTTCCTTGGAATTATAGAATCAAGTGGATTCAATATGGGTTTAGTTTTTTCCTTTTGTTGGGATAAAAAACGAGGGTGATGATTTCTCTAGTGAAATTTTTTATGAGGGTGGAAGAAATCACACTTTGTCTCATATTTTTCATTAGTACATTATTTAATTAGTGGGTTTTGAACATATCCTCAAATATCAGGTTTGGTAGATTCAAATTTTTCAAATTTTGGATTATTATCTGAAATACGTGTTTAGTATAGACTATTCTTGAAGAATGAAAATCCTTTTTCAATTCAATATATTTTCAATTCATGGTTGGTGATTATTTTCAAACAATATGTCTAAACCAATTATTTTAGCTAGTCCCTCCCATCGTTGTCCCATGGTTTGTGTATAGTCTTTCCAAACAAAAAGTGAAAACATGTGTCATACCCACAATCATAAAAAATAAAATTACATTTATACCCCATTATATTTATTACTATAATCATCACACTCCCTATCCCTCTCTCTAGTTAACATTACACGTCATGGAGGTTCCTCCCTTGAGAATTGAGGCACTAAAATTCACTTTGACTCTAGTGAATCCTCTTTTGATTTCAGGTTGGTATTTTCTAGTATAGTATTATATCTTTTATTTTTCACCTACCTCTCCTATCATTACCCAAAAATTATAGGTATAATCTTAAGTTGAAATCTAAGAGGTTTTCTGTCTTATATTTCAAATGTATTGGGTCAAATTAGGGTAACTTTTTCTTATTGTTCATATTTTCCTTATGAGACACCCCAATAATTTTAATGTGGATTTAGTCTTCAACTAATAATATTAAAGAGATCTATATGGGTTAACCTATGTTTTTACTATAAATTATATATACCGTTATTAATTATTAGTCAAATCCAAGTTTTAATTATTTATTAAAAGTTATAAATGTTTTTTTGAATCTCGTTGAATTTGAAACTGTGTTCCGCTTTGTTTTAGTTGAATGAAATGTATTTTTTCATTCAGAATTACTGATTGATGATTACTTATTGACTGATTCACACATCGAGTGTTTGATGAAAACCCAAAATTTAATTTACCCAAGTTTATTTTTATTTTTAAATTTATTTTGGAATATAATGTCAATTATTAATTGACCTTAAAATATTACATAAAATTAAAAATAAATTTTAAAATTACAAGTATTTAATAATGTGATTTAAATTTTAGTTCAAATGAATGCATGAGGATCCTAAATTAATTTCCATGTCTTGGGGGGTTGTTCGCATATACATAGGTGTTGAAAAAATATATATATTAATATTTATGTTTAAATTTTCACAATAATATATATAAATTTTTTTATTTTCATGTGTGTGTGTGTCTAAATACATATGAGTATAATAATAGAATTAAATATTAGGAACATAATTTTGATACCCAAACCCATCTCTCAAAAATGTTTTTTAATATATTTTTTAAATTATTAATATATCATTGTTTAAAAAATTAAAACATATGTTTTGGGTAATTATTTAATTTTAAGGGAATGTTCCATGGATAATTTTCAAAGAACAATTATATATGGTTTGTTTATTATCATGGTTTTCTTTTGACCTTATCCATGGATAATCTTTTGGTTGTTTCTATATTTATATGTCATGGAAAGATAAAGAACATTGGTTTCCAATTATAGATGGAATGAGATCCCTTTCTACATGTTTGAAGTATAATAAATTTCTACACTATAATGATCCATTTCTAGTTTCATTATACTAATTTAGGGATTCAATAATTTGTAATATATGAATATGTTTCCTTTATGACTTAATAACACTTAATTATTTCCCCAATGGTGTTTGTTTTATATTATTTCTTGAATAATATGTTTATGTTCTACCATTTTTTTCTACCCATGAACAATATTCATTTTTTTATCTTTATCATTACTCATATTTATTAATATGGTAATCTAAAATTTATTGAATGAGATGTTTCAAAAGTGGTTTAGATGTAGTATATATATTGGTGTTTTAAAAAAATATTGGTTTAGGACTCGAAATATTCTCAAAGTAAATTTGTTTTATATTATTGAAAATACTAAATTGATGTTCAAAAACAATATTTTATTTTATCAATATATACATGGAAATCCAGTTTATATTATATTTTATACATGAATAAAATGGATCCATTATTTAAAGGCAATTCATGGGGTATGGTTTCTATTTGGTATAACTAAGGATAATTTTTTTTCTCATGTGTAAATTATATCCAAGTTAAATATTATTTTTTAACACTCTTGTATTCTAATAGAGATAGTTGGGTATAGGTTTGGATGGTGACTCTTAGAATAACATATAGGTATGTTGTATGTTTTTATTTATTTTTTAATTTTTTACATTATAAAAATATACCCTTTAATTCGTTAAAATAAGGATATTAGGGGTACAAAAAATCTTTAGACGATTTAGTGGGACAAGGGGTTGAATATATTCTTAGGTGTCAAAAGGTGGGTAAAGACTTTATTTTATTAACATTTCATAATTTTTTAAAATTGATTTTATTTTTTTATGTCATTTAAACGCACATGGAAAAATTACATATGGAGTGGAAATTCACATTTTTTTCATATTTATCTTCTTTATTGGGTTAAATATTCCCTTCTGAAACTCTTTGACTACCTTAATCTTTCTGCAAGCCTGATATGATAAGGAATGTAACTCAATTATGTCACGGTAGAGCTCAAGTATCTGGAGGATGGAATTATTGATATGGATCATGGAAAATGTTCTTTATATTAGAAATTCAATCCAATATTACAAGAATTATTTTTCTAGTTCCAAAAATATAAACTCTAGGGAATAAAATCCCTTATCATGTGAAATGTTTCACAAATAAACATGTCAGATCTACCTTATCCTACAAAATCACCAATGGTATATAATCATCTTAATTTTAAAAATACATCAAAAAGGAAAAATATATAGTTATATATCTATTTATATAGATTTAAATTTAATGTTGGAAGAACATCGATCACACATTTATTGATAACTAGGTTAGTCTACCTATTTTTGACATATATTTAGAATGAAATTGATGAATAGCCATTCTAATTACCCAATATGCAACGACCCAAATATTTATCAATGTAAATTCCTCTTATTATAACAAATGTATTATTATGTAAAATTGTTATATATCATATGAACATATTTTTTTTATGATTTTGGATTTCAATATACCATTAATAATTGTTTACATTCGTCATAATTCCATTCAAAAGTGATGACATGGTTTGTATAAATAAAGGGCTTTATCAAATCCCATTTACTTAGACAAAGGAAGTGATTGCCACATCTAGTAGAATTCCATTGTACGAAGCCCTTTTTTGGATCTCAGAAAGGAGGTGGCATCATTGGGCTTCGATCTTGACCAATCTCATGCTGAGCTTCAACAGGTTAAGATCAAGAAAAACCTCCTACGGAAGATGTTGATGTTTATAGAGATTACCACCTGAATGTTGTTATCTAAGCCACCACAAGAGTCTTTCACCATCTCACACCATATCATTAGGTAAAATTCGTGTGTTATAAGAACATATGTAATGATACCATAGCACTATGATTATGTGAATTATTTTTGTATAGAATAAATAGTATACATTCATTTTATTATTGTTAGTTTGTGAATAATTTTTATAGTAGTACTAGTATTTTTAGTTAAATTTAAATTAATAAATCTATTTTGATGAATTAACTGATTTTTGAATTAAATAATATTATAATAAAACATTGTTACTAAATTACAGTTTATTATATATAAATGATCGCATTATATTTATGAATACAATTGTGATTTTTATAAAGGATTGAAATCAGTTTTTATCAAAACAATGAATTTTCTATAAATTTCAGTTATTAATTTAAAAGTAAAAATTTCCATATTTAGAAAATTATTTATATAATTAGAATTTTATTTTTGGAATATAGATTTTGACATTATCCAACGGGGAATTTTTTATACTTTTCTGAGATTATGGAATTTTTGGGTAAAAAATAAATATCATTTAATTATATAATGTGTTAATGACATCATAATGACCTAATAGTAATTTAATAAAATACTATAAATGGGATATTCTGCTAATATATGTTTTATCAGTAAAATAACATGATATTAGTTTGGTTTGATTTATTTTACAATGATTTTGCAGACCCTCCAAGGCATATAAAATATTTTTACCATTTAAAATGATTTCCTTTGAAGTGTGACTCGCCTCCACATAAGAAAACCTAATATTTTAAGAATTTTGGCCTTTTTCCTTTTAAAATAATGTTTTATACTCCTCTTTGTAATAAAACATGGGAAAAACCATTTTTATGTTTGTGGTTTTGGTTAGTTTAGTGTGTAGTGTCCAAAACCTAAATAATAATGAATTCCCACCCTTTACTTATATAATCCCACCCAAGCTCCCACATATAATCAAACAAAGAAATTGGTGATGGACGAAAATATAACATCATTAATATATAATCCTCCCAAGGCACACCATTGTCTTTATAAGCCTCACTCAACTCCCTCACAAGCCTTTGTGATCATGCATCCAAGTGATTTCATCAGGTCTCATTTTTGTCCAAATTTCTTTACAATTTTTTACCCTTTTGTTTCCAATTACAATGGTTGGGGTATTATTTCTCACCTCCCCATAAATCTCAAATTTTGGTTTCATGATTATTGACTTATTTCTCTCTCATTAATTCCTCCCATGTACACACGTTACCATGCTGAAATTTCGTAAGAGATTTATCTCTCATCATTTACAATGAAGAAATTCCTCTACATTATGCACATAATTCCATTATATCTATGGGGGAAACATCTCTATATTACCCATTATGATAAATTACATGAACATATGATTAGATACTCCTATCTCTCTTATCAAACATTTTTATGAATTCTTATGCCACACCGTTATGCTGTGGAAATTGTACCGAAATTTTCCAAGACAAAGTCATTGTGTATTGAAAACCATAAATATTTAATTATTAAGTTATTCAACTTGATGCACATTTAATTGTTGATCATACGTTTCATGTATAAATTCCACATTCCATTTTTTTGTAATAAATGATGATTTTTAATGAATTATTGTTATATAATCTGTGTGGCACACTTATGCATGAAATGAAATGATTATGAAGGGTGCGCTCTGATAGCACTCTAATGCATTGTTTAAAGAATATTATCATGATACATCATGTGAAAAAAGGGTCTACTCATCCTAATTATTATTCAATGAGGTTTTACTCATGCATCATTTGTAATGATCCTTGAATCATGATAATATCATGTTAAATGTTGTTGCCACATTTCCATGTCATGATAATCATGCTATATCAGGACATTATATTCATGTTTCTCTTATGGTCCCTTTGTATACCTATTTCCATACATGTACTGTATTCTAAATTTTATACATTTTTTAATCCCTTAATTGTCTTTATATCTCACCCTTTTCTAATTCATGTCCTCTGGTTATCCCATGCAATGCTAAGAATGAATGAAACTGTGTGTTCATGTAAAAGAAGTTTTCAATAAAGTTGTTGTTTTTTATTCTCTAATTTGTTATGTAATGTTACTAATTTCCCAAAATAATGAACCCCAATATCCTCAAATTTTTCTTACATGAAATATTAGGTAATAAATCATGTTTATGTGTGTAATAATGTTCATTGTTGTAATAGTTTCTTTCAGAGGGAGGTTTAGTTGTTTTTGGGATTAGGATTAGAAAACCATAGTGCCATAAGGATATGACTAAAAATAATGAAAACATCCCTGAATTTTAGTGATTATTTATTAAGTGTTTTAACAAGAAAATACTTCCCTTTCTTGATATGAGCTGGTAGAGATAGCTCTAGAACAGATGTATCCTAGGGGTAAAACCTGAAAACACCACTTTGAGCTAGACTTGAATGGGAACTGGTGCACGACAACGAGCCTTGACACACTCTTGGTTATGAAACACCAAGGGGATATTATTTGATAAATTAATGAGCTTATTATAAACTATTATAATGGGAATGAAAATTCCCTTAAAAATATATGTTGGCATTTAGATCATGGATAACGTATATTGAAGCCTATAAATTCATAATTTAAGGAAATATAAGTAATTTATAAGAAATTTATTTTTATATTTAGATTACCCTTAATGTGTTACCCCTACCACTTCTTTTAATCCAACCAATGGCCAGTAATAGGAGGACTCATGCTAAAAACCATTAAAATTTTAATGTTATTACTGTTCTAATGAGATGCCCAATCTGATGGGAGTTGGAATCGCAAATGTTTCCACGATAATCTCTCAGTTAACTCAATTTTTTAAATGAAATATGGATCAAGGGGAACTTTCAACTACCCCTATGAAAGAAAAATTCTCAATCAAGAGATTCATGAAACAAAGGCCTCCTATTTTAATAGATAATTGGATCCCTCAATCACCGAATAATGGATGCACTCCCTTGAGAAGATCATCTCCATCCCGCAATGTTCTGAACAAGAGAATGTACTTTAGGGTGCATATTATATTAAGGGTGAAGCTGATCAATGGTGTACATTGACCAAGAATACAAATCCTATGTAGGAGAATGAGGTGTTGTAATTGAAGGATTTACAATGAATAAAATTCCATAAATATTTTCTTCTCACCCTCTGACTTAATTTGAAAAATAACTTCCATTATCTAAAAGAAAAAGATGAAGAAGCCATTAAATCATATGGGGAAAACAACACAAGGCTTGCATGATACACCTATAGAATTGTCTTCACCCCTGAATGAATGGTTGACCACTTCTTTTGTAGCTATAAACTATCCTATAGAATGGCCTAGCGATCAATGACATTGAGAGCTATGAAGAAAATTGGCTAATGTTCCCTAATGATCAAAATGGAGATCGAAGATAATTAGGGGTATCATGGAGATAAGAAGTGTTGGTTGGAATTTAATTATTTTTGTCTGATCGACAAATCTAATGGTTCAATGAAAATTCATCACCCCACTTTCCCAAGGTGCAGAAAAAATAACACCCTAGAAATTGCCTGAAGGGGCCGGGGAAATGCTTTAGGTGTGGAAGCGAAGGGAACCTAACCATTAATTACCAACAAGAAAAACCCACGGTTGTGACAAAAGATAGTAATGGTTCTTTCTACCCTCAATGCATTGTTAATTGCTTCAACTACAACGAACCAGTGAGCTTTGCAAACCAGTTCCTTAAGCCATGGGTTTTTTGAGGCAACCAATAACATCCAAGGTAGAAAGGGTGATCTTTTTCCAGCCACGAAAGTGATCACCAACAATGATGTGGTGAAAGGTACACTATTTATTCATTCATGAATATAGAACTAACTTTTTTAATCTGGTTCTATGTATTCATTTATATTCCAAAAGATAATTAGAACAATCCGAACAACACCAAAAATCATGGAAATAATGATGTTAGTGAGAATGGAAAATTTGGAAATCATTGTATCACAAGAATATTACACCTCCCTGTCAAAATTTGTGGATTAAACATCATAGAAAACATATTGATACTACCTTTTTTGGATTTTGATTCAATTATATGATTGGATTATCTTACCTTATATGTTTCCAACATAAATTTCTGTTAGAGTGAAATCACTCTATATATGTAGAATCAACCACCGATTTTGTATAAATGTAAGGAGCATGATGAATCTATTTCAGCCCCATAATCCCAAGAATGGATATTGATTCCCTATAAGAATGAGAATCTGGCTTAGATGATTGAGTCTACGGAAAAAGCCATCCATTAACACATTCATATTGTGAGGGAATTTTCTGAAGTGTTTTCCATAGAATTTCATGGTCTTCCTCTTAGAAGATTTGTTGAATTATCAATTCATCATATACCTGGGGAATTGCTGATATCCAAGAATCTATATAGAATAGATGTTGTGGATCTTGAGGACCAAAAGAAAAAACTACTTGATAGTCTAGATAAAGTGTTTATATGCCCAAGTGCTTCACCACAGGGTTCACCATTTCTTTTCGTCAAGAAGAATGATGGGTCAATGTGACATTTCATTGATTATCATGAGCTTAACAAAGTAAAGATAAATAGTAAGTATCCTCTAAGATGAATTGATGACTTATTCAATCAGATACGTGGAGCACAATACTTCTAAAACATGGATTTGTGGTCAGGATATTTTCAATTATTTGTGATGAAGTAGTATATCCCCAAGACTAATTTTATTACAAGATACAGGAACCATGAATTAATAGTAATGCCTTTTGGACTGACCAATTCTTGATAAATCATCATGGACTTGATGAATAGAGTCTTTATAGAATTCCTTGACATATTTTTTGTATACTTTATATATGATATTCTAATATAATCTAAAACCAAGGAAGAGCATGTGGAGTATCTAAGCACTGTACTATAGATCTTGTTAAAAGAGAATCTCTATTAATAGTACAGAAAGTGTGGGGTCTGGTTGAAGGAGGTCACATTCATTGTTCATAACATAATTTGTAATGGGATGTCTGTGGAGCCCTCTAAGACAGCTGTAATTTATGGATGGCTGATTCCAACATCTGTAACTAATATCTATAGATTTCTAGGGTTATCTAGATATTATTGTCGATTTGTGAGAAATTTCTCACGATTGTCCAACCCTCTGACCAAGCTAACTTGAAAGAGAGTCATGTTTTTTTAGAGTGATGAATGCGAAGAGAGTTTCATAAAGTTAAAAAGAATTCTTATCATTACACTTATTCTCACACCACCCACATGTGAAGAACTTTTTAGGGTATTTACAGATGCTTCAAAGAAGGGTCTAGGTTGTGTGTTGATGCAAAATGAAAATTCATTTCTTATGCTTTATGTCTACTGAATGTTTTTTAGAAAAACTATCCAACACATGATCTAGAGTTGGCTACAGTAATATTTTCATTAAAAATTTGGTGACATTAAATCTTTGGGGAGGATTTTAAAATATAGATGGATAAAAAAACCCTCAAGTATACATTCACATAAAAATAATAGAATATGCACTAATGAAGATAGCTAGAGCTGATCAACTAATATGACTACTCAATCCATTTTCACCATGGGAAATTGATCAAGGAGGATATTGCTCAATGTAAAGTAACCGAAGAATTCTATCATTAAATATAATTTATAATAGGATCGTATATTCTTAGATTTTATGAATATGGACAAGGGAATCATAAAGAAGGGAATATCATCAATATTTTCACAAATTATTTTGAAAATATCTCTTTTGGAAAGGATAAAAGATGCTCAAAATAAGGATTTACGAATTCAAGAGAAAGTGGAATCTATCATAAAAGGGAAATCATTGGAGTTCAGTGTTAATGAAGAAGTAATTGTGAGATTTTGGACAAGACTATGTGTTCCATCAAATATGGAGTTAAAGAATGAAATTTTGGATCATGCACATTGTTAAAATTTCTTTATACATCTATAAAACAAAAATATGTATCGAGATCCATAAGGGCATTATTGGTGGGATAACATGAAGAAGGGGATCACTGAGTATAAATCAATGTGCATGGTTTGTTAGCTAGTGAAGGTTGAGAGGTAGAATTCTAAGGGGATGTTTAACCATTACCCATACCTACATGGAAATGGGAGACCATACCCATGGACTTTGTAACTGGACTTCCAAAGACATCCAAAGGAAACAATGCTATCTTCTATGTTGAGGACCATCTTACAAAACTGCACACTTCATTGAAATTTGAGAGGATGTCCCATTAGACCAACGAGAATAGATATATATCATTGTATTGGTAAGGCTGGATGGAACAAAACTATCTATTGTATCCGATCTAGATCAATGTTTCACCTAAATGTTCTGTAAGAGTCTTTAACATGCTCTTAATACTTACCTGAACATTAGTACAAATTACCATCCTAAAACTGATGGCTAATCTAAGCAGACTATCCTAACACATGAGGAAATGTTAAGATCATTCTCAATGGACTTCAAAGGAGGATGGGATCACCATATTATTCTATTTGAGGTCACTTACAATAATAGTCACCACCCAAGAATCCAAATGGAACCTTTATAATCCCTTTATGGGAAGAGGTTCAGAACACCAGCATGTTGGGATGAAGTTGGGGAGAAAAAACTCATCGGTATAGAAATGGTCGAAGAAATTGTGGAGAAGGTTAGGACACTATAGCAACACATTGAAGCTACATAGAGTCGACAAAAGTGTTATGTTAATAATCATATACAAGACCTAGAGTTTGATGTCTGAGACTTGGTATTCGTCTGCATATCCCTATGGATGAGAGTTATGATATTTAGTATGAATAGAATTCTTTTTCCAAGGTACAATAACCCTTTTGAGATACTTGATCATATTTGACTAGTTTCATTTCGACTATTACTCCCACAAAACATATTTCATGTACATTATTGTTTCCTTGTATTACTCTTGAGGAAGTACATGCGTGACCCAATGCTTGTACGCAGTCTAGGGGTGGTACCATTGGAGAAGGACCTATTCCATGATGAGAAGTCGGTGAAGGTCTTAGATCGTAAGGATAAGGATCTAAGAAATAATAAAATTCCCCTTATCAAGGTGTTTTGGAAAAGCCACATGTTTGAAGAAGAAATGTGGGAATAAGACGATGTGATGAAGTATATCTACCCACATTTGTTATAGTGTTAGGAAAAGGATCTTTCGAGGGAAAAATTTCATAAGGGGGGATGATTGTAATGACCCAAACATTTATCAATAAAATTTACTTGTGATCTAATTAATTGTCATAGTATATAAAATGGTTATATAACATATGAACATCATTGGTTTTATTATTTTTTTATTTCAATATTCTATTAAGAATTTTTATTTTTCCTATTATATCCAAGGAATATTGATAAAAATATTAGTATAAATATAAGGATTTAGTAAATAATGTTTTCTCAGACAAAGGATGTGATGGTATAAGGCCCCAGCCTTAAACATTACTTAATATTGGGTTATTTCAAGAATTCATGTTGTGGATATTTTTAGGTTTGGAGTTTTAGAGAATTAGATTATAAA
This sequence comes from Viscum album, assembly GCA_963277665.1. Lineage (NCBI taxonomy): Eukaryota > Viridiplantae > Streptophyta > Magnoliopsida > Santalales > Viscaceae > Viscum > Viscum album. The sequence goes on along the minus strand of OY728150.1, from coordinate 1,215,361,694 downwards.
TCATGAATTACATTACACATTTAAAGAAGGTGGATACATTAATGAAATTATTCATTTTTTCCGCCAAAGGATACATATATAAAATAATACATATTTTCTTTATTGACACTTCCTTGATGCTATCATCACATCATGTACTCTTCCATTGATCTGTGAAAAACATTTCAAAAACATGGGAAGAGCATAAAAATCTCACTAAGGGATATAAAAATACAGAAATAAAACATTAGTACAGGTATACATAAGAATCAATGAAATAATACATTACTCACAAAACATAATCACTTTAACATACCTCATGAAATCATATGATTTTTGAATAACTCATAGAAATCATAAGACATAGATTTAACTTGAGGAATTCATAACAGTTTTACATAGGGAGTAACACTCATAGTTACGTTTGGAGTACCCACCATAGTATATTCCCTAAATCTCTTCGAAGAAACCTAAGAGTTTAACTCATTTGTGTTACCCAAAGAATTAGAGAGCTATCTCGGGCTCACCCACCCTTAGTTTTTCGTGGATCCACCCAGCTTCATAAACAATTCCCAAGAACCATAACATAACCATATCATATAAAACATGCATAAAGGAAACATAACATTTCAATATTTCAATCACAAGATATCAATACAACACATGGATATAATAAAAACATTATCAAAACCATTTTCAATACAAAAAAATAATAGAAATGTAATGAATTGTATTTATTTTTCATTTAAGAAGTTAAGGATTGTAAAGGAATCCGAAAATCAAATAATGGTTACGGCGGAGAAGAAGTCGTAGTTGCTGCATACGTAATACAAAAACATTCCTTTAGTCATTTAGTAAAATGATTCATGTAAAATAATTCCTTTTTAATGATATTAAATGTCAAAATGTTTTATTATACAACTAATAAAATAATTTCATATATAAATTGAAGTGTGCCTCAATGAAAGGTGATTGAGAAGAAGTCCATTACATCATGTCTGAGTTGTTCTCGTTCGTTATTTATATTCTTGAATAATAATCTAGGTCAATTTATAATTTATTAAGGACTTACATTAATTATTATTATTAAATTAATAGGACATATTATCCAGTATAAATTCATCTTATACTATTCCATAACATTTTGAGATAAAAAATGAAATGCACCGTTCATAGAGACGGTAGGTCGTACGTGCGCATGAAAGCTACTTTCATTTCGTTTCCATATTAATGGAATTAAAAATAAATGAGAGAGATATATATATATATTAATTCCAGTATAATATTTATGTAATATATGTAACATAAGTTCGTTAATTAAATTCTTTATAAATTCCATGTTTGGCATGAATGACTTCTATCACTTGAGGGGGCAGTAGTCCACACTTCCTCATATGAAATTATCGTATTTACACAACATGGAAAGCATAAAAGTATGTTTTAAATATATAATACAAAAGCATAGAAGGGACATGAATATAATAAATATAATATATAAATATGGTATATCATAATGTCCACTATGAAAGGTGTTAAAAGAAAATTGTGGAATCATCGTTTTGTGAGGCATTAATTCACCACCCACAGAAAGAGTATCTTCTTTAACCATTCGACGGAGGATTGTTTAAGTGTAAATAAAATCCCTCTCATAAAAAAATACTAATATTTTGTGGATATTGTTTTTTATGGAATCAAATAATAAAAATATAGTGGTGAGTGAAGAAGGAAAAAAAGGAGGAAACCCGAGATAAGACATTACCTCTAAATCAGGTTACTCTATTTTATTTGAGCAAAAGGCTTCCTTGGGGAGACTTACACCCAAAGTGAGGCTTATAAGAGTAATGTTGGGATGTGGAGAGATAATATCATCAGAGGTCGGACGAGCCAAGGGATTGAGAGGTGTGGGTAAGGGGGTAGGATGGGGGCCTTTTATAGGAGGGAGAAGGGTCACTTTTGGAAAGTCTTGAAATGTTACATTATTATAAAATGATTTTCAGATTTTAAAGGACCCACAATGATATATTTTGAGGTTAAGGTGATAAGGGTTCTAAATCCACCCATCCATTAGGTTTTAGACAAGTGTAAGTATTAGATTTTACAATATAGTTTCATTTTATTTAAATCGTTCATTAATGAGGTAATCATTGCATCATCATGGTGTCATAAATACATTTATTTATATAATGTCTAAAAATTATAAAAAAATACCATGATGTAGGAAATCGTTTGATATTTCTAATGAATTTTTATAGTCCAAACTATAACTTATATAACCCCATGTAAAAATTGTTTTAGTAAAACAATACATGTTTGTGATATTTATATTTTACTTTAAATAAAAAGTTATTAATTTCATTATCATACCCAAGTGGCTCCATGGGGTCCCCAAATTGACCCATGGATTTTTATGGTTGGACTTGACTAATAAAATAATGGTATAACAAGTGTAATTGTAATTTCATATTATTATAACATTATTTTTACCTTAAATTACACTAATTACCTCTAATCGCGGTTAATAAGAGTCAAAAGTTACTATTCACCGAATATTATTTTCATCCCATTGAACCACATTTTACCACTAATTAAAACCATGCATGTTGGATTTTAGAGATTCAATTCACATAAGTGATAATATTTCATTTAAACGAAAAATCAGTTTTTTAACTACCACTTAGTGGTTTCCCTATTCATCAAAAATTGATGTTTTTCAGGAAAATACCAAAAATTAACCCTAATCTATATTTGATATTCCGAATTCAAAATTGATAACTATTTTAGAAAATTCAAAAAATATAAGTTTAATTAATGAATTTTATAATTAATTCCTGTTGTCAAAACAAATACCGTGTTTTTAAGAAACAATATCTATCAAAAGACTGACAATTGTTTATATCCAATTTCAATGTGAAATTAATTATAATGACCACTAATGGATTAAATGGTAAAAATATATTATAATTAAACTTTAAAACCAATTAAAAATATAATCTAACCATATAATTACATTATATTAAAAACATGTTATGATGTAAAAGACATTATTTTTAACTATTCATTAAAAATGATCTTTATCAGAAATATACCAAAAAATAACACAAAGTACATTTTGATGTCCCGATTGTAATGAAGGATTTTATTTCGTGAAATATTAAATATAAAATTTACAAAAAATAGTTTTAAAAAAGGTTCTCCATCAAAAGGTGGTAAAACATTCTTTTAAAAATATTAGATTATTCTATGCTTAAGATTGGATTTATTCTCAATTTAATCCTCTAAAACACTATCTAATTCATAAATATACATAAATATGAAAATATATTATTATTTACTTACTTGGGATGTTACATCCTTACCCCCTTTAAGAAATTGCATCCCCACAATTTATTTACATATCGAATAAGTGTGGGTATTTATCCCTTATTGCATTTTCATATTCCCTTATAGCCTCATAAACTATATAGTTTTTCCATAGAACCTTAAATGATGAATCACCTTATTCCACAACACTTTCTCCCTGTGGTCAAGAATTTGGACTGGTTTTTTCTTCATAAGATAGATTCTCTTCCAGCTGAACTATGTCTATACTCAAAACATGAGATGGATCTGGCATGTACTTCTTTAACATTGAAACATGAAAAACATTATGTTCCTGAGATAAACTCAAATGAAAAGCCACTCGATGTTCCTTTGATCTAACTCTATCCAGAATTTCATATGGTCCAATGATCCTTGGACTCATCTTTCTTTTCTTACCAAATCGCATCACACTTTTCTGTAACACCCCAAGCTTCTACGGTACGTTTCCCTTCGAATAATGCGATAGCGTGTGTTGTACGCAACCTCGAGTTCTAACACACACCACAACTAATTAAACTAGCCGTTGTAAATAGTAATACCTACTTTTTGAAATCATATATATTTTATATTTCAAAATGGACTTCATTTTTGGATTCGGAATATCGAAATTATCCTAGGGTGAAATTTTGGTACTTTTCGGATAACTTTTATATTTTGATGAATAGTGAAAATTACTAAATTTTAATTAAAAACAACTTTTTTAATCAAAATAATTAATAGTGATAAATTATTAATTTTAGTAGTGTTAAATTATATTTAGAATATATTTTTACCATTTAATATAATGTTGGTCATTGGACATAATTTTACAATTAAACCGAACATAAACAAGTGTCAATCTTTTGATAGTTATTATCTCTTAAAAACACGCTTTTTGTTTTGACAACGGGAATTAATTTTAAATTAATTTCTGCCACTTCTGTGTTTTGAATTTAGAAAAATGGATTCCATATTTGGAATCAGGATGTTCAAATTGTGTAAATAGGTAACTTTTATTTTTAGACATTTTGAATAATTACTGCGGTAAATATTTTATTTACCACGGTTAAGGGTAAATCCGGTAAATAAGGGTTAAACAAATAATATTATAATAATACTAAATTACCCTAAAACGTGTCTTAACCCTATTGGTTGATACATAGGCGACCATGGGCATCTTTGGGTCAATTTTGGGACCCCATTGATCCACTTGTAAGTGATAATGACACTTTATTTTAATTAAGTTAAAATGAATACAAAAATGGCATAAGCTTACATCTTTTAGAAGAACAATTTTTACATAGGGTTATACATGTTGGATTTTAGATTATAAATATTCATTAGAAAGATAAAAAGATTTCCTACATAATGATATTTTATTTATAATTTTTAGACACTAAATAAGTTATTTTATTTATGACACAATGATGATGCAGTAATTACTATAATAGTGAAAAATTAAAATAATTGATATTATAAATACCCAAATAAATATAATATGAAACTTTTAATGAATTAAACTAATTTTCTAGGATAATATGATATATTAGAATTGATTTAATGGACTTTTTTCGAAGTAATCAATCTGTTATGAGTTTCACAAAAATCAACTATTGAATAGTGTCAAAATTGACATAAAAGAGTTCTTAAAACAAATATTATATTATTAATTGATATTAAATTCCTAAAAATCTAAGGTTCGGCCAAGAGACTTATATTATGATAGGTTACTCATTAATGGACCACTCGGGGGTCTCTTGGATGTATATAGTAAGTTTATTAACCATATTATATAAAAATACAAAGAGACATTGTAAAAGTGAAACTAATTAACTTAGAGTTAATATTTAAAGATAAGGTTAATATAAGTACCCAAACCTGTCTAAATTCTATTGTATGAGTTGTTTTCGACCTATCCCCACCTCATCCTTTGAATAGTCAACTTTGGAGCCATTAGAAACCGAATATGAATTTATTATAAATTAATATTTCTAGCTTTTCCAAAGGTGCCCCTCACCCCTCTTATAAAAGGGCACTCCTCCTTCTCATTTCTTCACACCTTCAAAGCCTTTTGGTTCGGCCAAACTCTGCCCAACTACTCTCCCAACATTCCTCACTACAACCTAGAGGCCTTAGTTTGATCAGAAAGCCAACCTAAGGAGCCCTTTTGATCAAATCAAAAGGAAGAACCCGAAGAAGAGGTAATGATTTCACCACCCTTTTCTAAGTTCATTTCTTCTTCCACTTCTTCTTCCTTTGTTCTTACCATTCTAAAATAATAACTCCAGTATCTCACATATACTGTGATGTTATTATAAGTATGGTACAACCATATTCAGTATTCTATCCACCCTTTGAATAACATGTCACCATACGTGCGTACGTACGGCTTACCGTCTCCACGTCGTGGTGTAATTGTTATTCAATATAATATTATTTGGAAGGGTATAATAATGATGTGTAACTCATGTAAATAATAAATATAACATGTTAATGATTCTGTATATATGATATACCATTCATTTATATATTATTTTAATATCAAAAGAATGATATTGTCGCTCGTGCGTACGTACGGACTACCGTCTCCACGAACGCGATGAGATTCATTTTCCATCGTATCCATTCAAGTATAATTATCATTTTATGATTTAAAAATGATGTTTAAGGACTTGATATCATTCTGGATATGAATAATATACAACAAACATGGCTTATGTAACAAAACATATAAAAGAAAATGAGTAAGTTAACACCCGAAACGATGATAATTCTAAGATATTATTAATAAATCAATGTTAAAAGATCATATATGATATCATATTAATATATATGATTCTTGTATAATTTAATAACAATTATTTCACCATTATACAGGAGGTTAACCTACCCCAACCAAGGAAAATTACAAGGTAAGGGTTATTTCACAATCTCTTCTTTATCCGAGGTTGTTTATACGTAATAATCTACTGGGATCTCGTTATCATCCACATCCATGTTTCTTCAAAATGTATTTCAAAACATTTTTACTATTTACAAGAATATGGGTTAAAGTCATTTATACCCTTGTTTGACTTTTTATAAGAGGTTTATAAAGGAATCTTTCCGTCGTTTTCCAAACAAGGTGCTTTTTAACCTTTTCGACAGAATTGAGGTAAGAATGTTTTTTTAACTTATACGGCGGGTGCGGCTATTTTACGCCGTTATAAAATCTGCAAAGCTTCCCTTACAAGCTTATAAGAATATTTTCAAAGAAAATGTTTTATTTTATATGGATCTTAAATTATTTCAAAATAAAAGGAGATATTTCTTTAAAAAGAATTTTGATTTCATCTATGTCAACATCCTTTGATGGATTTTAAGATTATTTGAAGTTGATTTATTATGATACAAAACTTCTATATTGTATTGAAGGTTTTGTGATATGTTTGACTGTGGATGTTCTATTTTTATACCATTCATAGTTTATGGTGAAAGTATTGACATTTCGTATGCTAGTTTTAATACGAATGTTTATGTTATGTTTAAACCTTTTCATATGGGAATGCATTGGACTTAATATGTGACGGGTGGAGCCCGCTATAGCTCCTCGATGCATCGGTAGGTCTCATGAGACAAACTAGTGTCTTGGCACAAGGCCTTGACAAAATCTTATTTGTAGTCTTGGCACGAGGCCTTGGCTATGTGGTTATGATAGTCTGGCATTATGCATTCCAACATTATGAAAGTGGTTATTGATATTGCATGTGATTATTCGATTAGTAGAATATCCATGTGAACAAGTAAATGGCATTATTTCATTTTACTTTTGCCATACTATGTTGAAGTCCAATTTTAAAAGGCTTTTGTTTTAGTAATTCATTCCCTTAAATGTTTATGCTTATTTTGAATGTTCCGCTATATTGTTATCCTTACTGGGCATTTGAGCTCACCCCTTTTTTATGTTTTATTTTTCCCAGGTAGTGAAGAAGTAAATTATGATTGACTTGCAGGGATATTAAGGGTTTATAGTGTGGACGTTGGAAACATTATTTTGTTGTAGTAGTTTTTCATTTTATGATGTAATGTAAAACTTATGAATATATCTAGTGTTTCCAAGGCTACTAAACTAATCGGTCTTTCGGGATTTGATCTTTCTTGTGATCATGCCAATGTTATGTAATAATGCACCGACTCTGGGTAGCTGGGGTCGGGGCGTTACAGTTGGTATCAGAGGAAGTTTAGTACAAACCTTGGAAGCTAGATTTAGATAAACTCTGATTAGAGCACGTAGACTTAAGATGAACTTTGAGGATTAGTATAGAAGAACTTCCTAAAATTTTGGTATTGTAGAGATTTTGTGAGTTTTCCGAGCAATACATCCCTGTCTGGATACGAGCAGGTAGAGGCGGCTCTGGCACAGATGTACCTAGGGGTAAAACCCGAAAACACCGCTTTGAGCTAGACTCGAACGGGAACTGGTGCACGACAACGGGCCTTGCTGCACTCTTGGTTACGACACTCCCGGGGGATATTCTTAGGATAACTCTCATTATCTTTACAAATCATTATGAAGGGTTTATGAGTATATACTTCCTCAAAGAAAACATATTTATGATTATGGATTATATCCATAGATAGTTCAATTTATGTTTAGTGTTTTATAAGTATGGGATTATGTATTTTGATTCATAAACTGATCTAGTTTATGACATTGTTTAGAAATGGCGCCTAGTGGAAGAAATGGAAACCGTATCAATGCACGCACTCCATGTAGGGATTGCCCTCCTGCTCAAGATAATTATAGTGGGGCTGGTGATGCAACTGGTGCTGATCAGCTAATCACCGTACTGGGACAACTTACTCAGGTTATGAATAATAACCTTACCCGTATGGAGCACCCTGATCCGCAGCGTGGATGATCAATGTTAGATCGATTCATGAGGCAACAACCACCAACGTTCAATGGGAGTACAAATCCCTTAGTAGCTGAGCAATGGATATTTTCCCTAGAGAAAATATTTCAGGCTTTGGGGAGTAGTGAAAGGGAAAAAGTTACCATGGCAGTTTACCGCCTCACTGGAGATGCTGATCAATGGTGGTCATTGATTCAAAACATGAAGGAAGATGACAAAGTATCAAACATGGAATGGAGGGAGTTCAAAGATCTGTTTTTAGAAAAATACTTTCCTCGCGACCATCGAGCAGATATGGAAAGGCAATTTCTGAGTCTGAGACAAAAGGAGGATGATAATGTCACAAAGTATGAGGCTAACTTTACAAGGTTAGCGAGGTATGCTGGAGATTATATTCGCAACCCAAGAAGTAAGATTGATCGTTTCTTTGATGGGTTAAAACCATTTCTCCGTCGAGCATTAGTCTCACAATCCTTTTCATCGTACGAAGACATTGTCTCATGTGCTATCAAGACCGAAAAGGAATTCTCTAAGTCTTATGACTTTAAAGCAAAGCAAGAGAAGAAGAGACCTTCTGATCAATCTGGGAATGGAAATAAGGGGAAGAAAGGAAAGGTTGAATATCCATCATGTGTTAAATGTGGGAAGAAACACCCCGGTACTTGCTTGAAGGGAATGGGAGTATGTTACAAGTGTGGTGAAAAAGGCCACCAAGCTCATGATTGCAAGGGGAAGAAGGAAGCTACCAACGTTCAGTGCTACAATTGCAGGGAGATGGGGCATTATGCAAATGCATGCCCTAAGCGTCAGGAGAACTTACCTCAGAAAAGGCCAAGGGATCAAGGCCAGGCTTATGCTATCACTACTGCAGAGGTAGAAGCTCCAAAAGACGTGGTGGCAGGTAATTTAATGGTTTCCTCAAGTTTAGCAAATGCATTATATGATTCTGGATCATCGCATTGTTTCATATCTTCCCAGTTTGCTAAGAAAATTAGATATTTCAAATTTGATTTAATAAGGGAGTTGTCAGTTAAAACTCCTAAGGGAAGTATCGTTGCAACAAAGTTTTGTGAATCAGTCCCCATTAGAGCACATAAATTTTCTTTATCTGCTGATTTCATCGTCATACCTATGATTGAGTTTGATATAATCCTCGGTATGGACTGGCTTTCGGACTATGATGCGAAGATTTATTGTAAGAAGAAAGAGGTTACGATTCTTGATGATAATGATAAGGAACACCTTATTTTTAGAGCAGAATCATCACCACATAATTCTTATTTAAATCCACCCCCAGTAGTTCAACTTAATTCAATTATCGGGGAGGAAGAGAATGAAATAACTGTCGGTGAGAAAAGGAATGTTCAAATAGAGGATGTACCTATTGTGAAAGAATTTTTAGATGTATTTCCGGAAGATTTACCTGGACATCCTCCAGAACGAGAAGTTGAGTTTTCTATTGATTTGATTCCTGGATCAAGGCCTATATCGAAGACCCCTTATAGAATGGCCACTGTAGAGCTAGTCGAACTAAAGAAACAACTAGAGGAATTGAGTAATAAGGGATTTATTCGCCCTAGTGTTTCTCCATGGGGAGCCCCTGTTCTTTTTGTTAAAAAGAAATATGGATCTATGAGGTTATGTATCGACTACAGGGAGATCAATGCTATAACAATAAAGAACAAGTATCCCCTACCTCGTATTGATGATTTATTTGACCAACTGCATGGAGCTCAATACTTTTCAAAGATTGACCTTCGATCTGGATACCATCAGTTGTGTGTGAAGAAGGAAGACATTCCGAAAACAGCATTTCGAACCAGGTATGGGCATTACGAGTTTACTGTAATGCCGTTTGGATTGACTAATGCACCATCTGTATTCATGGATCTGATGAATAGAGTTTTCAAGGAGTATCTCGATGAATTTGTGGTAGTATTTATTGATGATATATTGGTATACTCCAAAACCTACAAAGATCATGAAAATCACTTGTGCATTATCTTGAAGACTCTGAGGAGGCATGAATTATATGGAAAGTTTAGCAAGTGTGAATTCTGGCTTCAGGAGATTTCTTTTCTTGGCCATATTGTCTCTAAAGATGGAATCTCTGTTGATCCTTCTAAGACCAAGGCAATCCAAGAATGGCCAGCACCTACGAGTATAACTGAGGTACGTAGTTTTATTGGTTTGGCAGGTTATTATCGACGTTTCGTCCAGAATTTTGCCCGATTGGCTAACCCATTAACGAAGCTCACACGTAAAGGGGTTAAATTTGTTTGGACAAAAGAGTGTGAAGAATGTTTTGAAGAACTGAAGAGAAGATTAGTCAATGCTCCTATATTGACTCTACCATCGGGGAATGATGGGTTCGTTATTTATAGTGATGCATCAAAGAAAGGACTTGGCTGTGTCCTTATGCAGAATGATAGAGTTATTGCCTATGCATCACGACAGTTGAAAATTCATGAACAAAACTATCCTACTCATGATCTCGAGTTAGCAGCAGTGATCTTTGCTTTGAAAATATGGAGGCACTACCTCTATGGTGAAAAATGTGAGATTTATACTGATCACAAGAGTTTGAAGTATATTTTCTCACAAAAAGAACTCAACATGAGGCAAAGGAGATGGCTTGAATTACTCAAGGATTATGATTGTACGATACACTACTACCCAGGGAAGGCAAACAAGGTGGCAGATGCTTTGAGTAGAAAAGACCATGGAGTTTTGAACAATATGAGAATTGAAAGGGATCCAATTTTCATGGAGCTAGTGAAGATGGACATGGGAATAACCAGGGAAGGTGAAACATCAATGCTTTTTCAAATGGTTGCCAAACCATATTTACTAGAAAGGATTAAGAGTTCTCAGACTGATGATGAAGAATTCCAAAAGAAGATTAAAGCTGTGAATGATGGGAGATTGAGAGACTTTGCGTATGAAGGTGGAATTTTGAAATTCGGGAAGAGACTTTGTGTTCCCAATATACCTGACCTAAAAAGGGAATTGCTGGATGATGCTCATAGTTCCAATTTCTCTATACACCCTGGGAGCACCAAAATGTATAGAGATTTGAAGGAACATTTTTGGTGGGACAACATGAAGAGGGAGATTGCTGATTTTGTGTCAAGATGTATGGTTTGTCAACAAGTGAAAGCTGGAAGGCAACAGCCTGGAGGAGTCATGCAACCTCTTCCCATACCGGAGTGGAAATGGGACAATATTACAATGGACTTTGTCATGGGGCTACCAAAGACTCCTAGAAGGAACGATGCAATATGGGTTATTGTTGATCGTCTTACCAAGTCAGCACATTTTCTTGCTATAAGAGAAGAGCTACCCCTGGAACGTCTAGCAAGACTATACATTAATGAAGTTGTGAGACTTCATGGAGTACCCCTATCGATTGTTTCTGATCGTGACCCCCGTTTTACTTCAAGATTTTGGAAAAGTCTTCAGAAATCCCTGGATACTGAACTTCATTTGAGCACTGCTTACCACCCTCAGACAGACGGACAATCAGAACGGACTATTCAAACCTTAGAAGACATGTTGAGATCTTGCTCACTTGACTTTCAGGGTATGTGGGATCAATATTTACCTCTGGTAGAATTTTCCTATAACAATAGCTTCCATTCGAGTATTCAGATGGCACCATATGAAGCGTTATACGGAAAGAGATGTCGTACACCAACCTGTTGGGATGACGTCGGTGAAAGAAAACTTGTAGGTCCAGAACTGGTGGAGGAAACGATGGAAAAGGTAAAGGTAATCCAAAATCACATCAAAGCAGCTCAAAGTAGGCAGAAGAGCTATGCCGATAATCGAAGGAAGGATTTGGAATTTAAAGTCGGTGATCATGTTTTCTTGAAGGTATCTCCGTGGAAGGGAGTCATACGTTTTGGTAAGAAAGGCAAATTGAGTCCCAGGTACATCGGACCTTTCGAAATTCTAGAACGAATTGGGGTTGTAGCTTACCGATTGGCAATGCCGCCAAGTCTCTCCAAAGTTCACGATGTGTTCCACGTATCTCTGTTGAGAAAATGCATGCCTGACCCAATGCATGTACTCACCTATGAGGAATTAGAACTGGAACCCGATCTGTCTTATTGCGAAGAGCCCGTCAGGATTCTTGATACGAGAGAACAAGTGCTGAGAAACCGGACGACGCGTCTGGTAAAAGTTTTGTGGAGGAATCATAAGATGGAAGAGGCAACGTGGGAACCCGAGGAACTTATGATGAAGAACCACCCGAGTCTTTTTATGCAGTAATACCCTAGAAATTGCGAGGACGCAATTATTTGAAGGAGGGGAGAATGTAACACCCCAAGCTTCTACGGTACGTTTCCCTTCGAATAATGCGATAGCGTGTGTTGTACGCAACCTCGAGTTCTAACACACACCACAACTAATTAAACTAGCCTTTGTAAATAGTAATACCTACTTTTTGAAATCATATATATTTTATATTTCAAAATGGACTTCATTTTTGGATTCGGAATATCGAAATTATCCTAGGGTGAAATTTTGGTACTTTTCGGATAACTTTTATATTTTGATGAATAGTGAAAATTACTAAATTTTAATTAAAAACAACTTTTTTAATCAAAATAATTAATAGTGATAAATTATGAATTTTAGTAGTTTTAAAGTATATTTAGAATATATTTTTACCATTTAATATAATGTTGGTCATTGGACATAATTTTACAATTAAACCGAACATAAACAAGTGTCAATCTTTTGATAGTTATTATCTCTTAAAAACACGCTTTTTGTTTTGACAGCGGGAATTAATTTTAAATTAATTTCTGCCACTTCTGTGTTTTGAATTTAGAAAAATGGATTCCATATTTGGAATCAGGATGTTCAAATTGTGTAAATAGGTAACTTTTATTTTTAGACATTTTGAATAATTACTGCGGTAAATATTTTATTTACCATGGTTAAGGGTAAATCCGGTAAATAAGGGTTAAAAAAATAATATTATAATAATACTAAATTACCCTAAAACGTGTCTTAACCCTATTGGTTGATACATAGTCGACCATGGGCATCTTTGGGTCAATTTTGGGACTCCATTGATCCACTTGTAAGTGATAATGACACTTTATTTTAATTAAGTTAAAATGAATACAAAAATGGCATAAGCTTACATCTTTTTGAAGAACAATTTTTACATAGGGTTATACATGTTGGATTTTCGATTATAAATATTCATTAGAAAGCTAAACAGATTTCCTACATAATGATATTTTATTTATAATTTTTAGACACTAAATAAGTTATTTTATTTATGACACAATGATGATGCAGTAATTACTATAATAGTGAAAATTTAAAATAATTGATATTATAAATACCCAAATAAATATAATATGAAACTTTTAATGAATTAAACTAATTTTCTAGGCTAATATGATATATTAGTATTGATTTAATGGACATTTTTCGAAGTAATAAATCTGTTATGAGTTTCACAAAAATCAACTATAGAATAGTGTCAAAATTGACAGAAAAGAGTTCTTAAAACAAATATTATATTATTAATTGATATTAAATTTCTAAAAATCTAAGGTTCGTCCAAGAGACTTATATTATGATAGGTTAATCATTAATGGACCACTTGGGGGTCTCTTGGATGTATATAGTATGTTTATTAACCATAATATATAAAAATACAAAGAGACATTGTAAAAGTGAAACTAATTAACTTAGAGTTAATATTTAAAGATAAGGTTAATATAAGTACCCAAACCTGTCTAAATTCTATTGAATGAGTTGTTTTCGACCTATCCCCACCTCATCCTTTGAATAGTCAACTTTGGAGCCTTTATAAACCGAATATGAATTTATTATAAATTAATATTTCTAGCTTTTCCAAAGGTGCCCCTCACCTCTCTTATAAAAGGGCACTCCTCCTTCTCATTTCTTCACACCTTCAGAGCCTTTTGGTTCGGCCAAACTCTGCCCAAATAATCTCCCAACATCCCTCAATACAACCTAGAGGCCTTAGTTTGATCATAAAGCCAACCTAAGGAGCCCTTTTGATTAAATCAAAAGGAAGAACCCGAAGAAGAGGTAATGATTTCACCACCCTTTTCTAAGTTCATTTCTTCTTCCACTTCTTCTTCCTTTGTTCTTACCATTCTAAAATAATAACTCCAGTATCTCACATATACTGTGATGTTATTATAAGTATGGTACAACCATATTAAGTATTCTATCCACCCTTTGAATAACATGTCACCATACGTGCGTACGTACGGCTTACCGTCTCCACGTTGTGGTGTAATTGTTATTCAATATAATATTATTTGGATGGGTATAATAATGATGTGTAACTCATGTAAATAATAAATATAACATGTTAATGATTCTGTATATATGATATACCATTCATTTATATATTATTTTAATATCAAAATAATGATATTGTCGCTCGTGCGTACGTACGGACTACCGTCTCCACGAACGCGATGAGATTCATTCTCCATCGTATCCATTCAAGTATAATTATCATTTTATGATTAAAAAATGATTTTTAAGGACTTGATATCATTCTGGATATGAATAAGATACAACAAACATGGCTTATGTAACAAAACATATAAAAGAAAATGAGTAAGTTAACACCCGAAACGATGATAATTCTAAGATATTATTAATAAATAAATGTTAAAAGATCATATATGATATCATATTAATATATATGATTCTTGTATAATTTAATAACAATTATTTCACCATTATACAGGAGGTTAACCTACCCCAACCAAGGAAAAGTACAAGGTAAGGGTTATTTCACAATCTCTTCATTATCCGAGGTTGTTTATACGTAATAATCTACTGGGATATCTTTATCATCCACATCCATGTTTCTTAAAAATGTATTTAAAAACATTTTTACTACTTACTAAAATATGAGTTAAAGTCATTTATACCCTTGTTTGACTTTTTATAAGAGGTTTATAAAGGAATCTTTCCGTCGTTTTCCAAACAAGGTGCTTGTTAACCTTTTCGACAGAATTAAGGTAAGAATGTTTTTTTTAACTTATACGGCGGGTGCGGCTATTTTCCGCCGTTATAAAATCTTCAAAGCTTCCCTTACAAGCTTATAAGAATATTTTCAAAGAAAATGTTTTATTTTATATGGATCTTAAATTATTTCAAAATAAAAGGAGATATTTCTTTAAAAAGAATTTTGATTTCATCTATGTCAACATCCTTTGATGGATTTTAAGATTATTTGAAGTTGATTTATTATGATACAAAACTTCTATATTGTATTGAAGGTTTTGTGATATGTTTGACTGTGGATGTGCTATTTTTATACCATTCATAGTTTATGGTGAAAGTATTGACATTTCGTATGCTAGTTTTAATACGAATGTTTATGTTATGTTTAAACCTTTTCATATGGGAATGCATTGGACTTAATAAGTGACGGGTGGAGCCCGCTATAGCTCCTCGATGCATCGGTAGGTCTCATGAGACAAACTAGTGTCTTGGCACAAGGCCTTGACAAAATCTTATTTGTAGTCTTGGCACGAGGCCTTGGCTATGTGGTTATGATAGTCTGGCATTATGCATTCCAACATTATGAAAGTGGTTATTGATATTGCATGTGATTATTCGATTAGTAGAATATCCATGTGAACAAGTAAATGGCATTATTTCATTTTACTTTTTCCATACTATGTTGAAGTCCAATTTTAAAAGGCTTTTGTTTTAGTAATTCATTGCCTTAAATGTTTATGCTTATTTTGAATGTTCCGCTATATTGTTATCCTTACTGGGCATTTGAGCTCACCCCTTTTTTATGTTTTATTTTTCCCAGGTAGTGAAGAAGTAAATTATGATTGACTTGCAGGGATATTAAGGGTTTATAGTGTGGACGTTGGAAACATTATTTTGTTGTAGTAGTTTTTCATTTTATGATGTAATGTAAAACTTATGAATATATCTAGTGTTTCCAAGGCTACTAAACTAATCGGTCTTTCGGGATTTGATCTTTCTTGTGATCATGCCAATGTTATGTAATAATGCACCGACTCTGGGTAGCTGGGGTCGGGGCGTTACATTTTCCATGGTGAAACTTTGAGAAACACATGATCACCTACCTCAAAAGAGATATCCTTCCTCCTGTTGTCTGCATATCTTTTCTGAATGCTCTAGGCTGTTCTCATGTGTTTCTATATCATTTGAACATTTCTGCCATCTCTTCAACCAATTCTGGTCCCATCAAATTCCTTTCACCTACTTCATCACATAAAGCTGGAGTTTGACACTAGTTCCCATATAATGCCTCAAATGGTTCCATCTATATACTGGAATGAAAATTGTTATTATATGAAATATCAAAAAATGAAATATGTTGGTCCCAACTTCACTCATAATCCATCGAAAAAGCATGTATCATATTCTCCAATGTCTGAATTGATAATTCTAACTACCCATCTTATTGAGGATGAAAATATGTACTAAAATTTAATTCAGTACCCAACGACTTCTAAAAGCCTTTCCAAAAGTTAGAAGTGAACATGGGATCACTATCAGATACAATGGAGAGTGAAACTCAGTGTAACCTGACTATATATTCACGATACAATCGAGATATTTGATCTTGGGAAAAAGTATCTCGTATAGATAGGAAATGAGAAGATTTAGTCAAACGATCAATAATAACCATGATTGCATTATTACCTTGATGTTTCTTCAGTAATCCTACAATGAAGTACAAGGATAAATTCTCACATTTCCACTCTTTCACTCGTAAAGGCTGAAGCATCCCTTTCGGTAACTACATCTCTGCTTTACCCTCTTGACAAGTCAAATACTTCATAGTAAAATTAGAAATATCTCTTTTCATTCCATCCCCCAAGTAATACTCCTATTGACCTCTATAAAACTTAGTAGAGCCGGGATGAAATCCAAATGGAGAACTATGAGCTTCACATAATAACTCTCTCTTCAATTGTGAATCACAAGGCACACAAAATATCTTCTGAAATCTCAAAAAACAATCATTATAAATGTTGAATTCAGGTAACATACCCTTTTAAACCAGCTCTACCTTTTTCTGAAACTCACTACCTTGATTCTGTGCTTGCGTAATTCTCTCTAACAGATAATATTTCACAGATACTTAAACAAAATAGAAGAATTTCCTGCAACAACAACTTCCAAGCCAAAATTCATCAAACACATAACCGAAGGATCATGTTACAAATGTAACATGTTTAATTATGCATTACTTTTTCAACTCATATCATCTACCACTATATTTTATTTTCCTGGGTGGTAGTGAATCATGCAATCATAATCCTTGATTAATTCTAGCCATATCTTTTGTCTCATGTTCAATTATTTCTGGGTTAATATATACTTTAAACTTTTGTGATCATTATATATTTCACACTTTACACCATAAAAATGATTCCTCCAAATTTTTAAAATGAAAAAATAGTAGCTAATTTCAAATCAAGTGTAGTGTAATTTATCTCATGAGTTTTCAACTGATGTGAAGTATAAGAAATTACATGATCATTCTGCATTAGGATTCAACCAAGTCCTTTCAATGAAGCATCACTATAGATAATGAACTCACCATTCTTGGGAGGTAGTTCCAATACTAGAGCATTCAACAATGTTCTTTTAAATTCCTTAAAAGAATCATCACATTCTTTTTTCTAGATGAACATAACACCCTTCCGAGTTTGCTTAGTCAACGGGCTGGAAAACCATGAAAACATTTTAACAAACCTTTATTAATATCCTGCCAAATCATGAATACTACGAATCTCTGTTATATTTGTGAGTCTTGGCCATTATTCAACAATCCTTGTTTTTACAGGATCAACAGTTCTTCCATCATTAGAAACAATGTAACAAAAGAAATAAATTTCATGCAACAAAAACTAACACTTACTGAATTTATTATACAATTTCTTTTATTTAATGTATTTCAAAATAATAATGAAATGACATTCATTCTCCTCTTCAATTTTAGAAAACGCCAAGATATCATCAATTAAAACAACCATAATATTATCCAAGAACTCATTGAAAATTCTGTTCATAAGGCCCATGAATACAGCAGGTGAATAGGACAACCCAACAGTCTGAACAAAAAATTCATAATGGCCATATATTGTACAAAACATAGTCTTTGTAAAATCTTCTTCCTTTACCTTCAACTGATGGTACCCCGATCTCAAGTCAATCTTTGAAAAATATGGATCTCCATAGAGTTGATCAATCAAATCATTGATATGAGGAAAAGGATATTTTTTCTTAATAGTGATGTTATTCAATGCTCTATAATCAATGAAAAGTCTCATTGAACCATCAATATTTTTATCAAATAATATAGGAGCACCCCCAGGGTTATGTCCTAGGTCGAATGAGATCTTTCTCTAATAAATCTTGTAATTCCTCCTTCAACTCTAAAAGTTCAATTTGATCCATTGGATAAGGGGGTTTTGAAATTGGATTAGCATCAGGAACTAAGTCAACAGTAAATTCATCTTCCCGGTTTGTTATTATTTTAGGAAACTCATCAACAAAAACATCTGGATACTCATTTACCACTGGCATATAATTAATCTGAATGGTACCTTTTTTGTCAAAAATATGTGCAAGGTAACATTCATTTCCATCTTTTACAAGTTTTTCATCCTTTTGATATATTTTCAATAGTAAGGGTTAAACATTGTACACAAACTGAAAGTCTTTATGAGAAGAAACATCTTTAGATCTATTTTCAATCTTAGTATGGTAAACATATAGTCAATCCATACCCATGATAGCATCAAAATCTACTAGAGCTAAAACAATAAGGTTTGAAAGTAGGTTCTCTTCATGGATAAGGATACAAATATTCTTATAAATTTTGTTCACCACAAAATTTCCCCCATGTGTTTTTACCACAAGTTCAGGAGTCATTTCTTGAGATGAAATTAACAATTTACTAGAAAATTTTCCCGAGATGAACGAATTTGTAGATCCTGAATTAGACAACATATTGGCATAATTTGAAAAAACAAAAAAAGTACCTGATACCACTTCATTTATGGTCCAACATCTGCTGAAGTTGTGGAAAATTATTTCAACACACCTTTCTGATTTTAGTTTGACTAATTCCCATCATTCGAGATCTTTTTCGAAATCTCGTTTGAATAATGACCAATCACATTGCACTTGAAACATTTCACTAACTTTAAATCAAATTTTGTCTTACAATTACCCTGATCTTTTCGAGTGCCATCATGAGCCTTATGTCTGATATTACCATATTAGAAGCAATTTCCAGAATTCAAAATACATTCACCAGCATTATTTTTATAACATTTATCACAAACTGGAAACATATTTTTCTTACTATGAAACCTTTTTGAAGGATTATTCCCTTTCACCTTCGACCTCGGTCTCTTCTTCTATTGGTTTTCATAGAACACGTAATCATCATCAAATTGCACTTCCACCTTCTCAGCACATCGAAGAAGCTTTTCATAACTTTTTAACTCTGAGAAGCTAATGTACATAGATATTTTTGCTTTAATATTGACTAAAAACGATTGATTTTACTATCAAGGTCACAGATAAAATTTGGAGCATACCTTGCCAATCAAGTGAACTTTTCTTCTTAAGCAGCCACTGAGTTGTCCTCTTGCCTCAATTCTAGGAATTTTTTTCCATCATAAGTCAAACAACCATAGGAAGATATTTATAAAGAAACATACATTTGAATTTATCCCAGTTAAGAGCATCAATCTCATCAGCGTCACTAACATTTTTAATCCAGTTCTTTAATCAACCCTTCAGATAGCACATGGTTACATGATCCTTTGAATTATGGGGGATGTTGCCTCATTAAATGTTCCAACACTGACATGTTTGTAGAGACCCGAAGCCTGACGTACATTGAAATTACATTACTTTTGCGGAATACTTAGTACATAAAAAAAACACACACTAAAGGATCGTAATAGTTTAGTGTCTTTGGAAACTCGGAACGTAATCTTCTAATCGTGGTGAAAGATCTTCAAAATCTCCCATAAAGATCTTCTTTTTTTTACCTAAAACCTTTCTTTATATCCTGGGGAAAAGAAAACATAAAAGGGTGAGCTCAAATGCTCAGTAAGGGTAAACAAAATAAATATCAATCACATCATAATCATAAGAACATAACATTTTGTAAATCATAACCTGCAAAAGAGAGCATAATTTCATAATCAAGGGATAAATCATGGTAGTGAAAAAGTAATCCCAATAATCATAACTTAAAACATGAAACTTTTTGGCATACACACATAATCATAGAGAATCATTTCTTGTTAGTCAAGACTAATTGCCAAGACTATCTTAGTGGACAAAGTCCCTTTCTGAATCGAGTAATCCTCGTTTCAGTCCTGTTTCACAGAACCGGTATAACCTACCGTTCCAGCCCTGTCTATCTCATGAGATATAAAATCTTTACCCAATGCATTGGAGGGAGATATAGGTCCCACCCATCTTATAATGAATCCTTTCTTTTGTGTGCCACATAATCATAAACCATACATCATAGTGTAACCCATGTAATAAAAATGGAATTCTTAAACAACATGACATCATAAAACAATTCATATAAGATAAAGGAATTCATAATAATATTTCCCTCACAACATAATAAAATCAATGTAATAATAGGGATAAAAACAGAACCCATTATTATCGTAGATGGAAAATAATTTTGATAAAACACTTGAACTTCATTCTTGAGGAAAATATCCTTTATTCTTCAAAAATACTTTTCCATTCTTAACATGTCATACAATTTTAAACTAAAAGAAGTTGATTAAAAATAAACTTGAATACTTGTAAAGGAAACTTCTTGGAAATATTTTTTTAGAAATCCATTCATGCCGTATAAGTTAAAAAAAACATTCTTCGTACTTTTGTCGGAAAAGTCAAAAAGTACCTCGTACAAAAAACGACAAAAGATTCCTTTCATTTCTTTTACTAAAAACTCACCGAAGTGTAAAAATGGATTTAAAAAATTGTAGGTGGATGGAAATAATATTACATATTTATGAAACATGGATGTGGATGATAAAATACACCCCAGTAAATACTTACTAATAAACAATCTCGGATAAAAATGAGATTGTGATATTTTCCTTACCTTAGGTCTGATTTGATTCGTAAGTGTCCGAACCTCCTGTATAATGCTTTAAATAATGTCATTTACTTATTACAGAATCATATTCATTGTTATGATATCATATATGGTTCACTTATGACATTATATTACCCGTTCTTTTGTAAATTCCATTTTAAAGAAGCGTTTTGGGTAAAATCGTTTCATTTATCGTAGGTGTTCTGACTTGTTGTTCTTGACATTATTATTACTTATATCATGATTTACTTACTTCCAGAATATAAAATATGATTTATATATCATATATATTCAGTATATATATATATATATAATAGATAGATAAATGAAATGAAAAACACCGTTCATGGAGACGGTAGTCCGTACGTACGCATGAACGTTGTTTTCCTTTCCTTATTGTATTGAATGGAAGTAAGTAGATGACATACATATACATAAATCCAGTTGCTTTATAATGTCATATATTTCATTATTATTTCTTATATATTCTTTATAATCATTCTTTAATGGTTAACATGGAGAATGAATCTCATCGCGTCGTGGAGACGGTAGTCCGTACGTACGCACGAGCGATGATATCATTTCCATAAATATTGAATTGAATTGGAGTGGATTATACAATATATCAGAATAAATATGATGTTTTAATAACTATTTATAGTTATTCTTTACACCATTATACCCATCCATGTAAGGTGGTGGTGGAAAATAGATTACACCACGGCGTGGAGACGGTATTCCGTACGTACGCACGCGCGGTGATTTCTTTTTCCGTAGGATGGATAGATGGTGAAATAGGGTTGTTTCATACTTATAATAACATATCAGTATATGAGTGATACTGATGTTATTACTTCATAATGAAACAACCTAAGAAGAAGAAGTGGAAGAAGAAATAAAGATGAAAGAATTGGTAACGGTAATTACCTCTTCTTTGAAGCGCCTTTTGGAGACCTCCTCTTAGGGAACTAAAATTGGTCTTTTAGGAAGGACAGAACCTCTAGGATGTTTCTAGGGAAGTGAAGAAGATATTTTGGCAGAGTTTGGCCGAGATTGAGTGCTCAAATTGGTGTGATGAGGAGGGGGAGGAGATGTCCTTTTATAAGGGAGGAGAGGGGCACCTTAGGAATATCTCAAAATATTATTTTATATTAAAGTCAAAATCGGTTTATAATGGTTCCAAAGGGTCTTATTTCGAAGATAAAGTAGGGAAGGGTCGAAATCCTATCAACCAATAGGATTTAGACAAGTTTAGGGTATTATTTTAACCTTATCAATTAGATTTAACTCTAAGTTAAATAATTTAACTTCTACCATGTCATTTTGTTTTCTTTCAATATATGGTTAATAAACTTACTATAACATGCCAAACGAACCCAAAATTGTTTATTATTAATATATATATCCTTATCTAAGTCATTTGGCCGAACCTTAGATTTTTAGGAATAAAATAACAATTAATAATATAATATTTGATTTAAAAACTATTTTGTGTCAATTTTGACACTATTTGATATATGATTTTTGTGAAAGTCATAACAGAATTATATGTTCGAAAAAAGTTGGTTAAATCAACACTAATATATCATAGTAACCTAGAAAATTAGTGTAATTCATAAAAAGTCTCAAATTACATTTATTTTGGTGTTTATAACATCAATTATGTCAATATTTCATTAACAAGATAATTACTGCATCATCTTTTTGTCATTAATAAATTAAATTATTTGATTTCTAAAAATTACAAATAAAATATCATCATGTAGTAAATCTTTTTAGCTTTCCAATGAATATTTACAATCGAATTTATCTTATGTATACCCCCATATTAAAAATGATTTACTTATTAAACTTTGATTTTAACTATTTTAACCCTTCTTTAAATAAATTAATAATAAATGTCCTAATCTAATCCAAGTGGGCCAAATGGTCATATTTTATTCCTAAGTTTGTTTTTGGTCGAATTACACTTGTCCAATAGAATTTGGACATGTGTTAGGGTAATATTAATATCATATTTACCCTTAGTTACCCTATTTACTATTAACCGCGGTAAAAAAAGTAAAAAGTTACTATTCACCAAAAATTATTTTCATCTCATTGAACCACATTTTACTTACTGACATCAACCGTGTCTCTTGGATTTTTGAAATTCCATTCACAGAAGCGGTAAAATTAAGTTTTATGAAAAATTCAGTTTTTTAACTACCAATTAGTAGTTTCACTATTCATCAAAAATTGATGTTTTTCAGAACAGTGCCAAAATTTCATCCCAAGATATATTTCATATTCCAAATTCAAAAATGAAGTCTATTTTACCAAATTCATTACATAAAAGTTGCATTAATTAATTTTATAATTAAATCCCGCTATTAAAACAAATAGCGTGTTTTTAAGAAACAATATCTATCAAAAGATTGACACTTGTTTATGTCTGGTTTAAATGTGAAATTACGTCCAATGACCAACATTGTATTAAATTGTAAAAATATATTCTAAATATACTTTAAAACCACTCAAATTAATGATTTATCACTATTAATTATTTCGATTAAAAAAGTTGTTTTTAATTATAATTTAGTAATTTTCACTATTCATCAGAATATGAAAGTTATCCGAAATGTACCAAAATTTCACCTTAGGGTAAATTTGATATTCTGAGTCCAAAAATGAAGTTCATTTTGAAAAATAAAATTTATAAAATTTCAAAAAGTGGTTATTACTATTCATAACGGCTAGTTTTAATAGCATATTGTTATTTAGTGAAACTCGGTATTGCGTACGACGAAAGCTATCGAGGAAGGTCGCGATTGCGTGTAAAGCAAGCCAAGCAAGTGTTGTGTAGAAAAAGATTCCTTTGATGATTTATATAACATAAAAGTCTCGGGTGTTACATTCTACCCCCCTTAAAAAGAATTTCGCCCTCGAAATTCGTCACTTTGCAACAAACAGATGAGGATACTTCTCCCTCATCATATCCTCAAGCTCCCAAGTAGCTTATTCAAGTTGGTGGTTCCTCCATAAAACATTCACCAATCGAGTGGTCTTGTTTCGTAGAACTTTTTCTCTACGATCCAGAATCTCTATCGGCTGTTCTTCATAAGAAAGATCTTGCTCCAGCGGTACAACTTCTGAGCTGAGTACATGTGAAGGATCAGGTATGTACTTTCTCAGGAGAGATACATGGAACACATCGTGAACTTGAGAGAGATTCGGTGGAAGCGCCAATCGGTAAGCTACCTTCCCAACACGATCCAGTATTTCGAAAGGACCGATATATCTAGGGCTCAACTTCCCCTTCTTTCCAAATCTCATAACCCTCTTCCAGGGAGATATTCGTAAGAACACTTTATAACCCACTTCAAACTCTAGGTCTTTTCTTCGATTGTCGGCATAACTTTTCTGCCGACTCTGAGCTGCTCTTATGTGTTGTTGAATAGATCTGACCTTTTTTGCCATTTCATCAACGAGATCAGGTCCTAATAGCTTTCATTCCCCAACTTCATCCCAGCAAGTTGGAGTCCTGCATTTCTTTCCATAGAGAGCTTCATAAGGAGCCATCTGAATACTGGAGTGAAAGCTATTATTATAAGAAAATTCCACCAAAGGTAGGTGTTGATCCCAACCTCCTTTGAAATCCATAGAGCAAGTTCTCAACATATCTTCTAGGGTTTGAATTGTCCTCTCAGACTGACCGTCTGTCTGGGGATGATAAGCAGTGCTGAAACTCAACTCTGTATCCAGAGTATGCTGAAGACTTCACCAGAACTTCGAGGTAAATCTCGGATCCCGATCAGATATAATAGAAAGTGGTACTCCATGCAATCTTACCACTTCCTTTACATATATCTTGGCAAGCTGATCTAGAGAGAAATCCTCTCTAATAGGAATGAAGTGTGCAGACTTTGTAAGACGATCAACTATGACCCAGATAGCATTATTTCCTTTGGATGTTTTAGGAAGTCCTGTGACAAAGTCCATAGTGATGTTTTCCCATTTCCATTCGGGTATGGGTAATGGTTGTTAAATCCCCTTAGACTTCTGTCTCTCAGCTTTAACTTGTTGACAAACCAAGCATCGAGAGACATATTCAGCAACATCTCTTTTCATGCCATCCCACCAGAAGTACTCTTTCAGGTCCCTATACATCTTCGTGCTTCCAGGATGAATAGAGAATGAAGAACTATGAGCCTCCTCCAGCAGCTCTTTCTTTAATTCGGTGATGGGAGGAACACAAACCCGATTCCTGAACTTTATTATCCCATCACAATCAAGGTTGAATTCAGGAACATTTCTCACCTTCTTTTGTAACTCGACATCTTCTTTCTGTGCCTCTTTAATCTTCACATGTATAGATGGTTGAACATTCATTTGAGAAATATAAGATTTTTCCCCTTCCATTATAATTCCAAGATCCATCCTTTGTAAATCCATAAATATTGGATCTTTTGTGATCCTCATCATGGATAAACTAGCATAGTCTTGTCGACTTAATGCATCTGCCACCTTGTTTGCTTTCCCAGGGTGGTAATGGATTGAGCAGTCATAATCCTTAATCAGCTCCAACCATCTTCTTTGACGCATATTCAACTCCTTTTGTGTGAAAATATACTTTAAACTTTTATGATCAGTATAAATATCACAACTTTCACCATAAAGGTAATGTCTCCAAATCTTTAATGCAAAGATTACCGCAGCCAACTCCAAATAATGTGTTGGGTAATTTTGCTCATGGATTTTCAACTGTCATGAGGCATAAGCTATCACCATATCATTTTGCATAAGAACACACCCCAATCCCTTCTTGGATGCATCACTGTAGATCACAAACCATTCTCCACTACAAGGCAGTGTGAGCACAGGTGCACTGGATAACCTTCTTTTCAACTCCTTGAAATTCTCTTCACATTCCTCTGTCCAGACAAACTTAACTCCCTTCCGAGTCAACTTGGTGATTGGATTAGATAATCATGAAAAATCTTTTACAAATCATCGATAATATCCAGCCAAACCAAGAAAACTTCGGATCTCAGTTACTGTTGTTGGTCTTGACCATCTTTCGATAACCTCTGTTTTTGCTGGATCCACAGATATCCCCTCTTTTGAGATTATATGACCCAAAAATGCAACTTTTTGAAGCCAAAATTCACACTTGGTAAATTTGGCATAAATCTTCTCCTTTCTCAGGGTCTTCAATATAATTCTCAAGTGATCTTCATGCTCTTCCTTGCTCTTTGAATAGACAAGAATATCGTCTATAAAGACTACCTCAAATTGATCAAGATAGTCTCTAAGGACTCTATTCATTAGATCCATGAAGATAAAAGGGGCATTAGTAAGACCAAATGGCATCACTATAAATTCATAGTGTCCATACCTTGTACGGAAAGCCGTCTTTGGTATATCCTCCCTTTTGACCCTTAATTGATGATACCCTGAACGAAGATCAATCTTGGAAACGTATTGAGCTCCGCGTAGTTGGTCAAATAAGTCATCAATGCGTGGGAGAGGATATTTGTTCTTGATAGTGATCTTGTTAAGTTCTCGATAATCAATGCAAAGTCTCATTGATCCATTTTTCTTCTTAACAAATAGAACAGGTGCTCCCCAAGGTGACGCACTAGGGCATATGAATCACTTATCAAGATTCTCTTGCAGTTGCTTCTTCAATTCCTGCAACTCAATTGGGGCCATTCTATAAGGTGTCTTTGAAATAGGCAAAGCACCCGGTACAAGTTCTATTGAAAACTCAACTTCACGATTTGGTGGAAGACCCGACAATTCCTCCGGAAAGACATCATCAAACTCATGTACAATGGGCATATTCTTAATCGTGAGTTTCTCACCAACCATTTGAGATAAATAACCTTCATTTAGTGGAATCAATACCCATAAGATGGAAGAAATTTCCACTGGAAGGTTATGTTCATCCTTGCATTGATAGACGATTGTAGATTGATCTGGAATATGAAATGTGACTTCCCTTCTTTGGCAATCGATATGAGCTCCATGTAGAGAAAGCCAATCCATGCCAAGAATCACATCAAATTCCACTAAAGGAAGGATCACAAGATTTACAGGAAGCACTTTCCCACAAACTTCGATCGGAGAAGAATTATAAACTTTTGATGCGATTGATGTGCCATTAGGTGTTGTCACTGCTAACTCAACATCTAATTGTTGAGGTAATACGGTGATACCCTTAGAAAAGTCTTCAGAAATAAAAGAGTGGGTGGATCCAGAATCAAATAAAACATTTGCTACTTTAGAGTGGATGGTAAGTGTACCTTTCACCACATCGTTATTGTACTCCACATCGCTGATAGAAATTGCATGTGACTTTCCTTTGTCTTTAGCCTTAAGATTTTGTTGACGTCGACCATCATCATCAACCCTTGGATTTGGGCATTGATTGGCATAATGCCCCATCTCCTTGCACTTGAAACATTGAAGTGTATTAGGTTCATTCTGTGTATCCCTTACTTTGTTTGCGTCATTAGACATCTTCTTCCCATTATCACGGCATTCAAATGCCCGATGACCATCCTTTCCACATTTAAAACATTTACTTGTCCCTTTAAGACAACTCCCTCCATGTTTCTTTCCACACATTGAGCATAAGGGAAAGTTCATCTTCTTTTCAGTGTGCTCTTTAGAGTTTCCTTTGAATTCCATCTTCCTCTTCTTATCAAACCCATGTGACTGATGGGTTACTCCAATCTCCATCTCGACTTTGAGAGCACATCGAACGATTTCCTCGTAGCTATTGAAGTCCCTTATGGCTAACGCCCTTCGAAGACTTGGTTTTATGCAACTAAAGAATCGATCGATCTTACTCTCAGGTTGGATAATAATACCAGAAGCGTACCTTGCAAGTCTTGTAAAATTTGCTTCATAGGTACTAACAGATTCATCATCCCTTTGCTTCAGTTCAAGGAACTCTTTCTCCATCTTTGTTCGGAGAATACGAGGGAAGTACTTATTGAAAAATAAGTTCTTGAACTCGTCCCATTCCATAGACTCAATTTCATCCCCTTTCCTCATATTCTTAATAAGATTCCACCATTGATCAGCATCTCCTTCCAAACGATACACTGCTAGGATGACTTTATCATGTTCAGAACATTGAAGAACTGAAAATATCTTTTCAGTTGTACTAATCCATTGTTCAGCAACTAATGGATCAGTAGACCCACTGAAAGAAGGTGGATGCTGCCTCATGAAGGATTCAACAGAATGTTGCTCCTTCCTTTGCTCGTTTGGAAGTCCTGCATGATTCATAGCTTGAGAAAGTTGTGTGAGCATGGCTACAAGATTTTGCATTCCAGCTCCCATATCGTTTGGTTGCTCAGGGGGACAATCATTGCATTGCCCATCGCATTCCGCATTAACACGGTTCCTTCGGGTTCCAGCCATTGACTAAAACCAAGAAGAATAGTGTGAGCAACACTAATTATAATAGGAAAACCACATAATTCAAGAATAAAATTTTCATGCTTAAGGTCTTATCCTAGGTTATTCAAGGACATTTCTAAAACACTAAGATTGTGTTCTTTGCTTAGACTTATCCTTAGGGTTCTTACTAAGGCTTTCACATCCTAGTTTCCAAAGGTTGACTATACCTTTCCTCTGATACCAACTATAGAGACCCGAAGCCTGACGTACATTGACATTACATTACTTTTGCGGAATACTTAGTACATAACAAAAACACACACTAAAGGATCGTAATAGTTTAGTGTCTTTGGAAACTCGTAACGTAATCTTCTAATCGTGGTGAAAGATCTTCAAAATCTCCCATAAAGATCTTCTTTTTTTTTACCTAAAACCTTTCTTTATATCCTGGGGAAAAGAAAACATAAAAGGGTGAGCTCAAATGCTCAGTAAGGGTAAACAAAATAAATATCAATCACATCATAATCATAAGAACATAACATTTTGGAAATCATAACCTGCAAAAGAGAGCATAATTTCATAATCATGGGATAAATCATGGTAGTGAAAATGTAATCCAAATAATCATAACTTAAAACATGAAACTTTGTGGCATACACACATAATCATAGAGAATCATTTCTTGTTAGTCAAGACTAATTGCCAAAACTATCTTAGTGGACAAAGTCCCTTTCTGAATCGAGTAATCCTCGTTTCAGTCCTGTTTCACTGAACCGGTATAACCTACCGTTCCAGCCCTGTCTATCTCATGAGATATAAAATCTTTACCCAATGCATTGGAGGGAGATATAGGTCCCACCCATCTTATAATGAATCCTTTCTTATGTGTTCCACATAATCATAAACCATACATCATAGTGTAACCCATGTAATAAAAATGGAATTCTTAAACAACATGACATCATAAAACAATTCAAATAAGATAACGGAATTCATAAAAATATTTCCATCACAACATAATAAAATCAATGTAATAATAGGGATAAAAACAGAACCCATTATTATCTTAGATGGAAAATAATTTTGATAAAACACTTGAACTTCATTCTTGAGGAAAATATCCTTTATACTTCAAAAATACTTTTCCTTTCTTAACATGTCATACAATTTTAAACTAAAAGAAGTTGATTAAAAATAAACTTGAATACTTGTAAAGGAAACTTCTTGGAAATAATGTTTTAGAAATCCATTCATGCCGTATAAGTTAAAAAAACATTCTTCGTACTTTTGTCGGAAAAGTCAAAAAGTACCTCGTACGAAAAACGACAAAAGATTCCTTTCATTTCTTTTACTAAAAACTCACCGAAGGGTAAAAATGGATTTAAAAAATTGTAGGTGGATGGAAATAATATTACATATTTATGAAACATGGATGTGGATGATAAAATACACCCCAGTAAATACTTACTAATAAACAATCTCGGATAAAAATGAGATTGTGATATTTTCCTTACCTTAGGTCCGATTTGCTTCGTAAGTGTCCGAACCTCCTGTATAATGATTTAAATAATGTCATTTACTTATTAAAGAATCATATTCATTGTTATGATATCATATATGGTTCACTTATGACATTATATTACCCGTTCTTTTGTAAATTCCATGTTAAAGAAGCGTTTTGGGTAAAATCGTTTCATTTATCGTAGGTGTTCTGACTTGTTGTTATTGACATTATTATTACTTATATAATGATTTACTTACTTCCAGAATATAAAATATTATTTATATATCATATATATTCAGTATATATATATATATATATATATATATAATAGATAGATAAATGAAATGAAAAACACCGTTCATGGAGACGGTAGTCCGTACGTACGCATGAACGCTGTTTTCCTTTCCTTATTGTCTTGAATGGAAGTAAGTAGATGACATACATATACATAAATCTAGTAGCTTTATAATGTCATATATTTCATTATTATTTCTTATATATACTTTATAATCATTCTTTAATGGTTAACATGGAGAATGAATCTCATCGCGTCGTGGAGACGGTAGTCCGTACGTACGCACGAGCGATGATATCATTTCCATAAATATTGAATTGAATTGGAGTGGATTATACAATATATCAGAATCAATATGATTTTGTAATAACTATTTATAGTTATTCATTACACCATTATACCCATCCATGTAAGGTGGTGGTGGAAAATAGATTACACCACGGTGTGGAGACGGTATTCCGTACGTACGCACGCGCGGTGATTTCTTTTTCCGTAGGATGGATAGATGGTGAAATAGGTTTGTTTCATACTTATAATAACATATCAGTATATGAGTGATACTGATGTTATTACTTCATAATGAAACAACCTAAGAAGAAGAAGTGGAAGAAGAAATAAAGATGAAAGAATTGGTAACGGTAATTACCTCTTCTTTGAAGCGCCTTTTGGAGACCTCCTCTTAGGGAACTAAAATTGGTCTTTTAGGAAGGCCAGAACCTCTAGGATGTTTCTAGGGAAGTGAAGAAGAGATTTTGGCAGAGGTTGTCCGAGATTGAGTGCTCAAATTGGTGTGATGAGGAGGGGGAGGAGATGTCCTTTTATAAGGGAGGAGAGGGGCACCTTAGGAATATCTCAAAATATTATTTTATATTAAAGTCAAAATCGGTTTATAATGGTTCCAAAGGGTCTTATTTCGAAGATAAAGTGGGGAAGGGTCGAAATCCTATCAACCAATAGAATTTAGACAAGTTTAGGATATTATTTTAACCTTATCAATTAGATTTAACTCTAAGTTAAATAATTTAACTTTTACCATGTCTTTTTGTTTTCTTTCACTATATGGTTAATAAACTTACTATAACATGCCAAACGAACCCAAAATTGTTTATTATTAATATATATATCCTTATCTAAGTCATTTGGCCGAACCTTAGATTTTTAGGAATAAAATAACAATTAATAATATAATATTTGATTTAAAAACTATTTTGTGTCAATTTTGACACTATTTGATATATGATTTTTGTGAAAGTCATAACAGAATTATATGTTCTAAACAAGTTGGTTACATCAACACTAATATATCATAGTAACCTAGAAAATTAGTGGAATTCATAAAAAGTCTCAAATTACATTTATTTTGGTGTTTATAACATCAATTATGTCAATATTTCATTAACAAGATAATTACTGAATCATCTTTGTGTCATAAATAAATTAAATTATTTGATTTCTAAAAATTACAAATAAAATACCATCATGTATTAAATCTTTTTATCTTTCCAATGAATATTTACAATCGAATTTATCTTATGTATACCCCCATATTAAAAATGATTTACTTATTAAACTTTGATTTTAACTATTTTAACCCTTCTTTAAATAAATTAATAATAAATGTCCTAATCTAATCCAAGTGGGCCTAAATGGTCATATTTTATTCCTAAGTTTGTTTTTGGTCGAATTACACTTGTCCAATAGAATTTGGACATGTGTTAGGGTAATATTAATATCATATTTACCCTTAGTTACCCTATTTACTATTAACCGCGGTAAAAAAAGTAAAAAGTTACTATTCACCAAAAATTATTTTCATCTCATTGAACCAAATTTTACTTACTGACATCAACCGTGTCTCTCGGATTTTTGAAATTCCATTCACAGAAGCGGTAAAATTAAGTTTTATGAAAAATTCAGTTTTTTAACTACCACTTAGTAGTTTCACTATTCATCAAAAATTGATGTTTTTCAGAACAGTGCCAAAATTTCATCCCAAGATATATTTCATATTCCGAATTCAAAAATGAAGTCTATTTTACCAAATTCATTAAATAAAATTTTCATTAATTAATTTTATAATTAAATCCCGCTATTAAAACAAATAGCGTGTTTTTAAGAAACAATATCTATCAAAAGATTGACACTTGTTTATGTCTAGTTTAAATGTGAAATTACGTCCAATGACCAACATTGTATTAAATTGTAAAAATATATTCTAAATATACTTTAAAACCACTCAAATTAATGATTTATCACTATTAATTATTTCGATTAAAAAAGTTGTTTTTAATTATAATTTAGTAATTTTCACTATTCATCAGAATATGAAAGTTATCCGAAATGTACCAAAATTTCACCTTAGGCTAAATTTGATATTCTGAGTCCAAAAATGAAGTTCATTTTGAAAAATAAAATTTATAAAATTTCAAAAAGTGGTTATTACTATTCATAACGGCTAGTTTTAATAGCATATTGTTATTTAGTGAAACTCGGTATTGCGTACGACGAAAGCTATCGAGGAAGGTCGCGATTGCGTTTAAAGCAAGCCAAGCAAGTGTTGTGTAGAAAAAGATTCCTTTGATGATTTATATAACATAAAAGTCTCAGGTGTTACAATGTTCCTCGGTGGTTGATCTGGCTGATCTCAGGTATGGATACCACCAAAATTTATCACATGGGTCAACTGAGCCATTACTACAAAAAACTGTTAATTTCCAATTCTGACCATCTCAGGATGTTGATTTGGAATGTCATTTCCTTATTTATGCCTTCCTAGCACAGCTTCCCTGTTTCCTCTGTGGAAAACCATTCTGAAAAAACATGTCTTAGATGTAGCAACAAGGTAATCTTCAAATTCTATATCATTTCAATTTTACCATAAAATG
Source organism: Viscum album (assembly GCA_963277665.1). NCBI lineage: Eukaryota > Viridiplantae > Streptophyta > Magnoliopsida > Santalales > Viscaceae > Viscum > Viscum album. The sequence continues at coordinate 1,215,328,237 of OY728150.1, read as the reverse complement.
TAAAACAAATTATATATATATTTTTGGATAATCATTTAATAGAATTATAATTCCTAAAGTTATCTAAACCTCTCTCTAATACCAACTATAAGTCCCCAAATTAAGCATTACATAATCTTTGGTTTTTTCACGAAATCCCATTGGGTATCTTTTCTTTTTTAGAGTTTTAGAGAATTATATCATAAATCATGAATTACATTCCACATTTAAACAGTGTGGTTACATCAAAGACAATTTTCATTTTTTCCATGAAAGGATACATATTTAAAATAAAACATGGTTTCATTCTTGACACTCCCTCAACAATATCATCGCATCATGTACTTTTCCCTTGATCTGTGAAAAACATTTCAAAAACATGGTATGAGCAGAAATAGCTCAGTAAGGGATATAAAAATATGGAAAGAAAACATTAGTCCATGAATACATAAGAATCAATGATAACATACTTTACTCATAAAACATAAGCACATTATCATACCTCATGAAATCATAAGATTTATGAATAAATTATAGAAATCATAATACATAAAGGTAACATGAGTCAATCATAACATTCTTACATAGGTAGTAACCATCGTGGTTACGTTTGGAATAACCATCATAGTATATTCCCTAAATATATTTGGAGAAACCTTAGTGTTTAACTCTTTCACGTTATCCAATGCATTGGAGAGCTATCTCGGGCTCACACGCCCTTAGTTTATCACGTAACGACCCGAAATCATAAATAATGCCCAAGAACGATAACATAATCATATCACATAAAACATTTATAAATGAAACATAACATTTCCATATTTCAATCACAATTCATCAAAAAAACACATTGATATAATCAAAACATTATCAAAACCATTTTCAATACCAAAATCAAATAAAATTAAAACATGGTATTTATTTTTCTTTTAAAAATTTAAGGCTTGTAGAGGAAGTCGAAACTCAAATAACGGTCATGGCGGCAGAAAAGTCATTCTCCCCGTATACGTAAGACAAAAAAATTCATTTTCCCGTTTATTAAAATTCATCGTGTAAAAATATTCCATTTTGATGAAATTAAAAGTCAAAAGGGTTTATTATAAAACTAATAAAATAAGGTCATATATAAATTCAAGTTTGCCTCAATGAAATGAGATTGAGACGAAGTCCCTTGCCTCATGTCTGACTTGTTCTCGTTCGTTCTCTATATTACTGAATAATAAACTTAGGACAATTTATAATTTCTTAAAGACTTTATTTAAATTTTATTTTTCAATTAATACCACATATTATCATGTTATAATAATTATTTAATTATGTGAGTTCATATCTTTCATTTTGTCGATGTTCGGTACATGAGTCAAAAATGAAGTTGTTTGAAAAACATTGCCCATGTAGTTATAAGTACATAATCTCTAGAATGGTATTAATGCTTTAAATATCATATATATCCATTATATATTCATTTTTTACTATTCCATATCATTTGGAGATGAAAATGAAATGCACAGTTCATGGAGACGGTAGGCCGTACTTACGCACGAACGCTACTTTCATTTCATTGTCATATTAATGCAATTAAAACTAAATGAGACATATACATATTATAATTAAAATATAATATATATGTTATATAGTTAACATATGTTAATTAATTAAATTCTTTATAAATTCTATGTTTTTCATGAACGAGTCACATCACTTAATGGGGAGGTAGTCCACACTTCCTCATATGAAATTATCGCATTTGCACAACATGAAAAGCATAAAGGTATGTTTTAAAAATAAAATACAAAAGCATAGATACGAAATAAATATAATATATTCCATATATAAATATAGTTACATCATAATGGACACCGTGAAAGGTGTTAAAAGAATATTGAACAATCATAGTTTGGGGAGAAGTAATTCTTCATCCACATAAACAATATATTCTTTAACCATTAGACGGAGGTGTGTGTAAGTATAAGTCAAATACATTTCATAAAAACATCCTAGTATATTCAGGATACTGGTTTAGTTATGTAATCAAAGAATAAGAAGATAGTGGCGAGTGAAGAAGGAAAATAAATGGAAGAAACTCGAGAGAAGACAATACCTCTAAACTGGGTATCTCTTTTTGATTTGATCCAAAGGATTCCTTGGGAAGAATTCTACCAAAAGTGAGGCTTATAGGAGTAAGAGATGGATGATGAGAGATAATATGATCAGAATTTGGACGAGACAAGGGCTTGAGAGGAGTGGGTAAGGGGGTAGAGATGGGGGCCTTTTATAAGAGGGTGGAAGGTCAATTTTGGAAAGTCGTGAAATTTTACTTTATTATAAAATGATTTTAGGATTTTAATGGTCCCACAATGATATATTTTGATTATAAGGAGATAATGGTTTGAAATACACCGTTCCAATTGGTTTTCTATAAGTATATATTTATATTTTACCTTATCTTTTCATTTTTTTAAATCTTTCATTAATGAGGTAATCACTACATCACCATGGTTTCATAAATAAATTTATTTATTTAATGTATATAAATATAAAAAAACCATGATGTAGGAAATCGTTTTAGAGTTTTAATGAATATTTATATTCCAAAATATAACTTATATAACCCCATATAAAAATTGTTTTTGTAAAATAATACATGTTTGTGACATTTTTATTTTACATTAAATAAAAAGTTATTAATGTCATTATCATACCCATGTAGCTCCATTGGGTCCCTAAATAGACCCTTATATTCTCTTGGTCGGCCATGTCTCATCCAATATGTGTAGGACAAGTGTAAAGGTAATTTCAAATTATTATAACATTATTTTTACGTTAAATTAATCTAAATACCTCTAATCATGGTTAATAAGAGTCAAAAGTTACTATTAACCAAAAATTATTTTCATCCAATCGAACCAAATTTTAATTAATAATGACAACCATGTATGTTGAATTTTCAAAATTCAATTCAAGATGTTGTAAAATTTCATTTAAATGAAAAATTAGTTTTTTAACTACATCTTTGTGCTTTCCCTATTAATCAAAAATTGATGTTTTCCAGAAATATACCAAAAATTTATCCTAATGTATATTTGATATTCCGAATTAAAAAATAATGTATCTTTTAAAAAATTCAAAAAATATATGTTTCATTAATTAATTTTATAATTAATTCTCGTTGTCAAAACAAATAGCATGTTTTTAAGAAACAATATCTTTCAAAAGATTGACAATTGTTTATGTCCAATTTCAATGTGAAATTAAATATAATAAACACCATTTTATTAAATGGTAAAAATATAATCTAATTAGAATTAAAAAAAATTAAAAATATGATCTAAAAATGTAATTAAATTAGATGAAAAATTAGTTTTGAATTAAAATGCAGTATTTTTCACTATTCATTAAAAATGAACTTTATCAGAAAAATACCAAAAATTTACAAAAAGTAATTTATATGTCCCCATTATAAATAAGGGTTTTATTTTGTCAAATATAACATATAAAATTGAAAAAAGTAGTTTTAAAAAAGGTTCCCCATCAAAAGGCTATAAAAAAATCTTTTAAAAATGTTAGAGTATTTTATGCTTAAGATTAGATTTATTTTCATTTTAACCCTCTAAAACACTATCTAATTCATAAATATACATAGATATGAAAATATATTATTATTTACTTACATGGGAAGTTATAGATAGCCTCATCCAGTAGAATTGATCCAAATGAAGCCAATTTGTTAGAGCTCAGAAATGTGGTGGCGTTATTGGGATTCGCTCTTCACCAATCCCAAGCCGATATTCAACACGATAAGCTCGAATAGAACTGCCTACAGGAGAGGATGAAGTTAATATAGATTACCACCCAAGAGATCCTATCTGAGCCACCCCAAGAGTCTGTCACAATCACACATCTATCCCTTATTTCATATATGAGACTTATAAGGGGTTCTGTAACAACACAATAACACTATGAGTATGTGAATTATTTTTGTATGGAATAAATTTATACATTATTTTATTATTGTTACTTTGAAAATATTTTTTAAAGAACAAATAGTATTTTAAGATAATATTAATTTAAGAAATATATTTTGATGAATTAATAGTTTATTGATTTAAATATTATTTTAATAAAATATAGTTACTATGTTACTTTTCATTAAATATAAATGTTAATATAATTTTTATGAATAAAATTGTGATTTTTATTAAGGTTTTATTGTTTTCTTTATCAAAACCCATGAATTTTCTATAACTGTTTTTTATTTTAAAATTAAAAATTTGCGTATTTGGAAAAAAATTTATATAAAATGAATATTATTTTTCGAATCAGGAAGTCGAAGTTATCAAATGATGAATTTTTCATATTTTTATAATACAATCGATTTTTAGGTAAAAATTAAATACTAGTTAATTATATAATGTGATTTATGACATCATAATGACCAAAAGTGATGTAACAAAACACTATAAATTGGTTTTTGGCCAATATATGTTTTACCATTAAAATAATGTGATTTTAGTTTTGTTTGATTTATTTTACAAAGTATTAGTGGACCCTCCAAGGATTATAATATATTTTCACATTTTAAAATGTTGTCCTTGAGAGTGTGACTCACCACCTCTTAAAAAAGCCAAATATTTTTAGAGGTTCGGTCATTGGACTTATAAAATAATTTTTTCCAATACCCTATAGAAAAAAACATCGGAAAAATAGTGGGATGGTTTTTGGTTTTGATTAGTTTAGTGTGTGGTGTCCAAAACCTATATAATAAAGAATTCCATCCCTTTTTCAATATAAAACCACCACACTCCCACTTCTCTTCACTCAAATCCCTTTTATATTGACAATCATCTACCATATTATCTCTAAAATCCTATAAATGTTCATAGAGATCCCAATAATCCTCTCTCAAGACCCTCCCAAGCCTTTGGTATCACAATCCAAGTAAGGGATTTCATCATGTCATGTTTTTATCCACATTTCATTATATTGTTATACACTTTTTTTATTTAATTAAAAATTCTAGGGTATTATTTTACACCTCTTAAATACATAAATACTTATTTTTTAATTATGAGAGACCTGTTTCTCATCCATTAATACTTCTCATGTACACCTGTAACCATGCTGAAATTCTATAAAAGATTTCTCTCTCCTCCTTTATAATTAATCAATTGTTTTACATTATGAACCAAAATTCCATCATATATGTTTGTAAATTTATCTAAATTACCCCCTAACTGTAAATTTCATGTAAATATTCTGAAATAACCATTTATATCTCATCATGAATTTTTATGAATTCTTATGTCATTACATTATGGTGCTGAAATCGCACTCTGATTTTGCAAGCCAATGTCATTATGTAGAGAATACAATGCCCATTTCTCTTTCATGGGTATTCAACTTTATGAAAATTTACATATTGATTATAGAGTTTCGTGTATTAATTCAACATTACTTTATCATAGAATAAATGTTGATGTTTAATGAATCCATGTTATATGATCCATGTGTCAAACTTATGCATGAAATGAAAGGATTAAGAAGGGTGATCCCTGAGAGTTCTCCAATCTATTGGGTAAAGAAGAGTATCATGATACATCAATCTAAATTAATTTTTAATCATGGTAATTCATGTTCAATGAGGGTTTATTCATGCTCCATGTGTAATGAGCCTTGGATCATGCTAATATCATGTTAAATGTTGTTTCCATGTTTCCATGTTATGATAATCATGCTATATCATGCCTTAATGTTCATGTTTCTCTTATTCTACATTGATATGCCTATATCTTAACATGTACTATATAATTTATGTTATTCTTTGGTTCAACCCATAATGGGCATTATATCTAACACTTTTCTTATACATGCCCTCGGGTTATCCTATGCAATGGTAAGTACGGAAGAATGTGTGTGGTTATAAAAAAGAAATTTCAATAAAGTTGTTGTGTTTTATATCCTATGTTGTTATGTAATGTTCTTAATTTCCCAAGACATTAGACCTCTCGATCCTCAGAGTTTTCATAAGTGGAATATTTTGTTATAAATCACGTTTATGTTTGTAATGAAGTGAAGTATTTTTATACAAAATATTTTGGAAAGAATACATACCCTAATAGAGTTTTAATACCAATAAACTAAAGGAATACAATAAATCCCCATAATTGTTATACCACATGCCAATTACCCCAATGCATATTATCACTACATCATATGGGACAAAAGACAACTATTTAGGGTCCCACATCTCGATATAAAACATGAAGAAAAACCCAAATAGGATCATATCATTTATAGAAAGACACTTTATGATAGGTTCATGTCTATTAGTGTCTATAACATTAATGTATAATAATCAATGGTTCTTCAATGTCGTTAAACATACTTACCAAGATCAATAGGTTGAAAGTGAAAAAATTTAGATTAATTTCTGGTAAATGATACATGAGTGGTGGGATTATGTTTCTAAAATTGAATAAAATGATTGAAACCCATAGGGATTAGTAAGGGATAATCTACCTTGATCTAGAAGAGGACCACTCGGGGAGAAAATCCATATGAAATGTAAAAAATTAGTATATATTTAAAAATTATATTAAATTTATAAATTCATGTGCAATAAATGATACGCGCATACAAAATGTAATATATGAATATATAGCAATTGATCCATCCCCTCACTAATGGAAACTTCCTACAATAGACAAATAAAAAAATAGATATTGAATTTGGGATATCCCACATGAGTGTGTTGATAATGGGGGATATATAACATGAACCTGGGGGTTGAAAATTTTACGGAGAGGTCTCATTATTAATTAATATATATAAATTTTTTTATTAACATAAAATTATAAAAAATATAATCATGTACCTTAATGGTAACCACCATTTAGGCACCAGGTTCTCATTGGGTAGCGAGGATGCTACCCTACGGAATTGTCCATCTTGTTTCATTCATAGGTCCTCCCCCTCACGTGTAGACTCTATTGGGTACCCAGTGGCACCTATCACAAATACATAAATCCAATCATCACCCCATGACTCCTAAAAATTTTATTTGGGGTTCATCAAACACATCCAATATTTATAAATTACTGAAATACATGTGGGTTCGAGGAAATTTACAAAAATTTATACTCTATACTTATGTGGGATGTTACAAACTCACCATCCTATTCAATATATGTTTGGGAAAATATATACTGCCAGATGATTCAAACAACTATATAGTATTCTTGCAGATGATGTATCTATAGAACTAAGTTAACATCCTTTATATAAACATCACATAAAAATTTCTTCCTTGTTCATTATAATCTCAATTTATACATTCGAGAAAGCCCTGTGAATATTTCTTTAAAAGTATTAAAATATTAATTATTTGGGTATGGAAATGATTTTATTAAATCCTCCAAAACCAGTTCAATGATATCCTTTATATGAGTGAAATAAATATAAAACCTGATTAGAAAACACTCAATGGATCCCTAGAGTATATTTTTGATGGTTATAAATAATAATGGTATTAGAAATAAGTGTTTATTGGATATTATAAAGTGGTAATATAACTAAAATAATGGAACTAGAGACAACATGATTCACCTCATCACCCCATTCAACTAAATCAATAACCTACATTATAAATTGTTTAACATGAATATATATTATCCCCATATTGGTTTATTGAAACACATAGTTCATTGAAACATCATTTTCATAAACTAAAGAATTGATCAAAACCTCTTTATTTTAATCAACTAAACAATGAGTGAAAGGAAAATAATTATATATATAACCTTAAATATTTATAAAAATTCGTTAACTATAATCCCTCATTTACACATAATTTTTATTGCATGTATTTAGTATTTTGGATTCATTCAATAGCAATACTCAGTTGTATGATTTTTAAGGGAGGCTATTTAGAAGAATATTTCAATCTTGAAGTATTATTTTTTGACCAGTTACTATGAAATTAAACTATTCATGATTATAAAATATATATGATTCGAGTAATTTATTAATTTTAATTTCATTTTATATTTTAATATTATACTTAAAATAAATAAATAATTTTTCATTTCATAAACATATTTTATTAAATTACTATAAAATATAGATATTATAGATGTAATATATATATATATATATTAATATTTTAGGTGTTATATCCACATACACCTATAAAATTCCACCCTGTAAATTTGAGTTTCCTCTTACTAGTGTAAATGACAAAATTGTATCCTTAAAAAAAGAATGATTCTAGGCATACTTTTTTTTTATTACCAAATATTTTTATCTATGCGGTATATAATAAAATCATCATTACCATAAAAATATTTATTTTATTTTATTTTAGTTTGTATCGTATATTTGATCAGTGAATTCTTATTGTGTGTGTAAATAAAATAATACATTTTTATGAGTTTTTATGGGTACAAAATAATAATATTGCATTATTTTAAAATATGAATTCATATGTTTTTTCTCATTTTACATGACCTTATTTAATTCTTTCATAATTTTTAGATTTAGAGTAATAAAAAAATATTTCCATTGAATCCTACCATTTTTATAATCTCAATGTATTTATTAGATTGTGTATTTTATGAATTTTCCACTACTATATAATTTTCAATTCAAATGGTTGATTATAAAGATGACTTTTTAATTCGTAAATCAGAATATGATGATATTGTTTCTCATGTTGAACCATTTTTAAAAAATTTATAGATTAAAAGATCAACTAACGTATTGTTTTAAACGATATATAAATAAATATATATTGAATTGGTCCCCTTCCTTTTTATTTTGGATATAGATTTGATTAATTAGATTATCCATGACAGGATATATTGAGTTATGAGTAACAATGATGTTTTCAACATCATCTCCCATCTTATTTTTCATTTCATTATGAAAATCACTATACTATTTTTCAAATTAAGTATTTAGATAGGTCCACCAAATTTAAAAAAAAACTTAAACCAATATGGTCTATGAGAGTAATGATAATATCTAATTAAATATTATCAATATATTATATCATTAAAAAAATATGAATCCTAATATGGTATAACCAAGTAAAGAATTTGTTAAACGTGTGACAATTTATGTTATAAACTGTTATTATTCTCAACTAGAAACAAAAAATAGCTAAACCCAAGTATAATTAATATTTAAATTCATTTAAATACACACTTCTAAATAATGTTCTATTAATATATACTTAAGAACAGAAATTATTTACAAATTAAAGATTAATTAGAACCAAACATCGTAATCTGGTCTAATAAATACATATTGTACACACATTCTATTAAAAAAGGTGACATATTTATTTAACATGATTATACATGAAAAATAATAATTACAATAATTTTTTACTATTATTAGTGATTAATTACATGATTTTATTAATGCATAATAAAATATGCACTTCTACCACAATGGTTTTTTTAAAATGTTTTTATCGTAGGAATACATCAATTAAGTGAATCCAAAAAAAAAAAAATAAGAAAAGTGTGTGCTCAAATGAATTTTTTGGAGAACAATGTATGATATATCAATTATTGTAACAATATTTATAATAAAAATTAATTAAATTAATGGGGATATATTAATCATGTTGGTATGATCATATAATTTAAGGTATCTGAGAAAATCATGATTAAATCCTATCAAGTTGGATATAAACTACGGAAATGTAAATATGAATTTTAAAATTGAAATTTATAATGATATAATATTGTTTATTGACATACAAATTTTTTAAATAAACATTAATATTATATCATGAGCATATGTCGAGGCTAACATTTAATAAAATCAGAAAATAGTATACAAAGATTTTTCTTTGGTATATAAACATCTCATAATAGAAAAATATTCAATAAATTATTTATATGGTTATATATTTATAGGCCACAAATCACATAAATGTAAAGGATAACCATTAATTTCATCATAACATACATTACTATAGAAAGAACCCTTGTCTAATGATATTTTTGACATGGTCAATACACATGTCCAATAATGTAATAATTAGACACGATGAAAATATTTACCTAATGAGTTAGGGGTTCTGAATAATTATAGACCCACCTACTAAATCAAATTATATCTCAGCATATGTGTACCACATGAACATTAAAAAAATTATTGATCTTTTAAAATACATAGAATGATTAAACCATGAAAATAAGTAGTTTACATTATAACTTTTAAGAGGGATATCAATCATCTATATGTATACAATAAATGGAATTATGAGTATTAATAAATCAATTATTACATATATTTACAAGAATTAATTATATTTAAATAGTTTGAACATATAGATAAACAATAATATAAATATTTTTTCCTATATAATAAAATTTTATACTTATCTATTTTATTATCCAATAATCATCAGAAGGAAGTATATATAATTCATAGAGGAATGTATTGAGAGAATTCCCTAGTATATACATAGTAGAAAATGAGGTACAAATATGTAACTGATGGATCAATCATACTGAAACAATTTTATTTCTAAAACACCTTGAATACAAAATTATATTGATAATGAATAAAGCAATTATTGTGGAAAATTATTGTCATATGAAATGTGGATGATGATATGGAATGTGGAATGTAAAAATATAAACCATGAGTGATAAAATAGTTTGGAAACATATAAAATTGGAATGAAATAATAATTTAATATTTAATATAGAAATTTTTTTATTTTTATATAGTGTTTAAATAAACACAAGTTTATAAAATTTCATTTCCAAAAAAAAATTACAAATAAGAATGGTTTCATAAAAAAAGACAAATTAAAAATGAACAATGATTATAAAAAATTATATATATAGATTCATTGGAATTTAATGATTATAATAAAACAAAAAAATATGAAAATATAGAATTATTATCCTTAGGAATTTCATATGATATATACTGAATTTAAATTTACTATAATGAAATGAAAGAAAAATATAATAAATAATCCTAATCTATCAAAAAAACTAAAAAAAATACTGAAAAGATTCACATAAATAGAAGATAAAAACATGTAAATAAAAGATAAAAATAACATCGAATGAGAAGTTAAAACTTATTCCTTAACAAAATTAGTGAGTTTTGAATAAATCAAACAGTAATAGTATAAAAAATTAAATGCAAAATGACTCCCAAAAAATTATTATCATAATTATAAATAGAAAAAAAAATATATTCATTAACGGAATATTAGACATAGATAATGTTGTAGTACAATTCATATTAAGACTAAAATAAAAAAATACATCATAATTTTGATTGTATAAAGAATTAATAAATTTGAGAAAATTATGTGTGAAGGTAAATCAGAATAATTCTAAAGAAAATAGAATAATAAAATCTAAAATGATAATATATATATAATAGATAATATTATAACTGATTTGAAAGAAATGTAACCCAATGAAATAATATTACGATATTAAATCCTTTGTAGTGTTTAGAGTCTATATAAAGGGATTTTTAATAAGATATAATATCCCAAAAATAAGATAAAATACATATATAAATGAACCTATGTTTGGTAGAATATAATATAATGAAATTATAATGATTAAGAAGAAAAATATTGAACTGAAACTAGAGGAAATAAATTAATAAATCAATATAACATTAGGAAATTATAATATATAAACAAATAATTTATTTTTTGAATATTTACTGAAAATGATATATTTTGAATATAATATTACTCTTATATTTTTATTTTAAACCTAATTAACCTATTTGAAAAGTCTGAACATAATTTTGTCAATATTTAGGTGTTTAGATAGTCACTAAAAAAGTGAAATTTACTAATAAATGGACCATGGTTAAACATATAAACCATTTAAAAATAATATGTTTAATGTAAATATTTTTTGAAATATAAAATCATTTAAAAATATAATTTATTACTAAATATCATTACTGTTAATTTTAGAAATAATATATCAATATTAACTTTAAAAAACAAGTCAAAAAAAGAATTGTAATATAATCCTTTAACACATTCATAAATGATATATTTATTTGATGAAATATTTAATTCATTCAAATTATATTACATATAATGTTATTAGAATCATTTGTTTTATTTTTATATTGGTTGAACAAATAATTTGTTTACATTTCATGTGAATTTATATTAGTTCTTTAGATACTAAAATTTGTTAATAAATTTACATGATTATGAAATAATTTATCACTAAAATGAACATTTATATATGAACATGGGATTGGTTAATCTCAACGTAAAGATATTTTCTATCAACAAAAACAAAGAAATGATATTTTTTAATTTTTGTTATATAAAATAATATTATGATAAAAATAAATGAACTATGAAACCATATTTCTATATTTTAGAAACATGGAAGGATATATATAAACTAAACCCATAAAATTCGATAAATTCATGGGTTATTGTAATTTTTGGGACCGCGTATTATATTTATCCTCAATTAATGTATATTCACTTATCATGGTTATCGTTGTTTACAATGGTTACTATTTTTATAAAAATAAAATAAAAGGTACCAATTAATGATATATGGACCTCCTGATTTAAAATTTTACTCACCTTTTTATTGATTACATTTCTATAATTTAAAAAACAATAATGATTCAAATGCAAAATGTGATCAAAATAGTTTTCAGAAAAAAGACTTGTATAAGAATTTTTCTATTTCAAATTAGAGTTTACTATTAATTCCAAATACTAAAATAGGATTATTTATAAAAATAAAGGAACTAATATAATTTTAATACTAATTCAAATATAATATTATTATTTGTAAATTCCTTATGAAAAATACATGTTTTTGATAAAATTAATTTTTTTATAATTACATAAAAATTAAGAAATGTTGAAAAATATCCACATCTCACCATATAATAATTTGAAAACATATAAAAAAACCCATCAAAATTTCCAATTTTTTTTTAAAAATAATAATAATGTATCCAAAAAAATATAATCATTTTTGATGAAAATTTATTTTTGATATATCAAATGACATTATTTAATAAGAAGTGATTATTTACTCAGAATTAATCAGTAAAATTTTATTCATTATGACCACTATATATTATATATTTTGTATAATCTTATACTGACCCTCCAATTCAACAGATGGGTTATAAATATCATATTTAAATAAGTATATTTTTATATTATTTCTAAATTTACAAAAATCCCAATGGTCCATGTTAAGAAAGGTATTAAAAATTATATTATTTAAAAAACATATGGTGTTATATTCATTCACCCTTTAATAAATTGTCACCTCTCAATTTGATCGAATCCCAGTAAATAATTATTTTTCATTTGAAAATAAAATATCTAAAATTTTACATTAAATAATAGTTAATAAAACATATTCTATAAAAGAGGGAAATGGATAAAAGTATTTTATATGAATTAACACATAACTCTATTTACAAATAGAAGAACATTAATGGGAAATAAAAACAATGAAATGGAATAAAATATTCATATACAAATTATTATCGGGAGTGATAGAGATAATTGGTCATAAGAAGGTGAATAATTATGATAATGTTAAAGAATACAAAACCACAAAAAATAGTTGTGAAAAATACAATTGATTCATAAAAAATGATGAAAAAATGATGATTTTTTTAGACTATTTTCCTGAGTTGATGAATTCCTTTAACATCTAGAATATGATTGTAAGGATGTATATTTACTTGAAATGTATAATTTTATACTTTAATAAATTTTAACCACAAACTCATCTTTTTCATTAAACAATCAATATTCAAAATTGATTCTTTATGTATGGAGCACTAAAATGAACATAAAAATTCATAAAAGGATAAAAAATCTATTCATTATATCTTTAGTACTAATCAAAACAAAATGGATATCATATGGAAAGAAAATATTCAAATTAATGAACACTCATATGGTGAAATAATACATTTAACTCCAAAATATCTACATGAATAAAATCATTTATACGTAAATCATTTTATAAATAACTCATCATTCAAAATTTCTATAATAACCACAACATAAAATATTATTTTATCCAAAATGGTTAACTCAAAATTTCAGTCTTATATTCACAAAATGTTAATTTCATTCTTCCCAAAAAATAATTCACATTATGTCACATTTTAATCCAAAAGGTAACATATATCTCAACAAAAATAGTGTTCTCCAAAAATATCATTAATCACCATGATAATCCATTTTATAATCTTATAATTTAGGTAAATTCACCAAAAATGTCACTAATAAAATTTAAAAACTATCTTCAATGGTAATCATTTTCTTGGAAATAAATGTCAATAATTATATAACTTTTTCAATGATCCATTTTAATTTATAATTATTATCTATATCTAACTAATAAATTAATATAATTTTCATACATATACTAACGTAAAGCATTATTTAAATAAAAATAAACTATTCTTTCTAAATCCTTGTAAAAGTATCAAATCACCAAAAAATTTCATCAATTAAAACTGTAAAAGGGATACTTATTCCTAAGAATGTTAATAAACCATAAACAAATTAAAAAATGATGGTATATATATCACTTAATATAACCTCAAATGAATAAAAAACTTTTTTAAAAAATTAACACACTAATAATCAATCACACACTAATGAATTTATTACTTAAATCTAAAAATGAAATAAACATCATCAAAGATGACTTAAATAAATTTTTCATCAAATCTCTAACTAATTACAAGGTTAGGAATAATATCCCATACACATCATAAATTTAAATAAAATTTATTTCCAAGAAAAAACTTACTAACTAAACAAAAAATATATCCGAAATTAATATTACTCCAAACCATTTCTATAAGGTTTATTATTCCATTAATCATGTTTTGGAAAAAAAATATCACATTTACAGTAAATAATGTTTCATTATTATCAGTGTCATTCAAAATATTTATTAAAATCCATAAATAATTATATTATGAAACAATCTTTATTTGTCTCAAATATTATTTTATGAAAAATACCATTGATAAAAATTCTTATAAATTATAATTCATGAATCCAAATACACAAAAACTTCAATAATTTCAGTTGAATGATTGTTATAATAGAGTTACTTCCTTGGTATATGGGTTAACCATTAGAATGGGGATCTTATAATATTGATTTCTAGGTTTACCATATTTAAGATAAAAAGATATAAATTAATATATCTGCTGATGTTTATTTCTCCCCATAAAACATTACATTTTTCTTGAAATTTAAATGATTTATGATTTTTATTTACACTAATAAAAGAAAAATTTATTTTGATGTGACATTATCTTTTATGCCTCTTTCATGTTACTGACATGAAAAAAATAGTGCCTTATTTTCTACTTGGTGTAAAAAACCATAAATCTTAGTTTATCTTATCTATCTCATATTTGGTGAGTCTAGGTGTTAAAAAATGTAAAGGATTATAATAATTTTTCATGAAAACTAAATTGAAATAATGAAAATATAAATCATATATGTCATCTTCAAATTAGGTTACTCAAAATAACCACATTTAACATCATATTTTTCATTTACATCATTCATACTGGTTATTATCATCTAATAAAACAAAAAATCAAGGTATTTCAAAAATTATATTAAACATGAAAAAAAACTATGGGATATCTAAATCATGAAACACTATTTCAAATATATGAAATTTTTTCTTTATCATATGTCTTCTATTATCATAATCTATTTATATCCAGCATGATGGTTCATAATAAAATGGGAATTAAACCATTCATATCCATTGGTAATTTCAATCTAGGTTTGCATAAAGGGAATACCCACCATACTCCGTAAAAATATTGGGGATATACTTGACCAACTCTTTTACTGATTATTATCCCTAGATGAATTTGTGTTTAAACTCGAACCCTTTTTATTATGAATATAGAGAAGCATTTCTAGGAAAAATTCCCCCTATAGATCAATTTTACTCTATAATCCTATATGTAACATCTCATGAGATTTAATCAATACATAATGAGTTAGAGGGATATAAAAGACCACATAATTCCATGTAGATAATTTATAATTTAAACATGTGTCCTTAGTTTATAATGGAATAACCCAACTAGTGTTTACAATGGAACCACCCACTTATGGTATTTTACAGAATCCCCTTTCCATGTTTAATAGTGAGAAACATAATCATATTAAAAAAATTCAATAACAATAACATATTAATTATAAATAAAATCATTCATTCGAATAAAAAACATTGTTGAACCCATAATTAAAAAATTCCAGATATCAAAATACACATTTCATTTAAAAGTGCTTTAATAAAATACCCATAATAAAATCAATAATGGTATTCATTTTAATAAAACATGAAACCCTATAAAGGAATTAAAAACATAACATTATTTCTACGGTGGGGGAAAATTATGATTATTCCATAAATGTTAAAATTTAAAATTCTTTTCTCTGTTATAAATAATATCAATATGTTCAATATAACACATGTAAAAATATTCATGTTGATAACATTTATATGAAATTGAAATGAGACATAAATTTCCATTTATAAATAATAAATATCTATCTAAACAAATATGTAAAATAATTTTATGTATATATACATGGAATATATATAAATATAAAATATATAATTAATGTTTTTCAAATGATGTTTTTTGTTAAATTTTCCCATACCTCGAGTTCGACTCTCCATGTTTTTATATATCCTCTACATTAATGATTTTTTAAATATTTTTTTGATAATGTTTTTAAATTTTATTATTGACTTTATTTTATAACAATTTAATATTCAATTACCAAATCATTTTATTTAACTTTATAGTTTTAATGATATTAAGCCCAAATGTAAAAATGACCATTGATGCTTCACTATTTTCAATGAGGTCATTATTATATTGTTTACATATTAATAATCATTATATAATTATGAATTTTATACAACAACAATAATTTCAAAATATTTTATGGAATATGTTTATGAAAAATTAATGACCTTACAGTCATATAGAAAATACATTATACCTTCACATGAGTAATATTTCCATTTTTCAATGATCATAATGAAAATAATATTAAAGTAATTTTATGTTTCTACAATGATTATTGTTAAGAACTTCTTTATTTTAGTGGTCACATATAAATTTTATATGTTTTTAATTAATTCAATATTTTAATATTATAAACTATATTCAGGCTATATTGTCAAGATTGGTTTTGTATGGATCTACTATTTCTATCTACCTCTTTTTATAATTGGATACCATTTGTAGAAGGAATATGAAAATACAAGGTACCATTACCTCAAAAAACTATATCTAGTTAAAAAATGTGATTGTAAGGATATATCATCAGGTTGTGCAATCATCGAGGAGCTACTTATATTTCTATGAGTAGATACCATCTGTAGCTATTTCCATCACTATATTATATAGTCAGTTCAAATATCCTAATAACAATACAATGAAGTTACTATTTAGTCAATAAATAATTAAGGAAAATATAATGGTATAATTAGGTTGATCTACTATGAAAAATTTATTTCTCCAGGAGTATTAACCATCGCATGATTCTACAGTCTAAGGAAGCTATCACAGGGATCTGCTGAAGTAATGACCTTCCATTAGAAGTAGTATCTACCATTCATAAAAATCTACCATAAAATAATTTACATCTATATATCTCTAATATATGTCCTAATTAATTACAAAATCAATTCTATAATGGCCAGTTTATGCACATATTTCCTGATATAATAATGTGAATTTATGATTGGTTTTTAGTAAAGAACTCAATAATATTTTTATAGGAAAATTCATAACTCAATAGATTTATTTCCGAATACAAGGACATGAATTATTTTATTCTCATTCTACACCCAAAAATTACACCCGAAGTACTTGAAATTTTGAAGAATATTCCTCATTCATACATGGAAGTGTGTAGCATGTATAAGAATAAAAAAAATATGCACTCATACCATAGATTTTATTAAATACAAAGTGATAATACTTTTTAGAATAACATTGGATATACTCTAGTTTAAAGAAAAAGTATTTTCCAAACATCTACCACCCCCATTTTTTCATCATTTTCTATGAAATATATTTAAAATAATTATTAACATAGATTCAAGGACTCTTGAACAATTGATGGTTTTCATATTAAATAAAACTAAATTTTATTATATCTAATATCCTTATATTTATATTTATTCTTATCATTGGATCTATGTTTAGAATTAAATTATTAATCTATAAAATAATGTCTCTATCATTTGACTGGATAGTTCCTAGCACTCTATCATAACATTCATTTCATTTTTATTCACACATAAACACAGCAAGAATTTTATGTGTGAGTTGTACTGGTTTTGTCCCATGTATAACTATGGAAGAGGCTTGTGTGTTTGGACATCCATTCATGGTTTGTTTGTATAACCATATCTAGTTTGTAGATCAATTTATTTTTTAATAAAATACATCGAAGTGGGTGATTTTCAGACATAGAGGAGTAAGTCCCAACATCAGAATGAATCATTTCATTAAATTCTACTATACCTTATTAACTTATATTATTGTATTTTTTTAAATTAAAGTAGTTTATGTTTTCCAAATAAAAAAAAATTAATAACTAATGTGGTAGTCAATTTAATTTAGTTTTCACCATATAGTTTATTTATGAGTACTATTGTTTTAGAATATAATTTATTTTGATACGTTTTTTAATTTATCTATAATCAATATTTTTATAAACATTTCACAATATAAAATTTAATAATATTAATATTTTTAGGTGGGTTTTTAATTAAATTTATGGATATACATATTAATGTTGTATCTAAATAATAATTTCATTAGAAAAATAATTTATCTCCCTCTTTAGTTTCCCACTACGACCAACACTCTTTATCCCAACTAGTTTCAAAATATATTTTACTATTACTTTGTTTTACCTAATTATCATAATTTTTTTATAATAATTTATATATTTGTGAATGATAAAAATATTTTAATAAAATCAATTAGTTAGACTATTTATTTTAATGTAGCAAACTACTCTCAATGGAAGATTAAATTTATTATTAATAAAGAGATAATATGGCTTCTTATTAGGACTATTACTGAGGAAAAATATGAAAACCCTAAATCCCTTATAAAATATTTGAGTGATTCCACTAAGGTTCATATTAATGTAACTATAAATTTGGGAATAATTTGAATTGTTCTTTAATACTGTTTTAATTTAACAAATATCTTTTTATTCTACTTCTTTTAAAATATGGGATACACTAGTTTTTTTAAAAAAATAAATCCCCATGTTAAATAAATATATTTAAATAAATATAATATTAAATATGATTCATTTAATATAAAGCCCAATGAATCCATTTCTAAAATATATATTAGGATTAATTAAATTGTCATCCTGATTCATTCACATGGAAATAAAATTAAAAACAAAGATAAATTAATAAGAATTCAGTGATTTCAAATATACAGATAGAGGGGAACCACTATTTCTAAAATATAATCATGTATAATGACTAAGTTACCAGAAAAGGAACTCAATGTTAAACTCATGTTGTATGAATAATAAATTTAAGTGAATATAGAAGAATATGATAAACCAAAATAAAAGTATCTATCAATCAATTCTGTAAAATAAAAACCAAAATAGAAGAAAAAATATGCGAGTTAAAGTGATAGTGAATCAACAACTGATAGTGATGATGAAATGGATCATTTATCATGGAATTTCATTAAATTTTATAAGAATAAAAAGTTATTCAAAAATAATAACATTGGAAAATATATGATAGAAACAATAAATTAGGGAAAATAAAGAAAACTAATGATAATAAAAATTAGGTAACAATCAATGAATGTAAAATTAAGGGACACATCAAATAAAACTTTCCAAACATTAAATAAAATAATTGTGAAAAAATATATAAAAAGAATTTTTCTGCCACATGGAGTTCCTATAAAAATAGTTTATATTACTCATAATCTAGTAGAAAAAAATGATATGTCTGATATGTGTTTTATGAAAAAAAACTTATCAGGTATTAAATGATTTAATTGAATCTATGGTATCAAAATCTATTCCCATTGAGACTTATAATAACACAATAAATAATAATAGTGGTGATCTATATGAAAAAAATAATATATTGGAAGATACATTTATATAATTTAATGATAAATAATATTTTTAAACAATCATCATGTTATATCTTCTAACAATAAAACTGATCCAACATAAAATGTAATAATTATCAAAAGATAATAGAATATAATGATATGAAATTAATCAATTAACAAATATTATATTCCTAGTGTGATTTAAAAATTGTATAAAACTCATACCCAAGTTTCTTGAATTTAAAACGCACATTAATACAACAAATGAATTTGTTATCACCCTATATAAAGAAGATTTTATAAAAAATAACTTTTTTCAATGTTCAATTATTATGTGTTCTATTAATGGTTCTTATTATTATATATATATAAATTATTTTATTTCTTATATTTTAATATTTTTTTATGGGAATCCAATAAAAAAATGCATTCCTAATTTTCTTCTTACTAATATACCATGACCCATGAAAATCTTGGTACCAAAGTCAATTCTTGTTCAAATCTATTTAGTTTGACAACATATGGAAAATTTAAAATAAGAACTTATTGAACCTAGATAGTAAATGTTCCAGAAATATGACTAAGGAATACTCAAGATTCAAAAATATAAAAAAAAATTATGTTTGGAATGTCACTTTTTGTGTTGACTCAAAAATAAATATAATTGGTCTTGGCCAAATCAAAAACTCTATCACTATATTAATTTCTAAAGTATTATTTGTAAATGGATTGAAATATAATTTTTATGGAATTTAATAATTGTGTGATGATGGTAATATTTTTATGTTAAAAAAATATCAAGATATTTTTTACCAAAAATTATTTAGTTTTTGGTGATTAGAAAAATTATAATAGTTATTTTATTGATTTAAATTCCTCATTTCCTAAAAATATTTAATGTTTAACTTTATTTCAAAAAGAATCAATGATTTTTAATATGAGACAAATTTATTTAAATATTTAGTCCTCTATATAGAAAACTAGAAAAGTATTACTTGAGGATATACCCAAATTTTCTCATCGATAGCCAAAGTCTGAAATCCCTATAAATAGAAGGTTGAACACATAATCACTTTTAATCCAAATAGTGAAATTTCAACTTCTAAAACATTATAGTATGTTAAAAAGTATTTTTTTGGTCCTTATGGAGTTAATAGTTTCTTGGGAAATCATTATTCCTATGATATAATGGATTGTTATTCCATATATACATGGGTTTTCCCCAACTTATAAGAGTAAAATATTTTATTATTTTTCAAAATATTACATATTTATAAATAATCTTAGTGGATTTGGAATAAATACCTTATTAAGTGATCATGGTTGTGAGTTTTAATGTGAATTCATATACTAAAAACATGGAATTAATAATAATTTTTCACTCGTATAATCCCATAGAAAAAATTTATTATAAATAAAAAATAGAACCCTTCAAGATATTTCTCAGACCATAGTAAATGAGTGTGATTTAGCAATTTATTTTTAGTAAAATATGGGAACAGAACTATCTATATAATTAATAAAGATATAATTAGAAATTTTTTTAAGGTGATCCCATATTAATTATGGAATGGGAGAAATACATAAATTTATTACTTTATTGTTTTGGTTTTATTTTATAATTTTTCAATTAAAAAGAAAATCTGGACCCATTTCCTTCCAAAAGTGATGAATGGATTTTCCGTGGATATTATACAAAAATAAAAACTTATAGGGTTTTCAATAAATGGGATAATTTAATGGATGAATCTATATATGTCACATTTTATGAGATATATCATTATTAGATTAAGAAAACATTTCAAATTAGGGAACACAATATTTATAATTTATATATTATTGATAATCCTAGTAACAATTCTAGCAGACCTCTTTGAAAAAATTATTATATTCATAAGGAAAAACATCACCCTAGACGATTAGATGATAATATTTCTTCAAATAGTTCATTCCCTTGATATAATAGGACTCGTAAATATCATTCCTAAGATGTAGTTGGAGGAGACCGAGATTAATGAACACCTAAAATAGATTCTCTTAAATACCATATTGAAAATCAATAATTCATTTCAAAAATTGATTCCATGAACATCGGTGAATTAATTAATGATGAATTATGAGTAATTTAAATTCAATAAGAGTGATATATGTGTTAAATAAATATATTCTGATAAATATTTGGATAACCCAAGGACTACCAAACCATTGGAACAAAGGAGGTGTTTATAAAAATGGATTATGATACATGAAAAAAAATAGAAATAAATAAATTCTACTTTCATAAGTATATAGTAAAGAAGAGGGTGTTGATTATGAGGAATCCTTATATCTTGTAGCCATACATTAAAACATTGTAATTTTCCATGCTGATGCATCATATATTAATTTTTAATTATATCATGTAAACTACAATAGTTCAATTTTATATGGTTATATATTTGGTGGGTTATTTTGTTCAAAACCCCCTATATTTCAAAAATATTACATTCCAATCATATATTTGAATTAAATAATCGTTTTGTGGTATAAAATAAGCTCATAGATCTTGGTATGATAGGCTCATCTCATTTTTTTAATATCAATATATTTTAAAAAAGTAATAGACAACCGTACATTATTTTTTATAATAATATTAAAGGATGTTTTAGATTAAAAATTATGTTTTTATGATATCATTTTTTCATATTCATGAATTTCATTTTTAAATTTTTATAAAATATTATGAAAAATGAATTTAAAATGATTTTGATGGGTGAACAAACTTTTTTCGGTGTTTCAAATTTTACAGAATATGTATGTATTTTTTTAAATCTATTAATATACATCTTTTTTGTTTTAAAATTATTTAGTACGGATAGTACAAATGGTAGTGATACTCTCATGTGTATTTAATAGAAATTGTATCTTGATGAATCATACAAACTAGTTTACCAAACCACTTACAAATGGTTGATTATAGTCTTACTATATAAAAATTATAGTAGGCTTGATATAATATTATGGGTGTTTATGTTTTACCATTTTTTGAAAATTCAAACGATTCAAATTTCATATCTATGAAATGAATTTTTTTTCCATACAGTAATTGTATAACTAATATATGGTTATTCTATTTTGGTGATAACATCTAAACTGAGTTAGTTATTTTTTTTCATAATTTTTTGGTTACAATTGAGATTGAAAAAAACCTATTGAACATCTAATTTTTTTGGAATGTATCTAGATTTTTATTGTATTAAGGAACCATTATTTGTTGTGTTATCCAAAGTTGAGCCTTAGTACAATGATATATGTAGTTGTTTTGTATATATATTATGGATAAAACACACTTTACTAGACTATGGATATCAATATCAAAATTTTACTATAAATTAGGATATTAAAGGTGATATAAATTTTTCGACAAATCATGTGTCTCACTATATGACCAGAAATATTGAAATAAGACATCAATTTTTGAGGGATAATTTTCCATGGGTGATACAACATATAAGTTCATTAGTAAAAACATTCATCTTTATAATATATTCACAAAGCCTTTGAATTTTTATGAATGAGATATATCATATATGGACATGAAATTTTATATTCTGTTATACTTTTATTCTTAGATTTGTTTTGGCATGGGTAAAGAAAATGCATAGACCAGTACTATTGTCGAAGATATACAATAGGAAACTACCATGGTTGATCAATAATTGGTATCTACTATGGATGATCTACTATTGTTATCCATAGTGGTTTATTTATCATTGGTATCTACAATGGATTATATACCATTAGTATCGACCATTAGTCATGATATAGTCATGATAAAACACTGAAAACAATCATTGTTACAATTCCTTCTAGATGATACAAGGACATATTTCAATTATATTCTTCTATGACATGGTACCTATAAGAACCAGGCCTTAAAACATTACTTAATATTTAATCAAATTAATAATTCTCATTGAGGATCTTTTCAGGTTTAGAGTTTTAGAGAATTAAGACATAACTATTACATCTCACAGGATTATATAGTAGACACCACTACTATAACCGATTTTTCACAACAATAAAAAAATCCTTAAATAAAACAATTGTTATTTTTTTGATATAAATCTTTTTGAATACTTCCTTTCTCTCACCCTTCCTTATTACTTATGAAAAAAATTTCAAAAACATGGGATGAGCATAAAATTCTAAGGGTTATAACATAATGAAAGGAAACATTAACCCGATAATAAATACAAATCCACGAAACTATAACTTTAAATCATAACATACCTTCTTAAATCATAATAATTATGTATAACTCGTAGAAATCATAATAAAAATAGGTAACTTGAGGCATTCATAACATTCTTACGTAGGGAGTAACTCTCATAGTTACGTTAGGAATACCCATCATAGTATATTCCCTAAATCTCTTCGGAGAAACATTAGCGTTTAACTCCTTTGCGTTACCCAATGCATTATAGAGCTATCTCGGGCTCACCTGCCCTTAATTTATCATGGAAATACCTATTTTATATACAATTCCCAAGAACCATAACATAATATTATCACATATTACATGCATAAAGAAAACATAAAATTTCCACATTTCAATCACAATATATCAATACAACACATTGATATAATAAAAACATTATCTAAACCATTTTCAATACCAAAATACATAAAACATTATATGATATTTATTTTCCTTTTAAAAACATTTTGTCTTGTTAAGGATGTCGATGATCAAATAATACTTGCGGCGGCATAAAAGTTGTTGTCACTGCGTACGTTAACAAGAAACATAATTTTTGTTGTTTAGTAAAATGCTTCATAGATAAAAGATTAGTTATGAATAAAAGTAAAATTAAAAGGGGTTTATAAAACGTATAAGAGAATTTTGTGTATAAAATAATATTTTCCTCAATGAAAGGAGATTAAGACGAAGTCCCTTATAATGACGGTATCCTTAGATTAAGGATAAATCAATGACATAATTATGTGTGACAAAAATAAATACACAAAATATAATTGGATATTAAGTGTAAATAATCAAAGGTCATTCACACATATTCATATCATGACATAGTAAAGATTTAGAGGTTTATCCCAAATAATTGAAATTTGATTAAGAAGATCCCTTACAAAAATTTAGTAGCCTAACGGCGTCACATCATATTTCCGAAAACGAGCTGATGAGAGAGAAACGGGTATCTAATCACATGGAAATACAATTTACATCAATAAGGATATAGAAGAACATATCCCAATATAAGAAGATGTGAATTATAATACATATAAAAAAGAAGCTTTTTTTAAAAATAGGAGGGTGAAAGGTTCCCTTACCGATTTCGTTAACATTCAAAACGTACACCCCATGAAATAAGGACCATACAATGAAGTTGTAAATTCCCATTTATTAATTTATATTACACAAAGACTAAAATTATGTGCATTACATACACCACATTAAAGGAAATAGTGTAAAATATTTCATGAATCTCACGGGAACAAAAAGTGAGATAAAAACCCCCATACCTCATTGTTACCAATCGATTCGTATGACAAAAAGATAATAAACGCCAAAAGAATAAAAAGAATACCATGAATATAAATAGAATCATGATTATAGATATGAAATTTAAGTACACAATACACCACTTTCAATAAACAAGTGGCGAACAATGGAAATCTCACGTAATTAAAAGTGAGATAAGAAATCTCTTTCGAAAATTCGGCAGCCTAATGATGCCACTTAAAACTTCCGAAAATGAATTGATGAGATCAAATAGGGTCTCTCATCTCATAAAAATAAAAACTAAAGTAAAATGAATATAAAAGAACATCCCCCAACAAAACAAAGAGTATATTAAAAGAAATTACATAAAAAAGAGTACTTAAAAAGAGAGAGGTAGGATCCCTTACCACAAGTCCGACATGTCTTGTTCGTTTCTCTATATCCCTGAATAATAAAATTTTGTCAATTCACAATTTATTAAGGAAATACTGTAAATTGTATTATTCAATTGATATCACATATTATATTGTTATTATAATTATATAATTATTTGAGTTCATATCATATGTTTTTGTCGATGTTTGGTACATGAGTCAAAAATGAACTTGGTTGAAAAGATTTTCCCATGTAGTTATAATTAAATCATTTCCAGAATAGAATTAATGATTTAAAAATCATATATATCCAGTACGTATTCATTTTATACTATTCCATAACATTAGGATATGAAAAAAATGAAATGCACCGTTCATGGAGACGGTAGGCTATACGTACGCATGAACGCTACTTTCATACCTTTTTCATATTAATGGAATTAAAAATAAATGAGAGATATATATTTTATAATTATGGAATAATATATATGTTATATAGGTCATATAAGTTCATTAGTTTAATTTTTTATACATCCCATGTATTGCATGAACGAGTCACATCACTTGAGGGGGCGGTAGTCCACACTTTATCTTATGAAATTATCACATTTGCACAACAAGCAAAGCATAAAGGTATGTATTAAATATAGTATACAAAAACATATTGAAATAATAAATACCATATATATCATATATAAAATACAGTGGAATCATAATGGCCACCATAAGAGGTGGAAGTAGATAATTGAACAATCATCGTTTCGTGAGGCAGTAGTTCGACGTCCACAGAAACAGTTTGTTCTTTACCCATTAGATGGAGGTGTGAGTATGTGTAGCTCAAATAATTCTCATAATAACTTCCTAGTAAATTTAATATTCTATTTTTTTTACAAATTAAAGGAATAAAAAGAGTTTAAGGGGTTGGATAATCAAAATAAAAGAAAAGGACATAATAGAAGACATTGCCTTTAAATCTGGTAACTCTTTTTGTTTTGAGCCCAAATGCTTCCTTGGAAAGGATTATTCCCAAAGTGAGTCTTCTAGGAGTAATATAGGGATGTTTAGAAACAATATGAGCAGAGTTTTGATGTGCCATGGGCTTGAGAGATGTGGGTAAGGGGTAGAGGTGGGGGCCTTTTATTAAAGGGAGGAGGGGAACTCTTGGAAAGTCATGAAATGTTACATTATTATAAAATTATTTTAGGATTTTAATGGTCCCAAAATTATATATTTCTAGGATAAGTAGATAAGGGTTCTATATCCACCCATAAAAGATGTTTTTGACAAGTGTAAGACTTAGATTATACCTTATTTTTTCATTTTATGTTCATTAATGAGGTAATCACAGCATCATCATGATGTCATAAATAAAATTATTTATATATTGTCTAAAAATTATAAAAAAATTACCATCATGTAGGAAATATTTTTATTTTTCCAATTCATATTTATAGTCAAATAGATCATTTATGTAAACTAAATTAAATTTTTTTAGTTAGTATATACAAACCTTTGTTATATTTCCTTTCTTTATAAAATAATATGATTAATAGTCACTATCACACTAAATTGATTACATGGGGAACAAAAGATGGCACAAGGAATCACATGGTTGACCATGAAACCACCAAAATAATTAGGACACATTTTGGGGTCATTTTATTTTTTTATGACATTAGTTTATTACCCTTAACTACCCGATTACTATTTAAACAAGATAATTAAAGATATTACACTCGTTACTATTCATAATGCCAAAAAACAAAAGATTCTTAATTACATAATTTGGAAATTTTAATTACAAATGTGGAACCCATTTCACCAAATTCAAAACAAATAAATTTTAGTAATTAATTGAAATGTAAATCCCCTTGTCAAAACAAAAGACGGGTTTTTAAGAAGTAAAATCTATAAAAACATTTACTTGTTTCTACATCAAATTGAAATGTGAAATTACATAAAATGAAATAAATTGTATTAAGTGATAAAATAGTAATTCATATATACTTTAAAAACAAATAAAATGATAATCTAACTATATAAATAAATTGAATGAAAAGGCAGTTTTGAATTAAAATGCTGTATTTTTCACTACTCATTAAAAAAATGAGTATTATCAGAAAAATATAGAAAAAATCACCCTATTCTATATTTTATATTCCAAATTCGAAAATTATTTCCATTTTAACAAATTTAAAACATAAAAGTTTCATTAATAAATTATATATTTAATTCCCACTATCAAAACAAATAGCGTGTTTTTATAAAACAATATATATCAAAAGATTGACACTTGTTTTTGTCAATTTTCAATGTGAAATTAACTATAATTACCACAATCATATTAAACATTAAAAAAATATTCTAATTACACTTTAAAAAAATTTAAAAATATAATCTAACCATAATATAAATTAGATAAAAAAGCAGTTTTGATGTAAAATGCAGTATTTTTCACTATTTATTAAAAAAAGAACACTGTTAGAAAAATACCAAAAATTTATCCAAATTAAATTTCAATGTCCCAATTATAACAAATATTTTTATTCTTACAAATAGAGCTTATGAAATTTTCAAAATTTATATTTAAAAAAGGTTCTCCATCAAAAGGTGGTAAAACAATCTTTTGAAAATATTAGAGTATTTATTCCTAAAATTGGATTCATTTGGATTTTAAGCATCTATAATTTATTAGATAAATGTAAAAATATTTGACAAACATTTCTAATAATTTTGTAGTTAGTTCTGTTCATTCCCGCCATTACAACGACTAGGAGTTAACTATTATTTAAAATAACATTAATATATTATTAGTGTGCAACATAAGATTTCAAAGAAACTCGTTGTTGTGTATTGGGTACGCCATCAAGCATATCATTTCATTTAAAGTAATATTAACATTTTATTCACAAATATTGATAATTATGGAAATGTCATATTCATTATTTTCCATGGATGTTACATCATCCCCCTTTTGGGAATTTTGTCCTCGTAATTTTAAAATTGGGCTCGAAAACTTCATTGAAAGCCCCACATTGTAAAAGGTGTAAATTAAACAATCACTTTAAAAGAACGAAAGAAAAGTAAAAAGTTCACCTAAGACAACAGATACTTGGCTTCCATGAAAATATGGATATAGAGGAGATAAAAAACCATCAAGTTCTGAAGGAGTGTGATAGAAAACATGTTTAGGAGAAACTTAACCACCAGAAAATCACAAACTTGTGATGGGTTAAAAGATATTTGATTCCCTAGTATGAAAGGTTAACAGATAAATTTTTTGTTTTAAGTTAAATTTCATTTAGTAATTTATTTATGGGCTTAACTAAATTATAAGTGAATATACTTACTTGTCGTGTAGACTATCATCTCTTACAAGATTTCATACACAAACTCATATTTTCTCCAAAAGATGAGTATTTATGATGAATTTTTCACATTAAGAGTTCTATAATAATCTTCAATAGAATCACTTAATCCAAAAAATAGAAATATATATTTTCCATGTCATTAGACCAAAACTAAAACCAAAATTGTTAGTACGAGATCAGATAATACCCAAAAAGGATAATCCATTATAAAAATAAATACTAATCTTAATCTCCAAAATTTGTCAAACATTAACCAATATTCAACAAAGAACATTCAATAAATAGCTTTCCATAAAATTCTTCAACGATAAACCAAACTATGATTGAAACCCAAATGTCTAAAGATTTTAATCACATAGTCTTCCAAGGTAAATCTTAACATTTATCTCCAAATAAAATTTGTTACCCTTAAAGTCTCATACAAAAAAGTAATTAACCTAATCACATATAATCCATGATAGGTTAATTATTCCCATAAATAAACGAAAATAAATTTATTCTCGATTCATAAGATCATCTATCTAAAAATAGTTAGTCAAACTAACTAGGTACATCACATAGCCCGATGATAGGCAATAAATACATGTGGAGCTTTGGTTGTGGGTTCGATTCCTGTAGCATCGTCTGACATGACTGGTTGTCACACGTTCTGCATGTTGTCCCTTTTAAAAACCATATAATTTTTTAAAATTTTCAAAAAAAGATAAATTCATAAAAAATAACCATTAAATTATTTATCCCCAATGGTTATCTAATAACTTTCATTTTGCATCCCAAAATATTTTTTCCAATAATTGCCTCAAATTCAAGGATCATATAATCCCAAATGGTTATTTATAACTATATCCAAAAAAGAATATATAATTATTCCTTGAATAAAATTTTCATATATCAATCATCAGGGTTACACATACTCTAAAAAGTCTTCTAATGTAACCCCATCATCAAAAGAGCATTAATACTTTTAATAATTTCACCATCTTAAAATATACTATAACTCTTGAATCACTTATATGATGACTTCTTACTCATTATATATTCTTCAGGATCCATTAATCAGTCCGTTAAAAATTATTCTAAAATACTTCTTTCCAACAAATAAAATCATGAATCATATCCCAAGATTCAATAATAGTATAACATATGTTATAAAATAATCCATACATTTCATTGGTCATTGTTAGTTTATTTATCCTCAATCAAAAAGGCATTAGGTATTGGTAAACGGATATTTGTATGATCCTAGGGATCCCATTCCCGAAACATTTTTGTAGGACATTTGATTGCATAATGACCATGCACAACACATTTAAAACATTCAATTGATCCTTCAGAAATAACTTCTTTCCATTTCCTAGAGTCAACTAGATGCTTCCATTTTCCATGGGAGGTTATTTCTTTATGACACTCATTTCCACATCTATATCATCATTCTATCCATTTGAAACATTTTCCTACGTGTTTCTTTCCACATATTTGGCACATAGGTTTTTGAACATACATACTTTTATGATTATTACCTTAACTTACATAGGGATTTTTTTTTCAAATATATGATGCCTTAAAAAAATCACTATGGTTCAGGTGGTCAATCATGAATCCAAATAGTTGGTTGAGAATAAACACATGAGTTCTCATTTCATCTCTCATATCATTCAATTTCTCATTCAGAAAATTGTCATAGTTTCCTTCACATACATTGTTACTTTGGTGCTTACTAGATCCAGCCATTTACTAAAACCAAAAATGTCAGTGTGAGTATATCAGTAAAATCATCATATATTGATGAGAAAGATAATAAAAAGGATATATTTATCCAAGTTATCTCAAACTCATTCTAACATTCAATAAAAACAATGACTCTATCTAATATACTAACCATTGTGGTTATACAAAACTTGTCACTTATCCTTAAACAACACCCTAACCTCTAAAGTTATCTAAACCGACCATTGATACCAACTATGAGAACATGGATTTAAAAAATTACCTAATCTTGAATTAAATGAATAATTCACATTTAAGATCATTTTAGGTTTCTATTTTTAGAGAATTAGGACATAACTATTACATCTTAAAGGATTACAATGTAGACACTACTACTATATCCCATTTTTTACAACAATAAAAATATTCATAAATTGTAATGGCCCGGACCTCTCCGGTCCATTACTTTGTGGAATTTTGGTGTTGGTGGTGTTCCGGGAGGACAAGGGGACTTATCCCCAACACTTTTCCAATTTTCCAGTTCTGTGAACAGTGTTTCCAATTTTATGAACAGTAACAGATCGGTCTCACCGATCGGTCTGACAGATCGGTCTCACCGATCAGTTTCACAGATCGGTGTGACAGATCGATTTCACAGATCGGTCTGACAGATCGGTTTCACAGATCGGTCTGACAGATCGGTTTCACAGATCGGTCTGACAGATCGGTTTCACAGATCGGTGTGACAGATCAGTTTCACAGATCGGTGTGACAGATCGGTTTCACAGATCGGTTTCACATATCGGTGTGACAGATCAGTTTCACAGATCGGTTTCACAGATCGGTGTGATAGATCAGTTCCACGGATCGGTGTGATAGATCAGTTTCACAGATCGGTTTCACAGATCGGTGTGACAGATCA
The DNA here is from genome assembly GCA_963277665.1 of Viscum album. NCBI lineage: Eukaryota > Viridiplantae > Streptophyta > Magnoliopsida > Santalales > Viscaceae > Viscum > Viscum album. The sequence goes on along the minus strand of OY728150.1, from coordinate 1,215,296,185 downwards.
GTTTCACATATCAGTTTCACAGATCGGTTTAACGGATTGGTGTGACAGATCAGTTTCACAGATCGGTTTCACAGATCGGTTTCATGTACAGTAACGGTGGGTGAACAGTGTTTCCAGTCTCCTATAGTTTTTCCCCTTTTTACGTTTCCTTTGACGTAAAATACTTTCAAAGCTTTATTTTAAGGGTTCGTAAGGCCGATTCAAATGCCATAATTCCTATATTAATTATTCCTATGGGTTGGAATGTTTTACTTGGTCAACCCGCATGGGTTAATGCGATCCGTTCTTAATGGAGAATTAACCGGATCATAAACCGTCGCCTTGTTAAATCTTAAAAAAGGGACGAGATATCATTCTCCCTTGTTCTTTTACTTTGTTCTCGGCTAAGAGATGCTAGATCCTTTCAATCCTTTCCTTAGGAGTTTCAAAATCAACCTTTACTCCTAGGATCAGTTCTGCTCTGTTGGATGCAACCGAGCCGTGTCGATCAATCTTCGATATAAGCATCCTCCGATGGATGCAGTTGTCACGAGGGGAGGATCGTGACTTGTTGTGTGGATAAAGGACGTCAAGAACTTTTCGAGGTAGGGGATTCATGGATTCTCTAATTGTATATGTGAAATCGTAGAATTATCATGATTTATTCCATTGGATCACAATGAAATTGACCTAATTAAATACTTGAATCGGATTAAAAGAATTGGTTGATTGCATGTTGTTTCTTTATACCGTGATAAAGGTTTTCCTCGTGTTTTCCTAGATATAGTGATATCTATATTTCTTTGTTTCATTGTTCGTTCATGATAGAAATTGATAACGAATGTAAAGCCAGAATTAATTGTTAATTAATTGTCTAAAGATTAAGAGGCATGTAAATTAATCTGGTTTTTGCCGTTGTTGTAGTTCTAATTTGAGGATAATTAAATTAGGGAAGTAAGCATGTTTGTTTAATTGTGATAGCTTACTGATTAGGTATCCATAATTGGAACCTACGAATAACAAATCTGTTAATTCAATATGGATTAGAGAACAAATTATGTGGGAATTTCTAAAAGGGTTTTGAGTTACCCTCTTGTTTGTTAAAGGGTCAAGATCCCATGATGTGATGTTTTTTTTCCTGCTGCTTGTGATTTGATGTGAGCCTGGATGGCTGTTGTGATATGTGGAGGCATGGAGGCCTTGTGGTTATGGCAGCAGATGACGCCTAGAGTGGCGAGATGCATCAGTTTATGCATGTGGGTGTCGGGGAGGACACCAGGGGTGATGGAATGGGATGGATGTGGTTGCTGGTTACCTACGGTTTTCTTGAATGTTAATCTGCTTTTCTTTTCCCCACTGCTCAAGGCAGCTGGTCTTGTTACCCTTCTTCTGAAGGAGGCGAAGACGCGCGAGGTATGCCACGTGCTTTCCGTGTTTAGCCTCTCGAGGGGGAATGGGTATATGCTCTTTCTATAGGCGGAAAAGACTCGAAGGATAGTATATCTATTCACCGTGTTGAGCCACCTTTGTTTTTAGAAGCATAGGATGCTTTTCTAGAATGCCTGGGAATGTGGAAAAGTAATTCTATAATGAATGTTTGATTAAATGGCGAAAATCCACGGGGATGGAGATGCTGGAATTTAAAGGTCATGTGAATCTTAAAAAGGAGCAGTTGTTTTTGAATGTGATGCCATTTCAGTTTAATGTGGAATTGTTCATTCTTAATTAATGTTTAAAGAATTAATTAACGTACAGTGGAACTGATAAAATGAGAATGGAGTAATCTAATAAAGCTCTTCAAATGGTTGTCTGATGTAGGATACCTAGTATTTGAAGTAGCAGCCTAGAGTATGAGAGACGTTAGCTGCAGTTGTATCTAAGACTAGGTAATTCCCATAGTGTGGATGTGAGTTACCTATATATTCTGTACTTTTTGTGTTTCTATACGCTACTCCACCCTGTCGGTAAGGGCAACTGACACCCCGGGGATTCTGAGCCCTGGGGGGGGGGGGGGGGTGTTTTCCCCAACATTCTGATGGGAGGTTGAATGGCTGACTACCCCCTTGGGCCCCGCTCTCTTCTCTTGGTAGATACTTGTGCCATGAGGCACAGTGGTTAGTTACCCCATATATGTGTGTAGAGGGCTATTATGGCTTGTGGTTATTCACACACATATATTCTGGATATAGTATCCTACGGACTACTATAGGTGTAACGTGTATAGGCTATGATGGCTTGAGGATACTTACTCGGAGTATGGGCTGTAATGGCTTGAGGTATTATACCCGACGTATGATACACGTTATGCGAGCTGTGGTGGCTCCCGGAAATTACCTGGTTACTTTTTGGTTGTGAGGACGGTGTGGTGCTTCACCCAGGTGTCTGCGGGCAAGCCTTTGTGGTGCACGAGGTGCAGATTGTGGAGCTTAGCCCAGGTGTCTGCGGGCAAGCCTTTGGAGAGAGATGCACAGGACGTATGTCGTTGGGGCAAAGCGGAAAACCAGTGGGGAAGTAGTAGCGGGGTACCCTTGATATTCTTTAATATATGCTATATTCTTGTATGAGTTACTTGGTGAGAGTAACCATAGTTAGGTTGGGAACATAGTATACCTGTTTAGGTGACGAGTTAGTTTCACTTGTTGTTCACTGGGCTTTAGCATGCTTTCTTTACTTTTGCACCAGAGTCTTGGGGAGGATCATACTGAGTATACTGTTATACTCACCCTATGTACATATAAACTGTTTTCAGGTCACTTGGAGCAGGTTGGAGATCAAGAGGGTTACTACTAGCTTGTGGTTGGAGGAGGAGGTGTTCGGGCTCGTGGTCGCTGCCGTTTTTCTTTCTTTTGGGTACTTTTAGTTTCCCCTTCAGTTATAGTACTTTTGCATGAAATTTCATATATGTACTTGGTTTCCTTTTATATTTCAGTTCTGAGTTGGAGTTGATGGGAGTCTATTCTATCTCTCTCTTCTGCATGTGTTCTCTTAGAGGGTAATGCCTCCCATTTGTATGTTATTATACCCTCGGTGCTAGTCGCCAACCCGGGGCCTACTGGAGGCGGGACTCGGGGGTCATTATCTCCCTTTTCACATTGCCGGCCCAGGAGGGGTATACTTTGTGGGAAGGGGGTTGTGACAGAGTGGTATCAGAGGTCTGGTTGAGGGATAGGATGGAGTTTGGAGTTAGGCACGGGTGAGGATGAATGGGATGGTAGGGCAACGGTGTTATTCATGTTTAGAAAGTGGGGTAAACACTGGAGACCGGCAGATACATAGGCGTTCAGGGCCCCCTATGATCTGTTGCAAGGACCTTTAAGTTTACGATGGCTACTAAACAAAGTGATACTGGTTGCAGGGTAGAGACCTAGGAAAGGATCATGCATCATTATTCTTTGCGCTTGTGTTTGAATGGGTAGACCTTGGGATAGGTAACCTAAAATTAATAAAAAAACAATTAACTAATTAATGTTGAGTCTTTCATATTCCAGGCTTAGGAGCTCTAACAGTTGTTATTTTACAGGTATGGCTCCAGGTCGACGTCCTCGTCAGGTTTGTGCAGAAGGTGCCCAGCAGGCTGTTCCAGCAGATCGCCGCCGGGTAGAGGTTGACGACGATGACACTTGGAGGAAGAAACTCTGAGTGTTTCAGCGCCAGAGTCTACAGAAGTACGAGGGCTCTGTTTCAGATGTAGTCACAGAAGACTGGTTGGAGGATGTCGAGATAGGCTTCAGTTCGATTCGTGCTCGGAAGGAACACTGGGTGTCCTTGGTTGTGACGATGTTGCGTGGAGCAGCGAGACAATGGTGGATATTGTTCCTCGGGGATCGTGAGGAGTCAGCGATCTCATGGGAGGAGTTTCGAGACAGGTTTAGAGTCGAGTTTCTTTCATCGACTGCAACGGCGTCCAGTTGCCAGGAGCTACTCACCCTTCGACAGGGGAGCTCCAGTGTTCGAGATTTTGGAATCCGTTTCAGGAACCTTCTACGATATGCTTCAGACCTGTTACTAGATGATGAGGCCAGGGTGAGGCATTTCGAGGAGGCTTTGCATCCATAGATCCAGCGCCAGGTCACCCCATTTATCCTGAAGACATATCTAGAGGTGCTGGCGAGGGCAGAGGTTGTTGAGAGGACTTTGGCCAGGACCGGATCATCACGAGAGGGGAATCGTCATGATTCCTCACGAAGCAGGGCTGTGGTCCGGGGTTCCCGGTTTTCAGGACAGAAGAGTTTCTGTTCACCTGGTGGTAGGTCCCAGCCCTTCCCATCTCGTTTCTCCGGAGGCAGCAACTCTCAGGCCTATGCCAAGGGATCAGGCGCTTGTTTTTCTTGTGGTGGTTGTGGTCATCAGCAGCGGGAGTGCCCGACTTTTCAGAGTAGTCATCGTGCACCAGGCGCTCCACTCCAGGTTCCTCTGTTGAGGCAGTTCCAGCCGAGGCAGCAGCAGTAGGTTGCACCAGCTTTAGATCACCAGAGGGTAGATGGAGCAGGCAGAGGACAGCCCCATGACGCTCCCCGTCCTCAGAGAGCAGAGTGTGGCCGTGGTGGTGGTCTTCATCAGGGTCAGAGAGGCCGTGGAGGTGGTCATGGTCAGCTTCATGCTCTAGCGTTTCCAGCTCCAGGCGAGCCAGACGTTGTCTGAGGTACCCTTTGCTTGTTTTCTACCTTGGTGTATGCCTTGTTTGATTCCGGAGCGACGCACTCCTTTATATCCCCTACCCTTGTCCATGCTTTGGGACTTGAGGTAGAGAGGCTTCCAGTGCCCTTGGTGTTGACTACGCCAGTTGGAGGTCGAGCTAGCTTGTTTGAAGTATGTAGAGACTGTGAGCTAGTGTTGGGGCAGCACCGCTCTTGGGGAGATTTCCTATGTTTACGAATACAACCATATGATGTCATCCTCGGCATGGATTGGTTGTATTCGGTGCAGGCTATTGTGGATTGCTACAGGAAGAAGGTCGTTTTCTTTGATGAAGATGGAGAGGAAGTAGTGTTTGTTGGTGAGAGAGATCCTCGGATGAGTCATAGACAAGTTTCATCCTTATCATCCATGAAGGATGGGATGATGCTGAGTTCTTCAGTGGTCCAACAGTTGGTGTTTCCTAGGGTCATAGAGGAGTACCCTGATGTCTTTCTAGAAGAGGTTGTATCCTTACCCCCTCGAAGAGAGATTGAGTTTGGGATCGAGCTATATCCAGGAGCGTCTCCTATCTCTATGTCTCCATATAGGATGGCCCCTTCTGAGTTACGATATCTACGTATTCAGCTCGATGGTCTGTTGCAGTGTGGTTTTGTTCGGCCAAGTGTGTCACCTTGGGGTGCACCAGTTTTGTTTGTGAAAAAGGCTGATGGAAGTTTGCGGTGGTGCGTCGATTATCGTCGGTTAACCAAAGTGACAATAAAGAACCGCTATCCTCTCTCGCGGATTGATGACCTATTCGATCAACTGAAGGGTGCAAGTTGGTTCTCAAAGATCGACTTGCGGTCAGGATATCATCAGATGCGTGTAAAGGATGAGGATATCCCGAAGACTGCTTTCCATTGTCGTCATGGGAATTATGAGTTTGTTGTAATGCCATTCGGCGTGACGAATGCTCCAGCTGTTTTCATGGGGTTGATGAATGTTGTGTTCCGTGAATTCCTGGACAAGTTTGTTGTGGTCTTCATCGATGACATCCTTGTGTACTCCACATCTGAAGAAGAGCATGCAGAGCATCTACGATCCGTTTTGGGAGTTCTTCGCCAACATCGGTTGTTTGGGATGTTGTCCAAGTGTGAGTATTGGGCTCGAGAAGTTCGTTTCTTAGGGCATGTTGTGTCCCAACAGGGAGTAGCTGTGGATCCTTCGAAGGTAGAAGCAATGGTGTCTTGTGCAGCCCCCAAGACTATGTCAGAGGTGCGAAGTTTCCTTGGTCTCGCAGGCTATTATAGGAGGTTTGTAGCCAATTTTTCCTGATTTGCGACTCCTCTGACAGCTTTGACCAGGAAGGATCATGCGTTCATATGGACTGATCAGTGTCAGACAGCTTTCGAGTATCTAAAGGAGAAGTTGGTAAGTGCTCCAGTCCTTTTTCTTCCAGCGGAGGGAGTCCAGTTTGATGTTTTCTATGATGCTTCACATCTGGGGTTAGGCTGTGTTCTCATGCAGCAGAGGTTAGCTGTTTCTTATGGGTCCCGACAATTGCGTCCCCATGAACGCAACTACGCCACCCATTATCTTGAGTTGGCAGCCGTGGTGTTTGCTCTGAAGGTGTGGAGACATTACCTCATTGGTGAGCACTTTGTGGTTTTCACCGATCATAAGAGTTTGAGGTATGTTGTCTCCCAACGTGACTTGAACTTGAGGCAGCGTCGGTGGATGGAGTTCTTGCAGGAATACGACTTTGAAATATCGTATACACCTAGAAAAGGGAATGTTGTAGCTGATGCACTAAGCCAAAAGTCACGTAATGATGTTTTGCGTGAATCTGGTGATTCCTGGAGAGTGATGGAAGAGCTATCAGCTTTGCATCTTGATATGGGAGAAGTTGGGGGAAGAGGTTGTCTTTTCCAGATGACGGTGCAATCATCCCTGATGCAGAAGGTGGAAGAGTCTCAGTTGGGTGATCTAGAGGTGGAAGTTTGGAGAGACAGAGTTGTTTGTGGGGAGGCCCCTGATGGTTGGTCGGAGGATGAACAACATTGAGTGTTGTATCATGGCAGGGTTTTTGTTCCCTTGGCGATGCGCGAGACGGTTCTCTGAGAGTTCCATAGTTCACCCTTGGCGGTACATCCTGGTGTGACGAAGATGTACCGATCCTTAAGGAGTCAGTTTTGGTGGCCTGGGCTGAAGCGTACAGTTGCAGAATGTGTGTCTCGATGTTTAGTCTGCCAGAAGGTGAAGGCCGAACACCGTGTTCCTGGTGGTCTTCTCCAGCACATAGAGATTCCTCAGTGGAAGTGGGAGGACATCTCAATGGACTTTGTTACAGGTTTACCTCGAGCTCCGGGAGGACATGATGCTATATGGGTGGTAGTGGATCGTTTAACTAAATCGGCCTACTTCATAGCAATCAAGGAGTCGAGCTCAGTGGAGGTTTTGTCGAGGCTGTATCTGGAGGAGGTGGTGAGGCTTCATGGAGTTCCTAAGACGATCATTGTTGATCGAGATCCTCATTTTACCTCTAGGGTGTGGAGAGGTCTCCAGCATGCTTTTGGCTCTCAACTATGCCTTAGCACTACTTTTCATCCTCAAACGGATGGTCAAACAGAGCAAACAATCCAGACTCTTGAAGACATGTTGCGCTCTTGTGTTATTGATTTTGGAGGTTCAAGGAAAAAGCACTTACCTTTGGTAGAGTTTGCTTACAATAATAGTTTTCACTCTACCATCGGCATGGCGCCGTTTGAAGCCTTGTATGGACGGCCATGCCGTTCTCCGTTGTGCTGGACTGGGGTCGGAGAGTCAGCAATTCTCGGACCAGAACTAGTGTAGAATACAACAGAGATGGTTCAGGTGATTCGTGAGAGGATAAAGACCGCACAAGATCGTCAGAAATCATATGCTGATAAAAGAAGGAGACCGTTAGAGTTTAATTTTGGGGATCATGTGTTTCTGAAGGTGACTCCCCGTCGTGGGCAGCGACGGTTTGGTCATGGAAGTAAGCATTCTCCCCGGTTTGTTGGGCTTTTCGAGGTGTTGGATCGTGTTGGAGTTGTGGCGTATCGAGTAGCACATCCCCCTCATATGAGTAGGATACATGATGTTTTCCATGTATCACAGCTCCGTCGTTATCTTCATGACGAATCTCATGTTATCGATTGGGGAGAGATCGATATTGATGATGATCCAACCTTCGAGGAGCGACCTGCGGAGATCCAAGACCACAAGGAGAAGGTGTTGCGTGGGCATTCTATCCCCTTAGTTCGTGTCTAGTGGCGACACAGTGGCATGGAGGAGAGTACCTGGGTGCGTGAGTCACAGATACGTGCTCAGTACCCAGAGTTGTTCAAATTTTAACTCCTTTCATGTAATGATGTTTCCTCTCTGGTTAGATCTTTCATGTTTTATTTATGTACCTTTGATTTGATGTTATGTTTGAATTGTTTGGGTATGGATTGTTTGTTCCCATACTCCCGGATGTCGTAGTTTTGTTCCAGCTTTTGAACAACTCATGGTGGTTTTCCCCTGAGAGGTATCTTTTGGGGTCGTTGTTCGGACCCCTCTTTTCTTCTGGGTTGGTTTTTAATTCTCGAGGATGAGAATGTTTTGAGAGGTATCTAATGTAATGGACCGGACCTCTCCGGTCCATTACATTGTAGAATTTTGGTGTTGGAGGTGTTCCGGAAGGCCAAGGGGACTTATCCCCAACACTTTGCCAATTTTCCAGTTCTGTGAACAGTGTTTCCAGTTTTATGAACAATAACAGATCGGTCTCACCGATCGGTCTGACAGATCGGTCTCACCGATCAGTTTCATAGATCGTTGTGACAGATCGGTTTCACAATTCGGTCTGACAGATCGGTTTCACAGATCGGTCTGACAGATCGGTTTCACAGATCGGTGTGACAGATCAGTGTGACAGATCGGTTTCACAGATCAGTTTCACATATCGGTTTGACAGATCAGTTTCACAGATCGGTTTCACAGATCGGTTTCACAGATCGGTGTGACAGATCAGTTTCACAGATCTGTTTCACAGATCGGTGTGACAGATCAGTTTCACAGATCGGTTTCACAGATCGTTTTCACAGATCGGTTTCACAGATCGGTGTGACAGATCAGTTTCATAGATCGGTTTCACAGATTGGTTTCACGGATCGGTGTGACAGATCAGTTTCACAGATCGGTTTCACAGATCGGTTTCACAGATCGGTTTCACAGATCGGTTTCACAGATTGGTTTCATGTACAATAACGGTGGGTGAACAATGTTTCCAGACTCCTACATTTTTTCCCCTTTTTACGTTTCCTTTGACGTAAAATACTTTTAAAGCCTTATTTTAAGGGTTCTTAAGGCCGATTCAAATGCCATAAATCCTATATTAATTATTCCTAAGGCTTGGAATGTTTTACTTGGTCAAACCGCGTGGGTTAATGCGATCCGTTTTTAATGGAGAGTTAACCAGATCTTAAACCGTCGCCTCGTTAAATCTTAAAAAAGGGACGAGATATCATTCTCCCTTGTTCTTTTCCTTTGTTATCGGCTATGAGACGCTAGAACATTTCAATCCTTTCCGTAAGAGTTGCACAATCAACCTTTACTCCTAGGATCAGTTCTGCTCTGTTGGATGCAACCGAGCCGTGTCGATCAATCTTCGATATAAGCATCCTCCGGTGGATGCAGTTGTCACGAGGGGAGGATCGTGACCTTTTGTGTGGATAAAGGATGTCAAGAACTCTTCGAGGTAGGGGATTCATGGCTTCTCTAATTGTATATGTGCAATCGTAGAATTAGCATGATTTATTCCTTTGGATCACAATGAAATTGACCTAATTAAATACTTGAACCGGATTAAAAGAATTGGTTGATCGCATGTTGTTGCTTTATACCGTGATAACGGTTTTCCTCGTGTTTTCCTAGATATAGTGATATCTATATTTCTTTGTTTCGTTGTTCGTTCATGATAGAAATTGATAACAAACGTAAAGCCAGAATTAATTGTTAATTAATTGGCTAAAGATAAAGAGTCATGTAAATTAATCTGGTTGTTTCCGTTGTTGTAGTTATAATTTGAGGATAATAAAATTAGGGAAGTAAGCATGTTTGTTTAATTGTGATAGCTTACTGATTAGGTATCCATGATTGGAACCTACGAATAACAAATCTGTTAATTCAATATGGATTAGAGAACAGATTATGTGGGAATTTCTAAAAGGGTTCTGAGTTACCCTCTTGTTTGTTAAAGGGTCAAGAGCCCATGATGTGATGTTTGTTTTCCTGCTGCTTGTGATTTGATGTGAGCCTGGATGGCTGTTGTGATATGTGGAGGCATGGAGGCCTTGTGGTTATGGCAGCAGATGACGCCTAGAGTGGCGAGATGCATCAGTTTATGCATGTGGGTGTCGGGGAGGACACCAGGGGTGATGGAATGGGATGGATGTGGTTTTTGGTTACCTACAGTTTTCTTGAATGTTAATCTGCTTTTCTTTTCCCCACTGCTCAAGGCAGCTGGTCTTGCTACCCTTCTTCCGAAGGAGGCGAAGACGCGCGGGGTATGCCACGTGCTTTCCGTGTTTAGCCTCTCGAGGGAGAATGAGTATATGCTCTTTCTTTAGGCGGAAAAGACTCGACGGATAGTATATCTATTCACCGTGTTGAGCCTCCTTTGTGTTTAGAAGCATAGGATGATTTTCTAGAATGCCTGGGAATGTGGAAAAGTAATTCTGTAATGAATGTTTGATTAAATGGTGAAAATCCACGGGGATGGTGATGCTGGAATTTAAAGGTGATGTGAATCCTAAAAAGGAGCAGTTGTTTTTTAATGTGATGCCATTTCAGTTTAATGTGGAATTTTTCATTCTTAATTAATGTTTAAAGAATTAATTAACGTACAGTGGAACTGATAAAATGAGAATGGAGTAATATAATAAAGCTCTTCAAATGGTTGTGTGCTGTAGGATACCTAGTCTTTGAAGTAGCAGCCTGGAGTCTGAGAGACGTTAGTTGCAGTTGTATCTAAGACTAGGTAATGCCCATAGTGTGGATGTGAGTTACCTATATATTCTGTACTTTTTGTGTTTCTATACGCTACTCCACCCTGTCGGTAAGTGCAACTGACACCCCGGGGATTCTGAGCCCTGGGGGGGTGTTTTCCCCAACATTCTGATGGGAGGTTGAATGGCTGACTACTCCCTTTGGCCCTGCTCTCTTCTCTTGGTAGATACTTGTGCCATGAGGCACAGTGGTTAGTTACCCCATATATGTGTGTAGAGGGATGTTATGGCTTGTGGTTATTCACACACACATATTCTGGATATAGTATCCTACGGACTACTATAGGTGTAACATGTATAGGCTATGATGGCTTGAGGATCCTTACTCGGATTATGGGTTGTAATGGCTTGAGGTATTATACCCGACGTATGATACACATTATGTGAGATGTGGTGGCTCCCGGAAATTACCTGGTTACTTTTTGGTTGTGAGGACGGTGTGGTGCTTCGCCCAGGTGTCTGCGGGCAAGCCTTTGTGGTGCACGAGGTGCAGATTGTGGAGCTTAGCCCAGGTGTCTGCGGGCAAGACTTTGGAGAGAGATGCACATGACGTATGTCGTTGGGGAAAAGCGGAAAACCAGGGGGGAAGTAGTAGCGGGGTACCCTAGATATTCTTTAATATATGCTATATTCTTGTATGCGTTACTTGGTGATAGTAGCCATGGTGAGGTTGGAAACATAGTATACCTGTTTAGGTGACGAGTTAGTTTCACTTGTTGTTCACTGGGCTTTAGCATGCTTTCTTTACTTTTGCATGAGAGTCTTGGGGAGGATCCTACTGAGTATATTGTTATACTCACCCTATGTACATATAAACTGTTTTTCAGGTCACTTGGAGCAGGGAGATCAAGCGGGTTACTACTAGCTTGTGGTTGGAGGAGGAGCTGTTCGGGCTCGTGGTCGCTGTCGTTTTTCTTTCTTTTGGATACTTTTAGTTTCCCCTTCAGTTGTAGTACTTTTGCATGACATTTCATATATGTACTTGGTTTCCTTTAATATTTCAGTTCTGAGTTGGAGTTGATTGGAGTCTATTCTATCTCTCTCTTCTGCATGTGTTCTCTTAGAGGGTAATGCCTCCCATTTGTATGTTATTATACCCTCGGTGCTAGTCTCCAACCCGGGGCCTACTGGAGGCGGGACTCGGGGGTCATTATCTCCCTTTTCACATTGCCGGACCAGGTGGGGTACACTTTGTGGGAAGGGGGTCGTGACATAAATAAAACAAGAGTTCCTTTCTTGATATAAATCTTCTTGAATACTTCCCATCCCTTACCAATCCTTATAACCTGTGAAAAAACATTTCAAAAACATGTGATGAGAATAAATATTTCACTAAGGGTTATAACATAATGAAAGGAAACATTAACCTGCCAATAAATACAAATTAATGAAACCATAACTTTCAATAATAACATACCTTCTGAAATTATAATATTTATGTATAACTCATAGAAATCATAAGACACAAAGTTAACCTGAGGCATTCATAACCTTCTTACGTAGGGAGTAACCCTCATTGTTATGTTTGGAATACCCATCACAGTATATTCCCTAAATATCTTCTAAGAAACCTTAGCGTTTAACTGTTTCGCATTGCCCAATGCCTTGGAGTGCTATCTCATGATCATCTGCCCTTAGGTTATCACGAAACCACCCATCTTTATATACAATTCCCAAGAACCATAACATAATCATATCACATAAAACATGCATAAAGGAAACATAAAATTTCCACATTTCAATCACAAGATATCAATACAACACTTTGATATAATAAATACATTATCCAAACCATTTTCAATACCAAAATATGTAAAAGAGTATATGGTATTAATTTTCCTTTTAAACACATTACAGCTTGTTATGGAATATGGAGATCAAATAATACTCATGGTGGCTGAAAGGTTGTTGTGACTGCGTACCTTAAAAAGAAACATACTTTTTATCGTTTAGTGAAACGCTTCATAGAGAAAATATTCATTTTGAATAAATGTAAAATTAAAAGGGGATTATACACCATATAAGTGAAAGTTGTGTATAAAACAAAATATTCCTTAATGAAAGGAGTTATAGATGACGTCCCTTATAAATATGGTATCCTTAGATTAAGGATAAATAATTAACATAATTATGTATGATAAAAAAATAAATACACCAAATATAATTGGATATTAAGATTAAAACAATCATATTTCATTCACACATATTCATATAATGACATAATCATGATGTTTAGTTTTAACCCAAATAATTGAAATTGGATTAAAAAGTTCCCTTACAAAAATTCGGTAGCATAACGACGTCACATCAAATTTCAGAAAACAAGATAATGAGAGGGAAAAGGGTATCTCATCACTTGGAAATAAAATTTATAGAAATGAGGATATAGAAGAACATATCACAACATAAGAATATGTGAATTAGAATACATAACCAAAAGAATACTTCTTTAAAAAGTGGAGGGTGAAAGGTTCCCTTACTGATTTGGGTAACTTTTAAAACATACACCCCATGAAATAAGGGTCATAAAATGAATTTTAAATTCGCATAAAATAATTATATTAAAAAAAGAATAAAATCATGGATATTACATACACCACACAAAATTAAATAGTGGCAAATGTATCACGAATCTCATGGGAACAAAATGTGAGATAATAAAACACACTTACCTCGTTGTTACCAATCGATTCGTATGACCAAAATACAATAAACCCAAAAGAATCACAAAATACAATGAATATAAATAGAATTATGATTATATATTTTAATTGGAAGTACACAATACACCACGTGAAATAAATAATTGGCGAACAATTGAAATCTCACGGAATTAAAAGTGAGATAAGAAATCCCTTACGAAACTTCGGCAGCCTAACAGCGACACTTAAAACATCCAAAAATGAATTGATGAGATAAAATAGGGTCTCTCACCACATGAAAATAAAAATTACAGTAATAGGAATATAAAATACCATCCCCAAACATAATAAATAGGAGCTTAAAAGAAATGACATAAAAGAGGGTACTTAGAAAGAGAGAGGTAGGATCCCTTACCTCAAGTCCGACTTGTATTGTTCATTTCTTTATATTCCCGAATAATAAACATTTGTCAATTTATAATTGCTTAAGGACCTCCTTTAATTTTTATTATTCAATAAATTTCATAAATTATAATTTTATAATAATTAGTTAATTATGTGAGTTCATATCATATGTTTTTTTCGATGTTTGGTACATGAGTCAAAAATGAACTTGTTTGAAAAGGTTTGTCCATGTAGTTATAATTAAATCATCTTGATATTAGTATTAATGATTTAAATATCATATATATCCTGTACATATTCATATTATACAATTCCATAACTTTTGGAGATAAGAAAAAATGAAATGCATTGTTCATGGAGACGATTGGCCGTACGTGTGCATGAACGCTACTTTCATTTCTTTGTCATATTAATGGAATTAAAAAAATGAGAGAGATATATATATTATAATTAAAATATAATATATATGTTATATAGGTCACATAATTATATTAATTTCATTATTTATACATACCATGTATTTCATGAACGAGTCACATCACCTTAGGGGGTGGTAGTCCACACTTCCTCATTTGAAATTATCGCATTTGCACAACATGAAAAGCATAAAAGTGTGTTTTAAATATAAAATACATAAGAATATAGAAATAATAAAAACCATATATATCATATACAAATTATAGTGACATCATAATGGCCACCATGAGTGGTGGTTGGAGATAATTGAACAATTATCGTTTCGTGAGGCAGTAGTTCACCGTCCAGAGAAATAGTATGTTCTTCACACATTAGATAAAGGTGTGTGTAAGTTTAGCTTGAATACTTCTCCTAAAAAAATCCTAGTATATTGAATATACTGGTGTTGTTTCAAATGAACGAAATAAAAAGAGTTTAAGTGTTTGGAGAAGCAAAATAAAACAAAAGGACATAAGAGAAGACATTACCTTTAAATCAGGTAACTCTTTTGATTTGAGCCCAAATGCTTCCTTGGAAAGTATTATTCCCAAAGTGAGGATTCTAAGAGTAATATATAGTTTTGGAGAGAAATTATGAGTATAATTTGGATGATCCATTGCTTGAGAGGTGTGGGTAAGGGGATAGAGGTGGGGGCCTTTTATAAGAGGGATTAGGGGAACTCTTGGAATGTCTTGAAATGTTACATTATTATAAAATGATTTTCAGATTTTAATGGTCCAAAAATTATATATTTCTAGTATAAGGTTATAAGGGTTCGAAATCCAACCATAAAATAGGTTTTTTACAAGTTTATGTCTTATATATTACCATAGCTTTTCTTTTTATTTAAATCATTCATTAAAGAGGTAATCACGGCATCATCGCGGTGTCATAAAAAAATTTCTTTATTTAATGTCTAAAAATTATAAAAAAATTACCATTATATAGGAAATATTTTTATATTTCCAATGAATATTTATAGTCAAAGATATCATTTATGTAAAAAAAATTAAAATTGTTTTACTTATGATATACAACCCTTTGTTATATTTTCTTTCTTTAAAAAATAATATGATAAAAAGTCACTATCACACTAAAGTGATTCTATAGGGACCCAAAGTTGGTACAAGGTATCCCATGGTCGGAAATGACACCAAAAACATAATTATGACACATTTTGGGGTCATTTTATATTTTTATGATATTATTTTATTACCCTTAACTACCCGATTACTAATTAAACACGCTAATTATATACAATTATCGTTGTTACTATTCATAATGTCCAAAAACAAAAAATTCCTAATTACATAATTTGGACCTTCTAGTTCCAAATGTGGAACCTATTTTTACAAATTCAAAACAGAGAAATTGTAGTAGTTAATTTAAAAGTAAATCCTATTGTCAAAACAAAAGAAGATTGTTTAAGAAGTAAAATCTATCATAAGATTGACTTGTTTTTACATCCAATTGAAAAGTGAAATTACTTTAAATGAATAGAATTGTATTATGTGATAAAAAAAAATCAATTATACATTAAAAACAATTAAAATGACAATCTATCTATATAAATAAATTAGATGAAAAGGCAGTTTTGAATTAAAATGTTGTATTTTTAACTATTCAATAAAAAATGAACATTTTCAGAAAAAAAAAATTCACCCTATTATATATTTGTAATTAAAAATTAAAACATTATGTTCATTTTAACAAATTATAAACATAGATGTTTCATTAATAAATTATATAGTTAATTCCCGCTATCAAAACAAATAGTGTGTTTTTATGAAATAATATCTATCAAAAGATTGACACTTTTTATGTCCATTTTCAATGTGAAATTTATTCTAATGACCACCATTTGATTAAATGTTATAAATATATTCTAATTACACTTTAAAACAATTTAAAAATATAATATAACCATATAATTAAAATATATGAAAAATTAGATTTGAAGTAACATATAGTATTTTTTACTATTTATTAAAAAATGAACATTGTCAGAAAAATACAAAAAAAATTATCCAAAGTAAATTTCAATGTCTAAATTATAAAGAATAAGTTTATTTTTACAAATAGAGCTTATAAAATTGTCATAATATATATATAAAAAAGGTTCTCCATCAAAATGAGGTAAAACAATCTTTTAAAAATATTAGAGTATTTATTCTTAAAATTGGATTCATTTGTATTTTAAGTCTCTATAATTTATTGGATAAATGTAAAAATATTTAACAAACATATGAAATAATTTTTTAGTTAGTTCTATTCATTCCCACCATTACAAGGGCTAGGCGTTAACTATTATTTAAAATAATATTATTATATTATTAGTGTGCAACGTAAGATTTCAATGAAACTCGTTGTTACGTATTGGGTACGCCATAGAGGATAGCATTCCCTTTAAAGTAATATTAACATTTTATTCCCAAATATTTATAAATATGGGAATTTCATATTCTTTATTTACCCAGGATGTTACAATACCATAGTGTCATATTGTATCAATTTGATCATGAAAAAACTACCATTATATACTACTAATAGAATCTAATATTATAAATTATAGTCCCAAGTGAAACTGTTCCAATTATCTATAATTAAATATTATAATCAATTTTATTTATAATTATTATTCTTATTATACTTATTCACTTTCCCATTTTCAGTCTCTAAATGATAAAATTTTACATAATTATTGTCTTAGAAACCTCTATAATGTGTCTCATTTAAACCGTTCCTCTAATTCTACCTCATCCCATGAAAATCCATCTTTCTCATCCAACCCTTAAAATAGTTCAAAAAATTTTCAATCAACGTGTCATGACGGTTCTCCTCATGAGTCATGTTTATCAAAGGTATACATAAAAGTTTTGAGTTGGGCTGTTGTAGAACCAAAAAATCTTCAACTCACATATTGAGAAAGTGTCACTATAAAATAAATCAATGTTGTGTGGTTGTCTTTGTGAATGTTCCCCATGTGTAATGTGATATAGGACATGAGATGGGTCAAATAGTTCTCAATAAATGATCGTCCATTCTACCCTAGGAAGTTTCATTAGCTATATCAGTTTTTTGAGTATTAAATTGGAGAGAAAAGGATATAATAAAGACAATAATAGGTGGGAAATAAAATCTATTTTGTTAAATGTATTGGGAAAGGCAATTTAATGTTCCCAACAAAGGTATTTATAAGGACTATCAAGGTTATAATCTTCTTAACCATACAATTTGTTTAAGTATGCACTGTTGTAATTTACTAGGAATGTCACTATTATACTACCTAAAACTATAGATAATTGAGAGATTAGATAATTGTGTATGTTAATGCAACAAATATTATATCCTAGTAAGGATTATTTTCACATAATGGTCAATTCAGATATATTTTTCATTTTTCTTATGAAAAATTCATTAAGATATATTTATGTAGACATTTGACAATTCTAACGATGGAGTTAAGAAACAACTATTCTAGGTAAAATAATTTTATATGACTCTATGTTGATATCTACCATGTTAGAAGCTATATGTATTATTTAGGAATGTTGTGATATGGTTAGTATTGGGGTCAGGTTCATCCTAAATCATCTAATTTAACAAATGATGAATGTTAATTGGATCCCTTGGATAAAAAAATGTATCGTTGATAATAATAAAATCTATGAGAATTTTAACCCATTAAATAATCCCTCTAGATTAGGAAATGAGGTTAAAACTAGATTGTATCCAGATTTTTGATATTATTACTGTAAAAACAATGATGTTGATATTTAAATGGAAGAAGATGCAACTACATAAGTGTGATTAGTGTGTCCTTCGATTGAAATGGTAAGTGACCCAGATGTTTATACAAGTGCTAATTTTTCTTATATATCATCTAGTTTAACTCTATATATTCCAAGTAGAGATATTTTTAGAATATAAAGAGATGAACTAGAATAAGATGATTTTCCTAATGGTGATCTAGTTTAGAGATATACTTTGGAGACACATGTAGATATATTTGTTCATTCTGGTTATTCAAAATACAATACTGATAGAGGAGATAATTATGAGAGGTCTAAATCATAGAATATTATTACAGTGTTTTTTATATGTTCCATTAGACAATATAAAGGTATATATCCATCTATATCAGCTAGCCATGGATCTATTAAAAAAGATTGTCTAGATATTATCGATTGACATGCATTGGAAATCCATGTTTGAATATTTGCATCATACATATAGGGGGATAAATAGGAATCTAAAGAATACAAATAACCATGGATTCTAAATATTGGGAAGGAATATTTTTTGATAGATAAAGATGATTATGATCTATTAATTCCACCAAATAATGGTATCCCAACCCTTTGAATTCTATATAGAGATAAAAAGGGATCCCTAATGGGGAGTATTGATCAGTCAGAGTTGTCATAAGCTTTACCCTATTGTGATCCAAATATGGAGACTAGACCTGAGAATATGGTTATTCACATCTAGTTAATGAATCCATCTCTACATTCCTCTTCCCCACCTTATTCCAATATTTTTAAAAAGGATGATCTACATTCTATTAAGGAATGGTTTTTATCAGATCCTTTTGGGATGCCTATATATTTTTTAGTTCAGGAAAATATGTCTTTGGATAAAGATAAATGGATAATAGTAACAATGTTCATTGATCATGTCCAACACATATTGTTATTATTAATGGAATAAAAATAATTTTAGAATAAATGGTTAGTAGAGGAAATATATTCCATCTAGATATCTATGGAAGATATGAGTTATCATTTTACAGGTAGATAGATTTCAATTTTAGATATGATTGAGTCATTATATACACTTATATCTTCATCATTCATAACTATTCCTATGCGTGATGTGGCTTTAGTGGAAGTCGATTGATCTGATCCATATACATTGATGATTTACATGTTGTGATGGCTAATCTCTCACCATTTCACCAATGTGAGCTTCACCATACCCAATATCACAGTGAGAACATATTTATGGTTGTTAGATAATTATACAATGATGTTATGATTGAAATATTGACTATCCCTAAATCCATTAAGTATTATCTCAATGGTTTTATTCGAATCATGTCTTTAATTCACATTTTATTTTCATGAATTAGAATTTGATAATGCCTCTTATAGTCCATATATTTAATGAAAAAGTGACATAGTTGATGAACCTGTTAACCATAATAATTCTATTCATGAATGAAAATGATGATTTTTTAAGCATATGGATCATGGTGGTCTTGTGATCACATGTTTTTTTGAGTTAATCGAAATGTTTTTGTACAACACTATGATTGTATCCATTATACCTCCTACAATAGATTTTTCCAAAATATCATTCTACTTTTACATTTATATCCTTTAAAACATTATAAAATATAGTTAACCTTCTCGACTTACCTTGGATGAAGTTGAAAAGAATCTCCGGCCGATGGAATATTTTATTTTATTTCAATCTCTACACATACAACTCATATTTTCCCCTCATACTACTAGAAAATGAAATTATATAGAGGATCCTACATCTACTACTGTTTTAGATTGATTATTGACTCTAAATAGTCTTTTAATAGGGATTTTGTTTCATTTCACATTTTGATGTAGTATTCTAACATTGATTTATATAATTATAGCCCCATTTTACTTATTCCAACTTTTTAATTTTATATTACATTGGAATTTTTGGTAATCCAAAATGGGGGTATTGAATGGATCTATATGAAATGTTTTATGAGAAATTTTATGGAATGAATGAGGTGTTATACATCACATAAATAAATTATTACAATATACTCATAATATTTTTGAATAACAAGGCTTATGATCATAAAAATGATTAGGATTTTCTTATGTATAAATTTTAATAATCACATATCATGTTGTTTATTTTTAAAATGAATTAAAAAAATTATATTGTAAACTATTTTCTGGATTTTCTTTATAATTTTCTATGTCATGAAATATTTTTTGCATCTGCCACTATGTATGATTATATACCCTTAATCGAAGCATGATAATGCTCCAATATTTCTTTAGATCAACTGGGTACCACTAGATAATTACTATAATTGTTAAGATCTACCATCAAGTTGTGACACCATTATATGGATATTTCTCTAATTCTATGTATAACTAATATTAGTATTTTCTACCATTACTCGATGCTAAAATAATTGAACTATGCTACTTCCAATACCAAAGAGAAACCATTAAATATTGTTACTACTAAGGAAAAGATACCACTAAAATTTGCTGGAAGAATCTCTATGAATTTCTACTTCATGGTGTATCAATAATATCATGGTAATACATTTTATAGAAAATATCATCAGTATGTGCTTCCTCAAGGAGCTACAATTAGAATCTAGAGCTATCGTTTGGCAGAAGTTACTATTAGATCATATACATCTATATAAATATGTTATCTATCCCTATTTAATTTTATAAACAACTATACAATGGATATTTTATGCATTAGATGATTGAAATTAGAAAATCAATAGAGGAATGACTATTTTTAGACAAATCCATTTATATAACAAAGGAAAAGTCCTAAATTTTTAGATTTTTTAATTCATTTTATGGATACATTTTTTTTATTTTGATCCTATAATGGATAATTAGATGTGTATTGAAATAAATTTAGTTGAAGATTCCTCATGAAAAATGGTTGTGTGGAATAATAGAGGAATCCTAGAAATAGTCTCTCATATTCTATAATGAAATTAAATACAAAGAGATACACGTTTTTACAAGAACCACAGATATTCTAAGACTAAAAATAGAAGTCTTTTACAAAAATATATTACCCATGTATTTAACTATTAACCATTAATCCTATTTGAGACCATTTAGAATAGAAATTCAAATACTACTAAAAATTGAATCTATTCATTTTGAGAATGACTACATTTTTTCAACAACAATCTATTTATTATTTATGTTTATTCCTTACATTAGAAAAATATTTTGTATTACTCTATTATCTATATATTGTAGTCTCTTACATTAAATTGGATATTTCTAGACAATTTCTCTCATTTTTCATTTAATTTTTATTCCCATTTACAATAATTGAATATTAATTTTGTGGCATGTACTTGTTTTATCCCATGTATAACTATGCAAGAGGAAATGATATTAGAAAACCTTGTGTGTTGTTATTTTTAAAACATGATGTAGGTTTTAAATTAATATATTTTATAATAAAATAAAATAATCTGTTTGAGTTCTATTTTTAGATAATTTAGTCTTTCCTTGAAAATGATAAGGTTCATTAAATTCTAATATGACTTATTAACTTGTTTGTTTTCATTGTTTTAAATCAATGTATTTTATTTTCTCTGATTCATTAAAAAAATATTACTCCTATAGTTAACGTTACGAAATATTATATATATAGTGTTTGATATGAGTAAAATTGATTAAAATTTTAATGAATTTTTAAATTTAGTTTATCTGACCTATAATTGAGCATTTGAAAGAATTTTCTTATGATCAAATCGTATAATTTTATTATTTTTGTTAGTTCGGTGATTTTATCAAATTGAGGTGTATATTTTGTAAAACAAATTAAGCCTAAATTTAAATGGAAACTCAATTCACCCCTATTATGAGTTTACTATTCGGTCAAAAAGTTATTATCATATAAATATCATATTTTCAAATAAAGTAACATAATTTATCCATGTGATATCATTATGAAAAATGAATTACATTTCCTCATAGAAGTGGTAATTGACATATAGGAATGAATGTCATTAAATTATTAGATGGATAGAATGGTAATAAAATATATTATATATAATCATTAAATGATGTTATGTTTTTAATTAACTTAAAAGATATACATTAAATACATCATTATAACCATTCGTGAGAGGCGGTGATGGATAATGAATTACATCTGCTCATGAGGTGGTAGTTCACCGTACACACGAATGACACTTTCATTTATCTTTTAATAGAATAAGTAACTGATATTGGTTATTACATTAACATAACAAATATTAGTTTATAAAAGATTCATTTTTTATTTCAAATTTTTTGATGAATATCTTAAGGTGATATAGGAAGAAATAAAATTAAAACATTCGTCAAATCACAATACCTCTTCATTAGAAAACATGATTTTCATTTCACATTAAACCATTAAAGGATTATATCCATTCCAAACTAGGACCTTTATAATATGGGTAGTTATTTTTTAAATCTATTTAGGTGGGAATTTTCTTAATAAAATTTCATTTTGTGTTTGAAGAAAAGATTAAAAAAGGTAAATTATTATAAGACATGGGAGGTACACTCGAGGAATTTCATAAATTATTAAATTCGTATATATTTTTTACGATAATAAAATGGACCTAATATTGATTTATTTAGAGTATAGTATAAGGATGGGTAGGCATAATTTTATCCAATAATTATTTTTTCCACTTTATACAATTATTTTCCTTTATAGTTTTGTTTTAACAAACTGTTAACCATTTTGACCATTATGATGATAAAAATGTTTTTTACTATTTAGATGATAAGATAATTACTATAGAAGGAAAATTTTCTCTTAAATGGAATATAGTAGATATTTTAAACTATATCATAGTCATGTATCCAACGAGAATAAGTTTTAAAATACTAAATAATTTAATAATATATTATTTACTAAAAATACCATTAATGAAAATATAGGAAATATTAATTTAAATTTACAATAAAAAAAATGATAAAAAGGGAATTAGAATTTGACTAATTGAAAAAAACTATACTATTTATATGTATATATATACATTTTAAAATTAAATAATTCACTACAATTATATGATTTTTTTAAATAATTAATTTTATGATTCTTTTAATTATAAAAAAATTTTGTCGATGTTGGACAAAAATCAAGGTAATTATTTCAGTAATAAATTTTTAAAATAAATTTACATGATAAAGAAAAAATTTATCTCTAAAGGTATAAAAGAGAATAAAAAATATACTCTATTTAACCCTATTCTATAAAAATTGATATTACTAAACAAAGAGAAAACCATTTTTTAATTTTCATTGAATAAAATAATATTAATATCAATATAATATAATTGTGACTCCAAAGATTTTTATTTTATAAAATTTTACTGAAATGGTTTAATAAAACCCATAAAATATGATCAAGGATAGGTTTTGGAAAAAATTTCATTCCTTCTCATATTTTTTCGCATTAATTACCTCATTCAACCTAACCAAGGTGATAATTATTTACATTGGATACAATTTATAATGATAAAAATTAAAAGGAAACTATTTTATAAAATCAGACCCCATGAATTGAAATATGCAATCCGTTTTCCATTATTGAATTTCAAAATGAGGATAAATTTAGTTAATATTAAAACACAAAGCATAATGATTTTTCAGATAAAATTCATTTTAGGTATAATTTTTTTTATAAAATATTCATGTATAAAAAATTTTCAAAATAATATAAAAATATTTTGGTTAATAACGAATAACTATTTAAATATTAAAACTAATCCTATTTATAATTTTACTTTTAATATAATTTAAAATAAAAAAATTCAATAAAAATAGTTTTTTTCACAATTTATTAAAAAATCACACCTTTTAGAAAAATATCAAAATCTCATGATAATAAAATTTTGGTATGATGATTATAGTTAATATATCCTTTTATAAAATAATTTTTCTAAATTATAAAAATTTTAATAAAAATATATTCTCACAAAATCCAAGAAAATCTATTTTTAAAAAATTTATTTTTTATGAGTAAAAAGGATTTAATAAAACTTTGATGATTATTTACAATGAATGTGTTTATAGATTTATATTGATAAAGGAATGTATATATATTTTATAAATAATTTAATAAAATTCATAAATTTCAATTTAATTGAAAGATTATAAAAATCACATTCAAATAATCATATTTTTTATGTATATACAAGTTCACTTCAAGCATGGTGTTGTGTGTTATTAAAAATATCAAAAATTGTATTGTTTTAAAAACTCTATGTTTTATACATAATTTATAATAGAAATTTTCATTTAGAATAAATTAAAATATTATTCTATTTCTCTATTCATATCATTCCTTCCTAGATGGAAAAATAAAGATGTACTATATGCTTCATTAAATTGCACCTACTTTTATTGAGGTAGTGATGACCCACAAACCAAATTCCATAACATTATCCTTTCATAAAAATAATATGAAAACTCTATAAAATTACTCACCTAATTAAATATTCCTCCATCATTCTTATGTTTCCTTCTTCATCCCCACAAGTATAGATATTTTAACATTTAACTAAGAAAGATAATATTTTCTCCCTATCATCATGGTTTCATGATATATCCTTTATAAATATATATGTATTGGATCTATTCCAATCGACATAATTTTCAAACTTGAATGATCTTTTGGAGTTGAAGAAATAGACATGTTTTTCCTCTTCCCCTAGTGGCAATGTATTGATTAGTCACAATCATTAATCAACTCAAACAATTCTATTTGGAATATATTCAACTCATTCTGTGTGAATATATACTTCATGTTTTTTTAATTATAATATATATAATATATTTCAACATAATGATATCTCTTATATAATATCAATGAAAAATTATTTTCCCAACTCCAAATCAGTAGTGGAGTAAATTTTTTGTGCAATTTGTTTTTCAGGAGGTTGAAAATACCTATATATTATTTTATATGTTGTTGCATCCCAATCCCATATTTGATACATAAATATAGATTGAAAACCCTTCACCAATATAGGGTAGTATGTGTACTGATTCGATATACATCATACTCTTCTGTTCCAAGAAATTTATAATATATATATTTTCCTAAAGGACTATACTATCCTTGGGATCAAATTCATTATTGATTTGGATATCCATAAGAAATTTCCAACAAATAGTCAACAGTATTTAGCCATCTAAAAAATAATTGGATCTCGTTCACTATGATTGGTCTAAGAGATTACCAAATAACATTTTCCTTTTAAGGATCACCTTAAATAATATATCTTAACTATATATGATCTAAATTTAAATTTCTTATAGACATTATTCCCTCTTGATAAATTTGGAATAAAACTTTTCCTTCTTCAAGCTCTCTAAAGTAATCATAAATATATCTTCTTGATCTACAATTCTCTAGGAATATATTTCAATGAAATCTATAATGTTTATGGGGAACCGACCCAGGCAATATAATAAACTACCCTTATTAAATCCATGATGTCAATACGGTAATTGAAAAGTCCAAAAGGAAGGAGCATAAATTCAAAATAATCATACCATGTGTAGAAGGATTTAATGGGTATAAACATTTTATTAACCATTATTTGATGATATATGGAATCAATTTATATCTTGTAATTGTTTCAATATTTGTTCGGTTGTTCAAATAAGTCATTAACATGGAATAGATGATACTTGTTCTTGATAGTGGATGTCGAATGTTCTTGATAATAAATAAGAAGATAAATTGACCCATATTCATAACAAAAAGAGTAGGTTCACCCCATGTTGATGAACTATTGTGTATGAATCCATATAATATGTTATAATTCAGTTTATTTTTTGATTTCTACATCTCAATAAGGTCTATTATGTGTAGATACATTGAAATCTATGTATCACCATGTTTTTTATCAAAAAAATATAACTTCATAAATAAGTGAATGAATAGGAAAATCTTCAGGGAATAAATCTATATATTTACGAACAATTGGAACATCATCAGTGATATGTTTCTCCCCATCTATTTGAGATAAACATTCCTCCTGGAAATATAGTAGGGAAAAAAAGAATTAATTTCAATTTGAGTTAATCTTTATACTCACAAATAAATATAATCATAGTTATTTGAAAATTTTCCAATGTGGCTTCTATATTATATAAATTTAAATTATATCTTTGTAGACTAATATAGTCCGTTATCAAAATAAAATTATATTTCACTTATTTATGTATATTATTATTTTCAATGGATACATTATTACAAACATCATTATAACATTCCTAACTATGGGGCTATGGATAATTGTCCCTTAATCATCATGATTGTAATGCCCCAACCCCAATTACCTAGAGTCAGTGCATTATTTTAATACATTGGCATGATTATAAGGAATAAAGTCCCGAAAGACCAATCAATTTAGCTGTTTTTGAAAATAGATTACATACATGATGTTTACATTACATAAATAAAATGGAAAACTACAACAACATTGTTTCCATAGACAACACTACGATGCCATAGACTATCCCTACAGGTTAGTCATAATATTCTTCTTTGCATCCCGGGACAAATAAAACATAGAAAGGGGTGATCTTAGATGCTTAGTAAGGATAACAATATAGCGGAAACCTACATAAATAAGCATATACATTTAAGGAAACGAAAAAGATTAAAACAAAAGGCTTTTTAACATAAATTTCATCATAATATGGAAAATATACAATAAAATAATGTATTTTAATTATTCACATGGATATTCTACTAGTCAAATAATCACATGAAACATCAATAGACACATTCATAATGATAGAATGCATAATTCCAGACTTTCACAACCACATAGTCAAGGCACTGTGAGAAGACTACAAATAAGATTTTGTGAAGGCCTTGTGCCAAGACATTAGTTTGTCTCATGAGACTGACCGAGGCATTGAGGAGCTATAGCGGGATCCACCCATCACATACTAAGTCCAATTCATTCCTCATATGAAAAGTATTAAACATCACATAAACATTTATATTAAAACTACCATATGAAATTTCATTAATTTATCCATAAAACATGATTGGTGTAAAAATAACACATCCACATTAAAACATATAAAAAAATCCTCTAATTCAATATGAATGATTTTTATCATAAAAAATATACTTCAAACAAGTTTAAAATCCATCAAAGGATGTTGACATAGATGAAAATGATTTGCAAAACTCATTGAGAGAAATATCCATTTTTCATGACACCATTTTAAAGTCACACAATTTAGAAAGGATGAAATTTAAATGCATTTTTTAATTAAAGTGTCCCATAACACTTTGATTCTTTTTAATGGAATTATCTTTTTAAAAACATTCTAATACATATAAATAAATCCTTAAAATCCATTTTAAAAACATGGACATTAATGAGAATGATTTAGAAGAATAAATATTTAGAACATTTAAAATGTTGTTTAAGTAAATAAGTCCCATAAAAATAATCCCTTTGAAAACACTATTATGAAACATTAACATGTATAATAAATATGCACTAGTAAAAACATTCACATAAACAATCTCCGATAATAATGAGATTGAGAAATTAACCCTGACCTTGCACATTCCTTTAGTTGAGGGAACATTTAACCTCTTGTATGAAGACCTTAGTATGTTATTAAATTATAACAAAACCATATTAATATTTATGATATCATAAATTATTCATTTATGAATTTATACTTCCCATTTAATAATAATTTACATGTTAAATTAACATTTCAGGTAATAATCTCTTTCTTTATCGTATGTGTTATAACATGTTGCTCTTGATTATATCACTTAGATGAAGATTTAAATACTTCCAGAATATAGAACATGATTTATATATCATATATATTTAGAATATAAATATTTACAATAGGAATATATGTGAAATGGAAAACACCCTTTATGGAGACGGTAGTTCGTATGTACGCATAAACGTTGTTTCTATTTTCATATCGTATTGATCGAAACTAAGTGAATAAGATATATATTAGTACATATATATATGTATCTCCATTATCATTATTATGTAATATATTACATAATTATTAATTATATATATTTTATAATCATCGTTGAATGGGGAATGTGGAAATGAATCTCATCACGTTCGTGGAGAAGGTAATCTGTACCTATGCACGATCAACAGTATCATTTTTTTGATATTAAAATAATATATAATTTCTTGATATAACATATATATAAAAAATTATTATTATTTTTTATTTATTATTTACATCAATTACATATCATTATTATACCCATCTAAATAATAATGTATTGAATAACAATTACACCACGATGTGGAGACGGTTAGCTGTAAGTACGCATGTATGGTGACATGTCAATAAAAGGATGGATAGAATAATGAATATGGTTGTACCATATTTAGAATAAAATAATAGTATATATAAGATACTGGAGTTATTATTTTATAATGGAATCATCAACAAAAGAGGAAGTGGAAGAAGAAAGGAACTTGAAAGAGGTGATGAAATAATTACATCTTCTTCAGGTTATTTATTTTGATTTGATCAATAGGGCTCCATAGGCTTTCTTTATGACTAAAATAAGGCCTTTAGGATTATGGGTGGACATTAGAGAGGGTATTTGGGTAGGCGTTGGACGAGACAAATAGCTTTTATTCTGTGAATTAGAGAGAAGGGTGAGTTCCCTTTTATAAGAGAGGTGAGGGGAACCTTAGGAAAAGCTAGAAATATTAATTTATCATAAAATAATTTTAGATTTATAAAAGCTATAAAATTAATTATTTAAAAGATAAGGTGGTTATGAGTCCAAAACCACTCAAAAAATAGGTTTTAGACAGGTTTGGGTCACTATATTATCTTTATTGTTTAGATTTGACTTTTAGTTAAATAGTTTGACATTTACCATGTCTCTTTGTATTTTTATATTATATGGTTAATATAAATACTATATTCTTCCAAGATAACCCCAATTGGTTCATTAATGGTAAACCTATAACTATACAAGTCTTTTTCTGAACCATAGATTTCTAGGAAAATAATATCAATTAATAATATAATATTTGTTTTAAAATATCTTTTATGTCTATTTTGACACTATTTGGTATTTTGTTTTTTCTAAATTTATAGAAGCATTATTACTTAGAAAAAAAATCATCTAAGAAACCCTAAGATTTGATATTAACCTATAAAATTAGTGTAATTCATAAAAAGTCTCAAATTACATTTATTTTTATATTTATAATATCAATTATTTTAATCACTTATTAATACAGTAATTACTGCATCATGATTGTGTCATAAATAAATTTAATTATATAATATCTTAAAATTATAAATAAAATAAAAAAATGTAGGAAATATTTTTATCTTTCTAATTAATATTTATAGTTAATGTTATCTTATGTATAACCTTATATTAAAAATGTTTTTGTTATTAATCATTGATTTTAACTTTTTTAACCCTTCATTAAATAAAATAATAATAAATATCCTAATCTAATCCAAATCTGACAAAGAGGTTCATATTATATTTATAAGGTCGTTTTTGGTCAAATTATACTTATCAAATATAATTATTTCATGTGTTTGGGTAATAATAATCTCATATTTACCCTTAATTTCCCTATTTACTTTTAACCGTGGTAAATACAAGTAAAAAGTTATTATTTACCAAAAATTATTTTCATCTCGTTGAACCACATTTTACTTACGGATATCAATTTTTTCTCTCAATTTGTTGAAATTCAACTCACAGAAGCGGTAAAATTATTTTTTATGTAAATTTGCAAATTCTCCTAGGAGGTGGTTAAAAACTGTAAAAAGTTCAATATAATTTTTATATATCTAAATTTTCTTTAAAATAACTCTAATGAATTAAATTGAACTTATATAGGTATTATGCATCTATTTTGACCTAGAATAAATTAAAATAAAAAATTAATTATTTAAATAAAAAGTCTGTTTTCAACAAAAACTCAGTGTTTTTCACTATTCATCAAAAATTGAATGTATTCAGAAAAATACAAAAAATTCACTCTAAGCTAATTTTTATATTATGAATTCAAAAAAAAAATTATTTTACCAATTTCAAAACATAGAAATTGAATTAATTAATTTAAAATTAATTCTCATTCTCAAAACCAAAAACCGTATTTTTAAGAAATAATAACTATCAAAAGATTAACACTTTTTTATGTTCGATTTCAACTTGAAATTGAAAAAAATGAACATAATTAAATTTAATGGTAAAAATATAATCTCATTATACTTCCAAACCATTAATATATTTAATTAACCACTATAAATTATTTTGATTAAAAAGTTGTTTTAGTTATAATATAGTATTTTTCACCATTCACCCTAATATGAAAGTTTTTAGAAAAACACCAAAAATTTATTAAAACTAAATTATTATTTACAAATTCTAAATAATAAGTGTATATTGTCAAATTGAATATATAAAATTTCAAATATTGGATTTAAAAATGGTTGTCAATTAAAATGCGGTAAAATTGCATTTTTTGAACAATACTTCTTTTATTTGAAAAAAATGAATTTGTTCATAAATTATGTATAAGAAACTCATAATATAGATTCTAAAATTATAAAGTTTATATAAAGTTCGAATTTTGGTTAATACTATTCATAACCACTTTTGAACGGCTGTTTTGGTATATCGTGGTGCACTTGAACACAATGTTGCGTGTAGTGCATGTTATTGAATTACTTTAAAGAAATAGCATACTATGAAATCATGGTGTGTTAAATTCTTCAATCCTTAAATAAATTTTGTCCTCTCAATTTGAAATTATTATTCCAAAATAAAAGGATGAAAATATAATATACCATTGTGGTAAAACCCACATCAGAAATTGGATTAATGGAAATAAGTCTTAATTAGAGGAAAAGGGGAATGAAAAAGTTACCACCTAATTGTGATCTCGATTAGAAGAACATTGGTGGAAATTTGAGACACATAAATGGAAAAAATCTTAAATATTTATAGGGAGTGATTGAGGTCATCAGTCACAAATTATTTTATAATTGAGGGCCTCAAAGCCATCAATCTATGATGATTTAAAATATATCATCGGTTCAACAAAACATATGGTATTATGATAACAAATTTTTAGTTTTAAGATCCCTTACCTAATGTTTAAGAACTAATTTACCCATAGAATAAGAGGAAATATATATGTATATATATACTTTACAAGTAGAGTTTCATCCATCAACTAATTCCTACCACATACTCATCTTTCACTCCAAAAGATTTCAATAAAAATATTCTATTTATCGTAATCATATAGGGTTACAAAAATTATTAATATATTATTCACCTATCATACCCTTTAAAAAACTAGATTATACAATCTAGGTACATCATTTAGTCTAGTGTTAGGTGCTAAATCCCAATCGCACTATCCTTGTGGGTTCTATTCCTGCATCATTGTCTGATACGCCAGATTGTCAAACAGTCTCTGGGTTGTACTTTTTATAACAATCCAAAAATAAACATAAAAATATTATAAAATTCCAAACATAATCCATTCCGACTTTTGGACTTATCCAAAATACTTCTATCCAAACTGACAGTCCAAAATTTACAAGGATGTGAAACACAATAAAGATCATTTTTCCACGTAATAACATGTGACAACCTCCATCACGTATTATTTTAAAACATGGTAACAACCAGAATTATAAAAAAACCGTATTGATTATATTAATATTCCCTTATCCTTTATATAATACATGATATATTCCTTATATAATTTTTTTTGAATATTCCATCAATGATGAAATAAACAAACAATTAATCAGTTCCTAGGAAGTCATGAATATACAATATATTTTATCCAAAGAAACCATATCTTATTACAAAATCACTACCTCATTATCATGTCTATATAAAGGATTACCCTTCCTTAAACCATGTATTTTCCAAAAATTTATCTTATTATTATGTCAAATTTATTTGGACTCTATAATCTCAAATCCTCAATAAAATATTATGGCAATAAAATACTTATTTATCTCCATAATTCATATAAACATTATATTATTGATACAACGCTCAAATGATATAATTCTATAATAACAACATAAGATCACATGCCATTCATCTTCACCAGTAGAAGTATCATAACTTGATTATTATCTAAGAGCATCATTTTTTGTATACTCTGATGACTTGTACATTGATTTGTGTAGTGTCCCTACTCCTTATAGATAAAGCATTGTGCATTTGAAACGTTTTTTTACCCTAGTATTCACGGACTTGATGTATTTGTTTCTCACACTTATCACAAACAACCATTCCCTTCAAACATTTTTCAAGGTGATTTTTTCCACAGTTATCACATATGGTAAAATCTTTCCTTCCCTTCTTCCCCTTATCCATCTTTCTCTCTTCCATCCTTTTCTTATATTGGTTCCCTTCAAAGCCATAGGACTCAAAGAATTCTTTACTTATCTTATTAACACATTATACTATTTCTCTATATGTTGAGAATAGATGGATGAATATTTCCCTTCTAAATGTTGGCTTAATATCATGAAATAAATGATCCTTCTTACTCTTTAGATCGTACGTACTGCTGGAGTTTACATTTCTTCTACTGGGCGGCATTTCTATACAATGGAATACACTAGGTCAGTTTATGAACTATAATGAATAATTCCAAACTTGTAAAATACCTAACATAAATTTAAAAAATTATGGATGTAATCAATAATCATAAAAATATTTTCTTTGAGGAGGTATATAACTGTAAATCCGTTATAATTATTTGTAAAGAAAATGAGAGTAATATTATGCATATCCCCTGGGTGTGTCATAACCAAGAGTACAGAAAGGCCCATTATTGTGCACCAGTCCCTGTTCGAGTCTAGGATAAAGTGTTGTTTTCCGGTTTTACCTCTAGGTACATCTGTGCCTGAGCTACCTCTACCAGCTCGTATCCAGACATGTATGTATTTGCTTAGAAAACGGAAAAAATCTCTACAGTACCAAAATTCTAGAAACATCTTCTATACTAATCTTCAAATTCTATCATAGGTCTATGTGATCTAATCAATGTTTATCTAAATCTAGTTTCCAAGGTTATTACCAAACATCCTCTGATACCAATTGTAACGCCCTGACACCAGTTACCTAGAGTCGGTGGATTATTTTAATACATTGGAATGATTACAAGGAATAAAGTCTTGAAAGAACGATTAGTTTAGCAGTATATGAAAATATATTACATACATGAAGTTTTCATTATAGCATAAAATAGAAAAACAGAAAAAAAAAATTTCTATAGACAACACTGAGATCCCATAGACTATCCCTGAATGTCAGTTATTATATACTTCTTTACATCCTGGAAAAAATAAAACATAGAAATGTGTGAGCCCAGATACTCAATAAGGATAACAATATAACTGAAATATTAATAAATAAGCATAGTCATTTATGGCAAAGAATAAGACTGAAAGAAAAGCCTTTTAAATTTAATCTTCAGAATAATATGGAAATGATAAAATAAAATAATTTCATTTACTTATTCACATGGATATTCCACTAGTCGAATAAACACATGAAATATCAATATCCACTTTCATAATGATGGAATTCATCATGCCAAAAATTCATAACCACA
The DNA here is from genome assembly GCA_963277665.1 of Viscum album. NCBI lineage: Eukaryota > Viridiplantae > Streptophyta > Magnoliopsida > Santalales > Viscaceae > Viscum > Viscum album. The sequence continues at coordinate 1,215,262,574 of OY728150.1, read as the reverse complement.
TAGTCATGGCCTTGTGCCAAGACTACAAATAATATTTTGTCAAGGCCTTGTGCCAAGATAGTATTTTGTCTTATGAGACTTACCTATCCATCAAAGAGATACATCGGGCTCCACCTGTCACATACTAAGTCCAATGAATTCCTCAAATGAAATTTTTAAACATAACATAAATATTCATATTAAAACTAGCATATGAAATGTCAATACATAATCTATAAACAATGAATAGTTTAAAAATAACACATCCACAATCAAACATTTCTAAAATCCTTCAATACAATATGAATGGTTTATATCATAATAAATCTACTTCAAACAAGTTTAATATTCATCAATGGAAGTTGACATAGATGAAAATTATTTTCCAAACTCTTTGAGAGAAATATCCCTATTTCATGAAATCATTGAAAAGCTGCTCAATTTATAAATGATAAAATTTAATGAAATTTTTGAATCAAAGTGCCACATAACAATTTTAATCTTTTGAAAGCAATTATCTTTTTAAAAATATTCTTTTCCATATAAATAAATCCTTAAAAACATTTTGAAGACAGGGACATTAATAAGAATGATTTAAAAGAACAAATATTTTATACATTTAAAATGATGTTTCAAAAAGAAATTCCCTTAAATATAATTCCTCTAAAAACTATTTTCTGAAACGTGGACATGGATAATAAATATTTCCCAATAAAAACATACACATAAACAATCTCAGAAAATAATTCGATTGAGAAATTAACCCTTACCTTGCACTTTCCTTTAGTCGAGGGATAATTTAGCCTCTTGTATGAAGATTGAAGTATGTTATTAAATTATACAAAAACCATAGTAATATTTATTATATCATACATGATTTATTTACCACATTATACTGCCAATTTAATAATAATTTCCATGTTAAATTAATATTTTGGGTAATAATCGCCTTATTTATCGTATGTGTTTTAACTTGTTTCTCTTGATTGTATCACATAGATAAATATTTAAATAATTACAAAATATAAAACATTATTTGTATATTATATATATTTTCAATATAAATATGTATAATAGACATATATATGAAATGGAAAACACCATTTATGGAGACGGTAGTTTGTACGTATGAATGAACGATACTTCCATTTTCATATCGTATTGAATGGAACTAAGTGAATAAAATTAATATAAGTACATATATATATATATTTATATATATATATATATATATAATAATTATTATGTCATATATTACATAATTATTAATGATATATATTTTATTATCATTGTTGAATGGTGAATGTGGAAATGAACCTAATCACGTTCGTGGAGATGGTAATCTATACATACGCACGAGCGACACTATCATTATTTTAATATTAAAATAATAAATAATTGTATGGTATATCATATATAAAATAACATTGTCATGTTATATTTATTATTTACATCAATTACACATCATTATTATACCCATCCAAATAATAATGTATTGAATAACTATTACACCACGACGTGGAGACAGTAAGCCATACGTACAGACGTATGGTGACATGTCATTTAATGGATAGATAGAATAATTAATATGGTTGTACCATATTTATAATAAAATAACATTATATATAAGATATTGGAGTTATTATTTTAGAATGAAAACAACAAAGGAATAGGATTTGGAATAAAAAAGGATCTTGAAAGAGGTGATGAAATATTTACCTATTCTTCAGGTTCTTCCTTTTGACTTGATCAAAAGGGCTCCTTAGGTTGTCTTTATGACTAAAGTAAGGCCTCTAAGTTGAAATAGGGATTGATGATATGGTATTTGGTCTGGGTTTTTACTATAAAAATGGCTTTGATGGTGTTAATTAGAGAGATGGGGGAGTGCCTTTTTATAAGAGGTGTGAGGGGCACCTTAGGAAAAAGTAGAAATATTATTTTATAATAAAATCATTTTTGATATATAATGGCTCAAAAATGATTTATTTAATGTATACAGTAGGTATGGGTCGAAAAACACTCAACCAATAGTCATATACAGGTTTGGGTCACTATATTATCTTTATCTTTTAGATTTAGGTGTTAGTTAAATAGTATGACATTTACCATGTCTCTTAGTATTTTTATATTATATGGTTAATAGACTAATTTTATTCTTACAAGAGAACCCCAAGTGGTTCATTAATGATACACATATAATTTTATATGTTTTTTTGTCGAACCATAGATTTTTAGGAATAGATTATCAATTAATAATATAATATTTGTTTTAAAAAATATTTTATGTCTATTTTAACAGTATTTGGTATTTTTTTTGAAAAATTAATAAAAGCATTATTACATAGAAAAAGATTCATATAACCAACCCTAACATGTCATATTAGCCTATAAAATTAGTTTAACTTATAAAATGTCTCAAATTACATTTATTTGTATAATTATAATATCATTTATTTTAATCATTCATTGATAGAGTAATTACTCCATCATCATATTGTCATAAATAAATTTACTTATTAAATTTCTAAAAAGTATAAATAAAATACCATTATGTATTAAATACTTTTATCTTTCTAATTAATATTTATAGTCATATTAATCTTCTGTATAACCCTATATTACAAATGGTTTAGTTATTAAACATTGATTTTAACTCTTTTAAATCTTCTTTAAATACAATAATTATAAATGTACTAATCTAATCCAATTGGACCAAATAGGTTCATATTTAATTCTAAGGTTTTTTGGTAGAATTTTACTTATCAAATAGAATTATAACATGTGTTAGGGTAATAATAATGAAATTTTTACCCTTAATTACCCTATTTACTTTTAACCGTGGATAATAAATGTAAAAAGTTTCTATTCACCAAAAAATATTTTCATCTCATTGAACTAAATGATACTTACTGATATCAACCGTGTCTCTCAGATTGTTAAAATTCAAATCCCAAAGGCAGTAAAATTAAATTTTATGTAAATTTGCAAATGCTCCTAAGAGGTGGGTAAAAGATAGTAAAATGTTCAATAAAGTTTATATATATCTAAAATTATTATAAACTGAATTTAATGAATTACATTGAACTTATATAGGTAATATGAATATATTTATACATAAAATAAATTTAGATTAAATAAATAATTATTTAAATAAAAAGTCATTTTTAATCAATAACTTAGTGTTTTTAACTATTCATCCAAAATTGAATGTTTTTAGAAAAATACCACAAAATTCACCCTAAGCTAATTTTAATATTCCAAATTAAAAAATTAATTCTATTTTACCAATTTAAAAACATATTAGTTGCATTAATTAATTTAAAATTATTTCCCATTGTCACAACCAAAAAGCGTATTTTTAAGAAATAATAACTATAATAAGATTGACACTTGTTTATGTCCAATTTCAAAGTGAAATTATATACAATGACCATCATTGGATTATATTATAAAAATATAATCTAATTATTCTTTAAAAAAATTACAATTTATAAATCAACAATATAAATTATTTTGTTTAAAAAAGATGTTTTCTATTAAATTAGAGTATTTTTAACTATTAACCCGATATGAAAGTTATAAGAAAAACACCAAATATTTTTTGAAACTAAATTATTATGTACATATTCATAATAAGAAGTTTATTTTTTCAAATTTAATATATAAAATTTTAAAATATTGTATTTAAAAAGTGTTGGCCTTTAAAATGCAGTAAAATTGCATTTTTTTGAAAAATACTTCATTTATTTGAAAAAAATGAATTTGTTCTTAAATTATGTCTAAGAAACTCATAATATGGATTCTAAAATTATAATGATTATATATAGTTCAAAATTCAATTAATACTATTCATAATCGCTTTTGAACGGCTAGTTTGGTAAGTTGTGGTGTGCTTGGACTCAGTATTGCGTGTAGTGCATGTTATTGAATTACTTTGAAAAAATAGCGTACTATGAAATCTTGGTGTGTTACAATGATACTATTAATTAACTAACATAACATAGACCCATACATGGTATAAAATTTATCTAATCTATTAGTTTAGTATCTCAAATAATTCCCATTTTCCCCACACATATAACATTGAGATATTTAAAGTACCTCTGTACTAACACACATTACCTCAATTGAACTATTATTTTTTAGAAATTTTTCTCATTAAGATCGTATTTTCTATACATAAATCATCCTCTAATTCAATTGATATATTTCACACAGTGATTATTCTAGTATTATCAACCTACATTAAGTAGAATACTTTTTCTTATACAGTATTAATCAACTAAAATCTCAGGAAATATTATTTTATCTTAGTAGTCTTATCATAAAACTCTCCCATGTTGTGTTAAATAATCATATATTATAAATCCTATTGGGTATTATCATATTTATTCTGATTTTATGTCCCATTCCATTTGGTTTATTATAAGTATGTTCATTATAATGGACATTATAATCATTAATCAAATGAATTATTCTAGTTAAATCCATTTACTAAAACCAATAATATTAGTTTGAGTATAAAACATCAAAAATTATTGAAGGTTTTCATATGATTATGAAAATAATAAATATGATTTCCAAATTTTTGAAACTTTTATTCAAATGATGAAAAATGTTCTGCATCTCATTTCACTATAGATTATCATCTATCTTCATAGATTTTATCACACTATTAGAAATACAATTTCATAATAAAATGTTCATTTTACAAATAATATCTCATGATAGTCTTTAGACATGTGTGGAGACGTATCCCCACTCATCGTGAAATTAGTGAAGATCAAGTTCATACTGAACCAAAATATTATATTTTATTTAACCATAGGATAATATGTTCTATAGAGAAATATTATTTCCATTATTTGGATATAGATTTCATTATCTGATAACCTCACCAAAATAACTCTTTTGAAACATCTAGATGTTTTCTACTACATAGACTAATCCAAATTCATATAATTTTTATATTTATATATTACTAAATAAGTATTCTCTAATTTGATACTATGTGACCTGACCCAAGCATAACATACATAAATATTTCATCATTCTACATGTATATCCATTATGTTTCACTATAATTCTATCATGATTAATATAATTCTTTACTATATTTGTACATTATATGCTTAATAATCTTACTTCATGAATGATATTCAACATCTCAAACTAATTTAGTTTGTTATAGTCTCTATTTTATAGATTTTTTACTTCAAACCATTCATCACAGCATTTAGAAAATTGAAAATAATGAAATAGTAGATCATGTGATCAATAAGGCTAGCCATGGGAGATATCAATCTATGATAATATTTAAGAATAAAAAATAAATATTGGTTAAATTTAATGATTATTACATAAAACGTTCATACTCAATTAATCATAGACCTTATATCATAATTAATTGAGTAAAAATTTATAATTCCAAAATACATGAGTCATAACAGTGTTGAATAATCATTAATCGTTAATAATTAATGGTAGAATATCATATGAAGAAGAACATATCAAAGAAATTTTATGTAACAATCATAAATAATGAAAATAATTTCATTAATTGTGTCTCACTACCAAGACTACAATAGTCCATAGAGTCCCAAAATGGATTGTTTTCACTCCCTATCCATCATTTCTAATATCAAGGATAACTCCCAAGACTATCGAAGTTGATAATTTCACTTATTAAAATATGTCCACTACCCATTGTATTCCATATTACATATGATATATCGATCCTTACCTAGTGAATTAAATTTTTTTAACTAACCCACCCATTATATAATTAGAACAATATATATTACTTCCACATCATCCTAAAAACATCCATAAATTCATCATACCATTACCCATAAAAATGAAATGGGATTCAAGAAAAATTTCATTCTAACATAATCATAACCCATAATTAAATAACTTCAATGATATCTCTATAAAATATGAATAATTAAACATAATAATCATCATATTATGTTTACAATGTTGAAAAAATACATTTTAAATTGAATTTTAACATTAAACTAAAATATAGGGGAAATATAATTTTTAGTGACTATCAAAAAATATTAAAAATATCTAAATTATAGAAAAAAATTTCGTTTAAAATAAATAAAAAAAACAATTAAATGAAAGATAAAATCAATGAGATATTAGGATGGATAGAAAAATTTATGTGCTGTAAAAATTAAAATAAATATTCCCTTCACACATTTCATAAAAAGTAAATTTGTCCATATATTAAAAAATAAGAAAAAAATCCCTTGAAACAATTTAAAATATTTATTTTTTTTCTAAAATACAATAAAAAATAAAATTATTATTTAAAATAAAAAATTTAAAAACATTTTGAAGAACATGGGCATTAAAGACTGTGCTCATCGAACAAAGGGGAAATATGTTCAACTTTTCATATAATCATTTTATCAATCATTTATTTACCAAAGATAGGGGAATGAAGAGAAAAAAATCCTAGAAATAACCATATGAGAAAACAAAATATTGGGATTAAATTATAAGGATCACAGAACATTCCCCTCTTTATGTTTTTAAAATATTATCATGAAATGAAATGAGATCATATCATAAACACTTACCGAAATTCTCTTATATATTCATACACATTAAATACTCCCATATAATAAATATTGATTTATTATAATTATATTAAAAAATTATATTTATATTTTTATGACTATGTGTCATTATATTATAATTTTCAATTATCCTTCTATAAAGAATTGTTTTTTAAAATGAACATTCTATTGAGAAGATGTCAGTTTTCGAAGCATGTTTCCTTTCAATGGTATTAGCCCTTGCAAATAGATCATAGTTTCATTATATATAGTGCCTTACAAATAAAATAAGTGTCATACATATTAATTTTATACAATTTTCTATTGATTCATTTAAATTTTTTATGGAAATGAATTACATCACTTCCGGGAGATGGTATTCCATACATACTGATGCATGTTGTTACAACTTTTCAACGGATTTAACAAAATAATAGTTAATAATAATTAAACATTAGTAAATCATAAATAAATAATTAATTTCATATATATTCATAAAATTTATCATTATTCCCATCCATTTAAATTGGAAATTAATAATTAATTACAGATTTTTATAGAGGTGTTAGTCCACACATATGCATGAATGACATTATCAATTTTTAATGAATGAGAAAGATATTGAAAAAAATTATACCATTAACATAAAATATATTTATATATATATATATAATATAATTATTCTTTATTTTTATCATTGTTATAGAAAATTCGATAGAGGTTTATGATGAATGAAATGTGAAACATATGCGTGAGAATATATGCCTTTTCATCTATATTCCTAAGTTGAAAATATCTATAATCCATCTTATATGGGTCTTTTGTGATGGCCCGATCATCAAGGTATGGTAAAAAATATTTGGGATAGAATTTGGGTAGATATTGTTCAATATAAATTTCCCTAGTTGTTTGTAGAATATAGGAGAGGATAATCACTATTATATGGGAGGGGAGTTAAAAACATGTAATTATATGTGTAATAAAATATAATAAAGTCACTCATGGTAATTGTCTCCAAGTTAGATTAGGATAATTGATATGATTATATTGGGATGATGTAAATTCATCCAAAAGTGTTTGAAAATGATTATGCAATTTTAACCATTATATATTTTGTTTAACCCTTCATTAACCATTTCATCCATTACCATAGTAATGAATTTTTACCATGGTTACTATTCATAATGAAGAAACAATTTTATGGCCTTATTTCCAAATTTAGAAATTATAATTCCATTTTTGGAATCCATTTTATCAAATTTAATCCCTCTATGTTTTAAAAAATAAATTTTAAATAATCCAAAAACAAAACAAAAAACTTTTTAAAAAACAATTTTAAGAAAAAATAATAATTTATTCACATTCAGTTTCATGTAATAACCATTAAATCAGTGTTATATTGTATTAAATATATTATTTAAAAATTTATTCCAAATCATTCCTCTATATACATAAATTAAATTTATTAATATAAAATCACATTTTATTAAAAAAAAGTTTTTCTAAAAAAAACATCATTTTTTACATTCAAATAGTTTTATTTTAATTTATAAAATTTTTATAACAACTGAATTAATTTTATTCATATGTAATCAATAAATTTTTATAATTCAGATTATAAAATTCAAAACCCTTCATTCGATTGGTTAATTTTTCACATGAATATTTGATAACAATATTCAAATAAAATATTAAGGTTCATTAAAAATAGATTTAGCATATAATCAAAGATATAAAAGACCAAACAAATTATTTAAAGGGAAATATATCATAAAATATAAGTGTTTATATTTTGAAATACCTTATCAAACTCTTATAATTTTTCCTCCTAATACTAATGTAATTAGGTTTTTTCTAACCTCATATATGAACTCATATCAAAGTCATATATGCACTCAATGTCTTATGCCATCTTCACAAAGTCATAAAATCTCTTATAAAATGTATCACAAGACCTATATTTATAATTACATCTCAATAATAATAATGAAAACACAATTTATATTATCTATATTTACAATTCATATGTACTCACAAAGAAAGGTATGCATACACCATCTGATGACATATATGATGAGTGGAATTTCTATACTTAAATTAATTCAAGAAAGATGCTCCCAAATAAAACACTATACTTTCTAATTTTTTTGAAATATATCTACAACCCTTATATCATCATAAAAATATTTTCATATAACATGTATAGTCTTTCCACATTTTTTAACAGTTACCTTTTCAGGAGCAACCTCAAATCCAAACTTCTAAACTATCATATAGCCTATTATTTACATTAACAATTATATACAACACTTACTCATAATTAGTACCTTATTCAAAATATATAATAAAAAATAAAACTTCACATGTAAATTACTATTCTTTTTTAATATATCAAGAGGTAGATATCCAAGATGTAACCTAAAATCATATTCCAAGTAACATTGAATAATATATATACATTATCCATGGTCTATATACCTATTGAAAATGTACAATTTAAAATAATGGGAAATTCAATATCCACAGTTTGATTTTTTTCCAATATTATAAAACATATTTTTGTGTTCGTATTTTATGCGTCTCTTTCTCCCACATATCAATATAAAATTCTACGAAAATAGTGTGGTACTCATATATCACAAGCCTTATTTTGAAAATAATTAATTCTACGTTTTTCATATTGGATAAATTTCTTATTCCATTTTAAATAGGGATGATGCCACATGATTTTCCAATCAAAGAGGTTTTAGTGTTCAATTAAAGACTATCTGCACAGACCCTTTGTAAAAAATATGTGTACATAAGAATTGTTATCAATGTTTTCCATAAAAATCCACACATGTTACTCCATTCCCAATAAAATAACTGTAAGGTTTGTTTTAAAATAGATTTATTCCAAAAATTATGTAACCCACAATCTACAAAAAATCCTCTAAAAAATATCGAGTCTAAGATTACAAAAATATCTCATTTTTTCATCATTACATCATCAACCATTATCCATTAATAAATATGGCTCATTTAAACAAAAATAATGTTAGTATGTGTGAATGAATAATATTCATATCAATTTTGTGTAATTTTCATGAATTTATTGTTTTTTTGGACTAATTCATCTCTAATTTTTTCTCTCTCATGGTATGAACCCAACTCCACACCATTATGTATCTTAAGATACTCTATAGAAAAAATTATTTTTATAACATGTAGTGATTTTTTCTATATTCAACTTAAATTGGATTCATATTAATGAAAATACAAATATGTTTTTGGGAATTAGGGGGACTAAATGATTCTTTAGTAGTTATGAAAATGATAATAGTTTCATCTTGTCCAAGGAATCACATTCCTTCTAAACTCAACATCGGAAAAAATCTTCCATCTCTATTCCCTATTACAATTCCAAAAAAGTTATGCACTCATTTTATTCCCTTGATATGAAACCTTATTTGAAGAATTTTACCACAATTACATTTCCAGTGAAACAATATTTCTTAATTATTACATCCGATTGCATAGAAATAATATGATGTCTAGTAATATTAAAATTGAATCATTTGTATCATTCCTATTCAATCTCTAACATTCACACAAAATTCGAAAAATATTTAGATCATATTCTATGTACATATTATAATAGTATTACATCTATTCATTTTATTCCACATTAATTTCATAAAAATTAGAGTTATTTTTTGCATTCTTTATTTTCCTATCTAAAATAAACTGATCTGGTAACACTATCAATCATTCTTTCTTTACACTATCTGCTTCATTTATTTTTTCATGTGAATTACATAGATAATCAACAAATTGTGATTTATCTTGTTTGTTCTTTTATAATTACATTGAAATATCATCATATGTGACATATCATATTTTACTACTCATAAATTCCTTATCTTTGTGACATGCCTCTCAAAATATACCATACTTTTCTTCTAAAAAATAAAATTTATCAAGGCTTAAAAAATTTGATCATGTTTTTTTACAACTGATTTCTTGTGAAATATAATTTGTATCTTTTCACCATATCCACCACATTGATTATTATTTTTCCACAAATATTACATGTTCTGATAGAAAGAGTAAAACTTATGTCCTTACATACCCCAACACCATTAAAATCCTTTGGACACTAACCCTCCACAACTATTAGGAAACTGGATAGAAAGATGTTATTGTTTTACATCTTTAACAAATACAATTTTTCATAAGGGGTATGTTTATCTTTTTTAATACATATATTCAATTGATATGGAAGATTTTATCCCATTTTTATTTTTCCCCATGAATGTTTCTGACTTGTTTCATTACCTATATTATTAGAAATAAAAAAATTATTAGATAATTATTTAGGCAATGTTTCATCTTGACTATTAGAAGCATTCATCTATAAAAATTTAGAAGATTCTCTCTTAAACCCAGACACATATGAGAGATATTCATAATTCATACTCAAATTATTTTTATATTCAATAAAAATGGTTTGTGTCTTGGTATGATCCTTTACCTTCTCAAAAAATTCTTCTAAATTTTTTTTGAGCATCTTCCATTTATTAGAATCTCATAGATTGTAAATCTTAATATCTTGAAAATAATTGAATTCATTACTAACCAACTACTCTTTTCTCTATGCACTTAATATTTTTAATTATAAAGATTTATATTTTATATCATGAGCTAAGAAATTTTATCACATCATGATTCAATATAATATTACATATACCACTATAATTTTCTTCATTCTTCATCATAGTCACAGATTGAGCTATAGAAGACTCTATTAATATGTAAAAACAAATTATCATCATTATTTTATGAACTAATTAAGTTATCATGGTCCTTATTTCATATGAAACTCTTTTTATTTCTTAAACAAAATTCTTCTATGACATACCACTTATATTATTTTCTATTTTCTTATCCATTTCATTCTATTTATATTTATTCAGATACATATTAAGTAAATATTTTACATTGTGAAGACTTTCATAATATATTTATAATATTTTTGGTTGTACTCTCTATCAATTTCACTAAATATTCATAAATCTATTTTGTAGGATATAATTTTTTGAAGTATTCATCATCAATCATCATCCAAATAACATTATTCTACAAACACTCAACCTTGAATAATTTCTCTCAATTTCCTCAAAATCCATATTAGATTATTTCATTTTTTTAATAATGAAGATTTTATAAATTTAGATGATATAAGGATGTTATAAAGACAATCTAATGAAAATCATCCCATCCTATCTAGGATAAAATGATTAAATCAAATCAGTACATATAATTCCTCATTGATGTTGTAATAATATATGTTTTCTTAAATAAATAATATAAAAAATATATGATTGAATCTTTTAAATTAGTATTTAAATATACCATAATAAATATTATTTATATAATTGAATCTACTCGTATATACTTATAATTTTTCATCAATGAATTTTTTATGCCCTTCATAATTATTCTCTAATTTTTTCACAAAATATATTTTCCAGTTTTCATAGCTATAAAATTTTTATCTACCTACTTTAATAAATATATAAAGATGGTACCTTTTCCCTTTTCAAGACACGTCAATATTTCCATTAAAAATGAAATTAATAGAACCACCATTATAAAAGGGTGTAAAATCAATAGTTTTAGTGTCTCATACCCTTATTAAATGGAATAAAATGATATTAAGGAACTTACTCTTTCAATCATAGTAGTTTTTTCCATCAAATTTATAGGAACCTAAAAATATCATCTGAATTTATTTATATTGAGACAAATTAAATAGAGTTAAATTATTTTCAATAAGGTGTGAAGAGATAGTTATTGGATGATGTGAAAATATGTATTTCTAATGGTGAAAATTCTTTTTCCAATAATAAAGCCTAATGACATGTTAAAATTTCACTAGGATGGATAACACATTTTAAATAAATTTACAGAAGAAAAAAAGTTATGATTTCGGTTAAATGATTCATTTTATTGAAGAAAATTTAAATAATTCCACCCATTTTCACTATTATTTCATATGGATAATTTAAGCTGATTTTTTTATTTCCTATAAAAAAATTAATATTTTACATAATTTATTTGTAGAAGAAATTAAATTAATTAATGTATACTTTTCTAAAAAATTTATAGAGTCTTCTAAAAAGTATACACATGAACCCAAGTCAAAAGGTACATCTAAATATAACATATCGTGGGAGAAATTTCAACCAAAAATAGATCCACCCTCAACATATTAAATGTACTCATGTGTTAGTGTCTCAACATAGAAAGGCAGGTGTGACCATAGTGGTGCACAGGAATTCACTAGTGTGAGAATGGAATTAACAGATTCACTGTGGGGGTGGAACGATGGCATGTGATATTGATTGAGGGGTGCTCTTAAGATTGTACCATAAAATAATCAAATCTTAAAATTCAATGAGAGATATTTATTAATTATGTGTGATCAATGAAATATATAAGTGATGTTGGATAGAATAGTTGGGATACAGTTCACTCATAATAAAATGATATGTTTATATCAAATTCATCTGATCAACATGGATCTAATGGCTCCAATGTCTCAACATGTAACACCCCAACATGGGTTCCACACACAAGTTCTTCATGATAGACATTCACATGACTTAATACATTCCTCCCCATATGTTATACCATCTTTATCAGAGTTAAAAATAACATAAAAAATAATAACAACCAAATTATATTACGAATAAAAAAAATAGGATCACATGATGACAAAAAATATATAATAAAATATGGAATACTAATGAGTAGATATGTCAGGCGAAATACATGTGAGGATTCAATAGGAAAAACCCAAAATAAATTGACATTATGAAATCCCAAGAGGGTATTGAATCTAATCATTGTTCTTTAATTTATTCTCCAAACCATATAAGCCATATAATATTTTTCCCATTACCTTAACATATCATGTAACAAATATAAAATTTTGAGTACTGGTGAAGAAGTCTGAGTGGGGTATGATTTCAACTCATTAGGCCACTACAAATGTAATATAAATTTTTTTGTCATTAATTGTGTATGAACCTATATAAATAATAAAATTCATGCAATAAATTAAATATTTTTAATTTGTTCCAGTAATCGTTATTTAAACACATAACTCTAGTGTTCCTGATGAAACCCAAACTCTCAATAACTACATCACCCTGCATTGGAGTCTGACCAATAACACATATTCAATCCAAAATTTATTTTAACCAATTTTATTTCATTATCCATTACATTGTAATTCATATATTTATATAAAATTGGAACCAAATTCTATGTCCACCATTTTGGGCATTGATATTCATTCCTAGGACCCTGGGGTATTGTAAGATGTATTTTGTGACCCACAACACTAATATTAATCAATCACACCATTGAGATTTTGATGCACTAATCCATGTATTATACTAATTTATCAATATAGTAATTTGATATTGAATCTCATGCCCCTTTCACATTTATCAATAAATTTATCAATGTGGTATTTTTATGTATAAGACCATGTCCCATACAAAAATACCACAATCTCTAAAATATCACAAATATCAAATCATTTTTTGTTAGTCAACATTAACTATATTATTATATTTAACAATTAAAACATTTATTAATAAAATAAACAAATAATTAATCCAATTAAATCTATTACATAATCTGAAAAAATACTGTAAATTAGTTGAACACTTTTTTTCTGATTTAAAAAGGACAATATCTCTAAAATTACTTCAATAAATAAATATCTAGGTTCCCTTAATTGAATAATAAAAAAAATAATCATTAATTAAATAATAAATTAATTAATCCAACTCATAAATTTAAATATCCTTAGACATAAGTTGAAAATTAATTATTCTGATTTAAAAAATTTTATAATCACAAATAATCTCATTAATTATATCAATAATTAATTAATTTAACTGAACATTCTCAATATCCATATAATTAACTAAATAATTAATTATTTGAAATTAATTATCCCTTAATTAATTAATATAACATATTAATTATATCAAGACAAGAAATTAATTTTTTTTCATCCAAAATAAATTATAAAATTACATATATATAATTCAAATAAAATCTTTGGGATATGAATAATAGACCACCTACCTCAAATCATTGATGAGTTATTACCAAAAGAAATTTCAAAAATTTAATCAAAATGGTCAAAACAACAATGAATAAAGACATATTAAATCAAATCCTAGAAAAATGTCAAAAGGATGAAGATATTTCAGACCTAAAACTAGATCTAATAACAATATTTGATTAAAAATCAACATTTTAACCAAAAAATAGAAGTTGGAGAGGGATATTTAATCAAAATAATACCACATACCCAGAGGGGTGTATATATATCAATATATATTTTATTCCTTACGATTGGAGTTCTTAAGATATTTTAATCTATTATAGAACCTCCAAAAATGATATATAATTATTATGAAAAAAGATATGGTGTTTGGGGTATTATAAGGGAGTTTGATCATTATTTAATTAATATTCTACGGTTTAAAATCCCACAAAAACAGTTTTTTGCTCGGGTGTATAGTTTCCCCTAACTATGTGCCCCGACTATGCACCTCACGTAGGGGTGTCATACAATTACTCCTAAGAGGCTGCACGGTGTGAAAAACCAAGCACTAGCCTTGCCAATCCATTCTATTTGGGTCTATACTATTCTCTTACCTTGGTGCATATTTTGAGAATATTTTTTACTAACCATGAATATCTAAAATTTCTTCCTAAATTATCCAATTTCACTAAAAACTCTCAGTGTTAAAACTCATAAAAAATTACCAAAAACAATGAAAAATTGTAACAAAATATAATCTTGATACATCTCTAAAAAAGGCCAGGTTCTTAAAATAACCCCACCATATAACATATCATCCTTTCCAGTACTCTGAAGAATCAATAAGATTATTTTTCAAAAATATTGGCCCACTAAGCCTCATATACTCTTCTATATCTCCCATATTTCATCTTAGACATGGACATGTAGCAATAATACTTGAACTGTCAGCATAGAAATTCCCCAAATCACTTTATCAGTACGATACAACACACATATCGACTGCTTATCGAATGATATATCTATCTCAATCTCAACATCATCCACATAGATCAAATGATAATGGTATGGGTGACTCCGTTGAAGCATTTACAGATAAATAACTCCTTGCATAGAACTATATCTCTTTGGAAAAGTTAAATTGGTACACCAATAAGATGATTCTCTATACAAACAAAAACGGTCTAAAAATCCTATGTGGAAACATCCATGTATCAGTATCGTATGGTTAATAATTCTAGTAATCACTAAAATAAATTAATGATATAGATTTGTTTAGTCTATTCGTTATGAGTGTCTATCTACATACAACTTCTCTTTACTTGGATTCATAGACATATTTTTCTAAATTATATTAACCTACATCGGCATCCCCTACTCGAGACATAGTCCCAATAGCTCTGACTCACCTAACTCCATTCACCATAGAGGAGAACTAAATATCGTACCATAATGATTACCACAAGGTTTCATTGATATAATTTCATAATAAATATTATTATTTGTAAAATCCACCAAAGATATGAGGTTCTACCAAGACCCACCAAATTCTATGACAGAAGCCCTCAAAATATCCTCAATCCCTAATTTAGTTACTTCTATAGACTGATGTTTTTGTGGGTGTAATTTCGTACTCAATAAAACATGGGAAACAAGTTACTTTTGTAATTACCTTATATAATCATGGGGAGAAAATTTGTGTCAGGGTGTGAAACTATAGACTTTAGTAACCCATACAGTCATACTGTTTCACGAATGTACATGTCTCTCAATTAGTCCACTGATAAAATCACAAATACTTATAAGAAATTTTCTATCATTCTCATACGTTCCAAAAACAACCCAAATATCATCATTCTTTTGAGACATCCCCATGATACCTACCATCGAGTCCATATTAATGTTATCTCAATTCCATTCTTAATTGGAGAAATTATAAAGTAAATCTATGACTCCTTTATTGTTAGCATTATCCAGATCATAGGTGTAGCGTTGTGTCAGAAACCCTAAAATCTATTTTTTCATGCCCGACCAGGAAATCAGACCTTGTAGGTCATTGTACATTTTAGTCACATTTAGATGCACCACTAACATTGAGGAATTAATTTCCTGCATCATATCTTATCGTATACTTGTAGGAAAAACAAACACAATGAATAAATATATTATCTCATTCTTATATATGGTCCAATATTAAGGTGATTCCACACCTTCTAGTATTTCCATCAATGTAAAACATTCTATATCCCCATTATTACTTTATCTAATTTGATTCAATGGCATAGAATACACTATAAATGATATGAGATATATCTTCTATGGTCTCTTCTTTAATACAAAATTAATATCATCCATTAAATTCATCATTTCCACTCATCTCTAGACTCATTAATTTCCTGAGTCTAATTTTACTTATTATAGCATGAGAAACATTATTTCCCATCACAGATGTATATGCTAACTCACAATCAAATGGTTTCATGTGCTAAATACATCTCCAAAAGTAGATAATCAAATATATATGTAATAATTTACACTTTATGATCATGTGGTAACTATACATCATAAGAATTTCACGCAATAGATAATGTTTCCAACAAATCAAATCCAAAACTGCTAAATGAAACTCGAGGTCCTTTGTAGGGTATTTCGATTATGATTTCCTCTACTTTTTATAACAATACGTGAAACAGCTATCTCCATACATCAACACTACTCCCTTCCAGATACCAGGAGCCTCACAAAATACAACTTACTCCTCTCATGGCTTGGGTGTGATGAAGATCAGTGCTTATGTCAAGAGAATAATAAAATCATCAAAATCATTCTCACATGCTCTATATGATTAAAACTATATATCCTTATTATTCAAAACTGAAATTTTTAATATAAATGAGAATAGTCATAGATGAACCACTAATAATAACCCATGAAACATAAAAAATAATTGATGTTGGAAATGTTATTAGGAAAGTGTACCTGGTCAATCTAGAATTGACACCTATATAAATTTACATTTATCCAAATCTCTCTCACTGTTTGTAGGGATATGAAAAGATGTTTGAAATAATCACCATGATCATTATAGTACACCATGATTTCATCCATGAAATACCACAAAATGATCCATGTATTTGTGGATGATTCAGTACATCAAAGAAATAAACACTTTTGGAGAATTCACCAACACAAATAGAAATATAATGAACTCATACAGGCCATACCATATTTTTAATGTAGTCATCAATATATCACATGCACGAACTATCAAATAATGAAAATTTTATCTCATATCAATAATGTTGAAAACAGAATCTCCTCTCTAATGGTCAAATAGGTTATTGATATATGGAATATGATACTAGTTCTTAATTTTCATGTATATCAAATTATGGGAATCAAAACATAAGCTTAGTGTATTGTCAACATTATTAGAAAACTATGCTCAAGAAACCCATGGTGATGTGCTCATATGGGTAAATCTATTATCCTCTAACTCTTCTAGTTAATACATGGTCTCTTGAAGAACTTTTGGTTCCATTATATAAGGTGTAATATAAATTGGATCTTCCCATAGCAGGATTTCAGATCTAAATTCCAGATCACTCTCAGGTGGAGGACCTAAGATTTATATAGGAAACACATACCAAAACAAGTCCACATTGGGTTGAATGTCATAATTCATTTCACTTATGTCATCCAACAATAGAATAGAGACCTAGATGGTGAGCTCCCCCAGTTCATGATGAAGTGGCCCTACTGGGCCCTCTTGGATATCCAACTCTCCATGATGAAGAAAATTATCACCCTTCTGAGACGTAAATTTCAATCTCTATTAAGAAAATGTATGAATCATGGTATGCTAATAACCATTCCATAACCATAATTAGGTCTAATATAGACATGTTATGAATCTGGAGATACTATATAAAATGATACACACCATTATCAAGAAATCTCTCTGGGAAAAAATAGATATTTCTCGACCATACTCCCAATGGTGTGTCTATCAATATAGCCCCACTAACGAATACCTTTATCATGATAAAACCATTTAAATGTCCTATAGATAAAAAAATAATGAGAAGAACATGTATCATATAAAAAACTAAATAAGGTGAATTATATAAATAACACATATGATTGTTGACATTTAACATCTCTATCTTCCAGTGTTGGCTAGAATTCATAAATATTATCCACTGATCATCATTATTATGTGATTTGATTGAACTCAAATTCACTACTATAATGATACATGTACTGTTTCCTAGAATTTCGGTCTCCACTTCCTCTACCACACTTATTATTAGAACTACATAAGCTTGAATGATAATTAGCAGAAGAACCCCATCTCATACTATAGTTCCATCAAGATGCTCCATCATTTCCCATCACTGATTGGTTCTTATAGAACATCGATAGATGATCCATCTAGCCATAGAATCAGCACTCTACTTGTGGTTGTGGAAACAATCTATGGAAGTGTCCCTATCTACAACACTTTTTACATATAATCTGGGTATGGTCCTATGTTACTAAAATTTTCCCTATATAATATTCTTGATATCAACCTAGATAACACTCTCATTGTGAGGAATACTTCCACCGAAGTCATACCTACTGACTATTAAATAAAAAATCACATATCCTTCACATGAAGGCTCTTTGAGGTACCCCTCATATATGAGATCCTGATTCCCCACCTTTGGAAATATTTCCAACCTAAAGATATTCAACATGAAATTAATTTCAAATTTAATCCCATACTAAACCATATTATCCATAGTATCCTTATTTCCTACCGAAAATAGAGAAAATTCCTTCAATTCCATTTAGCTTCTAGTTTAGTACATCACAATCATTCAACTTTGAGAAACCTCATGAACTCATCTATTCTCACCTATCTCATCATCTCATAGTTAAATTGATCCATATTCTCAATAAATCCACCCTTAATGTGTATATCCCTCTCACAATTCACTTGACCACATAAAATGTAAGAAGCCAATTTGACTCTCTTCTCACCCAGAGTGTCAAATGGTCTACTATATTCTTGATATAATCAATCCAAAACTATGTTTCCTGAGGCCCACAATCATTGGTGTATGTTAGAGGTTACTACAACTAGAACTATTTTTAAATGTTAGAAATGATTTCCACAACCCATCATATGTATCATTATATAAAATGAATGAAGCAAGAAAATTTCTCAGGAAAGTACTCCCTAGATTCCTCACCAGATACTATCAACGCCTTAGGTTCCACTATTGGATGATCATATCCAGCCAAACCCTTATGTCATTCTCATATAAGCTGTTATTTGTGGAGGAATATTACATGAATTAAATACACATGTCATAGAACAAATTATAAATTGTTTACACGATTAACAATATGGATTCTCAATAGTAGAAAAAAATATTCCCATAATACTCGCTACATGATCATAACCAAGGATCTACCACTACCCTTTACCATCATACATCTAGTTCATGGTTATCAAAGGTTAGACACATCATAATTTCAAATAATTTAATTAAAATCAATTTATTTTCATTTAGAAACATTTTTCAATATTTAATTTCACATTAAAACCCTTTTACGTTTAAAAATAACACATGAAACAGAATCATTTTCCCATAATAACATACCAAAAAACTAATTTTACCATGGCTTCCTAAAATGATTCAGGCCAAAAAAATATTAAGTTTCTAAAATTATTCATTCATATAAAAATATAATTATATACTGTTTCATGAATTAAATAAAAGAAAAACTCAGAAACAACTTTCACATCACACAACAAGTGCATCAATTGAGGTGAAGTAACATCAAACAATGAAATAAATTTCCAATTACGACAATCACCCCCTAGGGACTCATTTATACCCCCATGCATGGCTAAGATACTATCATTCTTGATATCATAACAAATTCTTGAGTCATTTTATTTCCATTTCAACATTTAAAAAATTATTTAATGAAAAAAAACACCATTAATACCACTTTGTAACAACCCAACTAAGGTACCAAACATTGATGCCCTAAAACTATTGAACACAATATCTCATGTGTACCTCTCCATATGCTAGGGGATTGTGACTTGTAGTGAGGGTCTAGTACAAACCATGGGTACACTATACCATCATTATCATTGTATATAAATAGTTGAAATAAAAAATAATAACAAAATTATATTACCAGTAACTAAACCAAACTAGTATCACATGATGGCTAAATGATGAGATACAAATCAAAAACTAAATAGTAGATATTGAATGATAACTATATGTCATGATTCAGTGAAATAAACCAAAATAAATAATCACACTAAAAAATACCTACTCACTCCCAAATCTAATTCATGATACCCCATCAATGCTCCATCCCATATCAATCATCTAACTCCGGGCCATTTTCCTATACATTTCATACAACCATAAAATCTCTTCTTGTACAGAGAAGGATACCTATGTAGGGTGTGAGAACAACTATGTAGGGCACTATCAATGGAATCTAAAACAATATATAAGTAATAAAATTGTATGTAGTTGTATAAACAAAAAAAATACAACCAATAAAGTAAAAAATTTATATTTGTCAATTACTATTTTTAACCACACAAATCCCATGTTCTCAAGGACACCCAATCACTCAATTCCTTATTCAGAATGTTCTAGAGTTTGAACCATATCACAAATTCAATTAATAATTCATCATAACAAATATTTCCCGTTATAAATTATATTTTAATTAATATTATTATATTAAATTGGAACTATTATCCCTCACCATAATTTTGGGCCTAGATCTCCATGCCTAGGACCCCATGGGAATTTTATGTATATGCTTATGACCTATGACTCATTTATCAATGAATCACACAGGTGGTATGTCGATTCACTAATCTGTATCCCACACTGATTTTTCACTATGAGATCATGATGTTGCAAACCATATCCCTAAAACATTTATCAATAAATTTATCACTATTGGATTTTAATGCAATAGAACATATCCCACTGATTAATATTTTAATAAAAACATCTATTAATTAATTAAAAAATTAATTTATTTTATTAAATCTATACCATAAACAAAAAATATTTCTATTAATTAATTCATAAATTAATTATTCCAATTCATAAATCTTAATATCCTCATGATTAATTAAATAATAAATTATTCAAATTCCTTCAATTTCATGATAAAAACAATTACAATTAATTATATAAACAATTAATTAATGAAACACCCCAATCATAATTTCCCCAAAATTAATATAGTAATTAATTATTCCAATTCATTAAATTTCATAATCAGAAAAACAATCAATAATTAATTCAACTATTAATTAATCCAATTTAACAATCTCAATATCCTAATAATTAATTTAAATATCAATTATTACAAATTTAAAATCATTTAATTTATTAGTTTCCCAAATTCCGTAATTCTATTTAATAGATTCAATTACTCATCATCTAAAAGAAATTAAAACATTGGGAATTGAATAATTAACCACATATCTCAAATCATTTATGAGCAGTCAGCAAAAAAAATCTCCCTAATTTAAATTGTAATGTCAAAACGTTGAAGAAGAACTAGATCTTCTATCAAATCCTAGAAACTAGATGAAATGTATCAAGATCATTCAAACCTAGAGAAAGATCTAATACCAATAATAATAATAAATACCCTATTTATCCAAAAATAGAATCAGGATAAAGAGATATAGATCTAGTCAAGAAGTAACAACAAACAGGGAGAGGTGAAATCCAATAACAGATCATATAATATACATGAAATGAGGTTATAAGGGTTTATAATCCATCCAAGAGCATCCAAAAAATGACATAAAATGATTATGGGTCAACTACGGATTCTTTGGTGTATAAGGAAAAGTGGTATGGAATTATTTTAATATTTCATATGGATTTAAAATATCGTATGGATGGTTTGATACTCCAGGTGCAGGTTTCCCCTAACCATGTTCCCAAGACATGTGCCTCATCTTGGGTTCCCGCATAGTTCATACATAGAAATTTCATGGTTTAAAAAATCATTATAAATACATGTAAATCCCCTCTATTTGTTTTTTATTGTTTTATTTCATGGGTGTGAGGTTTGGGAAAACTGTGCACTAACTCTACCCTACCCCACATTCTTTAAAAAATCTCAAATATCTCCCAAAACACCCCAAGGTAGAAACCATACAAAATGTTATCAAAACAACCAAAATGAGTACATAAAAAAGATCAGGACATATCCATAAATGTTTTGGATCCTACACAAAATCATTTTCTTAATCATAAATGTTTCATAGTATCTAAAAAGTACATTGTCTCTACATGTTGTGTAATCCATCATCAAATCTTGAAAAAATCATCGACATTATGAGGCGATGAATCATCAAACCATCATGCCTATGAGATATTCATAACGTAAATTCATTTTATCTAAGAAAATATCACTATAAATGCATAGTGGGAGTTACATACAAGAATTTATAAATGCATGGGTCTGAGATTATTAATAAATTTGTAGAAAGAGAATATTTTTCATGTACATGTGATTATATTTTTTATAATAAAGGACACTATGATTTTCATTTTCATGATAATCTAAATGGAAACTCATGTTTTAATATTTAAATTTTGAGATCATCTGTGATATAAAACTCATCATAGAATCAAAAATTATTTCAGGCTTCTCAGTTTCTGAACTATAAATAAAAATTAAAGTTCACTATAAATATCAATGGTATGAAAAGTAAAAAAAAACTACCACATTAGAGAGATTGCTTAATTTTTTTAAAGAAAATTGGATTTTTAAATCATTTTCATCAAAAATATATAACTAATTATGCTTTCTTCATTCACAAATTCGATGAATAATCATCATCATATTGACGCAAAAATATTAAACTCTAGGAATTTACAGAGAAACCAAGATTTATTGATGTGTTCCATGAATAACTAACTCCCTGAAGACCCTCTTTTATTTCAAATAATAACTAAAATAATTTATATAAAACATATAAAAAAAGATAATCATTAAATATCTATATGATAACACTTATGATGAATGTATTTAGAGTGGTTACCCATTCATGATGTGTATTTAAGAAACCATCAAACCATACACAGAGGGAGAATTAATATAAAGAGAATAGACTAATAAATGCATTCCCATTGAGATTTGTTAACCCTATTCAATGCAAGGCATCATGGATTCTAAAGTGAGGAATTGAAAATAATAATATAAAATATGATAAATATTTCATGCTATATGTTTTTTTAATTCATGTTTGGAATTAATGAATGTCATTTATTTAATAAGTACATGATTATTATTTCATAAAATTATACTTTAAGAAAATGTATATATATATTAAAAAAATATAACTGATGGAGAGAAATAATATTAAAAGGAGAAATTAATTCATGATAATTCGAAAAGGTTTAGGAAGATAATTATTTAGTGAAATTAAAATTGTTTTGTGAAAAACTAGAAACTGTTATTCATAATGTGAAAATTATATCTATGTGTAAATAAAAATATTAATACTTGAACCTCCGTCATGATGATCAAAATATCACCCTAATGTGGATAAAAGCTTGATAAATTAATAATACTATGTGATGTAGTATAAATACCCTCCTATGTAGACTTAGGATTAGAAGATGACTGTGAACTTTGGTACCAATTTTGTATGTTGAATGAAAAACATCTTGTGTTGGTAAAGAACATTAAGGATAGTGGGGGATCTGAAAAAAATAAGCATAAAAATATAAAAATTCTTCTATCTGGAATCAATATTTATTACCGAGTGTGACTCTATATCAACCATTTTAACTGATAAAATATTTTACTGGAAAATTCATGTTCAAGGGTATAACCAAAATTGAAATGAGTAGGCCTTTCAGATGAACAACGTAAATCGCTATATATTGATTATCCATTTACTAAATAATTCAGGGAGAGTAATAGTGTAACCAAAATATTGTAATGTGGAATTGAAAAAGGTAAAATTTATAAAACTATAAACGAATGACCAATTTAACTCTCCCCTTCCTAGTCATCACACGCTGTGCTTGGTTATAAAATTGGTATTAATGGAATGGTATTTTTTGAAATATACAATATAATTCTCCAGATATAGAAGATGAATATATTATATATAAGGTGTGTTTCCATATTAAATTGTGAGAAAATCTGTGGTTATAAAAATATAATGATATCATATCTTGTATCACATGGGGTAGAAGTGGGAGCTACAGCTAGAGTAGCAATTCCAACCATTAATAGTAATTCTTTTATTAAGATGGTTCCTGAAAAAAAAATCTGAGGCCCGATAAATATAAAGGAAAAGAGTTACAAAAGTCTAAAAGATAAAAAAATATTACATTCTTTATTATGAAAAGGACGTAAGTTAACAGGAAGTTCATTAAGCCATGTGATGTCTTGATTGACTCCCTTGTTTGCAAGACCATTAGCAACCATGTTAGATTCACAATAAATACGAGTGAGGATGTAGTAGATTTCGTGAAGATAACTGATGCAGTCAATCAAAAGAGAGATGATCGGCCACGCAAGATGTATCACACTAGTCCAAACGTCATGCACAGGAGTGGTTGAATCACTCTCAATCCATAGGTTCTTCTAGCCATGTTGTTTGGCAGAAGAGTTGGAATGAATCATACCCTTTATTTTAGCATCCATAGAGGGAGAAATGCCAAAACTAACATAGAATCAACCAATGATCTGACTAGTATCATTCCGGAAGATAGCGCCACAACATGAAGGGACAGGATTTCCTTTGGAAGTGGCATCCACATTAACCTTAATCTATCGTGGAAGAGGGAAACGCCAGCAGACTTTAACTATACGGTGAGGTTGGAAATAGTTTCCAGCAATACGTAAAAATTGAAGGATGATAAATTATTTCACATTGTTGTTGCAATGACCCTTTTGGTTCAAATCAGCTTCACCAATGGCAATGAGAATCTGAGTTTTTCCTGCATTAAGACTGGATGAGTATTTGTTATAAATAATAGAATTTCTATCATACCATATCACATTATGAAGCTCAGAGACAACAACAAGAAAAATGGAATATGATGAATGTATTGATGTGTATATTACAATGATAAATAACTTTTTTTATAACATCTAGTGTTTTGGTCAAAAAACAGGATGACTCAACTATTGTAATGAAGATTGTGAGAATGTTCCATGATAGATTTTATCCATTGGATTTTTAACTATAAGTATAAAAATATCTATTAATGGATTACTATCATAATATTCTCATAGGATATAGAATGTGATAAATTCAATCATTTTAAAATAAATAATAAAATTGGTATGGATTTTGAAATCATAAAAATTGAAAAATATATTGATATAGAAGAACCAGAATCAACTGATTATGAAGTTGAATAACCTGATAAACCTATTAGTATGGTAATGAAATTGTTTAGCATGATGTCTAAAAAGTGAATAATGGAAAAATGTTGGATGAAACCAATGTTCATCAACTATATAATGAAGTTAGAAATTACTCATATGACCATAAAAATAAGAAATATTATATCATTGAGATTGATGAGGAAGATGACTACGTCAATATAAAATTTATGAAAACACGAAAAGTGGACCATGTGAATTAAAATAATATTTTCTTCATCAGAAATAGAATAAATATTATTAATACATATGTTGAATATTATAATCATCACGTATTTTAAAAGATGATGAATGATATTATAAAAATAGGGTTTTGTAAAATGAAAAAAAAAACCAAAATATCCATAGACATATTTGAAGTATTATGAGGTAAAGATATAAATAAAAAAAATGTTTAATAAAATATAATCTAGAAGAGACTCTTGATAATAACATAAAACTCAAAAAATATAAATGAAAACAGATAAAAGGGTATGAGACAATGATAAAAAAGAAGGGATGCTTCTTAATTAGAAAATGTAATATATGAAAGAACTAGATGAGTTGGAAAGTACATAAAAATAAATTTAATAAAAATAAAATTTAAGAGAATAGATTAATAATTATGAAATTTCATTCATTCTTGAAAAAATGAAAAATAAGTAATAGTTTTCTAAAAATGAAAAAATGGTGATTGATCTAAAAGAGATTCATTAATGGAGAGAGACGAATAATTATCTAAGACAATATCAATGTTCATTTCATCTCAATATGGGTTAAAGAAGATATAATATCTCCTCTCCAAATATATTTATTTTATGTGTGAATATTTTAAAGGTGCTGAGAAGATGGGTAAACATAAAAAATAATGATTCGTTGGAAATTGAAAAAAATTAAAATATATTATTTATAAAATTATTGTCCAAAAAAAGACTGAATCAAGTTTGATCCAACATTAGTTACAAAAAATATTTCAGAAAAGAATGGAAGTCTATTGAAGCTAGAATGTTTTCAATCAAGTACAAACATAAATGTTCTATGAAAATTAAAAAGGTAAATTCATAAAAAATGATCTATAATTAGTCATTATGATCAAGGATCAGATGTTATAGCTGTTGCGGTGTAGTGTTTGGTTATAAATCATAATAATGATGGTATAACATTTCACCACTAGAAAATAGTCCTGAATCAAGGGATTATAATACTAAAAAGATGAGATTATCTTATAATAATTTTTTCACGTGACAAGGATATCATCTAAACTATCCACAATACCCAATTTTTAATTATTGAATAAATTTTGTGGATTATATGATCCATAAGGACACATAGATGATAAATTCAGATTTATCTCATCACGTCAGAATCCTCAAAATGTAAATGATATGTGAAGTGAAAAATATAAATAAACTTATAGTTCCAAATTAATAATATATATATAAGAAATAGAAAAATATAGAATGCTTAATAATGACAAAGTAAATAAATTGGTTCCATTGAAGAACTTATAGTTGATGAGAAATCATCTATAAATGATGAATTCAGAAATCAAAATTTTGAATATTTTGAACAAACAGGGGTTAGTAAAAAAAATTATGACAATTATACCATCCCATAGAGATATATTTAATAAGATTTGGCATGAATAATTAAATTCATATATTACATAAGAGGATAAATAATCCATATAATAATTATCTACATATGATTCAAATTCAATAATATATTCCTGGGGAAGTAATTAAGAAATAACATTCAAAGATGTTCTTAAGGAAATGATGAGTAAAGGAAAGTTTTATAATAAACTCCCAGAATCATTATGTCCCCTAAATCCTTTTTCCCTCTTTATTAAATTATTCATTTTTATGGGATAACATTTATGGAATAAAATTAGACGATATTTTGATCATAGAGAACATCTATTCCAATGATGATGAATGGACTTTATCCATTTTGGTGGAGAAATATTGAATCTCCGTTGTGATAATCACACTTGTACATCTTCCCTGATTATGTTAATATTTTTTATACGAGGGATGATGGAATGTTATAAATAATAGGTGAATAGGGAGTAAAATATTCTTCACATGGATTATTTTGATGTGTTTGTCTAATATAAATAAAGGTAATATCTCGATAAATAGTCATTAACATCTATTTAAATGATTAAATTGAATAATATTGGGGATGACAGCATAGATCATTATTTTGTAGGGATGTATTTGATGCTTTGGTAAAATATCTTTTTTCTGCATTGGGTTAACTCTTGTATAATTATCCTTGACATACTAAATGATCATTTCATTGAGAAATGATGTGGTTTAATTAATGATTTGATAAATGTTCCCTAAAATGAACCTTTTTATTTATTTTTAATAAGGTGGAGAAGAATGTTCTGTTATTCATATATTAACATGATGAATTATTTGGTGGTATTCACAAAAAAATTCAAATGGAGGACATATTAAATTAATAAAATTGCTTTTAATATTTTTAAAGTGGGTATGAAAACCATATTGTTCAAAAAATAAAATAAATATTTTTAACAAATATTGCTTATTATTATATTATTGTAAAATTCTAATGGAATTTTACAATTTTATTTTCTAAGATATCACATTTTATATAAAAATTTCAATAATTGATGTATTATAAAGACCAAATATTGTTTATTTTCATGAGAAAAATATGATTTGGGACCTGAATTATAAAAATTATTTCATAAATATTATTGGAGATAGATCCTTGAAGTCCAAAAAATTTATTTTTAATTTTTATTAATTTATTTTTTAAAGGTTTATAAATAATTATTAGGCATGTTATTGTACATTTTTTAATAGTTTAGGAAATAATACTTCCAAAAACCAAATCGACAAGGTCCTTCTCATTCTACCATATTGTGGTAGAAGCCTCACCCTGATGGTAAATCCATTCAAGATAGATTACAAGAATACATGGATGAGAGTGCCTGAATAATATGGATGGTGTTCACATAGAGTTATACAATCATGATTTTAGAGTGTGTATTAAGAAGCTAAAGGAACCATATGGGGAGGAAAAAGATGTGATTTTGTGTGTTTGGTGTGGTTTTAAATGTGAACCCCTTCTACACACATCTATACATTGATTTTGAGTTCATAACATATTAAGGGAGGATCAACAAAAATAAGAATCAATTTTGGAGTACGTAGTCGTGCTACTCTTTTTTCATTTTAAATTGACACATTTATATCATGGATGTTTGTTTAATGTATATCCCAAAATTATAGCATGTATATTTTATAATCCATTCATTATCATTAATTTAATTTTTATATATAATATTATTTTATTTTTCTTCCATCATCAATCTAATCTCAAATGATCAATATTCCAAGTAGATGACGCAAAAAACTAATATGAAATGACTATTATCTTTTAATGAAATCATTGGATAAAATAAAATATCCCAATCATCATATAATAGGTTTTATAATATATAAATCATATAGTAATTTTTATGAGATTTTAATATGATATAGGGAATTAAATTTTTTTGTATACATGTGAGTATACTTCATATAAGAATGGGTAACTTGTTTTACTACATAATAAAGATCAGATATGGATTACCCAATTCAAATATTTAAATTCTGAGATCTTTGGTGTTGTTAAATTCATAATTGACATGGAATATATTCCAAGAATCTTTATGAGGGAATTTAAATTAAATATAGGAGGAAAACATCTTAATAAATACTAATATATGGAGTAGGAAAATGAATCTTCCACTTTCTAGAGAGATGTCATTTTTTCTATAAAAATAGCAAAACAAAAAAAACAACATTTTTCATGGATGAAATCCTTAAATTTATTTTCATTTATGAATAAGTAAATGATATTATGACTTCTATTTTTCCATTCTCAAACTCAAGAGTTTTTTAAATTAATGGATATACAAACAATATTATCACGAAAATCTAGTTCTAAAAATACCTTCATGGTTTTCATAGATTCATAGATTTATAAAATTTCTATATTATGTGATTAATAAATTTACAACCTCTGTGTATTCATACCCTTATGTGAAGTGAATTTAAATTGATTAACCATATGAAATGTGGATTGAGAAACCATATACACTTATGTGAAGGTACAATGTAACTAAATTATTTAGTTTAATATATGCACTCCCATTGAGATACCCAAAACATGATCATTTATAGTAATCATTATGTTTTAAGTGAGAATATTAACATTTAAAAGTACAATAAAAGTAATATCTCATGCTCTATGGTTTGGTGCATTCTATTTTAACATTCTCAAAATAGATTGATTCGAGTAGTAAAATATCTTTAATGCATCAGATAATACATAAATAAATTATTTTCTTCTATTGTATGCATAAAAGTGTTGGGGGGAATTTATTTAATGAAATATGAAATAATAGCTAAGCAATTTTCAAGGTAGAGGAATATGATAATAAATTGTGATCAAAATTGTTTGGAGAAAGTCCATAATATTTAATTTATTAGGTGAAAAGGATATTGATGTATAGAAAAGTAATATATATTGAGAATGATCACAGAGAAAGATAAAAATCATTTAATAATGGAGCATCCCATGAGGAAATGATGAAAATTGACTCATATTGTAAAAACATCATCATGTGTCGACCAAGTAGTTGAAAGTTTAATCGTAAGAGTAATAAAATTACTACTAGAGGTGGTGAATTAATGTTTTCAAAAATAAAACTTTCTATTTACTAATCCTTCAAAAATAGTTATTTTTTTCTAATTTATGGACATATAATCTAATATTTCAGTACTTTATAGTTATTAGAGTATAAATAATGATTAAAATAAATGTGATCATTCCCTACAATGAATGAAACGAAATAATAATCTTGTAAAAACAAGTAATCTAATCCTAATTATATTAGATAATAAAAACATCTTTAAGTTCCTAAAAGAATATACACATTAGTTTAATGATTTAATGATTTCAGAAAACACGATTATGGTATCCATGGTTTCACCTAATCATTATGTTTATTTTTTATAAACTCGGAAACCCCTGGTACGATTTATTCAAAGGAAACACATTTCCTATCATAGAATCTCAAGCCCATAAATAAATGAAAAAATATATTTATTCCCATATATAGAATCCCTTGATAATTTTTATTGGCCATTCAATTACTAATTTGAAAATATCTTATTTAAATTATAAATAATTATCAAACGGATTCTTTAAGAAAAGTACACTCTAATGGTTATAGTCCAGGGATCTCAATGTAATAATATGTTACAAACTATTTCCCAAAAATCATGATAGTAAATGACCAAAAACATTCCTCTTATTAATGTGAAAATCATATTTATACGATGATATCCAATGGGTATACCTACAAATCCTTATGGTGGTTGTAGTGGCCTCCGAGAAATATCATTATTTTGATATTACTTTGTTTATCCAATTATCAAATTTAATCAATATTACATTGTAACTAAATTCCATCCCCTAGAATATAATATATCCACTCAAAAAAAGAATATCATTTTATTATATATTTGATAAACATACATCTAAAAAACATGTCTTCTTCTGTTCAAAAGTATTTTTTATTATAGACTTGATTTAAAATCATTATATTAGAAATAGTTATATAATAATATTTGTGTGTTTATAAATCATCATCAATAAATTTATGATCTTCCATATGATTTTTAATAAAATTACACATGATTATGGTAAATTATTCATTATAATAAATCAAAATTTAATACATCCATAAAATATAGATTTTCTATAAAATAAATCTCAAACCAAGAGATGTATAAATATTAGTGTAAATTTTAATTTTATAATGTGTATAAAAATATTGATGTAATGAAAAATTATCCACTTTATTTGAAACACAACTGTAGCTATTAGAATAGAAAAAATAAGGTAAAACATACTCTTTGTATCAGATATAATATCAAAACTAGACTCTTTTCTCTTTGATTCATTATCCCTGTTGTTTTAGTATTTTAAAATAAAATAATGTTAATTTGAATTTTATATAACTTTCTCTATATAAATATTTCAATCCTTACTCCTCGTTTGTGATTTAAAAAAAACTTTACAGAAAGTGTATATTAAATGATGTGAATTGATTTTTTTATTGAAAAAAATAACGATTATAAAAAATTTGAGTCATATTCATCCAAAAAATATTATCCATTCATAAAAAATAAAATTGGAAACAAAAAAAAGAAAATTATTATATTAATTAATTAAAGAATATAATTTCAAAATGAAAATATTAGATTTATTATTAAATTATTTTAAATTGTTCATATAAATAATATCTCTATTTCATTATAAAATTCTTCAAAATAAAATTTTTATTATTTATGTATTACTAATATTTATCTGACTATGTCAATATAAATGTCACATATTCAATTTCTTCTTTAAGAACATAAATCCTTTTATTCTAATCTTACATAATTATGATCTTTTCTTCTAAATTAGGATCTCTAAAACATTCTGTGTGAGTCACTTGATGAATAAGCCTAGTCATACAAAAATATTGAGCTTATTCTTCTTTTTTCCTAATTTTACCACTCTCACCTTGAGTATCTTCACGAACTAATCATGACTTATTCAAAATATCACCATTTTTAAGAAAAATTATGACTAATTGTTTATAATAGAAAATTCTTCAAATAGATACATTATAAGGAATTTTTTTATTATAATTTATTCTTTCAAGATTTTAGCAATGTAACCGGTCATATTTCATTTTAAAATTTTTTTTATTTAGTATGAAACTAGAATTCCTACAATTTTTATCCTAATATTTGAAAAAATATTTCACTTCTAATGAATAGTTTCTTTTGACATAATTCTTATATATTGTAACCTTAATTTAACGTCTTCATAATATACTTCATTTTGACAAACAAACTCACCTAAATGTTTGACTAAATTCGAATTTGTTAACAATTCAGATTTCCCTTAAATGTTCTTACAACTTCCTAAAATATCAAGAATCATTTCCAAAATATCCCCCCAATTCATGACTTCTTTGAGAAATTTATTATTCATTTCAATTATTTATGTTTAATTAATTGAAGTAGAATTCATTTATCCTAATGAACCACTGGGTAATTAAGACCCTGGTATTTTAAAAGAGCCTTATTTTTTAGAAACATCAACGTGATATGAAAATTACACATTAAAATTCCATTACTATCATTAATACGATAATTATATTCATCAACATCACCACCATTATATCTACTATTTTATTAAGATTTATCCATTTTTTATCATTAAAATATTTTTCATTTGCATATCCTAATGAATTTTTTCATTAGGTTAATCTAATGAAACACCATTCATGACCTTTTCTGATAATGATATTTAGGATTATTTTAAATGTTCTTAAAGATATATATATTTTTATGTTCTAAAACAAGATATGATTT
This sequence comes from Viscum album, assembly GCA_963277665.1. Lineage (NCBI taxonomy): Eukaryota > Viridiplantae > Streptophyta > Magnoliopsida > Santalales > Viscaceae > Viscum > Viscum album. Next base: position 1,215,228,996 of record OY728150.1, on the reverse strand, counting down.
ATTATTTTATATTCTATTCCTTGGAAAACGTGTTTGATATTTGAGTGTAGAATACATTCTAGTTCCTTCAATTGGCTTTTCTGGTTGATATTGAACCACTTCCACTACAACATCCATACATTAATATAATACGAGGGGAGAAATATAAATTTAAAAAAATTTCATGAATATATGATTGTATAAGAAATTTTCTAAGAAATCATGTAATATAATAATGTCTCTTTGTGGCTAATTCAACTATTCATTAATTCGAGTGAGTTTTTATAATATAATACATAGAAATTATTTTTCCTTTTTTCTTAGTGTTCCACATATTTTATTCTTACTAACAAAGATATTAATAATATTTTTCTTTCAATGATAAGAATTACTCTTTATCCATCATAGAATAATGTTCTTTTGTATTCGTATATTCCTTCTTCCTGATATAGGTAATACATTTTTCTTCTAAAACATAATATTCTTATTTCTCACCATAAGAGGTGATTTCTAAAATTTATTTTATTCATCAAACTTCTCTCTAAATTGTTCAACTATTACATGGAACACACTATTTACAGTTTTTGTACACATCTTTTGAGTATAACCCTATATCATTTTCATCTAAGAAAATTTTTCTTCTCCAATCAATTATAACATCTACAATAATTTGGTTACAACCTTATTGAGTTTTATTATAACCATTAAATCCTCCAACAATATATTTATAAAGTTATGATACCTAAGAAGCATATATTTAATGGATCCATCCTTCACTATCTGAACTAAATTTAATATGTATTTCACTAGATTAAATCTTATCATATTGATTAGATAATATAATACATAAGCATCTTTAACATTAAAATTATATTGAACTCCTTTTAATTGAATAAATATATTTTTCATCATGATTTCAACTGTCTTGTTTCTAGATTGATTTGGAAAAAAATGAAAAAATCTCCATCATAACAATATATATTTTTTATTTACAATTTTCCTTTTAAGAAAAATCCATCTTCCTTCACAACTTGTATAATATTAGACTAGCTTTCTATCTAGTTGATTTTGAACTAATTCAAAATATTTATTGAAATTTAACATATAAAAGATAAAAAACAACCTTATAATTACATCCTTCTATCCATATTTCGTAGAAAACTCAATATAGGATGATTAATATCTTACCAATTTTATTTTTTGTATGTTAAAATCGTATTTTTTTCATTGTGATTACCATATTTGAAATATTATTACATTCTTAAATAAATATTTATATTTCTCAGAACAAATATTCTCAATCAATATTTATTCACTGAAACTATGATAATAATATCAATTGGGGAATCTATTAAAAATATTATACAGTGATAAAAAGATCAGTCAGAATTAAAATATATGGATTTTAGATATCATTAGAATGATGCGGAATGGGAAATGTGATGTCCCAATTCTTATATATATACTAATATTAGATAGAATCGTTTTTCATAAGATCGAATGGTTCATTTTGAAACCATAATTTACATCTATGGGTCATAATGTTCCTTGAAACGTATGAATAAAAAATTTTAAAGTCTTAATTTTTATCATAAAAACTTATTTTTGATATAGTTTTTTTTAGGAGGTCATTCAATATGATAAAATGGATATTTTTTATTACATCAATACAAGGTAAAAAACTACTTAAAGGTATACAATTATTGTTATATATAAAATAGAGAATTTGGAATTTATTATATAGAGATAAATTTATAATCATTATTTAAAATTTTTATTAAAAAATATAAACATCTTGAATTATTGAAAATTTATGAACTAAAATTTTTCATGTAAAATATTGTTTCTTCAAATAATGATTTACCAAAAAAATCACCATCAAATTTATAATTTATATTTTACCTAAAAAAGATATAAAAAATCTTTGAGAAAAACATTTCTTTAAAAAACTATGTCTAATTGATTTCTTAAAAAAAATCCAAAAAAATTCCTAAATTTTTTTTATCATAAAACAAATATTTATTAATAAAATTAAAAAATTTAAATAGTTATTAAATCTATACTAAACATCTTTAAGGAGTTTATTTTATATAGGTATTGGTTAAAACATAAACAGATATGAATGATCCTTTTTGATCACTATTAATTGATTTTTTAATAAATTGAAATCTATTAGAATTTATGGGTTTTATAAAAATATTAGCAAGTTGTTTTTTGAAACATTTTGAATTGGAAAATTATATATCCTTTTTTTATTATCCTAAAAAAATTGTTTCTTATATCTATGTTTTTAGAACATGAATGACATATAGGGGGTTTTTCTTTAAACTGATTCACTTCTGTTATCACATTTCTAATGAATTTTATAAAACTAGAGGAAAAAGGGTGATTGTGTGTTGAATCAACAATAATTAAGCACAAAAACTTCTAGGTACCACATATTCTACTTCAATAATGCAAACTAATACAAAAACATGTTTATTAAAATTCTGTAAAACTAAATCCTCTCTAAAAAATGAAATTTTATAGGTATAATTTTTAATTCCATTTTACACCCATGAAAGTTAGTATCCTGAAAAAATTAATGTTAAAACTAGATTATATAATAATAAAATAAAACATGTTCTAAAATTTCCTTTAGGTAATGGAAATTTCTTATATCATTAATATGATACAATTTTCTATTTCATTGATATTTTTAAATAAGAAAATAGAAAAAATTTTGTCTACATGACTATGTATAAAGTGAAATGTACTAACTATCATATCTATATAATATTTATAAACAAGATTCCTAGATTCATCAATATATAATTTATTTTATAATCTAATTATTGTATTTTTCCATTTATATTTTTCATAAGATATTTTTTAGTAGAACAATTATAAACATTTTTAGAGATATAAAATTTCTCTTTAGTATATGATAAATTTAGAAACTAAAGAAAATTTTAATTTACTCATCATTATTATCTAAAAATAATATTTTGTAAGATATACAATGGAATATAGAAGATATATTTCATTGTTTACAAGTAAATTCTTGTCCATATTTTTTTAAACTTAAGGTAACGTTAAAACAATTTCTAATAAAATGTGTTAGATATGTACTTCCAATAGAAAAATTGATATTTTATAAAAAAAATATTTCTAATCTATCATACATGGATCTAGGAGCTCTTTTAAGCACATAATGTGTCTTTTTAAGTATAAAAACTTGATGAAAAAATTTTTGTTTCTAAAAATATGTGTTTGATCAACATAAAATTCATTATTTATATATCCATTAATGAAGTGAGAAATGACATCCAATTAAAAAAGGGTGAAATTTGGAAATACATAATATTCTATAAGAATTTGGATAAAATTAATTATAGTTATTGGACAATAAGATTCTAAAAATACTATAACTTTTGGCTGATTATAATATTTTGGAATAAGTCTACATTTTTTTAAACAATTAATTGATTTTCATCCCTTTATTTTAGAGACCCATTATACATCTATTACATAAGGGTCTTCAAGATTTTTAGCAAATTTAAAAAATGGATTCCCCTCAAAATCATTTAATTCATCCAGTAATTATTTTATGGAATCATCATCACAAAAAGAATATTCAATAGTATTATGTTCCCCCATCCCAAATTTAAAATCATATATATATGTTCCATAAGATAATAATATATTAATAATATCAGAACCCATGAAAATAATTTTTTTTCATGGTCATTTTATTATAGAATTACTTGTGGGAATCAAATGGATTCTATAAACATCATGATAAGAAAAACATAAAAAACCAAAAAAATAATATTGATACCATCTTAAGATAATATACCTTTTAGATAAAATATTAATATAGGGTTATTAAATTTTATGAACAAGAATATAAGTAATAGATCATTAATATATTATTGAGCAACAAACCATTTCCATTTTGAATAAATTAATTAAAATCCAATAAATTTGAAAATATTATGCAAACAATTTTCATCCAATGTAACCAGTAAATTATGTTAATATGTTTCCAAATCATTAAATATTCATTAAAGTGTAAAATATTGTTTTGTCCATAATAGTTAACAAAATTCCTTTCATACTTTTTTTAAACAAAAAGAAAAAAAGTAACTCATACAGAAAATGAGAAGAAGATTCCTTATAAAAATATTTTCAAAAAATTTAAAATTTCAAAATATATTGATTTAAAAACAAGGGAAAATAATAAAAATTTTATTATCTGTTTTTTAGATTTTATGGATATGTATCAAAAATGTTTTTCATCTGAAGAAAAGAATAAATTAAAAATGCCTAAAATAGATTCTATTTATATTGAGTAATTAATGTGAGAAATAGGAAAGGAAAACCTTTATTTTATGAATGAAATAAAGGATAATATAATTAATGAGTTTCTAGAGATAAGTATTATAGTATTTCATCATCGCAGACATAATAATAAATAATCCCCATAAACAATTTGATTGTATCGTATAACTCATAAAATATTAGAATCATTTGAATCATAATCCCAAAGAATGATATAATATTATATTGTAATATAAATAATCCTATAATTTATATGATAAATCATTAAATACATTCGTGGATAATATATACACCATATAGAAGAAACAATGGCTGAATATGGCATGTATCTCAATGAAAAAAGTTATATGAAATTCTCTTCTCATAATCACAACTTATTTCATACACATTGAAGAAAATTTATAATAAAAATATATTTATCATAAATATATTATCAAACCATATTCATACTTATCATAGAATATATAACTTACTTACAACCTTATTTCACCCATTTGTTAAAACATCGTTATGGAAGTTACTATTATATGTGATATATGCATCTTTTTCATGAAAGTTTTCAATTGGTAGTTTTAGTCCATGTATTTGGATCATGGTTCCATAATCTGAAATTTTTATTAATTATATAAATATCATTCACATTAATTATATAAATTTCTATTTTCATTACTAAAATATATATAATTTAATGATGGATTTTATAGAGGTGATAAGCTATATGTATGCATGAATTCTATTTGAATTTTTTTATAGAATGAATAAAAGAAAGGTAAATAATAAATCAAAATTAAAGAATAATTGTAATATTATATACATTTATTATACATATCCTTATAACTATCCAAGTAAAAAAGAAATGAAAAATAAATCACATCGTTATGTGTTGGGGTAGTCCAACGTAAGCACGATCAACCTTTTAATTTTTCCAACATTTTGATAAGCAAGACGGTGGATGTGATATTAGAATTTATAAATTTAATTTCATAAAATTATAATATATTAAAATTTCCCCCTTTAATAATACACATCCATAAAATAGGGTTGTGATAAATGAATTGTATCCCTACATGGAGGCGGAAAGTCGTACAAACACATGAGTGATATTTTCACATCCAATTCAATAGAGAAAAGCCTGAATAATGATAGATTCATATTAAAAATAAAATTTCCGTATATTTTAGGTAAATAATATATTACATAATAATTAAAACAATAGGATCAGATGAGGTAAATTAATATTAAAAAACATTGTCTTTTATTAAGGAAATTTCATGTTCTTTGAAATAACACCTTTACATATCCTCTTAAGGAGTTTATGATTGGTCTTTTAGGAATACCATAACCTATATAATGTGTCTAGTGGATTTGTATAAGAGAACATAGTAGAGGTTTTTCATTCTAGATGGCTCAATGTGGTGTGATGTAGAGAGAAGGGGTTCTATTTTTTAATTTAGGGGAGGTTCACCCTAAGAATTTTATAAAAGATTAATATATATTAATGTCATTATAAAGACACATAAAACCAAATTTCTTATAAAAGGGAAAGGGATAAAATTTTAAACCAAATTTTTTTCACTTTTTTTCTTTTAATATATTATTATTTTAATTAATTTAATAAAATATTATTTTTATAAAGTATCCTCATTTCCAATTTAGATGATATTTAATTAATTTTACATAAAAACATAAGGAAAATGATAGAATTGAAATATAATAATTTAACATGTCAAATAAATGGCATAATCATCTAAAAAATTATTAGTACACCTAAACATACTAAATTTTATTTAATTTAATATTTTTTTTAAAAATTATTATATTTATTTTATGAATCAGATAAATATTAAATCGGTGTTTAATAATAATATTAAAGAATTATACAATTATTAAAATTATAAATAAAATTATAAAATGAATATGATTTCACTAACCACAAATTAAACACATGTTTTCATTCATAATTTTTTCCCTTTTATAGACACATAATATATATTAAAAAATTAAGGTGTTTTAATTTGTAACATTATTTGATTTAAATAATATACAGTTCATTTTCATGGAAAACAATACATTAAATAACTCAATTTAAAGCCTAAATTATTAATCCTTGAAATAAATTTTCAAAGAAAATAAATTAGGAAATTGTTCCTTATCCATCAGATTATTCCTATATTAAACTAATTTCCCTTTTTCCAAGGATTATATTTTACAAGGGTTACTATTCATATTGACAAAAATTTGTGGGGAAATTTTTACGAAATTTAAAACACATGATTCTAAATATTATCCTATATAATAAAATTAAATTTATTTGAGTTGAATAAAATAAATTTTAATATAAGCTCACAACCAGTGATAAAGAATGATTTTTAGAAAAAAGCACATTTAAGGATAAAACACAGATTATTCTTATACTATACCATGATAAATATTAAATGAATGTTAAATTTTTTTATTATATAAAATGTATACATATATTACATCGAAATAATTCCCAAATAGATAATATTATAATTTACATTGATTAAAGAATATTATGGGCATAAAAATTGTTTTTCATAAGTTATGTCTAATACATGAAAAAAATATCTTCATTTACAATTCATCAATACAAAATGATTTTTTAATCCCTTGTATAACATAGGATTTTTAGAATTTATTTAGTACTACTGATACAAATCAATACCATAACTACACAACATGATTCAATTTAAATAATAATATTTTAATTTTATATCATGGTTTGTTTGAACTCGTTAGTTATTTATGTTCAGGTGTATGAATAAATTGTAATTATTTGAATAAATATTTCACAAAAATAAGGTGGTGTTTAACTATCACTATATTAAGTAGTGATTCTATAGGTAATTATTTAATTTTCATGAAATTAAAAAAGATAGGATGTCCACACAAAAAAATCATTAGTCTAGCATTATCTAATGAATGAATTTTTGGAATCCAAAAAATTCCAAACATTTTATATATAATAATATGTAATTACGTAGAAAACAATCCTTAATAAAACAATTTTATTTTATTTTATTTACTAAACATTTATTTTTCCAATGGCCACCACATTAATATTTTTAACTAAATAGGTAATCTTTTAAAAAAATAAATTTTGGAAAATAACCTTTTTCAGGATTAAAAACTATCCCAAATTTAAATCTATGAGTTTTTATTTATACAATTATTTTTTCAATAGTTTCCTACATAAATATAAAATTTTATACCCTTTTATTTATACTATAAATTTAAGTTGTTTTTTTGTAACTGAATCCCTGTTTACTTTTTTATTAGAATATGATTTTTATCCAATTATAAGGTAAAATTTGAAATCTATGAAGTATGTATATAAATTAATGAGTTTTATTTGTAATAATCTTCCTTAGAATAATAATTATTTTATTAAAATTACATTTATATATAAATATTACAAAAAATAGATATTTCATTCATTATTTTTGAAGTAGTATCTAAATTAAAGAAATTAGATTCATCTTATGAAGATAAAAATTTATTTTAATTATATGAGTTACGATAATTTTCATTCAATATAAAAATGTTTTAAGATTCAGTACAAACCTTTTCCATGAATTAGTCATTGTTCTTTGAAATCCATAAAACAAAAAAATATACTTCTGATCTTCACTACCATTATCTAAAGAAATCTCAGAAGTACTATCTCCTCAAATTTAAATCCAAATATTACAAGATTTTATAAATTTCATTCCATTATAAATATATAATATCATTGAATTTATATACATATTATAATTAATATAATTATATTTAAAATCATGCCAATGTGACCAGGTTCTTCCTTCATAGTACATCAACTCAGATGAACATTTATTCTCATTACATTCCCTAGTATTTATCTTACACTTCTAATTTTTATTTATAACTATCATTTTAATTTTATGCCATGGTTTGTATATATAATTATAGATTTAATTTTAAGTAATTATTTTAGTCTAAACATTTACTGCGTCTTTGTGAAGAACATTTAGAAAAGGTCTATATAGATTTGAATTTCATTTAAATATATTAAGTAGAAGAAAAATCTATAACAATTGGATTTTTCATAATTTCAATATTTATACTCATATTACCCGCATTCTCCATGATAATTATGATTACATCTTTTGTTATGTACTTTTCAATTTTCTTAGATTCATCACATGTTGTTCTTTTAGATTCCCATTATTTAGACATAATCTTTATGATCGTGTCAACTAAAATTTCTTCAATAAAATCTTTATCATATAAACATCATAAGGTATTTAAAATCATAAAAAATGTCTAATTATTCACTGAAATAGATTCTCTAGGCCGAAAAATTAATGATTCATAATAATATATAATCATTACTCTTATACAAAAACTAACTTTGGTTTTACAAAAGTAATATCCTTCTATATTTTTCATTGTATTTTTTTCAACTTCATAAGTGGATATTTGAATTTATATATTTAGGGTTATTGAATAAAATAATGTGTTTCTATCTCTATAATTTAATTGGAAATCAAAATTTTCATCATTGTAGAAGGTATAAATATGTTTTACTTGAATCACATTCTTATGAGTAATAATAGAAATATTTTCCACTCCATTGTTAACAAAAAATACATTAATTATATCTATCCAATACTTATAGTTTTTGCTATTAAAAATGGTCTTCTTATAGTATTGATATTTTCTGGGTTAAAACATTTAAAAATAAAATAGATATAAAAACAAGTTATATAATTTTCTTCAAATATGTTAGTGTAATAATATATAATAAAATAAAAAATTTCCACTGTAATAGAGCCTCATCTGATATACAATATAGGATTGAAAGTGCAATCAAATTTCTATGAAAGGGGGTGAACTGTAATTTTAAAAAATAAAACCTGCATATTTATAAGTATATTTATATAGGTTATCTAATGAGATCTCTGTACAATTCATTGATAAATATCTGGAATGTCGGATAATTAATATTTGTCATATTATAATAAATTTTTATGAAAATGTAATATTAATGTAAAAAAAGTGTAGTTTTATAATAATAATATATAAAAAAGTAAACAAATGTTTTATAAAAAATTAATCCTTTTCAACTGATGTTTTAAGGAAGTTTAAAATATTGAATTTGGGTATCCATGGTTTCACATAATCATAAATTATATTTTCTTTAAGTACAGAAACCCCTAATCAAGTAGATTGGACCCAATCTACCATATAATCCCTAGAAAAAATCAATCCCCATGATTGGATACACCATTTTCTTCTTATCCATGAAATCCCTCTATCATCTAGATCAGACATAGGATAATGATAAATAAAATTTATTGTGTAAATTACAAGTTAAATTTTCATAGATTTATTAATAAAATGACTCTCAATATGTTACAGTAAATCATTCTCTAATTAAAAGAATATTGACAATTTTATAAAGAAACACTAGATTGTTGGTGATTCAAAAGGGCCCCCATCTTTTAGTGAAGCTTCTATTTCTAGAAATTGATCTGACAATCATATCCATACATCTCAGAGGTGGTAGAATCAACCTTATATTGAATCCCTTCGTCATATATTATCATGATTATTCAACGATCATAGGTTTATAAACTTTAAAAGTGTACCTGAATTAAATCTTGTGGAATATAATTTGATCTTTTTGGTAAATTTATTTTTTTCATATGATATATTTAATTAATATCTATATAAAAAAATTTCTACATCCATCCAAAAATGTTTGGTTGATAGTCTCAATATAACATCACCAGTTTAGACATCTTTTTGTTTCGACTCAATTACATTTATAAATACTTATCATAAAATTGATGATCATCAAATTGATGTACAATAAATTTAAAACTTATTATGTTACATTATTATATGTAATAAATTATTATTTCATCTATCAGGATAAATATATTTTCTGAAAAAAACAATCATATAACTTGAGAAGTATAGAAATCATTAGAACATATAATTTTAAGAAAATGTATTCTGAATTTGACAATAAATATTCAATGATATCAATGATTACATTCAACTCAATATGAAAGTCCCATGTGGTCTCGGGTAACACATTTTAATGTAGAATAAATGTCTTCTTCTATGAATCAAGAGTGTGACGTCCAATGTGGACTCTAGTAACACTATTCAAATTGTTCTAAAAATAAAAATGTGTAGTATTATGATTTAAATTATTATGATAATTTGTGATAACCATTTCAATTAATAAAAAAATTATAGTGGATAATCCTTGTCGTGGTTATAACCAATATAGAAATGAGTATTTATTTTATTTGAACATTATAAATTCATCTATTTTGAATTTCTATTTACTTAAGCATTCAAGGGGAGAGTAAAACTAACAATAAAAGTTGGCCATGCATTTTTAGAAGAAACAAATGATAAATTGAAAAGGGAAAATTTATAAAAAGAAAACGAGTTCAAGGAATCACCCACACCACCCCTTAATTATAACAAACTAGTCTGGGCTCTACAGATTCTCTATAGTCAAAAATATCTTATATCTTTAACAAGTAACATTTATTACCTATGTCACCACATTTGACACCCCAAATAGGATAGACCATTGAGTGGGGGGGGGGTTAATTACTAGTCTTAATTAAAAAATTCATATTTCTTACTCCATCTATTGGATTTTATATGATCTCAATACACTGAATATATTCTTATAGGCTCACATATTTTTAAGAACAACAAATAGACAATATATCTCATGTGATATAAAATGTTTGGATGGAAATAACAACTTCTTGATGTGAGTGGTTAGTCACCCCAAGTGATAAATTGATCTACTATACCAAGAAGTTGTTAAACCAAAGAATATTTTCTTCATAATAGTGTAATCTCTTCCTATGTTCTAGATTATAGAGCCTTATTGGAACAAACAACTCTCTTTTATTAAGTTGACCCAAAAAATAGTGATCATATTTTGATACACGATTCTTATTTTATAGTTGATATGTATCTTCCTATACAAACAAAATGCATCAACTGGATTTCAAATTTACAACTTCATGTCTATATACATATTTATTCTTCTAAACATAGATTATCATCATTATCATCACTCCAAGCCATCAAATAATATGGTTTTCTTTAGTAAAATGAGTACTCAAAAATAGTATATCTATTCCTTATAGAAAGGATCCCAACATCCAAAACTTATTAAATTTTTGATATATTATTTATCATGTTCTAAATTATTCAAAATAATTTCACTCGTTATTCATATTCTTTTTCTTTTCAAGTACACATCTCATTAACATATAAAAATGTTATTTATTCAAAAAAAATATTACATAAATAAATGATTTAATGCATTATTTTGAATACCCCCTTAATATTTATCACTTACAATGATATCGCATTTTAAATATATCAATGGAATATCAATTTATGTAATCATTCATACTCCATTGAATCCCCCTTCAAATACAATAATATTCATTATTTATTTATCTTGAAATATTGAATATATTATAACATTATTTTTTAAAAAGATCAGCACTATTTAATTTTTAATTTTATTCAGAATAAATATTCTGAAATTCATTGTTTTTTGATATCTTCCACAAACTATAGAATTATATTAATACCTATATCAAATGAGTAACATGAACTATCTAAAAGGATCCCCAAAATGATAGGGATTTATAAAAACCATATGTTATCTATGAACATTATTATATAATTTTTAATGTTTTATTTGTTTTGATTCAATATAAAACATCAAACCTTAAAAGGACTAAAACATATATAAAAGTCTTATATAAAGAGTATCATGAAATTGAAGTCATATGGGTTTTCATAAACACATATGAAAGATCCTATGAAATTAATACAAGAACTCCAATTCATTCATTGGATTGAAAAATTAATATTATCAATTATTAAAAGTCTTACATGTGTCAGATGTATAATTTCTTATCAATAATTATAAAAAAAGCCAAGAAAATAATATGAAGTAGGTGTACAAGATATATAAATGCACAAGTAAACATGTAATCCCACCAGTTGTTGTCATATGTGTCATAATAAATTTCTAAAAATTAATTAACTCAACCCAATAGATCTTTAAACTATATATGGTATATCTCATACATTTGAAATATCCCAAAATCCTTATAATAATCACCCAAATATATTCTTCTTTACTGGATTTTCCTTTCACATTATTTTATGGATACCATATCAATCCTGAAATCAAATTCCAACACCACACTAGCCAGCTGCATCCAAATTCCATTTACTATTCTAGAAAAAACTTCTATATAATAATTACAAATATCTAGCATATAGAACAACGCAGTCAAACAAAATATATAAATTTATTCATTTCATTGAATATGAAACATGTTAAATTTCTTGTATTCATCCATAAATCACTTATATTTAATCATGGATGAAACTCTACGAAGCCCCTAACGTCTCTCAACATATTGAATAAAATACAATTCAATTTAATGGGAATATAGAATCACGTGGAAGTTACATATGTTAGGTGAGGAAACAGTGGTAATGAATTTAGGCATGACTTACACACCAAAAAACGAATTTATTGAATTAAAAATAACTATATTATTTTTTAAAAAATAAATCTATGATAATTTTCAAAATTTTCCGCATTTTTTACTTTACCCATGATTTTCCATATTTATTTTTAACCATGGTATGATACTTTTTTGAAAATATATAAGAAAACCCATATTAATCAATTAAAACATTATTATTATAAATGAAACTCCATTTAACACAATTAATTTTCAAATTATGATAAAATTAACTTCCAAATGAAATATATATATATATATATATATATATATTCTTATAGAAAAAAATGGGTTTTTAAAACTTTAAGTGTTCTTAATATTGGTTCATATCAATTGGTAAGTAAATTATTGATAACATATTTGTTAAAATTTTAAAATATAATTTTATTCATCATATAATAGTTACTAATTAAGATAAATCAGCAATAAATGACAAACTATTCATTGTAAAATATTTTCCAAAATAAAATTCACGATTTTAACCCCATCTTATAAAATATAATAATTACTCAAATATATTTATAATTTTATCAATAAATTTGTGTTAAAATAATTATATAAATATTATAAATATGTATAATAAATCATTAATAATAAAAATGATTATATAAAATGATTAATAAGTATGTAAATGTTTCTCCAATTTCATATCACCCCTTTATTTCATGCCAAAATTATTTATTATTTGTTAATAATATTATTTCCATTTTATTAAAAAATATCAATGAATTATTATATAAATATTTTATATAATCATTCAAAATGATAATTTATCCAACGACAAAATTTCGGATGGCCATTTTTTAAATGGTCCTAATTTTAATGCACATGTATCCACTAACTATATTCCATTCAAATATATTTCCTTACAAACTTCACAAAAAAATCATCAATTTTACTTCTCTTGATTGAATATATTTTAAACATCCATATTAATTGTTGTGGTTATAATATTAATGGTAACATATGGGGATAAATAATTTATGTTCTTTGTAATTTAATTTAATTTCATTTTTTTTCTATTTTATTTTCTATTAATGGTGTTCTGTATTGTTTTCCCATAATGTTTTGAAATGTTATTTCCCTACATTATAGATATAATTTAATTTTAGATCATTGATTCATGTAAGAAATTTATTCAATCATGAGTTTATTTAATAAAATAAATAGTGAATTTGTCAAGTGTAAAAGTTTATTAAAAAAATACGGATTTCAAAAAATCATACTTAACTATATCATTTAAAAACAACATTATCATAAATAATTTTTCATAATATAAATTTTAAATTTTGTATAATCATAATAATTATCTAATATTTATTATCAAAAACCTCATATACTTGAACATATAGTTTTATAAATATAACAAAAAAACACCAATGGAGTTCTATTTTTATGAAATAAAATTTGACAAATACCTGAGGATATATTTGTAATTTCCTGAATGTCTGTTTATATTGGAACTAATATGATAATGAAGACATTTAGAAATTCACAAAACATGTTTTGCTCAAATAAAAGACGATTACATAGAAACATGTACCTAAATTTTGATGCATCCTAGATTCCATATAGATGAAAAGATGAATCCATATTAGAATGTGAGTCTTTATGATGTTGAAAATAAATGACCCATGAAATTAATGGGATTTTTATTTTCATTGTAAAACACTAACAATCTATGAACCATATATCAAGGGACATGATTATGAGAAGGGGATAGATAATATATAATAAAATGCAAAAGACATAATGAAAATTATTACATAATCCTATAAAGGATGGATGTTGAGGGACCTAAAATATTGAAAGAGTAAGATTGCTCTTTTTTATGGGGCTTAAACCTAATATTTTTAGGAATGTGGAATTAAAACCCATTATGAAAAAAATAATTGAAACACCCCAAAATTATAAAATAATAACATTGAATTTGATATAATGTTGGACATGAAACACCAATATTAGAAAAAAAATATAACCCCCCGAAAAATTATGATGTAATTATTTTAAAAAAATTAATCTCTTTATATAATTCATTACACCCAACATTGAGTTTAGTAAGTGTAAAATAAAAGAATGATTTTAATAAATGTGACATATTATTAAAATTTTATTACTAAATATAAACAATATAACTAGAAGTTAAATTATAGAGTATAAATAGTAATAGAAAAATAATTATAATTATGGATACTATTGATAAGAATCAATTAATAAATAAATAAATGTTTTAAAAAAATCTATAATTTTATAAATGACATTTCAATCACAGTCTGCACACATAATTGAAATTAATTATTACCAATTTTAGAAAATTAATATGAAAAAATAAACATATTTTTTAATTTATCAGAATTAAATAATGTTAGGGTGGTTTATTGGGGTATTTTAGAAAATTTTGATTTTTGATTAATAGGGAAAATACTGAGTTTTAATTGAAAACTTTATTTAATTTATACAATTTATAAAGATACATTATATTTTTTTAATTTTAATGTAATTAAAATATGGTAAATTAAATATAATCTAATTCAATTTTTTTAAATATTTTCATGTTTTATTTATATATAAAAACATTATAATCATTTTAACCTTTTGTATTTTAAAAATATCTTTCTCTTTAGGTCTACAGAATTAATTTTAAATTAAAAATTATTAGTTATGTTAATTGAATTTAAAAAAATCGATTAAATATTTTAAATATTAATAATTTAAACAAAATTTTTTGAACCAAAAACAAATACTGAAAATAGTAAAAAATAATTACCCTGGTGATGGAAAAAACAAATTTACTGATGGTTAAAACTAAGAATATAAGATCTAAAAATGAACTACCTACTTTTCAACATCCAATTAGTTCAAAATATTTCTGAATTATCTATTTTATTAAGGATAATTTCTCATTTTGGAATTTTTTCTCTTGATAAAGCATTGATAACGTTGAAATTATTCAAAACATTACAAGCATGCCACTCACTACATTAATAAATGGAAACACCCTTTTCACTTTTCTTCACACCATATGACCGCTTTGAATCATCCAAGACATACCCATATCAAAACAAAAAATTTCTCCCTCATACTATAAGACTTATATTTGTAGTCAATAAAACCTACGAAGGATTTTGAGCAACACTTATGAGGATACTGAAATAGGAGACAATATTATTCAATTATCATTTTTATATTATTTATACACCTCATTAATTTATTGTAAAAATATGATGAAATAATAACTTCACTAACTTTTCTATAAATACATGATTTCATATTAAGATAATTACACCAAACTATATCCAGCTCTATAAAATTTATTACGAAATCATCATTCATGCATACAGAGGACTACTACCTCACGAACCGATGTTAATTATTTTTCCATTACCACTTATGACTGTTTTTTTATGATGTATATAACTTATATAAATTAATTTTAAAACATTATTATGAATCATGAGTCACTATATAAATTCTATTTTTTTACATGGATACAATAAGAGCTATGTTGACATCCCTCATGTGCATGATTTACCATAGCCTTGCGAAGTGATGTGATGCATATTTCACAATAAATTTACAAGAAAAAGTGATAATGATATGGTTGAAAATTATATGTGATATGAATGATATAATTATGATATTTATGATATATTAACAAAACTTAAGGATAATATATCATTTTACATTTCTAGTGACTTAAATATTATAACATCGTATGTGTATGTGTGTACTGACAACTTCAAAAAGTAATGTAACACACTTTTCATCACCAAAACTCATGTACGATATATATAATTTTAAAAAAATACATAAAATGTTTTATATAATATTTTTAACATTCTATAAATATAAAATAATACTTACTTAATTTCAATAGTGATCATTGAAAAATGGAAACAATTTTTATGGGTAACTACGGCTTATCGGGTCCATGATTGTAGCATATTCCAAATTTCAAAACCTTATTTCATGATTAGATATTTAAGTATAATTGATGTTAAAATATGTTAATTATTTGATAATGTTTATTTATTGAAATTATATAACTGTATAATATTCATAAGAGTCAAAACATTCACGACAAAGCATGAATGAAAAAACAAGGCAATTAACACCCGAAACAATGAATGTAATGAATGGTTGTAAGTGAAGGGATGAAAAGATGTTATAAAAAGAAAAAATATGGTATATTAAAAATTAATATGGTTCTATAATTAGTTAATAATTTTTTAAAAATACTATATATGAGATGAAATAAGGATCGACCAAAAGGAAGCATGATGTAATGGATTTTATCTCAATTTCATTTCATTAAGAAATATGGTAATTTGATCGACCTGATTTCATTTATATTGTGTATATACTTCCACATTACATGTAATATAATTAATATGAAATTATTTAAGTTAATTTTTTATAATTTTAATTATTATCTCTAATGATATTTTTCATTAAAATTACCTTGTGGAAAATTATTTTAAAACACAAGTTACTTTCATTTTGTAATATTTCATATTAATTGTCGTTGTAATCATATTATTATATTTATTAAGAAAATTATAATATATTTTTTTTATTTCAAAATTATTATTTGTACTAATAATTTATAGAGAAAATCAATTCGTTGATTAGTTCCCTCTTCATCATTATGATCATTGTAAGTACTTATTCAACAACATAATTCTAATCTTGATTCTATATTCATGAATATAATTTATAGAAAACTATTTTTTTAAATAAATACATTTAAATTTCATTTACACGTGTTTTTCATGATATATTCATGTAATTATACCATTCAATCTACTTGCTGGTATGTTAAATAATTGATAAATTTTTTTAAAGAAAATATGACTTCATTTGTTTCTTCGATGAGAAATGTGTTTTCTTTAAAATTCATGTCTTCTTAAAAATTTACTCCAAAATGTTTTTTTACCTTTTAAAATTATGTTTTAAATATAATTTTACCCAGTATTTATTTTAACATTAATTGTTAATTTGATTCATCTTATTGTTTTCTAAACATGGTAGTATTCTAATAGTGTTTATTGTGTAAAAGGAATGTTATTTTTATCCTGTACAACATGTATGTAATTACTCACCATATTAAATGTTATTTATTTTAATATAACATTAAAATCTTGCAATTTTATTTTTAAATAATTTCATTTTATAAATATTATAGATATTTTTCTTTTTTTAAAAGATAATTCAAGATACTAGTTTATTCAAAATGATTTATGTTTTTAAAATTGATTTCAGAAATGGAGCGTATGTTTTCCTCAATAATTTTTTTAAATTTATATTCATGGTAATTATATTTATCAACAAAAATAAAAATTTATTTAACATATAATCTAGTTGAAATTTCTTTTATTGATTTATCTTTATTCTTTCTATATATGGTTTATGATTATTATGACCAAGGATAGTATTGAGATTAACATCATTTATTAATTCTTGTAGCCATTAATATCCCCATGAAGTATCCACATTCATGTGATCATTGAACATTAAATTTACGCAAATTATCCTTATCATTTATCATGGATATATTTTTTTATTAAACATTATATTATTATTACAAACGGTGTTCTATATATAATTATATTTTTATATCATGGTAAACAGTAATAAATAATTATTTTTTACTCAATATTTAAATTTCATTATATGTTATATTTTTTTAAATAATAAATTGATTATTCGATATCAGTGGATTGAAAATGACATGCAACAAACATGTGGGGACAGGTTAATTTTTTCCCCATGATACATTAGTTCTCCCTTATGTTGATTTACTAATAAAATATTAAATATGTATTTACTTTTATTTTATAACATATTTTGAAATGTGTGGATGATAGATTTATCACATTATTGAGACATGGTGTCCAATATATAGTCATTTCCATTATTTAAAATATAGTAATTATTATACATGACATTTTCATAATAATAATTTGTCAGGATGAATTTACTTCTAATTTATTGATTAATGAACATATGGTTTCAGTTATCTATCAGTTAACATTTATTATACATTATATATTTATGATATTCACATTATCAAAAAAATGTAAATAGTGTTTTTTTATTTACCATATCATATTTATTTTTATCTATTAGCTTTTCACAATGATATTATCTCTCGATTCACATACTTCTCTGTTTATTGTTTACATTTCAGGTGTGTTAAATTAATTACCTTTCCATATTAATTATTCTTATTGATTCATGATATAATATGATATAATTAACCCTTATTAATAATTTAATATCACTGTTAATTTATTTCCTTTATATGAATCCCTGAACTATATAATGATTGGAATGCAATAGATATGATAAATGGAATATTATTATTTTTGAAATGATAAACTTTAGGTTGTTATTTGTGTTTTCAAAAATAATTAATTTCTAATGTATGTATCCATTTTACTATGAATATTAACTATTAAGTCCTTCATAATGCAATTCCTTATATTATATACTAATGTAATTAAGTATACATTGTCTCCATGCTACTAGTTTTAGGGTCACTGGAGTAGGTTGCAAAAGTATTTTTGTAGAAACCATAGGAATTGGGTAAATGAAAACATATACTATGGATCATAACCCTATGATATAGTTTTAGTACATGTTTATAAGAAAATCTTGATGTTTTCTTACGGTACAAAATATATGGGTTCTTAATACAAATTCATCCCTATCTAGATACTACTAGTGCATGTGGTTATGGAATAGATGTACCTATGAGAAATTACTATAAAAAGGGAACATTGATCTTGACTAAATTATTAGCTAGTGGATGAAAATTCGATATATAATACACATATTTTGAGGCTCCCATGATATATCCTTAGGATAATAAATATGTTCTTCCTAAATCTTTATAAAGGATTTTAATAGTTGGTGGAAATTAATGACCTAGGATAAAACTAAGGTGTCATAGATTTAAGATAATTCATCGTAGATTATACATCCTATAATTTATTCTGTGGGTTTCCCACATTGATTATTTTTTCTCAAGTAATGTTTTATTAGATTATATAAATCGATGGAAGATGATGAAATTGTGGTAAAATTGAATATGAAAGAAAATGTGGTGACCCTGAGAAACCAAATGGTATTGTGATGAGATTAAAAAATATCATGACTATGCCTTATTATTCTTTTTAATATATTATTAAAAACATATACCTTATCCAACTCTTGATATCACCGAAGAAGATAATGATGGAGTTATATAAGAGAAAATGTGGTGGATACCATGGATAATGGTTGTCTTTATTTCAATCATGTCATAAATGTGGAGGAAGAGAATCATTAATGTTTCTCAGTGCATGGATAAATTTTTTATTTATTCAAATTATAGGTATGAGGGAAAAAAATTGAGGAAATATAATTAGTATAATGGAGGGAAATAAATCCCATCCTACAAATCCTTTTATAGTTATTTGTCAAAAATTTGGGAAACCTAGTCATTACAGGGTACAATTTCCTTTTTTAAATATTAATCCCGAGACTAAGGTATAGCAAATGTTGAAATAAAATTTATGATTTATTTTTGTAGAGGTATTTTACTAATGGTATTTGCTTATATAAATTCTAAATCATTTAAGATTTATGAGAAATTATGAGAAATAAATGTTTTCATTATCTTATGTGGTATAGATACATTCATGGTTTTATTTGTTTCAGATAGATCCAATGATAAAATTATTAATTACCACTTTTTAAAAAACATTTCCCTTGGAATTCCACCAGATTTAGAACACATCTGATAAATTTATGGAATGTATGTTTTAGTTGAAATTTTATTTTAGGAATAATGAGATCACATTTTTTAGTCATAAGATTAAATGTATTTATAATTTTTTGGGTTAATACAATAATTAATTAAATAAAAATAATATTAAAATAATATTATTATACTTTTTAAAGAAACATATAATATTTTTTATTTAAAACATTTTTAAAATGATCATTTAATGATTAATTGTATTTGAATGAAGCCCATCATATTATTTAAAATGTCATAAGAATTATGTTAATATAGTATTTAGAAAAAAGGACAACCTGATTCTGGGAGACAACCCATCACATCCGGCATGGACAATAGGCTCGAACCTATGACTGAAAAATCATTTTAATATAAATCAATTATTAAAATTTATTTCATTCTATAAATTGTCATTTATAATTTTGATATAAAAACATACTAATATTATAAACATTTTCTATTTAAAAACATGCTTTCTCATCAAGTTTGTGGAAATAATTTTATATTGAAATTTCCTAGTTATATGAATTTAATTTGGAAAAATAGATACCATATTTTTAGCATTTCTATTTTATAATTTCTTTTAACATCAACTTAATTATTGAACAAAATGAATAGTGATAACATTAAAAATTAATTACATGGTTTATAGTAAAATGGTTTTACCAAATAATAAAACTAAGAATATAAGGGATATAAATTAATTTCAAAATTTTAAATCACCCATGAATTGAAATATGTTGGTGTTATATCTTATAGTTTTGATAATGGAATTTTTTTGAAAAACAAGGGATGATAAAAATTTGGACATTATTGAATCTTCCCAAAATATTACAAATGTTCGGCTCACCTCACATATAAAAGGCCACCTCTTATAATCTCTTCTTAACAGATTAAA
Organism: Viscum album; assembly: GCA_963277665.1. NCBI lineage: Eukaryota > Viridiplantae > Streptophyta > Magnoliopsida > Santalales > Viscaceae > Viscum > Viscum album. The sequence goes on along the minus strand of OY728150.1, from coordinate 1,215,207,428 downwards.
AACACATTGGTTCTGCCAATACCTTCCGTAATAACTTGAAAACATCACTCCCTTCTTCCAATAATCCTTATTTTTTGGCATAAATTCAACTTTGTATGGCTTTACTGAGAACCGGAGGAGGATACATGAAGAAGAGGTAATGTTTTTCAATAAAATTTTTTATTTTATTTCATCTTCTACTTCATTAAATATTTGTTAAACCATGATGAAATAATATAATTATTATTAAAATATAAAAATATCTTTTTATGTTATGTTTAAGACATACAACCATCTAAACATCAATCAAATTTGTTATGAAATTATCATTTTTTAAGGAATACTAAAGCCAAATGAACATATATCAATTGCTTATCCAATACTAACAATCACATATTAGTGTGATGAAAGATATAAATTATATATATGATATTTATAACATAATTATACATCACTAGTAATTATATAAATTATACCTTTTTAATTTACATACCATAGGAGGGATGATAGTGTCTCTCATCAGTATAGTGGACTACCGTCTCGCAAAGTGATGTGATTCATAATTCGCTACCAAATTTTATAGAAGGGGAAAAGGATAATGTTTTTTATTTTATTTGATATCAATGAAATATTTATGATATTAATTAAATATTAATAATTATATAATGATAATATTTAATTCTATATTTTTCACTCTCTTAATGATGATAACATCATTCGTGTACGTGTGGAGTATTGCATTCACAAAATGATGCCACTCCCTTGTCATAACCACACTATAAGAGGAGTTTATATAAATATAGATAAATAAATAATATTATTTATATGATATTATTATAAATATGAAAATGGAAACTACTATTTATATATTTTCCAAATTTATCATTTAAAAATGGAAACGTCGCTCTTGTGTATGTATGGCCCACCGTCTCCATGATTGTGGTAAAGTCCATTTTTCAAAAAAAAATATTTCATGGATTCATTTAAATATATAAATGATGTAAAATATGATGTTTATTTTAGTGTAATTATTCATTATATTATGTAATTATAAAATATTCACAATATTTGGAAGATCTTTGATTATAAATGAATGAGAATAAATGCCAATTAACAACCAGGACACCAAAAATAATGAAATATTACTTACAAACGAGTGATAAGATGTTATAAAATGATCATATATGATTTTATAAATATTAATATTGCTATTTAATATATTAATAAAATAATAAAAACTAATATATATGTGGTTGAGGAATGTTCATCCAAAAATAAGTGTTAGTTAACATATTTTGTCTCAGTTTAATTTCATTGAGTCATATGGTAATGTTAGGCACTCATTTTTTATATTTATTGTATATACATCAAATTTTATATTTTATAACATTATTATGTAATTATTCATTGTATTTTATGTTTTAAGATTAATTATTTTATCAAATGAGATTTTATATCAGAATTACCAACTTGTAAAACATTTCATAACTAAATTTCTCTTCATATGTTTTATTAATTTTTTATTATAGTTGAAATCATAAAATTTTCTATTTACTGTGTTTTTAATATATATTATAGTATTTGCACATGTTTTATATGTATTTATATTCGATACACATAATTGATTCATTTATCAATTCACACTTCAAGGATAGGATTGTTTTATGTGTTTATTTCACAATATCATTCAAGTTGGGATTATTTATTCATGAATTTAATTTGAAGGAAATTATTTGATACATGTATAAATATACTTTAATTTCATTTTATTATACTATGGTTATTATTGATATTTTAAATTAATTTTTCCATTTATTAAATTTTTGGTACTAAAAATAAATGATATGTTTTTTAGGAAAATATGACTTTATTTTTCTCTTCAACCAGAAATCTGTTCTCTTAAAAACGATTTTAACCAAGATATTAGTTTCAAAAAATATTTTCTAAACTTTTAGATTGAAGTATTATTGTAATTTTTGACCAATTTTTTATTAATACAAAATATTTTCAATTTTATCTTCTTGTAATTTCATTACTGATGTACTTTCTAGACCTTTTTACAGCGAAAAAACAATGTTCTTTTTAACTTGTACAACATATATGTAAATAACCGCCGACATGGTATTCAATTATTTAAAGAAAACATTTCATGTTAAAGGTCTATTTTTAAAGTTATATATTTCTCAATTATTATTCAAATTCATAATTTTATAAAATTTATTTTCAAAGAGAAGTATTTTTAAAATAAATTATATTTTAAAAACGAATTTTCAAAATGAATTAGGTACTTTTCTCAAAACAAATTTATGGATATTTTTATGATATATATATTTATTAATAGAAATGAACTTATATTTTATATATACTCCAGCAGGGATATATTGTATTGAATCCATCCATCTTCTCCATTTTGATGGTTAATAATTATTTTTACCCAGGATAGTGTTGACATTAATTCCATGAATAATTTTGGTTTCCATTAAATTTATCGTTAAAGTTTCACTCACCGATGATAATTAATAATTAAATATACCCAGTTTATCTATATAATTTATCATAGATATTTTTTTTTAATCCTTATATAATTTTTATATAAGGTGTTTTACATTTCATGTTATTTATATTTATATGAAAAAATTGATAAATCTGTATAATTTAATCAATACATATTTTTTGGATAAATAAAATTGTTTGTTAAGTTAAATCAATTATAAAATATTTAATGACTTTTTTGGAATGGAAAAACATATGTGTTATTATTAATTATAACCCCTTCATTAATTTTTAGTCACATGAGGTGAATGAATAAGATAGAATTAATAAGGTTTTACATGTACTTTAAATGATGTAGTGAAAGGTCTGGATGGTAGAGGAATCATGTTTTTGAGACATGACGTATAATAATAATCATTATCTTCATTTTAAATTTAGTTATTATTCCCTATGATATTTTCAAAATGATACTATATATGGATGTATTTCATTCTCATTTTCTGATTAAATATATTTTTTAGTTATTTAACCATCCATAGTGATTACTCCTTACTCAATTAGGGTGGACACATTATTGATAAAATTGAATGTGTTCTTAGTTATTTACCTTTACATAATGAAAATATATTTTTCATTTCTTCAAGTATATTATCTCTAGATTCACTTCCTATTAATTTTATTGATTTCATGTAATTTTTGCTCAGTTATTTAACATTCAATATTATTTATTCGTATTTATTTATTATTGTTTCATCTGTAATTAGAATTTAATAATCATTTAACATCACCCTTATTTTTTTTCTTTCCTTGGGGTCAATGAATTATATTATAGTATATATTCATATACATCATATATGGAATATTTTTATTCTAAAAAAGTAAACAATCATGTTGAAATTTATTCATAAAAATGCGATAAAATAATAATGTATGTACATATTTTACAAAGACAACAATACTTTTTAGTCCTTTGGGATATAATTCCTTGTAACTTATGCCAATATGATATTGTAGACTCTAGATCTAGGATACTGTGTTTGGAATCACTACATGAATAGGTAATAATGATATCACAATAATAATAAAAATATTAAAAATAATATGAAAATTTATTCTATTATACTACCATACTAATAGAAAAATGATAGTCAATACTATTTAATCCTATACATTACTGATGTCACGACTCGATTTCACCAAAAGAAGGGAAGGGTCAATAGATTTACTGGACCTTCCTTCTTTATGTTGAAGAAGAGATAAAGACCCCTGAAACCCGCCTTCAATAGGTCCCGGAGTGGCAACCAGCACCAAGGGTATAAAGTCACACACTTAATTGAAGGAATTGCCCTATTTATTTTAATAGGATCGGGAGATAAGATAGTGAATCCTACATCACCAAACTGAATGTAAAACTAAATCCAAGAACCATTCCCAATGCATGTTACAAAAGTAAAATCAACAATGTATTAGGAGACTAGAAAGCAAAAAAACCCAAAATAAAGAACAACATCAACTGTGATGATCTGTCACAAGGTCTAAGCTAGTACGGTCCAACACAATCCCTGATGTCCTCCAGGAATCCTGAAAGCAGTTTCACATAAGTACGGTGAGAAAACAAGTATACTCATTAGGTAAAACAAAAGACTCTCGTGCACAAGTGGGGAGGCATACTAATTCCCTGTGAGAACCGAGATAACCTAGCACCTAACAAGGAAACTAACCACCCAAGCCTCACTGAGGCACACTCCCCAAATATCACAAGCCATGTAATGTATAGTAATAGCACATCGATGTTTGTGTACCCCGAGCCACATTCCCACTGGTTATTGAAGACATCCTACACATTGGACCAATCCCACCATTCTCACCACAGTCCCACTACCACACCCCGCCCGCACACACCTGGGCCTCAACCACACATCCCGCATGAAAAAACCTGGGCTACAACCACTATCCCGCCCCCAGACACCTGGTCCACAACATTCACACGTATCCATGCCTGCAAACAAATAGCCAAGAATAACCACTACCACGCCCGAAGACACCTGGGCTAGAAGAACTACTACCACACTCGAAGACACCTGGGCCTCATCCCGAAGATACATGGGAAACCACCATACATCACACACCAGGGACAACCACCACACTATCCTGCCCGATGATTCTTGGGCTAAGAATGGACTTCAAGCCATCACACCTTTCCCGATGATACTTGGGATATCCTGAAATGTGAGAAAAAGGAGCTAATAACCAACCACTGGTAGAAGTGCTGGAAAAAACACCATCCCCTATAAAATGGGGGTGTTCGGCACTAAGTCCTCAACTTGGGTGGAGTGAGAATTAGAAAGACAAAAACTACAAGTATGTATAGGGAACAAGCACTCACCCAAATCTAGGGTTTCCTTCAGCCAACCTAAAGAACACACTCAGCACCTGTGTCCAAGTCACAAGTCACACCAACCCAAGAACCATTTGTCCCATCCTTGTTTTCATGTTTAGTAATTATGTTTAAATAAGTTTCTGAACCTACTTGGGAAACTATTAAGCTAAAGAAAAATCCATGGAAAGAATACGCCCAACAACAATTTATGCATTCACACCCAGTTCTCTTGTAAAGTCACATCAACAAAGGGATAAGTGAGATCCATTGAAGTACTGGAGACAAAGAAAACCATGTGATACAGCCCTATTTCCCTAGGATTCAGGAGCCAAAAGTTTATCAACAACAGAGGATCCCACCCCAATTCGTGATATAATCAAGTAACCACAGAACCTCAAATTCATAACCAGCAAATCCATAACAACAGGGAATCCTATCCCCACCCACATCATCCAGCAATCATCCTGAGAATGAAAACAACCAAACCACTGCCACCAACACAAAGTACGGTCATGCTAGTATTTCTAAATATAAATGATTTAACACACTCCATGATTCCAATTCCACTGTACTTTAACCGAGGTTATCACAGAAAAGGATTGATCTTGGTTCTTACAATTTATTTAGCCGAATATTAATAATTAACCAATTTCCATTACACAATAAGCACCATAAGTAAGGATTTATTAATGCACAGAGAAATACCACCAATGACCATGATTTCTAGTAGGCGTAAACCCGCACAATCCAGAAACCATCAATCATGAAAGTAGAGAAAAACATAGCAACATCATTGGTCACACCCCTCCCCTTCATTCTTTAGAATATGTTTATTATCTTCATAATGTTTGGTTTATCCAATTCTATAGAATGAATAGTGTACCCACCCCACAAGATACATAGAAAGGAGAGACGAAGGTGAAACCCTACTTGATTGATCAACGATTGACGTTTTTCTCCACTCCCTAGGAATAGGGGATGTGCTACATGAATGGCTACGGCACAGGTGCACCACTTTCCTTGGTAAGAATGGACATCAAAGGCACAATGAAGTAGGGGGAAGAAAAATTCTTCTGTGATATATAGATAAAATCCAATTGTTAAAAAATAAGAAATTTGAATGCCTTAGAAGTCAGATAGTGGTTATTCCATGCTGTGGGGTGGTTACACATGACTGGATTAATTGTTATTTAATAGGGAGGTTTCTTAGGATTTTTAGATATTAATTATGGATTAAAAACGTCCTTGAAATGCATCAAATTGTTAAAAGGGCCTAAAAGTGGGGTTAAGGGGGAGGCTACAGGAGAAAACACCACCAAGGATAGGTGGCTCCGATCGGTCTTGCCAATCGGTCGCGCCGATCAGTCACACCAATCAGTCACGCCGATTTTTTGTGCCAATAATTGTCAAAGGACGGGGTCATGAGGGTCTGGGTCATTACAACTGGTAATTACATAACTACCATATCATTTTATAGGCCAGTAAATTTTTCATTGTAATATATTAAAATTTTATAACATAACTTAAACAGATATTTTTTTATATAAATATTAATTAATACATGAAACACAATTTGAAATATTAACATAATTAATGGTTATTCAATGTTTTCATCACAAAAAATTTAAATCAATTACTATGGGTATTAGGAGGTCGTGACATGAATAATGGAGTTGAGAGTCAACTAATAATGATTGTTTTTTACTATTCAAAATTTCTAAAACTATTATCTAACGATGCATCACCCACTACCACATCATTCTAATGATACAAAGGTAAAAATTATGGTTTTATAGACTATTCATAGATTATAACTAGCAAAATGATTCAAAATTTCAAATTTACTTTATTTTCATTGATAAATTTCTTTATTATAATAACATTATTTAAATAGGAAAAATATGGGTGTAAAAATTCTCCTCACCATAAACAATTTCTCAAAAAATCCCTCATAATGTTACATTTTCATATCCTAATTCAATTTTTATAATGAAAGTAATATCAATTTGAAAAAAATTCTTACATAATAATTTTATAATTTCATTCAGAAAAAATATACAATTTGTTTGAAAATAAATTTTTTCCTTTTTTACCACAACTTGATTAATACCTATTTAAAATAATTTCCATATATCTATGATCTTAATTCATTGAATCCATCATTCAATTATCTTCCCTTTTTAACTCTCATGAAAGCCAAAAAAAATAAAAACTATTTTTCAAAAATCACTCTAAATATTTGAAAAAATAACCTCATAATAAAATTAAATTCATTTTGAAAATTAAATTTTTTATAAATTTCAATGATAATAAGAAACTTCTGTTGTTTCCATAAAAACATGCTCAATGGTGAGATTTCACTTCCCCAATATTTCTTAAAATCGAGGAAAATTTTGTATCACAACATTAATCAGATGTTTTTATGACTTATAATCCTATTTTGAAAAAATAAAATATTGTTTCATGGTCCATTGGTTTCAAAAGTCACAAATTTCTTCACAATCACCAATTTTAAGGCTTACAAATCCCAAATAGTTACCTACAGAAACATTATGCTCTCTTGAAGTAGAACTGTTGTGTTCAACGTCACTTTATATATTTAGAATGTCTAAAACCCATAACCTAACCATTGATTTGTTCCTTGGAACAATTTATGGATGAAAATTATTTTTAACACTTATCCTAAAGCATAGTTACTATTCATAGTGACCGAACTATTCACCAACCATGCATGATTTTCTTGATGAAAATTTTATATGCCTGGTTTTGTTGTATGATTTTAAAAACCTTGAAAAAACCATGTATTTTGAAATATAATATAATTCATGTTTCAACATGTATCCATTCAACATAACCGCAAACCATGATTCACTATTCGAAAAATTATAAACGTTATGGAGACTAATTTTACACCAATGTTTCACAATTTTAAAACAAAAAATTAATTATATATATTATCAAAAATAACTACATACTATATTTGTTTCTTATTTTATAAATAGATTTTTCAATTAGATTATCAATTAAAAAACTTTATTATTTAAGAAATATCATTAAATTTTTTGACATATGACTTCTCATTATTCCAAATTCTTAATTTAATTAAAATATAAAAAAAATTAATAATAAGAATATTTATAGATATCAAATGTTTTTTTAACTTGAATTACATGTTTTAATTCCACCTGATAAAAAATAATACATTCTATTCAAATATTCTTAAATCAATCATAAATAGAAACACCCAAACTAGTACCAACAATTAAAAAACACCTCCAAATCAATGATTCATTCCGAGAAAAGGAAATTATGATCAAAATTTGATCAGCTTCATTGTGAATGTAATATTCACCAATAATCATTTCATGTATAACAAAGAAAACATAGAATCATATTGTATTCAAAAAATTTCATCACTAAAATATTTTCTTAGGAAACTCTCACCCATACTAATAGATAATCACATCATAATTGGGATAGGGATATTAACATTTAATTTTAAAAAATAAATAAAAAATAAAATTTCTATTCAGTAGAAATACATTTCAAAATAATTTCAATTTCAAAAAATTATAAAAATAACATTATTTTTATTTTTTCAACACTTTTAGTAAACATTAGTCAAAAGAAAAACATCTGAATACTACACAAAAAAAATAATAAAATCTAATATTTTATTAATAAACATTATATCACACATGAAAAATCATGCAATTCATGACTTTTCTGATATTATTTATTATGATGGTTAATGTATTTTAAAAAATAAAATATATGTAAAACATAAATTTTTTATTTATAAAGGAAAACTATATACTTTTATTTATACAAATAAATAAAAATTGAATCTAATCTAATAATTTTGAGAATATTCATATAATTATTCTTCATAAATATTTGAAACAATATTGTTATAAAATAAAAACCTCAAATTCCTTTTTAACATTTTACAATAATAAACACATTTAGAATATTTTAGAACACGGTATATATCACATTAAATATCAAACATCATGAACTAAAATAAAAAATATTGAACTAAAAAATGCATCACTGGAATGTGGGTCACTTACATACCAATTTGAACCACTCTGATTACCTATATTTAAATCACATGTGTCATTAAAAAAAGGAAATCAAGGTTATAAAATTAACTTCACTCCAATAAATTCATTATATGCTAACTAAGGAGCTCCATCTTCAAAGGAGGTCTCATTGGAACCCCACTTTCATCATCTCTCTGATATCAAACGACACCAAACACCCAATGTCCTTTATCACCACTATGATCGAGGATCAATAAAATAAAAGAAAATACATCTTTATAGGACAACCGCATTAAAATAAATGAATAATTAATCCATGACTTTATTTAAATCCTTTCACATAAAAACCTACTGGGAAGCAGAAAACCATAATTTTCATCCACCACCGAGATGTAACTTTGACCACCATCACAGTATATGAGAAGTAAATTTTTATCAACACAATATCTAGAGCTCCTGAGTTTTATTCCATCAACAAAACCAACCTCACGGTTTTATCTTTTTTCATGGATACCACCATGAACATTGATATATGATTACCAAAGAATACAATATTATAAATCCCACCAAATAGCTACCTTAAAAGTCGAGTAGGAATTATGTTGCAAGGAAATATTGTGAATGACTATAAATCTCCACAACCACCATTATAGGGGAAATAGATCATTAAAGTAATGTGAATCAATCAAAAAATGTAATTTAAACCATCCAAAATATATTAACAACAATAATGAAACAATAAATTCAACATACATAAAACTGGAATAAGACATAACATAATGATAAGGTAAAAACTCCAATGTGGAATAAACAAGTCAAATCCATAACTCAATGCACCCACTAAAATATTCCTAAAACATCATGGATATCATCTTGATAAACCATATACAGGTACGTTGATGGTGGTTTTTGAAATAATATTTGATGTGGGGAAACAACTAATCGGTATGTTTATGAGAGAACACAAATACAATGAAAGTGTATGGTAAACTATTGTATGTCAAATTTGACAATTCCTTGGAAATCTATTCACTATTTCAATCATAAACCATTCAAGACACTATATCATTTGGAAATGAATGGGGTCATTTATGGTGGGTTAAAAAAATAAAAACATAGATGACAATTTAAATAATCAAATTAGAGGATTGAACACACCAATAATCATCCACCTATTTAGATGAAACGAAATATCAACCTAGAAGAAAAATTAGGTCAGGGAAAAAGGTCATTCAAACAAACATAAGGAAGTGGGAATTATCCAAATATAAAAAACCAGTACAAACCATGTGAAAATTTAAAATAAAAAAAAATGATAACTTTTAGTAGATTACATTAATTCATAGGAACAATTATATTAAATATATGTGAATTTCATAAGGAATTACAAGATGTGTAGCTAAAATATAGTACTATAGAATAACTGGGGGAATATTGGTTCATCTATCATTAATAAACGAATAAAAAAATTTAAATTACAACCAAGTCATACATATCAAATTTAAAAAACAATTTCAAAAATATTACATTTAAAATAATAAGTTTTAAATATTCCTATCAACTCATAAAAAAAATTATCCCCTCACATGATATCAACACATTGAAATCATACATTACAATACATTGTATAAAATTATTTATGAAACATTTCTAAAAAGTAAGCAATCATTTCACAAGAAATCTACTTTAGTTTGAAAAAATAAAATATAAGGGAATTTGTCTGATCATTCTATTTTTGGAAAAATAACTTCCTCATGGGATGAATATAATTAAAAATAAATCATTTCCACTAAATATAATATAAATTTAGAAATATCAAATAACTAGAAAAATCCATGTTTTTTGTATACATATTTGAAATAATTATATAAAAAATATAACAAAAATGATTTATTCCATATAATATACTTAAAAAATATAAAAACTAATTTAATATTGGAAAATTATATATAAATAATAATTAAGACTAATCTATTAATTAAATTGTAACACCATTTATAATTAAAATAAAATCGTAATATGTTATTTACCATTGGTTACTCAAAGTATTTAATTACTTTTATGTTTATATTTATTTCTTTTCATTTCATGGAATATTAACCAAATAAACTTGCTTACATTGGTAATTATAGACATCAAAAAATACATGAAATCTTAAAAATGAACCCATTTCCTTAATATTAATTCAACAAAAGAATCATAAGTAAAATTCATTCATGGATGTCAATAAACATAAAAATTTTCATTTTAAAACTGTATTCAACTATAATTTTTCAAATTATATTTCTAAAAATAAATTCTTTTCAAATTAATTACAAAATTATTGGCCTTTTATTAATCCATTATAATAAATTATAAATTAAATAGTTTTGACCCAATATTTCTAACACTGAATTTAGTAATTTCATTTCATTTCGAAATCATTATTGGTATATATTTTTTCATAAAAATCTATTTTATCATTAATTATTAGGAAATAATTTCCATAAAAAAATTAAAATTACAAATATTTCATCATAAACATGAATTAGTATACACATGATTATATATATCATTATACACACATAAATCACATAATTAATAGGGAAATAAAGTTCATATATAATAAAAAACAATAAATATATTTCAAAAAGAATACTAAAATATTCCAACTATTTAGATTACCACATATAACCATTCTAAAAACATGAATTGCTTACTAGTGGTTTCCAATAATCCTCAAATACCTCATGGTTTAGAAACTCTGAATATCAATCGATAGTTTTAAATAAAAAAGTACTAGACACCTCACCATTTAAAAATATAGTAAATGGAATCCCATTAAAAGGGTTGACTAATATGAATCATTATATAACATATCATGGTAACATAATTTTCACTATAAATTAGTTGACAAAGTCCAATCATGGATAATATTCCATTATTTAATGATCCTTCCAATATCAACCTCACAAATTTGGACTCATTATTTATTACCATTTTTAATATTCTCACATGAACACGTATCCATAATAACAAGACCAACACTCTAGAAACATAATGTGAATTCATGACTTCCCTAAGCTGGAATATTATAGAATTTTTATCACACATATATATTTTTAATGATATACCCTTTATGAAATATAAATAATAAATTAAACCAAATATCGTATATCAAAAAAATAACATACATTCTTCCATAGATGATCAAATAAACATTAATAGACATATATAAATATAATAACAAACATAAATATACTTATATTTCCATGTGACACATTAAAACCATACTTTATCACTACCTCTTTGTTTTCACATCCACTCAATGATTCACTCCTAAAGTATAAGAAATTTCAATTTCAAATCTACAAAAAATCAAGAAATATAATGATGCATACACAATAGTGAATGTATGTAGGGTTTGGGATAATTCTTCATAGGATACAACCTAGAATTTACTTAACTCATTTTATATTCCAAATTAAAAATAAAATTTTAAAAAAATATTTTTAAAAATATTTGTCCCTTTTATATTCTAATGAAAAATAATCACATTTCATTTTTATCGAAAAATAAATTTTATATAAAAAATAACAATACCCTTCATCATTTGATTAATATTCCATGAAATTAATAAGATCATAGATCATAATATAAAATATTTCTTAAATTTAATCACATTATCCTGCAAACACCAAATAATATGAAATCCTCAAGAATATCGGGATAATATAAGATCTTTTCTAACTTGGATCAATGTATTATCTAATGATATGATCATAAATGTCATGGACCCATATATATACTCAATACCTTTATCTAGTTGAAACTCATTTTCCAAGTAAGGAAATAAATTAAAGGATACTAGAAAAAGGATAATATAAATTCTTTTATAAATCATTATAATTTTTTATAAATATATCCAAAGCCCTAATTAGAATACAGTAAAATATAAATAACAAAGAATCATGTCATCCACAAATATTTTAGTCTTATATCCCCAAATTAAATTTTAGAAACCATCAAATTATCCATAATATAAATAGGGACATGATATAAAAAAATAATAAATAATGATACAAATAATAATAAACAAACACATATGAAACATACCTTTCAAGAAGCAGCCTTCCCTAGGCCATGAACCTAGTCCTCTAGCTGTATGGGTCTCTAGTAATACCTTCGATTCCTTCCCGAACCACCATGACATATTACAAACTAGGTTCACTTATCAGAGAAAAGAATATACCCATAGATTAAGATATATTCTCTTAGTGTTTTTTCCCACTCAAACACACCCTGTTGAATATCTTAAAAGGTTACCCATCATGATCACTACTCTATTAAAATCACATATAACTATAGTTTTCAAATTAGATAGGGTATTTAAAATAAAGTTGAACCGGTTTTACATGTGTAGTAACATTAATAACTTTATGCCTAAATTTTCTAGGGGTGTACACTCTCCATTACATTAAAGAATAGAGTCATCATTATATACCCCACACATAGAACCCAGGTTGTTACACTCTGTATCAGGTTGGGTATTCACTCTATTATAATTTTCCCTAGACCCTACTCTTCAACTCCATATTTCTTGATTTTTTAATCTTATAAACTTATCCCCTAAATGTATTCTTCAATATTGATGGGATTGATGCAGTTTCGATCTCATTTGATGTGTATTGATGAATAGAAATATATTCTTAAACTTTTCATTGATGGTATTGAGGTAATATGTTCATATTTCATTTAATAATTTTAATTATCAATGATTGAAATAATTATAAATAATTTCTAAATAGGAATGGTTCAATGAGTCATTCATGGTTGATCATATCCTGGTTAGGTGAGAGAATAGTTTTGGTGATAGAAGCCTTTGTAAATATAAACATCGACTTGATGAAAAACAAAGTATGAGATTATCTACCTTCATTAAACATGTATATTTATGATGTTATCATGATGTGATGTTATGTTAGACTATCCCGTGTTTTTTCTGAGACACATGTGGGTGTTTTAGTAGTTGTATGAGTAATTTTTTGTGTTATTGCCCTGAATTTTATCTTACTATGGCTTATAATTTTTTTAAAATGATATGTATTTTTTATATGATTTTTAGCCTGTGGAATTATGTTGTTGGTATCAAGATACTCATGTCCTTCCTTGAGGTTGTGTTTTTCTGTTTTTCGACCCAAACGTTGTCCAAAGGAGGGCTCAAATAACCATGTATAGGGGAAATTACTATTACTCATTGTGAGGTACTAAGTTACTTAGGTGGATCCTAGAGATTGGGTGTATGAGGTTACCAAACATAAAACGGTCTTGGTGTCATTAAATTTTTTGGTGGCTATTATAGTGTAGTGTAAAAAATTATGGATTTACAGTGCACTCTTAGATACATATGTAGAGCCTATAGGTTGTGAGTTATATGGTTTAGTGACTAGTTACCCATCTTGAGAGAGTATTAACTTTCTTAAAGGAAGATGTGGATACCCCTGTATAGAGAAAAATCATTATATATTATTAGAAGTTAATATTCCTGAATTAATATGTATTTGGGATGTTGGTGACTAAAAGGATAAGATGACTATAGAGGGGACCAATAGAACATGTAGAGTTCCTATAACTACCACTAAAATAGTTCGGTGCGAAATGAGGCCTTGATATAGGTACAGGTGTTGTGGACATTATTACTAATAATGTGCAGATGTAATCGGGTCCAGGGTTTGTGGAGGCCTGGTCAACACATGATGACTTAGAACCTATAATTGTAGTCAGAATTCAATTATTTCAATATATAAACTATTATATATATATATATATATATTAATATACTTAGGATTCATTGGTGGGGTCTTATTGTGTCTTGTAATAACACCATTTCTGATAATTTTTGTTTCACAAGTAGATTTCATTACCAGATATCCATTAAAGGGAAAACACCCTATAATGGATTATGGAGTAGAGAAACATGGAGCTTAAGCATACTAATAAGGACACTAGGGTAGCCCATAAATTTTTATTTAACTTATATTTTATTTAACTTCTTTTAATCTGCACAAGAATACCAATTTGGGAACTATTCTTATATGTATGTAATTTATTCAGTTTCTTCACTTATACTGATTAATTAATATTTTTTGCATTGATTTTTATTGATCCAATGACATGATAATGATGAAATTGGATCCCCAATGACGGAAAATGACCCACAGTCCTTGTCTTTATCATCTTGGGTATGTTTAGGCATTCATGAGGTCATGTGGAACTCCAGCTAGAACTCGATTGTTTACATTAGGATGATAAAAAATGGTCCTAGGGAACTATTAATCAATAACATGTTTATTCTCTTACACTAGTATGGGATATTAGATACATTAGATTTGATATTTGGTACTCTAGTATATATACTATTCCAATGTTTTTCCATCACATTATAGTGGAGCTCTGAGTTTTCATAATGTGTGGAATTTATATTTTTTTGTAATTAGTTATTAAACTTCCCTCAGGAGATACTGATTTGTGATTTATGATATTTTTGGTGTGTTCATGAATCATGATCACGAACATAGGTTTATATGACATATATATACTCGTTTTTGTCTTACATATTTTTAATTAATTTAAATCTTTGTTTTTGGGCTATTTGATAAGGATTTTTTGTCTTCTGTGATATATATATGTTTCTATGTTATGTGATATATCTTTATTGGAAATAATTTTTTGAACTGATATTTTTTTATGTTAGTACATATAATATTACCTTAAATAACTTTTAAATATGAAATCAAGGGTTAGTTATTTGAGGCTTTTACTTTGCTTATTGTTAACTTCCAATTAAAACCTTGTTTGATCCCATATAGTGTATAAGAGAAACCCTAGGTGATTCCACATACTAATTTGGGTGTATCCTAAAAACTATGTTTCTTTTTTGAAATATTACTTTTTATTATAGTTTATTTCACCTCAACTTAATGTTATTGTAGTATTTGGGAATAATTATATATTAAATTTATAAGGGAATATATTTCAACGTTCCCCTAGGATGTGTATGGGAATTCAGTAGAGATTTTTTCAACAACATATTTATTGATAAGGTATTAGCGAAATATTAGCTAGAAGTCCTTCACATAGTGTGTGGCCAAAGAATAAGAGTTTAATTTTATGGAAAAACATTCATGACATTAAATTTCCTCATTCTCTATCAAAACAAGAAATGAGAGGCCCTGTGGATTTTATAGACTGTATTGATATCATTTGACGAATCATTCACATAGTAGAGGCACTAAAGGATCGATAAGTCAAGTAATGCTCATGTATGGTAGAAAATCAGTTTGATACACATATATTTTATAGGGACATCCTATATGAAATGTCTTGTGGAATATTTGAAAGTCTTAGAGTTAGAAACTATTTCATTTGCCAAGAAATTTTGGCATCATTACCTATTTATAGTGAGATTTGTGGTCAAAATGTACCATAAGAGCATTCACTATATCTTTAAATAAAAGAACATATACCAGGGATAGAGTTGTTGGGATGAGTATATATAGATGTTTAAAATTGACATGGAATACACAAAAAGGAATCATAATATCATTGCGAATTCTCATAGACATTAGACACCATCTGATAAGGATCTTTCCATGAGTTTCTCAGATGAGTAGTGGCACTTAATAAGGTTTTTAGATGACTAGAGGATGTATTGTTCCAATGATCAGGGATATATGACTTTTAACTAATTTATTAATCAAATCCTCAGTTATATATTGGGTAATTTTTGGTCTATACTCAGACCCAGAGTGTGATGTGATGAGGGAAAAACTAGCTAGAGGAGACACAACACCCAGATGGTTGATGGCCATTGATGATCTGATCATAGTACATGGGCGATTAGTAGTGCTTTCTTCCATAGAAGAATAAATTCTTAAAGAACCCCATAACACAATATTTGGGGTACATTTATGTGAAAAGAATGTACATCAACTTAAAGCATCTGTTTTTTGGATAGAGATTATGATAGACATTGCTTGTTTTGTCTTTTAATTACTTTCCTGTTAGAGGGTAAAGTCTGAGAATCGGCACCCAGGTGGGTCGTTAAAGCCACTCTTGATACCTATGTGGATGTGGGAGGACATCATGATGGTATTTTTTTATGGGGTTTCCAAAGACCCAAAGTAATTTTGACATAATATCACTAATTTTTGATCGATTGATGAGGTATTATCTCTTATTGTCGATTTGAGAGACTCAATGAACAGAGTATCTAAGAGGGCTCTATGAAAGATAGCCTATATACCTAATAGGTTTACCTTGAGTATTGATTTAGATATAAATTTATATTTTATTCCATTCCTTTTGAAATGCATGTACAAATCCCAAGGGACATAGGTAATTTAGATCATGGTGTACCATACTTAGACTGACGGATAATCTAATAGGACTATACACATATTTGAGGATATTATTTAAACTTCAGTTTGAGACTTCAGTGGGGAATATAATGATAACATATCCTATAATGAGTTTACACTCAAGAAAATTCCTAATTCATTGATTCAAATGACATATTTTGAGGCTCTACATTTGAAATCAATACAATCACCACATGTTGGCCATGAGGAAAGAGATGAAATGGTTGTGGTACTACTTTTTTAGGAGTCCTCATAGAGTTTTCATATTACTGTGAAGAATTTGATCACTTCTAAGAGAAGATAGCTATTTTATATTGACCACATGTTGATTCCCTTGGATATTATCCCAAATGGCATGAGGGATGTCTTTTTATTAACTTTTGATAAACCCCCTTTCAAAGGATAAGTGGGAACCCTTACAAGACCAGTAGGCATAGAGATTACATGACCCATGGGTCTTATGAAATATACTATACTATACATGTAACTGCTCCTCCCCAACTTCTAGTTCGTGAAATCATCTCTCCACCTTTGCTTGAATTATTCATCTAGGCTTCTCATGAATGAACCTACTAGACCTGAAGGTAGTTTCATACCCTCTCTTTCGGAAAAAATCCACTTAGCTTATTCTGTTGTTAATGTCCATCCTCGAAATAACCATCTATATTATTCTCCATGTGGAGTCTGTATGGACATTTAAACACAATTTAAGGTGTCATGAAGGCCTTTAGGAGGACCAAAGACTTTGAGTTGGCATTGAGGTCTTAATGTGGCCCAAAAACCTTGATGTGGCCAAAAATCCTTACTAGCCTAAAGACCTTGGGTGAACCGAATTCCATAAAGGACCTAAGTCCCAAACAGGTGGCCCAAAAGCCCAAAAAATAAATAGGTCTAGCTACTACAGTATCGAACAGTGTCTGCAACAGTACCTACCACAATACTGCTACAGTTCCTACAAAAGTACCTAAAAATATGTCTCTACTCTGTTTTGAACTCGTGTCTCTTGGGTTCACTTGACGAGTCCTTAACCAACTGGGATGAGGCACTTGTGCATGTCCCTTGGATTTTAAAATTTGTGGATATCATTTATTATGAGTGACTCCTAGGTCGGTGTAGAAAAATATGAGGAACAAAATAAAGTTAACACATCCTTCCCTTTGACCCTTTGAGATCATCAAGTGGATAGGTGAAGTGGTATATCTTCTATATGTCCCTTCTCTCTACCGATGAATGCCTGTTTTTTCCATTGGGAATAGCTTTGGAGGTACATACCCAAACCTGTTAGTTTTTTTATTATGAAGACATTGAGATATATATTTAGGCATCTTATGAGGAGCATCTGGTGTGAATCCTATATCGATATGGAAAGGTTTTTTATGGAATTATAATACCAACATTCATGATCCAGGGGTAGAGAGGACAAATCTAAGATGAAACATGGGAACATAAGTTTGATGTTCATGCTCAGTGGACTGAGATGTTAAGCATGGACACTAGAGAAATGGGTAGAGGATAATAATTTAATATATGGTATAATTGAAATATCTTTACCTTTTTATGATAATAAAGACCAATTTGTTAATAATTTATACTTATTTTTAAATTGAAATTTATATTTTACTATTAATACAACTAAATAAATGTTTTAATTGATTTATATATGTTTAAAATTTATATTATAATATTTTAATATTCTATGGAAAATTTTTGGAGTTAGGCATTGAGTTTGTGAAATATTTCTAGGATCATAGTGCCTTAGTACACTCAATATAAAAATATTAAATAAATTTTATTATAAAAACCTGATTTGTCATAAATAATTATATATCTACCAAATGGTGGGTAGTACGAATATGAGAGATGATGTTTAGTTTTGGGATGCAGTTTTTACCTTAGGTAGTATATAAAATTTGTGATCATTAGACGTTTGGTATGATTTCAACTAAGGATTTTTTATTTTATATTTTTTTATATTTTTTATTCAGATATATTTTAATATCTCAGAAATGTTGTGTTATATTAGAAATATGTGACCCCTGTTATGTCCATGATGTAGGGTTTATCCTAGAGGGTTTATAACGTTTATGTGCATCGAGGGTTTGAAAACATCACACATGATAATAAATTTTTTATATTTTATTAATTTATTATTCCATTTTTGAAATAATAAGTTATTAATATATCCCAAATATTGATTCATATGAGAAATCAAATACAAACACTTGTTTTGGAATTGGGGGTTTAACTAAATTTGGGTATAACTTCTATGTGTGTTAGGTGTTTGGAAACACTGCATGCGATAATTACTTTTCATATTTAATTAATTTTTTATTCCAGTTTTCAATTAATTAATAATATATATCTCTAAGACGGTCGATCATATTTCATATTCATGACCACTATTAATTAAAAGACATGTAATTTACCCTAGGTTAGGTATAATTATTTATACACCTGCTGTTTGAAAACATCACACGTGATAATACCCTTTTAAATTTTAATTATTTTATTATATTATTTTAAATAATTAAATTTTAATTTATTTAAAATTAATCCACCATCGTCAATTTTTTATTTGGGATACCAGCATTTATGTTGCCTCGTCATTATCATTGTTTTAAAATACAACTATTTTAACCAATTTAAAATATAAAATTCCATTAATGGATGAATTTAGACACTCCATTAATATTAGGTTGAATCACTTATTTAATAGGAATTTTCAATTTTCATTATATAAATTCATAATGGTGGATATTATGTCAATTTTTTAACCAGAAAACTTCATTTTTTAGTATGCAATCCATGTTTATAGAAAATGTGTGAAAATATCTAAGTAAAAAATAGATAATCATCCTTCGCCATTATAAATAACTAAATCATTGAAATTATTATTATAACTTATAGAAATATTACCTATGTATAGAGTTCATTGGAGAGTAGTGAAATTCATGTTCAGTTCATCCATAATAAGGTCTATAAAACTATTGACCATCATGTACCATGTTTTGATAAAATATTACATTCTAATATTCTGTTTGTTGAATCCACATGTCAAGATGTGATATTTATTATTGAACCAATAAAATTTGTTAATTATTATGTTCGACTATAATTATCCTATAAAATATCCTGTATAACATCTCTTTTGTATCCTTGACCTCAAATTCCTTCTATAGTATTTCTTTATTGTAATTGATGATGACCTCCCACTCAACACACTCCAACATTAAAATTTTACTCAAAATAATTAATCTAAATTTTCTTATGTGGTCATGAAGAAACGGTTCATTATCCATAACCTTAATTTTTTTGGCAGACAATGTTTCAATTTTCTTAGTTAAATGAGTAGAGATTTCGTCCTTTATACAACATTCTTATTAAAAAAATTTAGCTTCATGAATCCCTTCTACCATTAAACCCCTTATTACTCCTAAGGGTTTTTAGGCATATTTTATGCACATCAAAAAAACTATCCACAATTAATGTGAATAGAAATCCAATCCATTGAATCTGTACCATAAAATCATGGACCGACATAGGAGTTCTTCTCTAATGATTTATTTTGGATTCCAACTCCAGCTTGGGTCGTATCCCATTTTTCACGCACCAAACCATCAACCTATAGACCTTTAAAGTAATTAATAAAATTTATCAAAAAACTTGTCTTGCTTGATCTCTCACTACTTAATGAAATAAAAAATACCTTGTTATATCCATTAATGATGAAAAATATTTATTCTTCCTCACATGATACTAGAGACACCACATTTTCCTTTTCCCCACCTACAATGTCCACTAACATAAGATTGGTATCCTTGAAGGATACATTCACTTAATCATTTTTCTATGTTGTATAAACCTTTTATATATAATGTTTCAATCTATTAAAAATTTCTACAACTTCCGAATCAGGGGTAATGTCCATTCCTCATGGATGAAGATATCATTTTATATTAAAGTTCCCAAACCATCATGTTTTTCTTTCAATAACTCCCCACCCACATGTGTTCTAGTAAACAAAACATCCAATTTACTACTTTGATAAATTGAATGACCAAATTAAAGTCATTAATTTGGACCTTCTACAAAAAACGAAACCAAACCATTTCCACTTTTTCTTAGTCCCACCTCCATTTGTTGGTAGGTGTTTATGATCACACCTCTACATCTATCCATATAGAGATGCATTTTCATGCACAAAGTGAATAAATCTATCCTATACTCAAAGACAATAATATTCCCTTAAAAAACTCATCCCTAATAAAAATTCAAACATACTCAATTGGAATCCTTGGAATATCGACATCAACACATATTCATTGAAAAATAAGATAAAAATATATCATTTCTACTATCAAAACAAACATTACTTACAAAGAGATGACTTAACATTTAAATAGCTGATGGATTTTTGAAAATAGGGTTACTATTCTGGAAGACCGGCCCAAATAACAATATTTGTGGTTCTTGTTTTATGTGAAAATTGAATGTATATCTAAAAAAGAAGAAGTATAAATTTTTTGAAATAATGAGGGGCACTAGAACAGTCTTGAATGAAGTCATTATCTAATGAGAAATTTATCATGATATTCATATTATAATTATTCTCCTCTATTTCTTGATAATATAGTCCCTAATATAAAAAATTAACCATTCAAAAGAATCCACAGATGGATCTTAAAGTTTTAATTGAGCAATCGGTATCAGATTCAAAATAGATAAGGAATATGTGAACTCCATGTTCAAGATAAAAAGTTTTGGGAAACCATTGACCAAATCAGGAACATTATGGTATAGAGAGATATAGGGTATGTGAAGAAGTATTTCAAGAATGGAAAAATGGGAAAATTAGTGAGACTGAACTCCCTCAATGAATAACGGTAGTCCCTCGATAACTGAGGGAGGAGGGATAGATACACTGTCCCTCGCCTTCTAGTCATGAGGAAAAAGTTTTTCCTTATGAGATATTTGAAAACAATAATAATAATTTTTTTATTGTAATTATTAAATTTGGAAAAATAAATTTTCAATATGAAAGATAATATTATATATATGTGAGATAAAAATATATATGAATATACATGTCTTATTATATATATAAATATATATATAATGTGTAAATATGGGTTAAATAAATATTAATATATGAGTTTATATATATGTGTGTGTGTGTCTGTGCGGATTTATAAATATATAAGGTATAAATATAAGAGTGACTTTTAATATATATTAAATTGACATTCTTATTATATTTGAAATATGGAATTAAAAATGATTGGTATTTATGAAGAATTATTGAAAAAAAACTTATGATGCCTATAGATTATGTGAATTGATTATGAATAAACCTGATTAAATGAATTTATTCAACAAAAAATTGGAATGATATAAATAGAAAGTAGTAATTGTTGGCCTAAAAAATTATATAAAATTTGGGTTTTAGGGAATATACCAACACATTGGAGAAATTCCTCTTTACCTATCATGTAACTCTCACTTTATCTCCTAATCACTTATTTTTCT
Organism: Viscum album; assembly: GCA_963277665.1. Classification (NCBI taxonomy): domain Eukaryota; kingdom Viridiplantae; phylum Streptophyta; class Magnoliopsida; order Santalales; family Viscaceae; genus Viscum; species Viscum album. Next base: position 1,215,184,605 of record OY728150.1, on the reverse strand, counting down.
ATTATTATTATAAACATATCACATCAATATATTCTTTGATATTGATGATATTGACAGACAATCAGTGGTTATTAAATTCAACTCAACAAGAAATTTTTTTTTCTTAATAAATTTATCAATGAAAATCGGTTGATATGTTCCTATTTAATTTCAAATTATTAATTTTAAATGAATATGATAATTATATATAATTTATAAATACAAGTAGTTCATGTATTTATTCATGGATGATCTTCATATGATTGTTTTTTTAGAAAATTTGTGACATGAATTGGTTTCCCAATTCTTGTCGCCTATGGAATTTATTAAAGTTGAAAAAGGACAATACAACCTCGAGGTGTAAATATCTTACACCAGTAGGGAATTAAAGGGGTTTCAAATAATATTGAATCCAAAAAAGAAATGGGTTCCAAAAGACAACCTAGAAAAATCATCATTCAGTTGCTTCAAAGCTGGACCTTCAGAAAAGAAGTCCGTCCATAAAAGTAGTGAGATGTCCAATTGGACAGACCGAACCTTCCTCCCCTATAAAGCATGAACTGTATCCATGCAGAGCAGAGGGAAAGAGAAGGAGGATTCCATCATGCTGCCAAATATTCCATGCCACAGCCGTCAAATAGACAGAATGCATACAGATCGAACCATGTAATCAGAGTAAAAAATTCCAGCACTTGAAGCAGATAGATATAGTCTTCAAAAAAATTGTGTCTAGGAAAGAACTAGCTGATGGTTTTGAGAATCTAGACCTTCTGGAATCTTATCAGCAAGATAAGAAGAGAAATACATGACCTCAATTATCAACCATTCAACCTCAGTCATAAGGAACACCAACAACATGATAGTACCGAGGAAATCATGTCCTCCAATCCAAGACTTCAATATCATCCTCCATAAGAGTACAGAAAACATCCATATACAACCATCCATGAAATTCAGAGTGCCGGAAAAATTAAGATGAATCTCAGATTAAACAGAGAGACTGGTTGAATGAAACAGGATATATAAGTTCCTTTAAAGAAAAACCCATTAGGAAATGCACTGAACAGATCTGATCCAGATCCAAGAGAGAGTAAAAAAATTAGTCTCCAAAATCATAAAGAGATCAATGCCATGGAATCCCTTTGTAGTGGAAATTTGGATTCTTCTTGAATTCCTCAACCATAAATATGAGCATTCTTTTCTGGAGTTCCAGATAAGTTTCAGTTCTCATGTCACCATCATTGTGTTTTCTGAAAGAAATTCTATCATTCTCATCAATCCATGTGTCTAGATCTTTTGGGAAGTCCAAATTTTCTTCTATTACATAAGCATCTCTAATAGAAAGGTCATCCTTATCATCCTCACTGTAGGAGGATTCTGGATCTGTTTCTTCAGACTCGGACACCATATCGATTGGCATAGGATGTGGAGGGATGAAGTTTTCATCCTTGACCTGGGCAGCCAGGGATCTTGTGATAATTGTTCTTTTAGTTTTGGAGTGGTCTTTACCTTTTTTTGCTTGTGATTGAGTGTTTTTTGTGTAAAAAAAATCCTTTGAAAACATCAACATCATCATGGAAAACCATAAGTTAGGTGGTTACATACATTTATAGGTCTTCTATATTTATGATGTTGTCATGATGTGATGTTATTCTTGAATACCCCATGATTTTTATGAGATTCATGTGGGTGTGGGAGTATTTTTTGCCGTACTTATTTTTTGTGATATTTCAGACATTAATTTTTGTTATACTTATCGTTACATACTACAACATGTATTTGTTATGTGTTTAACAGCCTATGTAATTGTGTTACATGTACCATGATACTCAGTTGGAGCCTTCAGGATGGGGGTATGAGGTTTCCCATCCTAACATGGTCCTAACTTTTTTAATGGTGGGGATGGATACCCATCTATAGGGGAAATCATAGGGTATATCTGGAAGGAATGGTTATACTCAGGTGGAGCCTTAAGGTTGGTTTTATGAGGTTACCTAACATCATATTTCCCTAATGTCCTTAATTGAGGTTGTGGATACCCATATAGAGGGTAAATCATAGTGGGTAACTGCAGGTCACTAAGATACACTGGTTGAGCCTTCAGGGTAAGCATTATGTGGTATATTGCCAAGATTCGCATCCAGATATAGTCCTAAAGTCCCTAATGGAATACATGACTACCCATATAGAGGGGAAATCGTAGTGGATTTCTAGAAGATACTAGTCACGACTTCCAACATAAATGGGACAAAAGGGTTTAAAATGATAAGGGAACTAAGTATAGAACAAATAGAATGTATGGTATTCCTATGACAACCACTAAAAGGGTGTGGTGATCTATAATACCTATATGGAAGTATATTTTTTCTTGAAATTTTTAATAGTAATTATTTGAAGAAGGTTTGTCTATGGTTAATTGAGGATTTTTTATCACATGATGACTGAACACATGTACGTTCATTGATAATTAACTTATGGAATGATATATACTTTATATATATTCTGAACTTATGGTAAAGACACATTGGTGGATCCCTTCTATGTATTTCACCCAATACTTACTCAAGAATTTTTTTGAGCGTATATATTTTAAGTCCAAATATTTAGTGAAGTGAAAAAACATTGGTGGAATGTATAGTGGTGGAGCATGGAGCTGGAGCGGACAAAGATAGACATTGTAGTACACCATAATTTTTTGTTTATTTACATGACTTGTATGGACTTGTTTCATAAACTATGGATAGGCCAACTACATTGGGAGTAATTCTTTTGTTTCATTCATTTAATATATTTTTTCATTTACAATGATTGTTTTTTTGTTTATTGATTGTATTTTATCCTATAACATGATATTGAGGGCATAGTCCACCCAAGGATAAACATAAACCCTCTCTGTTATTATGTACCCTCTTTCATATGAAGAGGCCCACATGAGGTCATGTGGAACTTCGGATCAAACCGAGTGGTCCTAGTCATGATATTAAAATAACATATTATATATATATGAATCTCATTTTAGGAAAATAATACATAACTCAAAACATAACTATTATAATATATGTATCAAAATGAATCCAAATACATTTCATAAAAAACCATTGGTTCTTAAAATTTTGTAATTTAGAAATAATACAAAAATTTCATCTGAAAACAAATTATAATACAGAATAACTCAATAAATTATTTATAAATTATATTAAATAATAATAACTATCTAACACATTAGATTAAATACATTGTATGATTAAAAATATTGTTTCATAAATAAAACACAAAAAATTAGAAATTCCATTTATAAAAAACTCAAGGTTATAAAAACATGAGTATAAAATTATAAGTTAGGCAAAGAAAACATATATATTAATTTATATGATAAAAACACTTATAAATTTAATGGACGAATATTTCTTCATGATAATTAGGATAATAATTAAACAATTGTCTTGATGATAATCAAACATTGATTCCATCATGGAGAAAATATGATTAATGATTATATATTATATTTTTATACTCATATAGAAAAACACATAGATTATAATGAAGTTTTTCCGTAAAATGTGGAAGCCCCAGCTTTCTATGAATTTTATGTCAAGATAAATCTGGAACATTCAAGAGTATTGAAAATATAGATGAAATTAATGAACAAGTCATTATAAAATATAGATATTTCATGGAAATTAAAAGTGAAAAAATAACCTAGAATATTGATGAATGAAGCGAGTCCCCCAATATCATGCATGTATTTGGACCAATATGGGAATAGAATCAGTACAACCCACACTAATGTCAAATGAAAAAATTATTGTAATATTATTAAAATAATATCCAAACATTATTCAAGAAACATAAAATATAAATATAAATTATACATAATATTTATATATCCAATATATTACCACTAATTACACAACTATCTACCTATTTATAGATATAATCCTTTAAAAACAATAATTTAAAATATAAATAAAAATATATATGACACAATATATATAAATATATTTAAATAAAAACATTAACAAGTAATTTAATGAAAATTAATAAATTATACATTCCTGGAAAATGTTCAATAACAAAATTACAACAATATTTAAGTCAATAAAAAACAATATTTCGAGTTTGGAACATGAAAAATAATTTTTTGTTAACTAATTGTGAATTATGATGCATGGTTCCAAAATCCATTCACTAATATTGTTTCACCAAGAATTTGATCATTCTTACGATTTAAAAAAACTATGAATATTTTTTCTATCCATTTTTAAATTTTGTATCATAGAATGATTCAAAAATTTTAAATTTACATTATATTAATTTTACATATTATTACTTGCTAAATTTATTAAATAGGAAACACTGGGTTTTTCAATTATACACTATGATTATTTTTTAACAATAAAAATCCATTTTATAGATAAACTATAAAACATTAATACATTTTTAACGTTGATGGAAGTAGTTTTTCAAAATATTTCATTTTTGAAATATTTTTTTTAATGAATAATCATTATTTTAAAAAAATATTTCACAATTTAACTACCTTTTTGTTCATCCCCCCTAAATAATTACTAAATATTCGTCAACTTGATTCAATGCATTCATCACCCAATTATAATTCTACATGAGTAACTTTCATATTAAAAAAATAAAACTCATTTTCCTTAAAATAATACTTGTATATTAAAAAATAATCATTATTATAGGAAAAATATTTAAAAATCTTCCTTACATATATATATTTGAAGAATAACATTAAAATAGAATTTTAACTGAAATTTAAATTATTATAAACATGATCTAAAATTTTACTTCTCACTTCTAAAATTTAAAATCAAATATGGAAAACATCGTTTCTCAACTTTAAAAAAGGGTTTAGAATCCATTTGTACCTGTTCTATCCAAAATAGATAAATTTATGGGGTCATCACTGATAATATATAAGGTAGAGTTATTCAAAATCTTAGATTTACCATCATGGTGAGAAAAAAATAAATGGTTAGATCAAATTTAGTATCAATTTGACGTGAAACTCAATTTATCAGTTTCCCATTAAAAATTTAGAAATTATATAAACTATAAAGGAGATATATATGTTTTTATAGGGCCAATGGATGACTAAAACATGATTTTTAACCACTTTAAAATGATTGTTTAAATAAATGTTAACTAAAAATGCAAGATTTTCTAAACTTATTCATAAAATAGATGGTTTTCTAAACCATTAAAAACCATGATTTTGAATCCATACTAAGATGTAGGTTTTAACGGAGAATAATGAATCTTTTCAAAAACCATATATAATTATATATAAACAACAAAATTCCCTAAATGAACCAGTTTGACACATGTCTTTTATAATATTGACATAAAACCATCCTGAAACATCATAGGTACTAAAACCCATCTATAATAGATGTTAATAATCATTCAGAAACAAATTTAAATTATCTGGACCATTATGTAACAATTTTTTTCAGAAAATAACATCAATTTAATGAAAATGTACCAAATCAACTTTTCTAAATGATATTCCACAAAATGACCAATCCAAAAAATTCCTGATGTGATTAATTTGGTTTATCAGACATATTTCAAAGACAGATTTCAGGACATGAATCCATAATATAATCAATCAAATCCATGAACATCAATATATCACAAGTCTCATTAAAATCAACAGCTTATGAAATAATAAAATATTTATTTTTAAAATAAAACACACATTCATTTATACCATCAACAAAAATTTAAAAAAAAATATTATTCAATTATAACTAATAATCAAACACCATATTCAATAAAATGTACCATAATCCCTTTTTTAATTTTTTCCCCTAAACAACCATACAACTTCCATTAGCTGTAAAACCTATTTTTGATTGTCACATTGTTGTATGCTTTGTTTTATTTCATGGAATCAACATTCAAACAAAAAATCTTACATAATCAATTACATTCAATAAACATTGCCTGAAAAAATAAAAATACACACATTTCACTATTTTCCATGTAATATGAGACTTATGATTAAAATAGATTTAGTATGGTCAAATGATGAAATAAATTTTTATATTATTGTTTTAAGAAACATTAATTAAAAAACTCTTATTTCCTAAAACAATTTTATTTCACTTCAATTCAAAACCATTGTTCTTTTATAAAATGATTATAATAGAATGAAAAATAACATAATTGTAACCATAATATTTTATAATCTCCAATTATAAATTTTTTTTCATTTGGAATCACGAAATTCTCCTCAATACCACAAAAATACATTAATTTTTATTTATTAGTAAATTACATCCATTTTAATTTATAAAATTTAATTCTTCCAAAACAAAGTTCAAACATTATAAAAATTCTTATATGTATGAATATAAATATACACATAGCTCAATAAAAATGAAATAAATCCAAAATATGTTTAAAAATATTTAAAACCTAGGAAAAGATAAAATTTAATATTTTAATTAATCAAATTACCACTGATTACAATTAAGAAAACTTTGAATACAAACACTATAAATCCAATAAATTTTAAATAATTCAATATTCTCGTAAATAAAAATATCAGTAAGTAGTATTGAATAATAAAACTCAGTACACTGAACTGTATAAATATAAAATTAAATGAAGCCCATTGAAGGGTTTATTAACATAACATAATCCAATTCATCCCTTGGTAACATTATTTTCAACTATAATTTAACTTATCAAGTCCTTTAAAGGATTATATCCCATATTTCAATTATCCTATAACTGCTTACCACCAAATATATTTCTTTGAACCAAATAAATTTTTGTAACATACTGGATTAAATACCTAGACATCATACCTAATCTATAATTCCATAAGAATAAGGTCTATTTATAATCACCTGAGTCTTGTACAAGTTCAAAAGTCATCACAAACATTTGGTGGAAACATTTTAACCTATAGAAACTATAATATATAAATAATATAAAATTTTATATACTAATAAAATAGAACATAAATTGTTTTATAAATTGTAAAACAAACATTAACATTGAAAACCTAATATAAGTGAAAAATATATATCTATACTTCTCCATGTATCAAACCAACACCATCATATTTTTCCATCATAATTATTTCATTTTATCCATGGTACATCCAAAAATAATGGAATAACACAATTGTACCTTCTTTTAAAATTAATAAATGTAGGGATATATATAGAAAAAAGTGTTTATGTAGGATTTATGATTATTCAGAGTATGATTCAATAAATAATATATAAAATACCTATTAAAATCTGTACTCAATATGTAAATTTCAAATAAATTTCAAAAAAATGAATTTTTTTCTTATAAAGATTAACAAAAATCAATAACATTTCCATTTTATTCTAAAAGAGAATTTTTTTAAAGAAAACATGACCATTAATAATGCAAGTGTGTTTCTATGAAATTATTCAAACCATATTTCATAACAACAAATATGATATAAAATGTAAATCATAAAATCATGTATATCACCATATGTGACAAAAACCTCAATCCCATTAAAAAATCCTGGATCTCTACATATATGGATCTAATCACTCGAACGTAATGTAATCCTCTTATCTATGGAATAAAACATACTCTCATTGGTCTTATCTGGTAGCAACCCCATATATATATCATGAACCAATGTAAAGGATACTAGTTATTATGTAATTGAAAATATAGTATCAATAATCACAATTTTCTATATAACTAGGAAAGTCTTCAATGTGAATATAATCAAATATCACCAATATTTAGCCCAATAAACCACCCATAAATCATGTTTATATCAAAACAATTATCATTACATGATCGATATGTTATACATAATACCATGTAAAACATAAGACACAATGACAAAATCAATAATTATATAAAAAAATTCTAAACATAGATTTATATAACATAATATAATGTAATACTATGAATCAATTTTTAATAATATCATAGATATATAAAAACATCAATTGTAAAACAATTCAAGGAAAAATATTTTTCAATACACTTAATCATTCACCATTTGTGCATAAAATATATATTTTTAATAATAAAAGTTGAATATAATTTTAAAGAAGAATATATAAAATTTCATTCAAAATATAGTCCGTAAATCTAGTTTATCATTATAAGTTTCAAAGAAACTATAAAAAATAGACCAATTTGGGCCTACAAAACTGACATGAAGCCAACAGTGACACCCCATACCTGCATCAAATAGTCCTTGTGGAGGACACAAGCATTGGCTAGAAATAATACTGAAATTTCTGTCTATAGCCTAATATACTCGTATGCACACACACACACACACAACATTGAAATAATGTAAAGATATAATAAATTATTGAAAATCGAGAGTTTAACAAATCATTAAATAACCTCTACGAAATAATTATCATTATAAATATGGGCAATACACAGGATTTAATCAAATAAATAAATTTCCAAAAAAATATAGGGGGAACCCAAATTAATATCAATTTTAAATTGTAGTGCACATGAGAGATTAGCTCCAGATCCTAGAGTCAAAACATCGAACATGGTCAACACAACCACATAATAATAAAAATCACTAATACCAGGTCCACCAATATAATTGTTAATATAATTTTTATATTTATTATATCGAATTCATGTATAAAAATCCCATATAGGGGTCAGTATAAACATATCCAATGGAAAACCTTGTAATTAACAAAAACAAATCATCAAGATAGAGTATATGTATCTTCTACATAAGGGTGTTTGAATCATTAAATGATACAACAAAAATAATAAACAAAATATAAATAAGATATAAATTCTCAACAAGAATACAAAAATAACAGTGAATGGGAAACAAAATATCCACTACCCAGCTATGAATAATAAGACAGTGTCTAGATCCAAAGTATAGTCTCTAATTACCTTTATCATGTGAATCCTCACACGAAATTATGTGTATAACTCATTCCTCACAGTAATGATCCATAGAAAAGGGAGAAGAATATCCATACATACCTCAAATGTATCCTCATAATAATCCATATAGTGAGCCTAAACATCCACAATACATTTCTTAGTCGATATTACACTAACTATAGTATTGGATCCATCCATTCCTAATCTCAAATATAGGGGTTAAAACTACTTAGATAGAGTAATTACACCTAGTGTATATTAGGGGTTTATAACCCTCATTAATTAAATAGTTTGTGGGTCAATTCCTTGGTTCAATATGAGGGTTACAAACTCGGTTTACACTCTGATGATCACACTTGATTACCAGTACACTATATGTACCGCTAAGGGAATCATACTACGGGCATCAACTCATATAATATATCTTCTTCCAAAATTAAGGAAACCAATATTTCATATATAAAAAACTACTTAGGATATATTAATCACTAGCCCTAATAAAAGTCTTAGAGAATGATATGTTCATAGTGAAAGATTAAGGGCTCTAATAATCAATATTGGAGTACATTGTGTGTACCATTGGGTATATGGAATGTATCAACATCAATGGAATTAATCTAGTCTCTCCATATCACATGGAATTCCTTCCTCTCGATACACAACATTACCATATGGGGTACATGGAATTTAGAGGTGATCCTATAACAAAATATTATATCCAATTTAGACCGTTTAAAATGGAATATTTATATATATTATGGGTGTTCTCATTTACAATATTTTTTATCATGTAATTTTCAATTTACAAAATGTGTTTCCCATATCCCACGATGTGTAGGGGATATATCGGAACTATAAATGTATCTCCTCCACGTTCTGATGTAGCATTTAAATTACATGGTGTGTAACCCACTATAACATCCCAATTAAATAAAGAATAATACATTTTTATATTTATTAATATTTGTGAATTAAATTTTAATTTTACTTTCAAGGTGATTCTATGTTCGATGGCTTACCTGGTACACAACAACAGGTTTCTTTGAAATCTTACATCGTACACTAATAATATAAAATTATTATTTTAAATGGTAGTTAACGACTAGATATTGTATTAGAAAGAATGAATAGAACTAACTAAAATATTATTATACATGTTTGTTAAATGGTTTTACTTCTATCCAATAATATTTAGGGGCTATAAATAAGAATAAATCTAATTTTAAGCATAAATACTCTAATATTCAGTAAAAGGTCGATTTATCGCCTTTTGATGGAGAACTCTCATTAAATATAGTTTTGGTAATTTTTATGTGTTCTATTTTACAAAATAAAATTCTTCCTTAAATTTGTTACATCAATATTTAGTTTGGGAAAAATTTTGGTATTTTTCTGATAAAATTTATTTTTAAAGAATACTAAAAAATACAGTATTTTTATTCAAAAGTGAATTTTAATCTAATTTATTTTTAGGGTGATAATATTATTTTTTAATTGTTTTTAAAGAGTAATTAGATTATATTTTTAACAATTTATCCAATGTTAGTATATGGAATTAATATCGCTTTGAAATTGGACATAAATAAGTGTTGATCTTTTGATTATAATTGTTTCTTAAAAACACGCTATTTGTTTTGACAACAGAAATTAACTTTAAATTAATTAATGAAAATTCTATGTTTTTAATTTGTTAAAATAGAAATATTTTTGAATTTTGAATATCAATTATTTCTTAGGCTGAATTGTTTGTATTTTACTAAAAATATCAATTTCTGATAAATAGTTAAACAACTTAGTAGTAGTTAAAAGATTGAATTTTTCATTTAAATGAAATTTTACTTCTTCATAGAATTTAATTTAGAAAATACAACATAGATGAGTGTTATTAGTATGTAAAATGTTCTTCAATAAGATGAAAATAATTTCTATTGATTAGAAAATTTTGATTTTTATTTACCACGGTTAAAGATAAATAGGTTAATTCAGGGTAAAAATTATATCATAATAATAAAACATTACTTTAATACATGTCCTGCTCTTATTAGATGGGTAATGGCTGACTATGGGAATCCATGGTTCTATTTTGAGATCCCATGGAGCCACTTGGGAATGATAATTACATTTTAGATTAATTAATTTAAAGTAATGATAAAAATGACACATATAAATATCTTTTAGTAAATAAATTTTTACATGTGATAATAGGATGTATATTTTTTACTATAAATATTCATTGGAAAAATAAAACAATTTCCTACATCATTACAGTTTTTTAATTATTATTAGACATAAAATAAATTATATTATTTATGACACAATAATGATGTAGTATTTTCTTCATTAATAAAATATTTAAATAAATAAGATTATAAATATTAGAACAATATATATAACATGTCCAATTATTACTGGATTATTTTATATAGAAAATGATTCATCTTATCTTCTACATTATTTAGTTTTTGACCTTTATAAACAGAATATCATTTTATAATAATATAATATTTTCTCACTTTCCTAGAGAGCCCCTCCCTGCTTAAACAAATCCCTCCATTATTACACATTCCACACACCTCTCAAGACCCTTGGATCATCCTAACCCTACCCAAATAAGCTCTAAATATCTATATCCTCCTTTTAGAAGCCATACCATAGCAATAAGGTTCTTCAAGAAGTTGTTTTGGTTCAAAACAAAAGAAGATACCCAAATTAAAGGTAATGATTCCTCTTAATTTCTTTTCTTTTATTTTACTTATCCAACCCCTAATCTCTTTTTATTAAAATATTTTATTACCAAACCATTATACTCAATATAATATGATTTTTTATGTGAAAGATTCAATCTACACTTACACACACATTCATCTAATAGGTGAAGAACATACAACTTTTGTGGATGGAAAATTAACGCCTCACGAAACGATGATTGTTCGATTATCTCCTACCACCTCTTGTGGTGTAAATTAAGATGGAAATGTATTTATATATGATATTTTTTTATTTTTCTTTTAGTATTATGTATTTACTTTATATCATACCTTTATGGTCTTCATTATGGATAAACACTATCATTTCATTTGATGAAGTGCAGACTACTGCCCTCTCAAAAAGACATGGATCATTAATGCCATATGTGGGAAGTATAAAGGATAGTGATAATGATATTATATATGATATTATAATGGAATAATAATATAACTATGTATCAATATGTTTTAATTCCATTAATATATGAACTAGATATGAATGTAGTGTTCATGCGTACGTACGGCTTACATTCTCCATGAACGGTGCATTTCATTTCTTATCTCCAAAATGTTATGTACTGTTATAAATAACCATATATATATATATAATGGATATATATGATGTATATGATATATAAATCATTAATATTATTTAGGAGATAATGGACTATTGGCCACATGGACAACTTGTAATTATATGGTGTTCATTTGTCACTGAAGTACCAAAAATCAACAAAACAACCAGTATTAACTTAAATGATTACATAATGTTTATAAAATGGTAATAAGTGATATAAAATGAATAATAAACAATAAAAATTGTTTTTAAGAAAGTAATAATTATCTTTAGTTTAATATTCATGAGATTAAAGAACGAATGGGTCAAGTCGAACACGAGGTTAGAGACATCGTCTCAATCTCCCTTCATTGAGGAATAATTCGATAATATATATAACTTCTTATTTTACACACTATATAATAAAACCCTTGAATTTTAATTTCATTCAAAGGTTATATTTTTTTACAAAGTGTTTTACTAAAGGGAAAACAGAATGTTTTCCACATTTGCAGGAATAATGACCTCTCCTCCAACATAATTGTAATTTGGCTTCCTCTATAAGCCTTAATGTTCTCTTAAATGAAAAGGAAATACATTATTATGTTTTTGGGTTTTTTGGTATTGAAAATGGTTTTTAAAATGGATTTATTATTTAAATATCTTTAAATTATTTCTTGTGATTGTAAATTAAATTTTTTTAGTGAAATGATTATATTTGAAATATTTCATATGTTATAAATTCATAATGGTACATGGGTATTTGATTAGAGGTTATGTGATAAACCAAATGATGGGTGGTGCCGTGATAAACCAGGATGGGTGGTTACATTATAACCTCCAATTCATTGAGTATGGATGTCAGCTGTATGGATATTCCATTTAGTGTATGTGTGGAAGTCGACTCTACTGTTATTTGACATAAGAATATTTATGTCCCATGTTACTATTATATGTTATGTGTTATTTGTATGGGATTTATGGTAATCATTCGGTTATAAAAGGGTAATAAATGATCTTTTATTCGGTAAAGCGTATTTTACTGCTTCATAAAGGTGAAATGTATTAGTTATGATAATGTATTCATGGTTTTCTTGTTGTTTTGGAAAACCAACATTTTCCCTTCATTATGTGTCCCTTAATGAGATTTTTATGCTCATACCATGTTTTTGAAATGTTTTTCACAGGACATAAATTGGAATAGGTTCAAGTATGAGATCAAGGAAATGTCATGTTGTCTAAAACATAGAACCAGACATGACTATTTTTTCAAGAGTTTTTTATTTCTGTACAAATGGAAACTGAGTAGATCTGTATACATATAATATTCTAGTCGTCATTTTTATGTAATGGCCTAATTCTCTAAAACTATTAACATGAAAATATCCTTAGTGTATATTATTCATTTAATTCAATATTATGTATATGTTTATGTTCGGGTCCTTATAGTTGGTATTAGAGGTCGGTTTAGACAACATTAGGAGTTAGAATATAGTAAAATTAATATCAATAGATTATTTTAGTTTATGTTATGATTGAAATTATATAGAATTTACATATTACTATGATGCTTTATCTAAGATATATTTATGTTCATAATGGTCTTCCAAATAGGAACCATGGTATCTATTTTGGGACAACATCATAGTGAAGAAAACCTTCCAAATCAGCAACAGGAGATGGTCGGAATCAGAACTAAACAGTTTGTTGTAGTTATGGAAAAGTTGACTCTAGCTATAAATGGTGGTGGTATCCAAGAACGAGATCAACCAGATCAACTAGAGAGGAACATGTTAGTAGTGAAGAATTTCATGAGTCAACATCCCCCATCATTCATAGGATCATCTGACCATGTGCTAGCATAAGGGTGAATTAATGTATTGGAGAAACATTTTGATGTCATGGGTTGTTCAGAACATCAAAAGGTTACTCTTGTTGTTTACCGTTTTTAATGTGAATATGATTAGTGGTGGTCAATGATGAAAAATATCAGTGATATTAACGAGATTGATTCTCTTGATTGGGATTATTTGAAAGGAATGTTTCTTGAGAAATATTTTCCATAGGTAGTTCTTCTTAGGATGGAAAAACAATTCCTGGAATAGAGGGAGGAGGATGACTAAGTGGATGCTTATGAAGAAACATTCACTCAACTAGCAAGGTATGCTCCAAATTTCATATGATAACTTGATTGCAAGATAAATATATTTAACATAAGACAGAAGCCACGATATCGAATAGGATTTGCCTCTCGTGAGTTCAAAAGTTATGAAAAACTTGTTCACTGTGTGGATAAGGTGGAAATGATGTTTTTAGATGATTATGTGTTCTTTTAAAAACAATATAATAAGAGGTCTAATTGGAATGAAAATTTAAATAACTCATCAAAGAAGCCTATAGGTAAGAAAACTATATATCCATCTTGTGAGAAATGTGGTAAAAAGCATCCTGGAGAATATTTTTCAAAGTCTGTGAACTACTTGTAGTGTGGTAAGTCTGTTCATATTGCTCGTAACTATATAGAAGATGATCAAGAAGGAAAGGAAAATCCAGTGGTAATATGTTTTAAGAGAAATTAAATGGGTCATTATGTACAAGTGTGTCCACCGAAGAAGATAGTTAATGGAAAGAAACCATAATACAAGTAAAAAAGGGGTGGTAAAATCCATTACAACTACTTTAGGATATTTTGGGCCATCAAATAATTTAGTATTAAGTACACTAATTGTTTTGTAAGATTATTCCAATGTGTTGTTTGATTCAAAATCTACACATTCAATCATTTCTGAGGAGTTTTCTAGTAAATTGGGAATTCCATATCATGATATGAATCCTTAAATTATGGTAAAAACACTAGGGGAGATGTTGAGAAAAAAATTATAAGAACCTTAATGTCCTTGTGTGAGAGAAGAATATACCTAAAAACCTTATTTTTAGCCTCTAGTAGAGTTTGATGTTATTTTTGGTGTGAATTGGATTTCTGTTTATCATGAAAAGATTGACTACAGAGCTAAAGATGATTCATTTCAGTAAGATTATCAGTTTGTTTAAAATAATAAACCCTTGATTTTGATAACATATCAGGTAGATAATAAACTAGTAAAAGATGGAAATAAATGTTACCTTGCACATATTGTTGAAAATAAAGGATGTGTTGGGAGTAATTATGTGCTAGTGGTAAATGAGTACCTTGATATTTTTCTTGATGAGTTACCAGGTATTATACATTATAGGGAAGTAGAATTTACTATAGACATAGTTCCTGATGCTAATCTAATTTCAAAACCCCTTATCGAATGGCTCAAATTAAAATAGTTAAAGACGCAATTGCAGAAGTTATTTGATAAAGGTTTTATTCAACCTAGCACATCACCATGGGGTGCTCCTGTCTTGTTTGTTAAAAAGAAATATGTTTCAATGATACATTGCCTTGATTATAATGAATTGAATAACATCACTATTAAGAACAAGTATCTTTTGCCTCATATCAATGATTTTTTTATCAACTCTAGAGAGGTCAGTATTTTTCGAAGATTGATTTGAGATCGGGGAACAATCAATTCAATGTAAAGGAAAAAGACATTCTGAAGACAATATTTTTTACTATATATAGCCATTATGAATTTGATGTTATGAATTTTGGTTTAACCAATGCACTTGTTTTATTCATGGATCTTATGAATATAATTTTCTGTGAGTTATAATATAAATTTTTTGTTGTGTTCATTGATGATATTTTGGTTTCTTCTAAAAGTAAAGAGGAACATGAAAGTCATTTAAGGGTTTTCTTTCAAACCTTAAAATAAAAGAAACTATTTAGGAAATTCAACAAGTGTTAGTTTCAGTTATAGAATATTTATTTCCTTAGTGTCATTATTTCAAAAAATGGAATAACTGTTGATCCTACTAAAACAATGGTTGTTGAAGAATGGACAAGACCGACAAAAATAACCAAGATCTGTAGTTTTCTTGGTTTAGTAGGATATTACTGGTGGTTTGTTAAGAATTTTGCACAGTTTTGTTGCCCATTGACTAAGTTAACTCTAAAAGGTGTTATGTTCATTTGGAAAAAATAATGTGATAATTGTTTTCAGGAATTGAATAGAAGATTGGTGAATGCTCTAGTTTTGGAACTGCCTTCCAGAAATGGTGAGTTTGTTATTTACAGTTATTCTTCGATGAAAGGACTTGGATGGGTCCTTATATAGAATGATAAGGTAATTTCTTAAGATTCATGTCAGTTTAAAACTCATGAGATACATTACCCTACACATGATTTGGAATTAGCTGTTGTTGTTTTTAACTTTAAAAATTTGGAGGAATAATCTGTAAGGAGTAAAATGTGAAATATATACTAACCAAATAAGATTGAAGTATAAATTCACCCAAAATGAATTGAACATGAGTCGTAGGAGATGGATGGAATTAATCATGGATTATGATTTCACGATTCATTACCATCCAAGAATGGAAAATTATGTGGCAGATTCTTTGAGTCAAAAAAGTAATTCTTCATTAACTATGATACGTTTGGAACTACATCCTTTGGTTTTTGATTTGATGAACTTTGGAATATAATTTGTTGGTGTAGGAAATTATTTTGTTTGGTTTTAGGTGTCCTAGAAATTATATCTATCAGACAGAATAAAGAAAGCGCAAAAAGAAGACAGTGACTTGCAGAAAAAGTTAGAGTTGGTTCAGAAGGGTATATTTTTGGATTTTAACATTGATAATGATTGTGTTTTGAGGTTTGAAAAAAGATTATGTGTGCCTTGTGTTTCATAATTGAAGAATGAGTTGTTATGTGAACCTCATAGTTCCCCATTTTCAGTTCGTCCTGGGAGAACAAAGATGTACAAATATCTTCTGGAGAATTACTGGGGGGGATGGAATGAAATTCAATATTGTTGATTATACTATAAAGTGTTTGACATGTCAGAAAGTTAAAGCAAAGATGCAGTTATTGAAAGGGATGCATCATTCTATATTGGTTCTAGAGTGGAAATAAGAAAACATATCCATATACATTTTTGTGGGATTACCAATGACTTATCAAGGTAATAATGCAATCTGGGTTATTGTGGATCGGTTGACTAAATCTTCTCATTTCCTTCCTATTTGAGACACATTGTCTCTAGATAAAATTTCTCTGTTGTATGTTAATGATATTTTCAGGTTTCATGGAGTTCCTGTCACCAATGTATCTGATCGTGATCACAGGTTTACTTCTAACTTTTGGAACGTCCTTCAAGAGTCATTGGGTACTGAATTAAATTTTTGTACTGATTTTCATCCGCAATCAGATGGGAAATCATAAAGAAAAATTCAGACCCTGGAGGATATTCTACCTGCTTGTTCACTGGATTACCAGGGATGTTGGGACAAACATATTTCTATGGTTGGATTTTTTTATAATAACAGTTTTCATTCTAGTATACATATGGCTCCATTTGAGATATTAATAGAAAGTAGTATCGAACTCCAACTTTTTTGGGATGATGTAGGTGAAAGGAAGATGATGGGACCAAAATTGGTAGAAGAGATGGCAGAAAAGGTTCAGTTGATTCAGAAGAACATGTGAATTGCTCAGAGAGGGACAAAAATTTATACAGATAACCAGAAGAAGGATTTATCATTTGAGGTAGTTGATTATGTGTTTCTCAAGGTTTCTCCATGGAAAAGTGTTATGTGTTTTGGTAAGAAGGAAAAGATGTGTCTGAGGTTCATTAGACACTGTGAAATTGTGGAGAATGTTCGACTTGTTGAATACAAAGTGGATTTACCTCCATGTTTGTCCTAGGTACACAATTTTTTTCAAGTTTTAATTTTGAGAATGTATATTCCAGGTCCATATCATTTTTTAAGTCCAGTGGTAGTTCAGTTGGAAAATAATATCTCCTATGAGGAACAACTAGTACAGATTCTTGAGCATAGAAAGAAAATGTTGCAGAGTATGTTAATTCACTAGGTAATGGTTTTGTGGAAAACCCATATGGTTGAAGAGGCAATGTGGGAATCCGAAAATGCTACCATGGATAAATACAACCCTTTATTTGATAAGTGAAAAAAGTTGTGAGGACACAATTCACAAAAGGGTGAAGGATGCAACATCCCATGTGAATAAAGAATAACATATTTTCAAATTTGTTAATATTTTTTTATTATATATTAATTTTACTTTTAAGGGGGTGCTATGTTCGATGTCTTACCTAACACTCAACAACAGGTTTCTTTGAAATATCCGGTGGCACACTAATAATATAATATTCTTATTTTAAATGGTAGTTAGCGCATATTCGTTGTATTGGAAGGAATTAAAATATCTAAATAAATTAATATTATACATGTTTTTTAAATGTTTGTATATTTATCCAATAAAATTTAGTGGATTAAAATATGAATGAATCTAATTTCAGGCATAAATACTCTAATATTCACAAAGATGTTCATTTACCGCATTTTCATGGTGAACCATATTTAAATATAGTTTTGGAAATTATTATGTGTTCTATATGACAAAATAAAATTATTTTTTAGATTCGGGACATCACAATTTACATTTGGTAAATTTTAGGAATTTTTCTCATAATGATCAATTTTTAATTAATAGTGAAAAATATTGTATTTTTATTACAAAGTTCCTTTTAATATAATTCATTTATATGGTTTTATTATATTTTAAATTGGTTTTAAAGTGTAATTATATTATATTTTTACCGATTAATACCATGATAGTTCTTGAAATTAATTTCACTTAAAAATTGGACATAAACAAGTGTTGATCTTTTGATAATTATTGTCTCTTAAAAACATGCTATTTGTATTGACAATGGGAATTAATTATAAATTAATTAATTCAACTTCTATGTTATGAATTTTGTATAATAGATATCATTTTTGAATTTGGAATATTAAATATATATTATTATGAAGTTTTTGTATTTTTCTGAAAAACATCAATTTTTTATGAATAGTGAAACCACTTATTAGTAGTTAAATAACTAAATTTTTCATTTAATTGAAATTTTACTACTTATGTGAATTAAGTTATGAAAATACAACATAAATGGTTTTTATTAGTAAGTAAAAAGTGGTTCAATAAGATGAAAAATATTTTTTGGGGAATAGTATCTTTTAACATTAATTTACAGCGGTTAAAGGTGAATGGGGTAATTGAAGGTAAAAAGAATATAATAATGAAAAAAATTACATTAACACTAGTCTTAACCTTATTTAATGAGTCATAGCCACCCATGGGCATCTTTGGGTAAATTTTTTGACCCCATGGATTCACTTGGGAGTGATAATGACACATTAGATTAATTATCTTAAAGTATTGATAAAAATGACACAAACAAATATATTTCAGTAAATAAATTTTTACATGGTGTTATATAATCTATCATTTCGATTGTAAATATTTATTGGAATTAAAATAATATTTCCTACATCATGGTATTTTTTTTGATTTTTAGACATCAAATAAATTAAATTATTAAGGACACTATAATGATGCAGTATTTTCTTCGTTAATAAAATATTTAAATAAATAAGATTATAAATATAAAACAAATGTCCAAATCCTATCCAATTATTATTGTATTATTATATTTAGACAATTAGGCATATTATCTTTGAATTTAATTAGTTTTGGACCATTACATACCTAATATAATTATATAATAAAATAATATTTTCACATATTCCTAAAGATCCCCTCATCCCCCTTATAAAAAGACCTCAATTTTTACTCATTTCTCACACCTCTCAAGTGCCTTGTCTCGTCGAAACCCTACCCAAATAAGATCTCAAGATCTCTCAACCAAACCCTGAATTTTTTCCTTAGTGTGTGATATAGCTTTACGGGGGCGTAAAGTCCTGAGGGGGGGGGGGGTAATTTAAAGACCTGGAAATTTCAAAGGAAATTTTTTCTTAAATTCCTTGGAATTCTACGATACCGTAGTTTCTGACAGCACCTGATTATGGGGCCCGGTGTGCTCGGAAAAATTTTCTGATGTTTTTTTCGGGTACATTCAATGAACGTAAGAGCGAGATTTTCTATCTTTTGAACCGGTGCTAGGAATTGATATCTGAGGACACTGATGAACTCGCAGCACCGGTATTCTCTTAAGGGTACCTTTACAGCAGTTTTGTTTTATACGAGTTGAATGATATTTTTTTGGGATTATTAAAAATTATGTGTTGCATAATTTTTGTTAATGGTGGTTATTTTTTCCAAAGAGAAGTTGGAGGTGGGGCCCACACACCACATAACCACCCATGAGAGGATATTGTGTGGTGGGGACCACACGAACCCAACCTCTTCAACTCCCCAAGAAACCCCCCTTTATATCTATAGCTTCCAACTCCCCTCTTCTAATGTTGAATTCTTCACCTCTCACTTGCTCACATTAATTTTCCAACACCACCAATTAATTAATCAAGATCCATAATTAATTAATTAAATTGAGTGTTTGGAATTTTGAAAACATTATTCCCACCTTAAATAAGTGAATATTTTCTTTTATTTGGGGTTGACATAATCGTTGGAGATTCATAGAGATTAGGAAGAGTTCTCCCATAATGAACGTCGTCTTCCTTCTTTTTCCTCCGCGCCAATGGAGAATAAGCTGCCCGAGAAGAATGTTGCCAATGATAACGACTCTCTGTCTAACATTGACGGAATGACAGTGTCATTCACGATGCCATTTTCTGTGACTACGAAAAACATACCTTGAATCGAGGTAGGGGGTTGTTGTTTTTAAACATTTGATTTATACCCTCGTACATGGGCGAATATATGTTGGTTAATTGTTTGAGCCTCTAACGCGAAGGTCAAGGGCTAACAAACAAGTCCGGACACTCCACCTATTCATTCTTGATGCGCTATTTTGTTGGGAGATGGGTGAACAGAAGGACAGCGATGATTTGAGGCCACCGTAGTGAAGGGTAGGACCCGAGGAGGCCGTAGGGATAGGAAGAAGGCAAAACAGACCACTGGAACGACTCTGGGGGCCCGCAGAGAAGTGTGGCGGTGTGGGTCGCCTGCACGGAGTCGTCGGCGACTGGAGGTGGAGGATGGTACCAGCCGCCCACCCGGTGGCAGCGACACCCCTCACGTGCCGCCGGCGGAAGACCGTCGCATCACCGGCCACGTTGGCGGAGCAGAACCAGCGTCCATAGATTCCGGGAGGGATTATCATCTCCATTAACAAAACCGGGGGTCTACACCCCCCCCCCCCCCCCCCCGCTGTGTGCTCGGCCAGCTAGCTGAGCCGCGGCCGGCCATCGGGTCGGGCCGCCTGCAGCACTGGCCGGGCTGCCTGCCGCGCAGGCCGGGCCATAGCCTTCAGGTCATGCCGCGCCCTACTGGGCTGAACCAAGACCCGGTTCGGGCTGACCCAGGATGGGTTGGGCCGGGTCGGACACGACCTCGACCCCCCTCTTCGAACCACTTGTGTTTTTTCTCCCATAACGTGAGCTGGGGACCTCCGGTCGATGCACCGTCTGTTGAATTGGATTCCATGGATCGAGATAGTCATTTCGTTATATTACACTCAAGTTTTTGGTGAATTTTGGGTATGGATGAGTTGGTTCGAACCTGAGACCAACCGGGCCCTCATATCAGAAACACTTATAACTTAAGGACCGGACGTCCTATTGACATTTCAACGACTATTTGGGATTCCTTTTGATGAGACGGTTCTTTTGGAATTCTCTTCTGGAGGTTGAGACGCAGTTGGAGTACGGTCGGGTTGTTTTTAGCATAAAAATCAACAGAATCCCTGGAACGGAAATTCCAATTACACACAGACTAGGCGCCAGATTGACGAAACATCTATTGCATTGGGTTCTATATGATGAGACTAAAATACATCACACATCAACTCAGGGCTTCGTGATAGTTGACGTATCAACCCCTGTGCTCGAGGAGCGTACCCTCCAGGAATCGATAATGATGTGTGCGGGAACCCTAGAGATGGCTATGACTGTGATGACTACTGTACCAGAATCCTATGTGGGTCCGACTGCGATGACTACTGTTCTTGTATCCTGTGTGGGTCTGATTGTTTTACTACTATTCTTGTATCCATTGTGGGTCTGACAGAGTAGCTGGTCTTTTATCCTGTGTGGGTCTGACACCATAGCTGGTCTAGTATCCTATGTGGGTCTGACATCTTATATGAATTAGTGACTACATATGATCATCTCTGTTACTCAAGAATAGCTGGCATGTATCTTGTGTGGGTCCGATAGCTTAGACGAGATAGCTGGACTGTATCCTCTGTGGGTCTGACAGCATAGCTAGACTGTATCCTGTGTGAGGCTAACAGCTTAGTTGATCCAGTGGCTATATCTGATCATCTATATCTCTCAACAATTGTGGAATTCCTATGTGAGTTGAGTCATATCATTCAACCATTATCATCATGGTGATTGACTTTACTTCATTTGTGGAATTGGTTTGTCCTTGGGCTCAAGTGATGGAGCCGGACTGTGATTGATAACTTAGGTATATGTATGGGCATACACCTAAGTAGGGTTTTTTGATACATCATGTTTGTATATTTCTACAGTGGTTTATCCTTTGTGGATTTTGTGAGACCATGAGGGTCTCAGGTTTCCAATTGAGTATCGTTATACTCACCCCTGCACAGGATATGCCCGCAACTCATTGTCTTGGATGAAGATGATGGACATCGCTGACCGAGGTGGAGTGTATGAGGACTGGATGGTTCCCATAGGTAGACCTCATGATGAGTCAGTACTCGGTGGCGATGGAAGGAGGTGGATAACTAAGGAGGATATTTGTACCTACCCATTAGGTAGGATCTGTGGTTGACGATCCAGGAGTTGTTAGGCATCTTCCTGCTATTTGTCTTTTTAGTTGTACCTGTTGTCTTTTCCTTGTACTTTACTATTGGGCTTGAATTCCTGGCCCCTTTCTTTCATGAAATTATTTTGTATATAGTATTACTTACTATTTACTTCCAGTTGTGTGCTCTATTGTTTTTTTTTACTTTTCTAAAGTCAATTCCTTCCCTTACTATCAGGATTATTCCATTGGTGCTAGTCTCCAGCCCCTGGCCTATGGAATGCGGGCTTGGGGTAGTCACAACATGGGTCCCTAGGACAGTTCATGACATAATGATACATCAATGATGGGTTTTAACAGTTTTGATATGAACAATCCAACAATGGTAGATTATCCTCCCACATATGGCCTCAAACAAACATAGAAACCCAAAGTATTTTTTCCAGAATGTAGGTTGTTTGTAATAACAAGATATATGTTTGTGGTAAAAAAACATTTCCATATTATCATTTTGTTTTAAATTCCTTCTATTTAAAATAAAAAATCCTGATGTTAAGTGAAATTCATTTTATGAAATAATAATTTAAGAAATACCATCAATCTAGAAAACCATAGTGTTGGATTTGGTTCCCTAAAAACCAACTTATTTGTACATTATGGTAAACATGTATTCAGTGGATGAATATTTATAAAATTCTTATCACATTAGTATTTTTCTTATTCATGATATAGAATGTTATATTTTCCTAAGAATATATTTCACACAAAAAGTTCATATTGGATCTCTAATGTGATGAGAACCCAGATGTTCCATTACAATATTCATCAATATATGTTCTATGGATGAATGATATCATTTCATGGGACATAAATGATATAGGCTATCAATGGTGGGTACCCACTTAACTTTTAGGCACCCTCTCACTGTGTGTTCCCTTTGTAATATCCATGGGGATATTATAAGAACAAGACCCGCCAGTAGGATATCCAAATTCCTAAGTGTCCGAAGATGTTCCTATATGTGGATTTGTATATTGGACCTTAGAAATTTTAATTGTTATTAATGGGTATTATTGCGGACATAGATGTATAAACAAAAACCATGAAGACATATGTTCATAGAGAGTTTGGATATGTTCGGTGTGTCATGAGTAATACAACATTAATGAATAACGTGAAAAAGGATTTTTCACCTATACATAAATATATATATCAGTCCATATGATGGAAATTATATTTCCTAACTCAATACATTGCCTTGGTGTTCTATAGTAATGTTTAATTATATAATGTCATATAATGAGAAATCGATCACATGGTTTGATGGGACATGCATGCAACCTGCTTGATTTGAGATATCAGGAAAATGGATTATATTACATAGTAATCATTCGAATTAGGTGATATTTTTTTTGTCACATCGACTTATTTCACTTAGGTTTCATGACCCACTATTAGATAGTAATCTTGGATATCAGGCATGCTCTCCTAATGCCAATGAGAAAGAGGCCTAAAGGGACACCCATTGAGTGCAGCCTGTATCTCAGTTAAGTAATTTATTTAATTAACAAGATCATTAAATATTAATCCATATTCTAGTTTCAAAATTATTTTAGTATGCCTGGTCTCATTTATTTTGTCTCTATTTATTTGAGCGAATATATATCAGATGAATTATTTATTTATCAGTGAATAATATAGTTATATTTATTTAATAAATAAATAGACATTTTTCAACCTCCGGAAAATATTGAGAAGGATTTGTGGAGCATGTTATGGATATAGTGAGAAATAATATTAAATATTATTTGGTTTAATAATATTTAAATATAATATGCAATTTAACCACCAATCATGGAAATAATATCGTTGATTTTATTATTTGACATGGGATTTCACAGAGAATAAAAAATTATGTAACAAACCCTATTCTAACTTTTATTATTACTTGGTGAATTAAATTCCCTGTTATGTTATTATTCCATAAATTAACCAATGGGTCATTAGATCAGATAACCAATCATTGTGTGCACAATATCTCTGAAGAAAAGATCATGAGCCTAGAAAACTCTTCCCTCTCCAAGAATTCTCTAAAGATTAATAGAGATCCTCCACACCGAATCAAGGATAATGTATTACAAGCAATTCTCAAAGTGATTAAAGGAATACATCTCATGTACAAGGATCCTCTGCACTAGCACCTGGAGACTCCTTCCGTAATATATGGAGATACACAGATCATGTGTGGATCACTACTAGAATATTAATATCCTTGAATTATTCATTGTAATGAAGATGCACCTTATACCTATGGTCGGATGCATCAATGAAGAAAGAATCATCTTGGAGGTAATTCGATAATTTCATTAAATTAAATATAAAAAACTTCATCCTCACTTATTAATTCTAGGTTCACTTTTTATTATTTATCTTTGATTAAATTCTATGGATAATTTTGTTCATTGTTATATTAATTACAAATTAATCATTGATTATGGAAATTTGATATTTTGGGTACATACCCATTTTGCTCTCTCACTGCACCCAGAAGCTACAAGAGGAATATGACGGCCCATACTTTACATACATTGTTAATACTTCAAAATTGAAGCATACTTATTACAACATATATCAAAACCACGAAAGGACCGTATAGGTATAGTGTCTTTAGAAACTGGGAAACATAAACAACTGGTTCATAAAGCGTCTATACTGTCTCCCATTTATTTCATCATATATATAGTCCCTATTGGAATATATTACTTAATAACCTTCTTCCTTACCTGGGGAAAGAAAACATACAAAAGCGTGAGCTCAAATTCTTAGTAAGGGTAAACAAAAGAAATATCAATCCCATCGTATGCACAAGCACATAACTTTTGGAAATCTTAACCTGCAAAAGAGATCATAATTTCATAACACGGGATAAATCATGGCAGTGAAATGTAATCACAATAATCATAACTTAAAACATGATACTTTGTGGCATACACACATAATCATATAGAATCATTTCCTGTTATTCAAGACTCATTGCCAAGACTATTTTAGTGGACAAAGTGCCTTTCTGAACCGAGTCACCCTCGTTCCAGTCCTGTTTCACTGAACCGGTATAACCTACTGTTCCAGCCATGTCTATCTCATGAGATATAAAATCATTACCCAATGAATTTGAGGGAGATATAGGTCCCACCCATCTCATAATTATTCCATTCTTATGTGTTCCACAAAATCATAAATCATACATCATTTCATAACCCATGAAATAGAAATGGAAATCATAAACATCATGACATCATAAAACAATTCATATAATATAAAGGAATTCATAAAAATAATTCAATCACAACATTATCAAATCAATGTAATAATAGAGATAAAAACAGAACCCTTTATTATCTTAGATGGAAAATAATTTTGATAAAACACTAGAACTCCATTCTTGAGGAAAATATCCTTTCTACTTCAAAAACACTTTTCATTTTTTAAATTGTCATAAAATTATAACTAAAAAAAGTTGATTAAAAATAAACTTGAAAACTTGTAAAGGAATATTCTTGTAAATAATGTTTTAAAAATCCATTCATTCCGTATAAGTTAAAAAAACATTCTTCTCGTACTTTTGTCGGAAAAGTCAAAAAAAGTACCTCGTACGAAAAACGACAAAAGATTCCTTTCATATCTTTTACTAAAAACTCACCGAAGGGTAAAATAAGATTTAAACAATTGTAGGTGAATGGAAATAATATTACATATTGAGGAAACATGGATTTGGATGATAAAATACACCCTATGAAATTTCAAAGTATAAACAATCTCGGATAAAATTGAGATTGTGATATTTCCCCTTACCATACGTCTGACTTGCTTTGTAAGTGTCCGAACCTCCTGTATAATGATTTAAATAATGTTATTTAATTATTCCAGAATCATACTTATTTTTATGATATCATATATGGTCATATTCTTAGCTTCTTAGTAGTAATATTTCATTGTTACTTGTTATTTGGGTGTTTATAACTTTTTGTTCTTATGCGTGTTTTGTCGGATAAATTCTTATTATTCACTTTAGGTTATAGATACCTCATTTCCATAATGTTATTAGTGTAACATATATCATATACATTCATTCAATTCATTTATATAATCATTATGAAATGAAGATCATGTAGAACGAGTCGCATCACATCGTGGAGACGGTATTCCGTACGTACGCACGAGTGATGATATCATTCCTATGATCGTGGAATTGTATTGGAGTGTATGTATACTATTTCCGAATCAATATCAATTTATAATAGTCATATATATTCATTATTTACACCATTATACCCATCCAAGTAAGGTGGTGGTGGAAAATAGATTACACCACGGCGTGGAGACGGTATTTCGTACGTACGCACACACGGTGATTTATTTTTCCGTAGGATGGATAGATGGTGAAATAGGGTTGTTTCATAATTATAATAACATATCAGTGTATGAGTGATACTGATTTTATTACTTCATAATGAAACAACTAAAGAAGATGAAGTGGACGAAAAAATAAAGATGAATGAATCGGTAACAGACATGACCTCTTCTTTGAAGTGCTTCTTTGAGACATCCTTTTAGGGCACAAAAATTGGTCTTTGAAGAATACCAGGACCTCTAAGATGTCTTTAGGGAAGTGGAGAGGAGAATGTGTCAGGGTTTGGCCGAGCTTGATGGCTCAATGTGGTGTGAGGAAGACAGGGAGGAGGTGTCCTTTTATAAGGGAGGAGAGGGGCACCTTTGGAATAACGAAAAATATTATTTTATTATAAATTCATGTTCGGTTTTAAATATCTCCAAATTGATTTATTTCGTGTCTAAGGTGTGGATGGGTCGAAAACCTCTCATCCAATAGAATTTAGACAAGTTTAGGTTCTTATTTTAACCTTATCGTGTAGATTTAACATTAAGTTAAATAATTTTACTTTTACCATGTCTTCTTGTGTTCTTATACTATATGGTTGATAAACATACTACAAGCAGCCAAAAGAACCCCAAGATGATTATTATTAATATATACAACCTTATATAAGTCATTTGGGCGAATCTTAGATTTTGATGAATAAAATAACAATTACTAATATAATATTTTTAAAAAAAACTATTTTATGTCAATTTTGACACTATTTAGTAATTGATTTTTTTGAAACTCATAACAGAATTATTAGTTCGAACCATGTTAATTAAAGAAATACTAACATGTCATATTAACCTATAAAATTAGTGGGATTCATAAAAAGTCTCAAATTACATTTATTTTGGTGTTTATAACATCAATTATGTCAATATTTCATTAATAAGATAATTACTGCATCATCATTGTGTCATAAATAAATTATATAATTTAATTTCTAAAAATTACAAATAAAATACCATTATGTAGGAAATCATTTTAGATTTCTAATAAATATTTATAGTCGAATTTATCGTATGTATAACCCCAAATTAAAAATTATTTACTTATTAAACATTGATTTTAACTATTTAACCCTTCTTTAAATAAATTAAAAATAAATGTCCTAATCTAATCCAAGTGGGCCTAAATGGTCATAGTTTATTCCTAAGTTTGTTTTTGGTCGAATTACACTTGTCCAATAGAATTATGACATGTTTTAGGGTAATAATAATATCATCTTTACCCTATTTACTTTTAACCGTGGTAAAAAAAAGTAAAAAGTTACTATTCACCAAAAAATTATTTTCATGTCATTGAACCACATTTTACATACTGACATCAACCGTGTCTCTAAGATTTTTGAAATTCCACTCACAGAAGTGGTAAAATTAAGTTTTAAGAAAAATTCAGTTTTTTAACTACCACTTAGTGGTTTCACTATTTATCAAAAATTGAAAGTTTTCAGAAAAATACCAAAATTTCACCCTAGGCTAATTTCGATATTCCGAATCCAAAAATGAAGTCCATTTTGAAAAATAAAATTTATAAAATTTCAAAAAGTGGTTATTACTATTCATAACGGCTAGTTTTAATAATATTTTAATAGTATATCATTGTTTAGTGAAACTCGGTATTAGGGATGACACAAGCTATCGAGGAAGGTTGTGATTTCGTGTAAAGCAAGCCAAGCAAGTATTGTGTAGAAAAATATTCCTTTAATGATTTATATAACATAAAAGTCTCGGGTGTTACATTCTACCCCCCTTAAAATGAATTTCACCCTCGAAATTCGTCACTTTGTAACAAACAAATGAGGATACCTCTCCCTCATCATATCCTCAAGCTCCCATGTAGCTTCTTCTAATTGGTGGTTCCTCCATAAAACATTCACCAATCGAGTGGTGTTGTTTCGTAGGACTTTTTCGCTACGATCCAGAATATCTATCGGTTGTTCTTCATAAGAAAGATCTTTCTCCAGCTGTATAACTTCTGAGCTGAGTACATGTGAAGGATCGGGTATGTACTTTCTCAGTAGATATACATGGAACACATCGTGAACTTGAGAGAGATTCGGTGGAAGCGCCAATCGGTAAGCTACCTTCCCAACACGATCCAGTATTTCGAAAGGACCGATATATCTAGGGCTCAACTTCCCCTTCTTTCCAAATCTCAGGACTCTCTTCCAGGGAGATATCTGTAAGAAAACATTATCACCCACTTCAAACTCTAGGTCTTTTCTTCGGTTGTCGGCATAGATTTTCTGTCGACTCTGAGCTGCTCTTATGTGTTGTTGAATAGATCTGACCTTTTCTGCCATTTCATCAACGAGATCTGGTCCTAATAGCTTTCTTTCCCCAACATCATCCCAGCAATTTGGAGTCCTGCATTTCTTTCCATAGAGAGCATCATAAGGATCCATCTGAATACTGGAGTGAAATCTATTATTATAAGAAAATTCCACCAAATGTAGGTGTTGATCCCAACCACCTTTGAAATCCATAGAGCAAGCTCTCAACATATCTTCTAGGGTTTGAACTGTTCTCTCAGAGTGACCGTCTGTCTGAGGATGATAAGCAGTGCTAATACTCAACTCTGAATCCAGAGTATGCTGAAGACTTTGCCATAATTTCGAGGTAAATCTCAGATCCCGATCAGATATAATAGAAAGTGGTACTCCGTGAAATCTTACCACTTCCTTTACATATATCCTGGCAAGCTGATCCAGAGCGAAATCCTCTCTAATAGCAATGAAATGTGCAGACTTGGTAAGACGATCAACTATGACCCAGATAACATTATTGCCTTTGGATGTTTTAGGAAGTCCTGTGACAAAGTCCATAGTGATGTTTTCCCATTTCTATTTGGGTATGGGTAATGGTTGTAACATCCCCTTACACTTCTGTCTCTCAGCTTTAACTTGTTGACAAACCAAGCATCGAGAGACATATTCGGCAACATCTCTTTTCATGCCATCCCACCAGAAGTATTCTTTCAGGTCCCTATACATCTTCGTGCTTCCAGGATGAATAGATAATGAAGAACTATGAGCATCATCCAGAAGCTCCTTCTTTAATTCAGGGATGGGAGGAACACAAACCCGATTCTGGAACTTTATTATCCCATCACAATCATGGTTGAATTCAGGATCATTTCTCACCTTCTTTTGTAACTAAACATCTTTTTTTTGTGCCACTTTAATCTTCACATGTATATATGGTTGAACATTCATTTGAGACAGATAAGATTTTTCCCCTTCCATTATAATTCCAAGATCCATCCTTTGTAAATCCTTAAATATTGGATCTTTTGTGATCCTCATCATGGATAAACTGGCATGGTCTTGTCAACATAATGCATCTGCCACCTTGTTTGCTTTCCCAGGGTGGTAATGGATTGAGCAGTCATAATCCTTAATCAGCTCCAACCATCTTCTTTGGCACATATTCATCTCCTTTTGTGTGAAAATATACATTAAACTTTTATGATCAGTATAAATATCACACCTTTCACCATAAAGGAAATGCCTCCAAATCTTTAATGCAAAGATTACTGCAGCTAACTCCAAATCATGTGTTGGGTAATTTTGCTCATGGATTTCCAACTGTCGTGAGGCATAAGCTATCACCATATCATTTTGCATAAAAACGCACCCCAATCCCTTCTTGGATGCATCACTATAGATCACAAACCTTTCTCCACTACAAGGCAGTGTGAGCACAGGTGCACTGGATGACCTTCTTTTCAACTCCTTGAAATTCTATTCACATTCCTCCGTCCAGAAAAACTTAACTCCTTTCCGAGTCAACATGGTGAGTGTATTAGATAATCGTGAAAAATATTTCACAAAACGTCGATAATATCCACCCAAACCAAGAAAACTTCGGATCTCAGTCACTATTGTTGGTCTTGACCATATTTCGATAACCTCTGTTTTTACTGGATCCACAGATATCCCCTCTTTTGAGATTATGTGACCCAAAAATGCAACTTTCTGAAGCCAAAATTCACACTTGGTAAATTGGGCATAAAGCTTCTCCTTTCTCAGGGTCTTTAATATAATTCTCAAGTGATCTTCATGTTCTTCTTTTCTCTTTGAATACACAAGAATATCATCTATAAAGACTACCAAAAACTGGTCAAGATAGTCTCTAATGAATCTATTCATTAGATCCATGATGATAAAAGGGGCATTAGTAAGACCAAATGGCATCACTATAAATTCATAGTGTCCATACCTTGTACGGAAAGCCGTCTTTGGTATATCCTCCCTTTTGACCCTTAATTGATGATACCCTAAATTATGATCAATCTTGGAAAAGTATAGAGCTCCTTGTAGTTGGTCAAATAAGTCATCAATGTGTGGGAGATGATATTTGTTCTTGATAGTGATCTTGTTAAGTTCTTGATAATCAATTCACAGTCTCATTGATCCATCTTTCCACTTAGAAAACAGAATAAGTGCTCCCCAAGGTGACGCACTAGGGCGTATGAATCCCTTATCAAGATTCTCTTGGAGTTGCTTCATCAATTCCTGCAACTCAATTGGGGCCATTCTATAAGGTATCTTTGAAATAGGCATAGCACCCGGTACGAGTTCTATTGAAAACTCAACTTCACGATTCGGTGGAAGACCCGGTAATTCCTCCAGAAAGACATCATCAAACTCCCATACAATTGTCATATTCTTAATCGTGACTTTCTCACCAACCATTTGAGATTAATAACCTTCATTTAGTGGAATCAATACCCATAAAATGGAAAAATTTCCACTGGAAGGTTATGTTCATCCTTTCATTGATAGACGATCATAGATTGATCTGGAATATGAAATGTGACTTCCCTTCTCTGGAAATTGATATGAGCTCCATATAATGAAATTCAATCCATGCCAAGAATCACATCAAATTCCACTATAGGAAGGATCACAAGATTTGCAGGAAGCACTTTCCCACAAACTTCGATCGGAGAAGAATTATAAACTTTTGATGCGACTGTTGTGCCATTAGGTGTTGTCACAACTAACTCAACATCTAATTGTTGAGGTAATACAGTGATACCATTAGAAAATTTTTCATAAATAAAGGAGTGGGTGGATCTAGAATCAAATAAAACATTTTCTACTTTAGAGTGGATGGTACGTGTACCTTTCACCACATCGTTATCGTACTCCACATCGCTAATAGAAATTTCATGTGAATTTCCTTTGTCTTCATCTTTACGAGTTTGTTGACGTCGACCATCATCATCAACCCTTGGATTAGGGAATTTATTGGCATAATGCCCCATCTCCTTGCACTTGAAACATTGAAGTGTAATAGGTTCATTCTGTGTATCCCTTCCTTTGTTTGCATCATTAGACATCTTCTTCCCATCATCGTGGCATTCAAATGCCCGATGACCTTCCTTTCCACATTTGAAACATTTACTTGTACCTTTAAGACAACTCCCTCCGTGTTTCTTTCCACACTTTGAGCATAAGGGAATTATCATCTTCTTTTCAGTGTGCTCTTTAGATTTTCCTTTGAATTCCATTTTCCTCTTCATATCAAACCCATATGATTGATGGGTTACTCCAATATCCATCTCGACATTGAGATCACATCGAACGATTTCCTCGTAGCTGTTGAAGTCCCTTATGGCTAACGCCCTTCGAAGACTTGGTTTTAAGCCACTAAAGAATCGATCGATCTTACTCTCTGGTTGGATAATAATACCAGAAGCGTACCTTGCAAGTCTTGTAAAATTTGCTTCATAGGTACCAACAGATTCATCATCCTTTTTCTTCAGGTCAAGAAACTCTTTCTCCATCTTTTTTCGGAGAATACGAGGGAAGTAATTATTGAAAAATAAGTTCTTGAACTCGTCCCATTCGATGGACTCAATTTCATCCCATTTCCTTGTATTCATAATAAGATTCCACCATTGATCAGCATCTCTTTCCAAACGATACACTGCTAGGATGACTCTATCATGTTCAGAACACTGAAGAACTGAACATATCTTTTCAGTTGTACTAATCCATTGTTCAGCAACTAATGGATCAGTAGACCTGCTGAAAGAAAGTGGACACTGCCTCATGAAGGATTCAATAGAATTTTGCTCCTTCCTTTGCTCGTTTGGAAGTCCTGCATGATTCATAGCTTGAGAAAGTTGTGTGAGCATGGCTACAAGATTTTGAATTCCAGCTCCCATAATGTTTGGTTTCTCAAGGGGACAATCATTGCATTGCCCGTCGCATTCCGCATTAACACGGTTCCTTCGGGTTCCAACCATTGACTAAAACCAAGAATAATAGTGTGAGCAACACTAATTATAATAGGAAAACCACTTAATCAAGAATAAAATTTCACACTTATGTTCTTATCCTAGGTTATTCATGGCCATTTCTAAAACACTAAGATTGTGTTCTATGCTTAGACTTATCCTTAGGTTTCTTACTAAGGCTTTCACATCCTAGTTTCCAAAGGTTGGCTATACCTTTCCTCTGATACCAACTATAATGACCTATACTTTACATACATTGTTAATACTTCAAAATTGAAGCATACTTATTACAACATATAACAAAACCACGAAAGGACCGTATAGGTATAGTGTCTTTAGAAACTGGGAATCATAAACAACTGGTTCATAAAGCGTCTACACTGTCTCCCATTTATTTCATCATATCTATAGTCCCTTTTGGAATATCTTACTTAATAACCTTCTTCCTGACCTGGGGAAAGAAAAAATACAAAAGGGTGAGCTCAATTGCTCAGTAAGGGTAAACAAAATAAATATCAATCACATCGTATACACAAGCACATAACTTTTGGAAAACTTAACCTGTAAAAGAGATCATAATTTCATAAGATGGGATAAATCATGGCAGTGAAATGTAATGACAATAATCATAACATAAAACATGAAACTTTGTGTCATACACACATAATCATAGAGAATCATTTCTTATTAGTCAAGACTCATTGCCAAGACTATCTTAGTGGACAAATTCCCTTTCTGAACCGAGTCACCCTCGTTCCAGTCCTGTTTCACTGAACCGGTATAACCTACCATTCCAGCCATGTCTATCTCATGAGATATAAAATCTTTACCCAATGCATTGGAGGGAGATATAGGTCCCACCCATCTCATAATGATACAATTCTTATGTGTGCCACAAAATCATAAATCATACATCATTTCATAAACCATGAAATAAAAATGGGAATATTAAACATCATGACATCATAAAACAATTCATATAAGATAAAGGAATTAATAAAAATAATTCCATCACAACATTACCAAATCAATGTAATAATTGAGAAAAAAACAGAACCCTTTATTATCTTATATGGAAAATAATTTTGATAAAACACTTGAACTCCATTCTTGAGGAAAATATCCTTTCTACTTCAAAAAAACTTTTCATTTCCTAACATGTCATAAAATTATAAATAAATGAAGTTGATTAAAAATAAACTTGAAAAATTGTAAAGGAAGATTCTTGGAAATAATGTTTTAAAAATCCATTCATGCCGTATATGTTGAAAAAAACATTCTTCTTGTACTTTTGTCGGA
This sequence comes from Viscum album, assembly GCA_963277665.1. NCBI lineage: Eukaryota > Viridiplantae > Streptophyta > Magnoliopsida > Santalales > Viscaceae > Viscum > Viscum album. The sequence continues at coordinate 1,215,149,602 of OY728150.1, read as the reverse complement.
AAAGTCAAAAAAAGTACCTCATACGAAAAACGACAATACATTCCTTTCATATCTTTTACTGAAAACTCACCGAAGGGTAAAATGGGATTTAAAAAATTGTAGGAGAATGGAAATAATATTCCATATTGAGGAAACATGGATTTGGATGATAAAATACACCCTAGTAAATTTCAAAGTATAAACAATCTTGGATAAAAATGAGATTGTGATATTTCCCCTTACCTTAGGTCCGAATTGCTTAGTAAGTGTCCGAACCTTTTGTATAATGATTTAAATAATGTTATTGACTTATTACATAATCATACTTATTTTTATGATATCATATATGGTCATATTCTTAGCATCTTAGTAGTAATATTTCATTGCTACTTGTTATTTGGGTGTTTATAACTTTTTGTTCTTATGCGTGTTTTGTCGAATAAATTCTTATTCTTCTCTTTAGGTTATAGATACCTCATTTCCATAATGTTATTAGTGTAATATATATCATATTCATTCATTCAATTCATTTATATAATCATTATGAAATGAAGATCATGTAGAACGAGTCGCATCACACCGTGGAGATGGTTTTCCGTACGTACGCACGAGTGATGATATCGTTCCTAAGATCGTGGAATTGTATTGGAGTGTATGTATACTATTTCAGAATCAATATAACTTTATAATAGTCATATATAGTCATTATTTACACCATTATACCCATCCAAGTAAGGAGGTGGTGGAAAATAGATTACACCTCGGCGTGGAGACGGTATTCTGTACGTACGCATGCGCGATGATTTCTTTTTCCGTAGGATGGATAGATGGTGAAATATGGTTCTTTAATACTTATAATAACATATCAGTATTTGAGTGATACTGATTTTATGACTTCATAATGAAACAATTAAAGAAGAAGAAGTGGAATAAGAAATAAAGATGAAAGAATCGGTAATGGACATTACCTCTTCTTTGAAGTGATTCTTTGAGACCTTCTTTTAGGGCACTAAAATTGGTCTTTGAAGAAGACCAGGACCTCTAGGATGTCTCTAGGGAAGTCTAGAGGAGAAAGTGGCAGGGGTTGGCCGAGCATAAAGGCTCAAAGTGGTGTGAGGATGAGAGGGAGGAGGTGCCCTTTTATAAGGGAGGAGAGGGGCACCTTTGGAATAACTAAAAATATTATTGTATTATAAAGTCAAGTTCGGTTTTAAATAGCCCCAAATTGATTTATTTCGAGGCTAAGGTGGGGATGGGTCGAAATAATCTCATCCAATATAATTTAAATAAGTTTAGGTTCCTATTTTAACCTTATAATTTAGATTTACCATTAAGTTAAATAATTTTACTTTTACCATGTCTTCTTGTGTTCTTATACTATAAAGTTAATAAACATACTATAAGCAGCCAAACGAACCCCAAGTTGTTTATTATTAATATATATTACCGTATATAAGTAATTTCTCCAAATCTTGGAATTTTAGGAATAAAATAACAATTACTAATATAATATTTGTTTTAAAAAATATTTTATGTCAATTTTGACACAATTAGTAATTGACTTTTGTGAAAATCATAACAGATTTATTAGTTCGAACCAAGTAAATTAAATCAATACTAACATGTCATATTAACCTAGAAAATTATTGGGATTCATAAAAAGTCTCAAATTACATTTATTTTGGTGTTTATAAGATCAATAATGTCAATATTTCATTAATAAGATAATTAATGCATCATCATTGTGTCATAAATAAATTAAATTATTTAATGTATAAAAATTACAAATAAAATTTCATTATGTATGAAATCGTTTTAGCTTTCTAATGAATATTTATAGTCGAATTTATCTTATGTATAACCCCATATTAAAAATTATTTACTTATTAAAATTTGATTTTAACTATTTTAACCCTTCTTTAAATAAATTAATAATAAATGTCCTAATCTAATCCAAGTTGGCCTAAATGGTCATATTTTATTCCTAAGTTTGTTTTTGGTCGAATTAAACATGTCCAATAGAATTAGGACATGTGTTAGGGTAATAATAATATCATCTTTACCCTTAATTACCCTATTTACTTTTAACCGAGGTAAAAAAAAGTAAAAAGCTACAATTCACGAAAAAATTATTTTCATCTCATTTAATAACATTTTACTTACTGACATCAACCATGTCTCTCGGATTTTTGAAATTTCACTCACAGAAGCGATAAAATTATGTTTTATGAAAAATTCAGTTTTTTAACTACCACTTAGTGGTTTCACTATTAATCAAAAATTGAAAGTTTTCAGAAAAATACCAAAATATCACCCTAGGCTAATTTTGATATTCCGAATCTGAAAATGAAGTCCATTTTGAAAAATAAATTTTATAAAATTTCAAAAAGTGGTTAATACTATTCATAACGGCTAGTTTTAATAATATTTTAATAGTATATCACTGTTTAGTGAAACTCGGTATTGCGTACGACGCAAGCTATCGAGGAAGGTCGTGATTTCGTGTAAAGCAAGCCAATAAAGTGTTGTGTAGAAAAATATTCCCTTGATGATTTATAAAACATAAAAGTCTCGGGTGTCACAAGGAATCATAGGGGTCATATATTTGTTTATAATTAATTAAATAATTCATCGATGATTTATGAATTAATAATTTAGTTTTATAATTCATGTTTAATCATTATTGTAATCTGAATTCAGAGATGGATTCATCTGTTATCATTTCTCATTGATATAATAGTGATGAATAATTTTACGATTAAAATTAAATCGATATTCTCATTAGGAGGCGCTGACGGTTTTTTCCACATAAAAAACTAATACATTCCAGGTAGTTTGATCTACACATAATGTATTTGGGTTCAGTTAATCAATAGTAATTAGTGAATTACTCAAGACATTATAATTAATGACACCTGGGGTAGTTAATTCTAACACTGCGTGTTGACTAGGACAGACTGGCACACTGTCAGCTAGAGTACAAGTTGTATGTCCAACATGACAAGGGGTGCAGTCCCTTCGGTTCAGCGTCATTTTGGGTATCCCATGGATGGCTAGCCTAGCTGGTGACCATGAAACGCGAAGTCTACATGGTTTGTATCCTATTAGATATGTCATGTACACCAAAGTTGTTCTATATACACCTCAAACGCCATTTCTCCATGAGTTTACATCGGATGGACAGTGTAGTGGGTACACTTCGTGTAGTCGAATCTACATGTAATATACTATTTCCATATTATGCAGATTTTAAAAACATTATTATTATATTTTGTAACCCTGGATTCATATACATTTATGTTGGAGTAATGCTGGGACACATCATGTGGTGGGTGTTTGATATATATATATATATGTGTGTGTGTGTGTGTGTGTGTGTGTGTGTGTTTAATTAGTAGCTATGTAACATTCCAAGTTCTGCACATCATGTTTAAGTAATATTACAATTATACACCATCATTATTAATACATATCACAACGAATATAGTGTATACAAGTACAAATACATGCTGGTAGTTATTTATGTGTATTTACTGGGTTTTTTCCAAGGAACAAGTTATGTAAAAGGTTAGGGATGAGAAACTGAGGGAAATTTTGAAAATGATTAAGATAAATAGGACTTATTAATTAATAATATTATTAATCAATTCAATCGAAAGATATATTAATAAGTATGAATAAAATATTGAACTCTGGTTTTATTAAATGCATAGTTTGTTGCATGTATAGGAAAGATCGTGAGAAAGACCAGAACTTTTTATGTGTTTGGTTCCCTTTTAATTTATTCATTATATTAAAAATGATAACCTACATGCCATCTCATGATTAATATATTGATCAGGAATTACTATGGTTTCATTTAATGAAAACACACTTTTACCCCTAACTTTCATATGAGATAAAATAATATGTAATGGATATAGCTTTCAAGAAAGTGGAGGTGGGTCATGTAAGGAACCAGGGTGAAACTAATCCAATGAGATAAAAAGGAGTATAGGTGGAAGGCTATAAACATGAACCTTAAATAGTTCATGGTGTGTCTTCCTAGGTTAGTGTTAGTTTATCAAAAACTAGATAAACTAACCAATTGTAAACTTCATTATCATACCCTTTATTTTATTTCTATCAGGTGTATGTTTATTCATTATGGTTGTTTGATGTGATCAAATAATTAATGAACTAACAAGAAGACATGATGGAGCTAAAATAAAAATGGATTTTTCCTAAAAATACAAGGTCAATCATTTAATTATATCCCATATAATATTCACATTCTTGTGAAAATATTATAAGTGGAAATTTATGCATAATGGATAAAATCCCTCCAATAAATATTATGTCGGTATAGCCTTCCATTTCACCATTTAGAATTGAACAATATTTAAATGTTCTTGACCAAACCTAGTTGGGGTTCTTTTAATTATCTTAAAATTTCATTTTTAGGTTTCAGTTTATCATAAATTAGATTACATACAGGTTTGATTTCCCTAGCATGACGTGGTTTAACTGAGAGGAAAAGGATGAGGAAATTCAACATTAACGATTTTAGTATTGGGGAGTATGCTCAACATATCAAGGAGTTGTGAGTAAATGTGGTTGTAATTTATAATTCATGCTTAATACCTTTCAAGTTACTTGACCAACCATATTTGGGGTAATTCAAATGACAATATGGATCTTTGTCTATAGAATGTTCAAGAAAAAGGATATTATGAATCCACTAGTGATAGATATTGGGTTTCAACAGAGTAGTGGGAGACTAATAAATATTAATTTACATAATTTTATATATTTATCAAAAAAAAATTGTAATAAAAAAGTGTTCATCTTAATTCATAGAAGAAACAATCAAAATGGCACAAAAAATATATTTGTGATCCATACTCGAAAAGGAAATCATTCTCACTACAACTAATTTCCAGCAGTGGTAAGGGCACCTATGGGTGATCCTTCTCCATGATTGTAAATGTTTTGGGATAGATTTTCCTTTACTAGTTGTGCTTGGATATGATTTGGGTGATGAGGAACTCTCTATGTACAAGAAACATATGAATGATGCTATGTATATTCAGTGCCTCTTGTTATCATCCATGACCAGTGAGATCTTGAAGAAATATGAGGAAATGGATACCTATAGATTGATGTATCAAGCATCCGTATCCAGATAACGTGAGGTAAGAGAGGAATGAGATCTCCAATGCATTGTTACCTTCTACAATTAGAGAGTCTATTCTAGTTGGAACAGATGTAGTCAAGATTATTATCTACATTAGTAATATGAAGATCTTAGGGAATATAGTTCCATAAAAGTTCTATACTATTCTCATACTATCATTGATTCGAAATACCTTCACTAGTTTTTTAAGAATTATATTATAAGAAATAATGAGAAGATTATATCAGAGCTTTATACCCTAATTCGCCAAGTTCGTAAGGACATGGGGTGTGAAAAACTAGCAGTCCTTGTAGAGAAAAAGAAGGTGAAGGACAAGTAAATATGGATCCAGATTTAAAAATAATACAAATCTCCTGAGCACTTTCTGACCAAAAGAAAGAAGATCTAGAGGTATGGATGGAAAAGTAGGAATTATTTTTTGCATGTGGCATGTCAGGAAACTGGAAGAGGAACTACACCTAGAGGTATGAGGAAGCCAATTGTGGATTATGTATTGAGTTAAATTTTTCAATTTCTACACATTGGTCATTAAATATAGATTTTGGTACTCACATATCTATTCAAATTTTTTATCCAAGTATATTTCTGAAAATTTCCAGAGAGGATGCTCTTTGAGCTACCAATGGTGCGAGGCCTGCTACTCGTTGCATTGGGGAATACCACCTCACATTGCTTTTGGGAATAATTTTGTTTTACATGGATTTTATTATGTACCAAGTGTTTTCAATAACATAATTTTTGTATTATGTTTAGATACAGATTCATTTATTTTCATGTTGTGAAATGAATGTTGTTACTTTTATTAGGAAAACATATATTATGGTATAGTGAATTTAAATAATGGTCTATACGTATTAAATTATTTGAACTAATTTTTTGGAAATTGATAACAAACCATGTTCATGTGACTCATACAACTCATAGTGGTTGCATCACTGTCTCGATTATGTAAACGAGAGGTGATTGAAAAATCTCTGTAAATATGCTTATTTAGACTATTCGGAACAAAAACCACTTGACAGATTTCATGCTTGTTTACAAGGGAAAATTACCAAACCAATATTTGGTGGATAGGGTGAAAGGGCCATAGAGATTCTAGGATTTGTACACACTGATGTGTCTAGACCACTTCTAGTAGAAAAAAGAGGTTGATATTCTTACTTCGTTACTTGAAGTGGTGACTTGAGTAGATATGGTTAAATATACTTTATTAGGTATAAGTTCGAGTCCATTGAGATTTCATGGAGTTCAATAATGAATTAGAAAATAAGATTTTTAAGATGATAAAAACGTTTTAATGGGATAAAGGTGCAGAATATATTAACCAAGAGTTCATCGACTATTTATGGGAGTCTGGGATTCTCTCTCAAATCACTCCACTATATACACCATTATGGAATAGTTTAGTGAAAGTATGAACTATTCATTGATGTAAAAGGTATGTTAGATGATGATTCATGTGGATAGTCTAATATAATTTTGGGATATGCATTTAAAACAACGTCATACACATCAATGCAATACCTAATAAGGTGGAAAATGGGATTCTCTTCGACTTATTGAGTTCCAAGAAACCTAATTTGACTTATAATCATGTATAGGGATTCCATGAATTTTTTAAGGCTCTCACAGGAAACAAACTTGCACCTTGGGGCATAGAGTATATCTTTGTAGGGTATCGCAAGGAAAAAATTCATACTATCTATAAAACCCCTCAATCAAAAATGTTACTGTTTCTAGATTGGTTTTCATCCATGAGAGGGGAACATCCTCAAAAAATAGTGGGAGAAGGATTTTATTCTAGGATGTTGATACTAAAGATACATAAAAGTTTGTATAAGAACATGTACCACATGCCCCCTTAGAAGAGGCAGTTTCTGAAAGACAATTACTACATAGGATCACAAGATATGTAAGGAAACTAGAGAGATATGGTTTCCTCATCACTGAGGAAGGTGACTCATTATTTTTGGACAATGATGAACCTATCTCCAACAAATATGTGGTAGAGATCTTATAAGCTACAAGATGGCTAGAAGCTAAGAATAATGAGATGGATTCCAGGTATCATAACCATTCTTGGGTTCTAGTCGATAAACCAGTTGATGTAAATTTTATAGGGTGTAAATATATATTACAAATGAAACTACACATGGATGGTCAAGTTAGTAACTATAAAAAGAGGATAGAGGATAATTGTTTTAAACTATGTCATGTAATTGACAATGATGAATCCTTTTCACCAGTTTTCATGTTTAAATCCATAAGAACCATACTTTCCATAGAATCATTCCATAACTATTAGATTTGGAATATAGATGTCAGAACTACATTCCTTATTGAGAACCTTCATGAAGATGTCTATTTGACACAACCCGAAGTGTTTGTGACATTAGGTGATGCGAAAAGGGTATGGAAGTTGAATTTATTCATTTATGAATTAATGAAAGCATCTATATAATGGAACATTTTATTTGTTGAATCCATACTAGAATTTTAACTCATTAAGAATGAATGTGAGGCATGTGTTTACTAGAATCTAAATGTGAATGTGGACATTATTCTAGTAGTCTTTGTTGATGAAATTTTTCTGATTGAAAATGACATACTAGTTTTATTGTCAATCAAGAACTAGTTGACAACGTGCTTATCCATGAAGGACATATGCGAAGCAACCTACATTATACTGATGAAGATTATTCCTAATAGATACAAAATCCTACATGTACTAAGTCAAAGTATATACATTGACCGTATAAAAAATATTTAGTATGGAACAATCCATGGGGGGATTGGTTCCAGTGTCACATTGTATACATCTATCAATGAAAATGTGTCCCCAAACACAACATGAGAAATATAAGATAAGAAATATTCCATATTCTTCAACGATAGGATTTACCATGTATGATATGTTATTTACCAGACATGATGTTTCCTATACACTGACCATAGTAGTCATATATCTATTAGATCTATGGGAAAAACATTGGATTACTTTCAATATATCCTTACGTATTAGAGAAGAACTATGGATATGTTCCTGGTACATGGGAGAGATGAGGAGCTTGTCATCAGAGGGTATGATGATATTGGTTTTTAGACATATCAGAATGATATGAAGCCATAATCAATATATTTTTTCTATCTCAGTGGATATTTTGTGATATTGAAGAGTTCAAAGCTTCCAGTTTTCACTAATTCTACCATGGAGTTAGATTATATAGAATAATTTGATTCAACCCAGGAAGCCGTATGGATTTATAACTATTTCCAAGATCATAGTGGGATTTCTATTAGTTAATATCCCATTACATTGTATTATGATAATACTTTAGTGGTCGATCCTTCAAAATATCAATGGTCACATCAATGGAAAAGGAACTTCCTCAGAAAGTATCAGTTCTTTAGGGATTTCTATCAAAGGGGAGAATTTATAGTGTGAAGAGGGTACGCATAAAGGAATTTGGTAGACCCCTTGAATAAAGGTATATCTCAGCAGAAGAATTAATATCATGTGAGGCCTAGTGTAATAATGTTTATCAGCAGTCGGCTCTAGGGAAATTGGGAGTCTATTAGAGTTGGGGACCTGGAAACCAACTTATTTTTTATGATAAACTTTTATTCATGGATTAATATTTATTAACTCTTTATCACATCCTAATTGTTCTTCTATGTGACATAGTATATGATAATGTCATAAGAATATTTTTCACACTAAAATGTCATGACATATCCCTGCTATGATGAGAAAATTGAAGAGCAATGAAACAATTCTTTAATTTTTTGTCAATGACCGGATGATAAATTTTAACGGGGCACAAATGATACAGGATATCAGGGGTGGGGACACATGAATCATTGAGGCACCTTATCATGGTTTGTACCCTTGGAAATATCCATGAGGATATTATGAGAACATGACCCACTAGCATGAAATACACATTCATAAGTGTCATTGGATATTACTATATGTAAATGTGTGTATCGGTCCTTTAACATTAAGAATATTATTAATGGTGATTATGACTCACATAGAAAGATGTACAATTGAAAACCACGATTATAGATGTTCATGTACAGGTTTTATATATTGGTTTCATCCTGAGTAATATGGGATTAATGAATAACAAAAGAAAGTATTTTTCACTTTTTTGGAAGTAGATATCTCGTGCCCCTTGATGGACATGATATATCCTAATTAAATTCATGTCCATGTTGTTCTCCATGCGTGTTCAATTCCAAGAATTCAAATAATGATAAATAGAGAACATGGGTTGATGGAACTTGCATGCAAACCTCTTGATTAGAGAAATCAGAAGAAAGGTGTTATATTACATGGAATGTGTTTGTATGAGGTGAAATTTCATTGCGACATAAAACTCATTTTATTGGGTCCTCGACCCATTTCTAGAAAGTAATCATGGAATTTATTCAAGCCCACTTAATTTCAATGAGACATAAGCCTAGAGGGTCACATACTATGTGTAACTAGTATCTTAGTTAAATAATTTATTTTATGAAAAAGTTTAATAAATATTAATATTGGAAGTTGTTTAATAATTATTTTAGTGTGCCCAATCTCCCTAATTTTGCCTCTTGTTATTCAAGTGAATAAATTACAGATGGTATATTTACTTATTGGAGAATAATTTTGTTATATTTATTTAATAAATAAATATTCATTATTCAAGGAAAAATAATTGTTGAGGGGGATTGGTAGACCATGTTATGGGTATGGTGAGAAAAAATATTAAATATTATTTTGTTAAATAATATTTAAATATTTTGTGAAAGTTAAGCACATGTCATGGAAATAATAGAATTAAAATTATTATTTGACATGGGGTTTCACATGGAATAAAAAATATGTAATAGCTCCTATGATAATTATTATTTGTTACGTGGTGAATTAAATTCACCATTATGTTATTATTCTATAAATTATTCAGGGGTTCATTCGACCGGATAACCAATCGTTATGTGCACAACATCCTTGGAGAAAATATATTGAGACTAGAGAACTTTTTCATCTCCACTAATGATCTTACGAATGAGTGATATCGTCCTCCATAGGATCAAGGAGAACTATTTGGAAGCGATTCTCAAGGATATCGAAGGTATACATCACAAGTGTAAGGATCTTCTATACTAGCATTCGAAGACTCCTTTGCTGACGTTTGGGGATATGTGAATCATGTGCGAATCACCACTATAGAATTCATATCCTTGGATTGTACATAGCTAATAATACTCACCTCAGACCCATGGTTAGAAACATCAAAGAAGAAAGAATCACATTGGAGTTAATTCTATAATTTAATTAAACAAACTATAAACAAAAAAAATCAATCCTCTCTTCTCGGTTTCGAGATTGGTTTTTTTCCTTTTATATTTGATTAAACTCTATGGATACTAGAGTTCATCGTCATATTTTTATTGGATTAATCATCGATATGGAAATTTACAAAGGTGGGTACACACCCCTCATGCACATCCACTCTTCTCGGAACCTACACATTGGAATTCATAGGTTCTCCAAGCTCTCCACTAATATCTTCTTTTTTAGGGTTAATTAGTTGTTCAACATATTGATTATATCTATTATCACCTAGATAGTGTCTTGACCGCCCACTAATCATGGAATATCCATCATTAAAACCCACATGAAAAATTATCCATTACCACTTCCATATGAGAACATTAGTCATCCCATAATAAAATGTGAGGCATCTAGAGATAATCCATGAAACATGCTATAGTATCATTAGCTACCCAACCCAATGCTATAGGATTATGGTACATCCCTACCTCTCCAAAATGAACTACTATGGGGAAACCTCTACATCACCACATCTCATAGCATGGATGGTTCCATAATCAATCCTTGAATATGGTTTGAATGCTCATCACCTTATAAAAATCCATCAAGATCATGTCTTGTTGATACATGGTAATATATAATTTCATAGTTTGTATCTGCAATATAAACCTCCCAAAAACACTGATTAAGAAAAGGGGGAATAAATATCATTGGTTGATCCATCTACTTCTGGAAGGGATGATTGTGAATAAGTGAACACATCCATCACCTAACTCATAAATAGTATATATAAAACATCATTTTTACCACCTACTGCTACATCTTGAAATTTATTAAAATCTCGAGATATCACTTCCACAACCTTTTTTGGGTCCAATGTATCTCCAAATTCTATGAACACATATTAAAATAAGTGGTCCTACCAAATATATAATTGTATCAATGAGATCTCTTCATAATAATTGAAATATTGGTGTTTTTACCAAACCATATTCATGTGTACCAAATTCTCAACCTCTAATGTAGAGTTCATGAGGGTATCATTGATGAAGTCTACAATGAACCAATCAAGGACGGGTAAAGGGTATTGTTCTTAACTCCAAAAACTATACATAGTCATCCAATATATCAAAGTGTATTTGAGTGATCTCAAAAGATGTTTAGCGTATCTAGGAATCAACATTCAGTAAATCCTCCTCTCACACCCAAAGACAGTGATCACACATCGTAAGGTTTGACTTTCAATACCTCTTCTCTCCCTAACATTGGTCAAATAATTCATCGGTTCTCAGGGTAGATGCTCCCACTTAATAGTCACTTTATTTGAGTAAATTTGACACACGAACAACCTCAGGATTTAATCCACCTCATAAGATAACAATAAAGGGTGACCAAGGTGGGAATACATGGTCTAACAAACTCCTTCCATGGATACTCCAAAACCACATATTTAACTGTCGCGACGGCATGGGGTCATTCGATATCATTGTGAAGATATCGGGTTGTCCCTAGTGTAAGTATATTCAAAATATGAACTAAAAATGAGGAGGTAAATAAATCATATCCTCAAGGAAACTATACTCATACCCATCCAATATCATATGAAATTCAATCTCAAATAATCATCACCATGGTTTATACTAGAAAAGATATAAAGAATTGATTTTATCCTTATACATGTGATTATATCCAACTCTATTTTTAATTTTGCCCCACCATTAAAGGGTGAATTTTACAACATCATATCAAGTACACTGAACCCCCAAAATTAATATCCCACTAGGTGTAGAAAATACGGAAGCAATACATACTGAGGAAGAAATCATCAGGCATCACCGATGGAAATGAAATGATTCCATATAAGTCTCTCCCTCCACCTAGAGTTAGGTCACACTATCAATAAAATTATGAGATCAATGATACTCTCTATTTTAGCCTCCAGAACAAAAGGTTATATAAAAATGAATGAACTAATATAATAATTTTTTGAACATAGGATATGTTCATGGAAACATTTCATGGTTGCATATAATAAAGGAACATTAATACTGGATCCACAACTCATACATCGACCACACCCGAAACGTTGTGGTCACAAAACTCTACAGCCTGAAGCCATATTTCCCCTTCCCCTCCTATCATCCTTGAACAAGGCTTGTTATTAAAAAATATCACAAAAAATAATCAAACATATTATTCAAAGGAACTCCCCCAGCTCATCCTAAAACTATTTACATTGGCTGAAACTAACTCACCCACAATGTGTTAGATCATGACATGAATAGGTAATGGTGGGTAAGATTAAATATAATTTATGTGTCTTATACCACATGAAGAATCACCAACATAGGGATCCTATAGAACCCAAAATAACCCAGTATAATTATATCCACTAGGACCACCACTATGTAATATCATATATTAGAAGGAACTATTCACCACAGGCATGTGCCAGTACTTTATCGCCTAATAAGGGGGTCTATCTCACCATGAAACCTATGTGATATATATATTCATAACCCATGATGCACAATCAGTATATGTGTGTCACCATTCTAGAATACAATAACCATGAATTTCTATATGATGATGAAAATTCATGAGTATGACCATCTAGTCGATCAGGGTTTGCGCAAGACAGAAAAATTATACCCCATCCATAAAAGAATCTTCCACTTCTTAAGGGTATGTCTCATTGAAATCCCTAATATTTATTTTTTAGTACTCACATTAAACACTAAAAACACATCTACCCTTTCCCTACCATGCTCAATCCATTGACTATTACCCATGCAGATTATCATTGACATATAATAATACATTTTGGTCTATGGAATGCTTAATATGTGGTATAATTCCACTATGTATTCGTAAAGAAAATATTCATGATTGGATACCTGAAATATGGCCTCATTCCTCAATTGTTCCTAATGAATACACTATCTTAAAATGAAATTTATCATTCCTTACAGTGGAAACATTAAACTTATCAAGACATACCATGGTCTAAGAGAATATATGATACGCTAACTCTAGAAGGATATGGTAACCAAACCCCATTTCAATATGATTCATGTAACAATTTCATCCCGATAACTAGTGTCTACATGTATCAATTCAATAATAAGAATCATAGATTCTAGATGAATTTATTTGTCAGTCACGACAACAATATTGGGTTCTATGGTCTGAGAGTTGAACTCAATGCCCTTTTACACCATTGACCTAATTCCCAAACCAAGCCACACAACTATTTCAACTCCAAGATCTGTTACGAAGATGTTCTTATCTGATAACACTTTGTCATGACCTAGCCAAAAGGGACCTACCGAGTGGATGGAAGCTGAGTGTGACACCCCAAGCCGGCCTCAAACAGTTCACGACCTAGAAACAATTATCATGATTTTATAACTCTAAAATGGGATTCTTTCTCCTAAAATACATATACACACCCACACAACCATCTCCATGAAACATTGCATATGTATTATAAAATTTTAAACATCTATAGTGTACCAAAATAGGCTATAACATCAAGTAAATACATATCAGAGTACATCAATGTAAAAAATGATATTAAAGCAAAAAACGCCTACCAGAAATACAAGGGGAAACCAAAACTGAGATCACCTATAATGAGTATAGTAGGGGAAATACTAGCTCTAGATCTTAGATTATGACTACCAAAGATAGTCAAAATCACAATGTAATGATATGATCTGCTGATAAAATGTCTACTATAGTTGATGATAATATTTATGTTGTCTACATAACAAAAGAAACATTTTATTAAAGCCCATATAGGGTTGAGTATAAATATTCGATGTTGGACACCATGAAATCACTAAACCCAAAGAATCAAGAGATGTTTGTAATATGACAACCATAACTGTTCTTCTATTAGAATATTATAAAACAATCATATCCCCATAAAATTAATAACCTATATATACTAAAAAAATCCCAATAAAATATATAAATTAGATATCAATTTCTACAGACCATCTATAATTGATGAGTTGTCCAGCCACTCCAAAAGTCAATATGTGATTCCCATCATCATGAAAACCCATATAATAATCTATGTGGAAGTCTCACACCTTAAAAATGTATCTCATAGCCGAGGTGGCACACTTTATAGACATGTATCTCATGTAACCACTCAAGAATCCATATAGATATCTCACACCTTACCACTATTCTCTACAGCCTATGTTGAACCCACTCTAGTGGAAGAATCGCACTAAAAAGATTTCGAATATGTGAGGTTCCACTGCATTGATAGAGTACATATGACCAATATAGTATTTGGTAATTCCAACCCTACTAATTAAAAGAGTAATAGTAACTATTCCCTCATGGATAAATGGGTTACAAACAACTGCTACACTATTAAGATCACACAGGATCAATATAAACAACTAAGAATCACTAAAAGAAGAATCATGATAGCATCTTAGTAATTCACATCTCTACTGCCGAAATAAGGTCTTTCATCCCATTGTATATTGAAAACAACCCAGGATAAGTTACTCATGATCCCAATCCATATATAAAGAAGAATATCAATGTTGTGGAAGATCAAGGACTCTATCATTATATAAATGAGAACACTAGTTATACCATTGGTTAAAAAACACGTCTCTCTATTACAATTACTAAACATGTCTTATTGAATTAAAAGTCATATATTCCTCTTATACATTGAATCTCTATTTGGGTTACATGGCATATAGATCTTAGTTAGGCACTATGTGTGCGGTTTGGTTTAGCCGGTGTACAATTTCTCATGTTTACGAACTCAAGGAATTCATGTGTACAATTTTCATTATCGAGAAAATTATTATGTATAAGGCATGTTTCTCCTATAACATTATGTGTATGGTGTTTTATGTCCCTTGTAATTTTTAATCTTACAATAATTGTGACCCTCCTAAAGTACATGGTGTGTACCCCCACCCCCCACACACGGTGTCTGAAACCATGTGGGCTTCAAATAGTGTGCACCCTATACACACTGAGTCATACGCCAAGGCTTACATATCATGATAATTGACACACACATAATGTGACACCATATTTGTTTCATGGGAATGTACTACATGTACACATTGATCAGGTCCTATATGGGTCAAAACACATATTTCACCACAATAATGCCTATGTTATTTAACACCTCACAGAAACCCATGCCTCAACACATAATGGAATATATGAAATTTGTTCCTTAACAACACATCATGTAGTATTTTTTTATAACCACTAGTTTACCAACCATCATCCCCCAATACCATAGTCTCCCTCGAGTCTTCACTAAATTGCAATGTGCAAAGAATATCTTGGATGAATTAACACCTTTATTATCAATGGATGGATTTTTGACACCCAATACACTCCCCAAGAAACCAGTAGAAATACCACTCCACCCCCTGAAACCTTTTAACAAGAAAACCTAATTTTCTCTAAACCATGCAAGTTCATCCATCACACCATAATGCATGTTGATCATTCTCTTCATCCTACATGAAAACCCATTAAAATAATCCATCACCAGAATGAATGGGTACGAAATGATTTGTTTTAGAGTATTCATTGAACTATCATTCATTGGAAATATTGATGATAACCATTTAAAAAATAATGGAATTAAAGTACAATAAAAAAAATAAATAATGATCCACATTGGTTATTTAGGATGCCCTTGATTTGTTTCCCAATGAATGAAAAATGATGAGCTATATTAAAATATCATTAATTATAATCCATTCAAAATTAAAATGATATTGAAAAATAAACCATTCATCCATGAATAAATATTATTAGAATTATTTAATCCCATTTCACATGGGATTATTAACCAGGGATAACACTCCACAATACTAAATCCGACCGTGAATTTGGATTGATCGATGATGATGAAAAATTATCATTTTTTCATTAGAACTTTCTAAAGACTCCATTAATGATAACTATTCTAGTAGTACTAATCCATTGGATAATGAACATCCATCACCATGAAGTGCTCCTCCAAATCTCATCCTCAACACCCAATTGTTATGCATCTATCTCTAGAGTTATTTAATAACTAGGTTTAAATTTTCGGAGAAGCTAGGTCCAAGAAAATAATTACCAATTAATTAATAAATAAATTTAATTATTAATCTTATACAAAATCAGTTAATCCAAAAACCGAAAATCTACAATTCATAGATAGTACATATGGTAAAAAATTACATTACATGTTTGACGGATATCTTAGAGTCCCCATATGATACACTATTCATGAGTCATTCCATTATATGAGAAAAATACCAATGAGGGATAAAATATATTTAATCATTTTGTTATATCAATACCATACACCTTGGGCCCCTAAATTATGAACTTACTTATTTTCTATCTTTTATAATAATACACAAAATATTAAAATTTCTTAATAGGGAAAACAATGTCATTATAGAAGTTTTATCTAAGACATTGTATGTTTAAATTCATGATTTAAAAATTATATTTAATTCAATATCGATGAAAGAAATTTCAATAATTTTATTTATAATTTTAGGAATTATTATATATATATTCCCAAATATAAAAAATTAAACATTAATACATTTCAAGCAACAAAAATTTCCCATGTTAAAGGATCTTACCAACAAAATCATACTCAATTTTTATGAAACCTCAATATTATAATTAAGAAAAGTTTAATTAATGTTAGAGATTATGTTTTTTTAATTTAAACAAAAAAACATGAAAAGAAAGGGGGTTTTCCTCAGAATGGCTATAAAATAAATTTGTATAAACACTAGTTTATAGAAAATATATGTTTGAAAAGTTGATATAGAAGAGAAGAAAAATTGGATAGGAAATATTAAAGAGATATTTTTGTCACAAATTTATGGGATAGAAGATTTGGTACCTATAGTATTTATGATAGAAGGTATCATAACCATTTCAATCACAAATTTAGACCAAAATGTAAGTAAAATAGGGATTATCCTAATCTATTCATAATGAATAAATAATTATAATGTCATAATGATGATGATGATGACATCAAAATAATAATCTTTAACCTCGACGTATTGAAAACAATCCACAATCTATATTTATATATATATTCCATTTATATTAGTCACACCACTATATTCTTATATCACATCCTAGCCATTTGTATCTATATTATACGGTAATAATTCAATAAAAATATATAAAACAACAAATAAAATTACATTTTTATAAAATAACATAATAATATTAAATGAATAATTTATTAATTATAAATCCATTATAGATTTTCAGAAACATCATTACAATATTGAATATATTTTTTTCAAAGTGTATTAAGATGTTTGGACATGAAAAAAATGGTTTGGGTCAAATAATGGGCTTACATAGTTACTATACATGGTACACCAAACATTGCACAAGCCATGATTCCTGGACTAACAAAAAATTATAAGGATTTATGGTTACCATTAATTGACTCCAAATTCATATATAAACCATAAACTAACCGAATATATAAAATATTAAAATTTTCATTATTTTAGTTAAAAATTTATTAAAATATTTGCATTTATTGAAAATGAAAAAGTGGGGTGTAACCATTACCCCCAACATAATACTTC
Source organism: Viscum album (assembly GCA_963277665.1). Classification (NCBI taxonomy): domain Eukaryota; kingdom Viridiplantae; phylum Streptophyta; class Magnoliopsida; order Santalales; family Viscaceae; genus Viscum; species Viscum album. The sequence continues at coordinate 1,215,131,493 of OY728150.1, read as the reverse complement.
TAACTATTGAAAATCGCTGTTATGTTTCTTTTTGAAAAAAAATTCATTTTTAATTAAAAATTTTATTAATTTAAAGACGGTTATTTTAAGAAAAATCTATTTTAATTAATAAAAAAACCATCTTAGTAAAAAATATAATTTCATTATTTGTAGATTCCTATTAGAGTCATACCACTATGATGGGGGTGAATCGTTGTATTATTTTACAAATTATTCCTCTTTTAAATTCTACATATCAAACTAGTTAATGTTATTTATCCTTTTAATATTATCTCATAACCTCATATTGTGAGAAGTATCTATAGAAGAGAGGTAAAAACATATTATTTAGATATTTAAATATAAAATACTAGCCCTTCACATTTTCGTTAGACACCCACAACATATATTCTTCATTATAAACCCAATATGGTACAACTGACCAGAAACCCCTATTAAAATTATACTAAAATTCAGTAGACACACAAATTGCAAACCTTCATGATTTGTTCAACATCCCAATCGTAGGCCCACATCAACTAGTCAGACACTATAATCAAAGTATTCTTATTTAACATTGATCATATTGTAGAATTATCTTGATGTTCACCTATATTCTTCTATGATATTTATAAATTTATCCTCCTCCATGAGTACATAGATCAATATATTTGGCCATGTATTCTATCAATAATATCAGTTCTAATGATGAAATTGAGGCTTCCTATAGTTCCTATTATTTATGGATTTTCTTCATCCATCACGAACACATGGGTTCACAAAAGATCTAGTACTTCTTCAATTGATCCCATATTCATCTCATTTCTCTATCCTATATACAATAGATTACCAAGATATCTCAATTATGAAAACGTGTATGAATCTTTTCAATTTATCTAACTAATTTATTATTTAAAACATATATGTGTTTGTAATAACATAAAATAATACCCAAAATATAGTTATCCCTTAATTTAAAATATGTAAACTCTATGATCTTCAGTTACTAGTGTGATCCCCTATTTTAAATAGGTCAATAATATTTCTGGGTTATCTTCTCATTTAAAATTATTCGAATCACTATTTAAGTATTCAATTAAATCCCCTAAATCTATTAAAAATTTCATTATTTTTATTCTTTTAAAATAAAATTCTTTAATCTCATTAAAAATTTATACGTGGAAGGATTAATACTCCAAATCCCTAAATATTTTATGCCCATGGAATCTATTTAGTTATCTCAAAATTCTCTATGTTTTGAATTATTAAATTCCCAAGGATTATTCGTATAAAATGATTAATCACATGAAAAATCCATACACATGGAATTTTTTTTGATGAATGACATTAAATCATCCTAAAAACATACCATTATTATCAAATTACATATGTTCATGCCTTTTCCTTTTTCATATCTCATGAAAGAAAAATTATTTACAGAAAGGAATTCATTATGGGGACAAATGATATAAATAATTTTCTTTAAAGATTATTCTTTTGAATCATTTATTTATAAAAATATTATTTAAACTCAAAGTATATAATATGGTTTGATTCTTTGATTCTATGTATATTAGATCATGATCTTCATGAAAATTTTATAAGTACATAGTGACCATTATAATCAAACACATGCCCCAATCAACAGCACCATCTATATCAATAGCAAGTCCAACTCATTGAGCATACAGATTGATTGTAAGAGAATATTATCAATTAATTTCTATATATTAGATATATTATATGTGTAATATATTATTATTAGTATATAAATTTTGTAAAGAAACACATGTTCTTGGTTAGTGGATTGACTATAAACATTTTTTAATAATAGATATTCAAAACATTCATCACATTGAACTACGGCCTCCTAAAATCACAATCATCCATTCTTAATCCACTTAGGATGATATTAAAAAAATATAGAAATTGACTATATCTAGTAACATGTTTCCTTGATTTCATTGAGGATAATTACATCAATCATCGCATTTGGTTTCCATTTTGTATTTAATCTCACACATGAGTTCTTAAGTTTAGAGCCTTAAAAAACATATCGGCTTTGATAGATTATCAAGAATATAATCCAATTAAAACAATTTAAAACATAAAAATACTATAACATTCAACACATAATTATATCACCAAAAACATATTGGACTATAAAAAATAAATCAAACTCTCACATGGACTCATCATCTCCCCTAATGAATTTTTCAGTGGTACTAATACTAACCAATGCCGATATGAATTATCCTATAAATTTATTCATCCCACTTACTAAGAATAAATTTAATGACAAATGGAATGTGTCTCCTCATAACATATTTTTCTTTTATTAATTTCATATTCTATTTTTAGTTCACCATTTTAATATATGAATTTCATCGTTTATCTGCATTAGAGATGGATAATATCACATGGTTTTCTAGGTAGAGTCTTTATCTCGACAACCAGAAGACTGTACAGGAAAACCCAATATAAAAAACAAGAGTTCATTTCAAATTATATAAATGTTTTCTATTGTAAAGAACAAAAAATAATTCTATGAGTTGATTCAAATGGATGTAGAAAAAAAATAAATTTTCTAAATCTACCATAAAAATAATGTAAAATAGTCCATGTGGATGTAAAATTACTCCCACATTAAATAATCTATTTATCAAACAAGACCACCTATAAAATATGTTTCATAAATTTATGAATAAAGATTACAAGTGTGTCTAGAATAAAACTATTTCATATTTCAAGTAGGTTTCTTGATTTTACATAACATCCTAATTAACATGTGTAGTGATTTACTAATATTTACAATTTTTTTTATTTTCACTCTTTAAGAATTCAGTCATTCCTTCTCTCTATGGTTTCTAAAATAATCCATAAAGAATTCAATTATTTATTATCTTATGTGAATATAACTTGTTCAAATATATCATTTTCAAAGAATATAGCATAAATAAAAATATTAATATTAAATTAAGAGTAAACATAATTATTCTTTAATATGAAAATAGGATAGTATTTATTTCTCATCCTATACTTTTTAGTCATCCTTGTATCTTAACTTTTACTCAAATTATAAACCTCAAAAAAAATTAGGCTCGTCTTTTTGTTTTAGTATGTTTTTTTATAGAGTAGTTTTTTATAAATCAAATGGTCATTAAAATATCATTATAATTAGATTCAAGAATTGTTTTTCATTTTTTATTCTTGGGAACATATGATTTTCATATATGACTCCATTCCATTACATGATAAAAAACACAATACACATGATTTTATTTGATGTTTGATTTTTTTATTTGTGAAAATATTTTCATTGATTTTATCTTTTCCATTTGTAAACATTCGGTTTCATTTTTTATTTAGCATATATCTCTCATTTATCCATTTTATTTGATATCTCCAAATTTTCTTACTAGATAACAAACAATTAGTTCTTGATCATTACATCATCTTTGGAATTCTCACATGTATTTTTAAAATAAATAATGTTGTGTGGATAATTATTATTTATCTTTTTTATTTTATTACAATGAAAGCATTACCTTTATATTATGTTCATACATACATTATTATTATATACACATTTACTTCACCTTCCTCACTTCACTTCAATATTTGAATTTTTTTGACTGTATACATTTTTCATGGATTTTTTCATGTCTTGTTTATTTTGGGAAATATATCTCATTTTTTCAATACATATCCCCATTAATATTAACTTAATTTCTAATAATAGAGTGTTATTTGAAGAAATAAATATCTTTGTCAATAAATTCAACAATACAAACAATAACCACTAAATTTTGATCTCTTACCTTGATAGTACTTATATCCATAATTTTATTAGGGATATATTTCATTATCTTGAATAAAATCTTGTATATAGACCCAAATTCTTCTTATAACATTATTCCTTCCATTTAATATATAATATTTCCCTGAAATAAGGGTTGGTTTAAAAATCCTCACATTTTTACATTGCACCTATACTATTAGAAATAACATATCAACACTATAACTAATTAGGTATTGAATTTCCATGTTCCCTTTGACAAATATTGTCTCCAGATTCATAATATTTACCATCATATTAAAAATACATGGGGAAGCCTTCTCATAATTTATTTAGATCACCTTCTACTAAGTGACAAATAGATTATGTCTCATCTGATTCATTTTCCTAATAGTCTTCTTTTCTTCAATTATACATACCATCATATAATGTTTACCCACCTTCAATATAATATTTTTTTTATTCATCAATAAATGGAATTTATATTATGTCATATTAATCCTTTCCTAAAACTATCTTTTTATTTTATTTCCCAGGTTGTAATTTTTTCTTTCATATGTTTTGTATTTTATTAAGAGATGATTACAAATTAACATTCATTATAACATCCAGATCAGTTCTTTCATCAATCTTATCATCATTACTTGATGCATCAAACTTTTATTTAACTTTAGAAATTTAATTTACCAAATAATCCGAACATTTACTTGATAATGAATCAAATTTATAACATATTCATATTATATATCTATTCTTACTGGATTAATTATTATTTTTTATACATTGTATATTTTTTTTATTTCCTATCTTCCGCATTTGATTTTGTTTTAGATCCCTTATTACATATGAAATTATAAGAAAAGTATTCATGGATATCATAGTTATCAGACATGGGGGTTCATTACAATTGTCTCTTCCATTAACCCTTAATAAATCCTCAAGTTATATGGGAAATTATTTCACTAATATATATTCTCCCTCTGTATCAGAATTGCTTGACTCAATAATTTTTTCCTCATTTCCTTATCATTTTCTCATGGATTCAAAGGCCATCACATTTTTAATTTCTTCTTGAAAGATAGTTCTTTTCTTATTCCATAAGATATTATTATTTATTATAATTAAATTTATTTTAAATTATTTTATTTCTTACAGGGATGATATTTTTGAATCAATCAATCTATAAAATTTCTAATTAGGTTTTTAACAATGATATAATCCTAGAGTTTCTCATAAAAATCATAGATACTGCTCACAATAAAATTTACACTTGTGAATCATTCATAAATGTCATCATTGTCTTCCATTTTTAATTGTATTAATTAGATAATATCTACTAATATCATCTCTTTATTAACATGGTATTTCAATAAGAACTACTTTTTAGTTTTCCCCATATTTCTTTACTATTTTGAGTCCCCTTACCTTTTTTGAGTCCTTTTATAATAGGTGTCAAGATTTAATTCTATGTCACTCATTATAACTCCATATCACTTTTATCATCTTGAGTGGTGGAATCATCATTATAAATGTGTGAAAAAACATTTTCTATAACATCACTCATATAGTAGAAAAGTGAAAAGATATGTAGAAGAGACACAATCCTATAACATTGATATTTATTTCAGTCAAATGTGGGAACTTGTTCGCTATGGACTGAGTTAAGAATCCTCGTATCTCAAAAATATTATATAATATTTAAATTAAAACTACTATTTTATACAATAAATGTAACCTTAAATTTCATAGACCATTGAGAGTGTGGGTAAACTGTTGTATTATTTTATAAATTTCTCATCTTTTCAATTCATCTTGTTGAACTTGTTAATGTTTTTTATCATCCAAATAATTTCTCATAGACTTTCTTGTTGTGTTGTAGTAATAAAATAGAGAGTAGTAAATATTAAATAAATGGTTTCATTGAAAATAATTATCATTTTTATGTTTACTGGATAGATAAAAATGGATTATTCAATATAAGCATAGCTGTCTGCAACTAGATAGAAACACAAGTTAAAATTATCCAGATATTGGTTACACACCCCAATTGAAATCTATAAAAATTAGTCAGACACAGAAATCCTAAGAATGCATAAAGGGGTTATACAACCATGTAAAAAACGACTTCATTAAAATTTATCCTCTTATAGAAAGATATCTTTATGCTCAGTCTATCTTTTTTGGAACATTTCAATTGGTATCCCAACATTAATATATGGATTAGTATATCTATTCATGAATTCCGAAAAAATAAATAATAGTGAAGGCCTAAATAACTTCCCAAGAATTTGTGTGATCATGATCTTTCTCTACCACCATGAATAATTATGTGCACAGTGGATCCCCTTCCACATCAATGGTTCCCAACATCAGGTCTATTCACTCTCCTTGATTTGATGGAGTATGATGTTCTCATTATTATTTTATAGTGTATGAGATTTATTAATAATTCTTACTTATTCATCCTTCAAAGTCTATATATGTTAATAATCAAAAAAATTAATACCACATAAATAACATTTAAATAATTCAAAATATGGATATCCATGATATTCAAATAATATTTTGATCTCCTATTATAAATCAAACAACAATATTATGGACTAATCCAATAATATAATATAATTAAAAACACCATATAAATATTCATTTTAATACCTAAAATGGTTTATATATTTTCTTCTGTTTATTACCTATGAAACATGCTTCCTAAAACTACAAACAAATCTATGTGTGAATTGTTTCATGCTTTGTTATAATTAGGATTTTATGTTTCAAACATCTCTATAGTTATCTAAAATTTATATTATTTTTAAAGGAATTCATTCAAAAAACTTATTCTTAGAATATTATTACACATGGCCAGACATTTGATAAGTAGAAAATACATTTGATCAAAGACATATGATCATCCTAACGACTTTTGGTCAATCTCATAAGACATACATTCATGCTTATTACAATTTCTTATCTCTACATTCTAAAGACTTATACTCCAATTCTAATCTTTAAATTATTACTAACAAGACTTTTCTGTTTATCACGTATTTCATTAATTACTAAAAACCACTGTTAGTTATATTTTCTGATTCCTAGTTTCATAGAGCATGATCTATTTATAAATTATTTATATCCATAAGTGGATGTAAAGATCAACCCCATGTCTGGATGGAACACACCATAGGGATAAACCACATGTCCAAAGCGTCAATCATATATATGATTAATGATACATCATTCACCATTTATATATATGTTTTATATTAACTACATGTAATATTTTTTTTCAGTCTGTGTATTGGATACAAGAATAAACTCACATATACTATCAATGAATCAAAAATATATAGTATCAAGTATATGGTCAACAGATTTACTATATGTATTTCTCACTTCATAAATTATAGGCTTTATTCACTATAATCTATGGCCTCCCCAGATAATATATTATCTTTCTCAAGCACATTAATATCTTTTCAAAAATAATATATACAGTTTCTATCCATCCACCCAAACATTTCTGTGATTCCACAAAAGATTAGATCATTAATCATCACATTCACATTCCAGTTTTATTTCAAAATTTCCTATTTTTACCCCTCGTTGATTCCTTGAAAAATAAATTGATTTGGATGCAATATTAACCATTAAATTGGTGGAAAAAATGTCAATCCATAATAGTAATCTTAGAATCATCACCTCATTCCTTCCCCATAAAAATATTTTCCTATTGAAAATAGATGAATATCTAATACAGTTCAATCTCTATTTTACAACCTCATGGGAAACCCAGACAATAATGAATTACTATATATCTATATATAAAATTTAATTAATCTATTGTCTAATTCTCAATAAATTTAAATAATTGTCAAATCAAAATATTTAAAACACATATTATACTAAAATAATTTAAATTCTAAAAATTATCTTCATTTTAAAATTAAATATATTTAAAAAAACTTATTAAATATATAAATTACAATGGGAATATAGAAATTCATATTTGAACAAAAATCATTAAACTTAAATTAATGTTTTTATTTTTCTTCTCCAAAATATTTATAAAACATAGTATAATAGGTATCCTAACATGAGGATATATTTCAAAGGTATTAGATACAACTTTTAACCTAATAACATATTCTTATAGAGTGCAACATATAAAATATGTTGTATAGATAATTAAAATTTTTTATTGATAGATTATACATTATAACTTTCCACATGGATCAAAGGTTATGGTTTTTTGAATTCAAACTTTTACTTTCAACTTCCCTTAAGATATTTTTCATGTAAAAAAACATAACTATGCAATAAAATTTTTTATGGGGCTAAAGAATTGACAAAATTATATTTTAATAATTTAAACATACATGTATACCAATTATGATTTAGTTTCTAAAAAATCATTTTACATGTGCGGGTTTCTTACATGGTTTTCCTAATCATGCACATTATATGTGTTTCTGGATTTCCTAAGATGTAGGTTCTACCCAAAGATAGTAAAATTTTATATCAAATTATGAATAGTTGTATAAAAAACTATATTCTTAAATAAATGTCCGAGTTTGGAACAAAATATTCTAAATTTTGAGCCATAACTCTCCCAAAACAAATAAGTATTTAAACCACACCTAATATAGAGGCGTTTTAAATTTAAAAAAAATTCTAAAAAATTTTAAACACTATATAACATGTTTATTATGAAAATATAATAATTTTTATAAACATACACCAAAAAAATATATAAAATTCATAAAACACATTCATGTACAATCATACAAGATAACAATAGACATGATGAAACCTTGTATATACTTGATATAAGGTGATTGTGTCACCCAAATCTAACCTCAAATAAGTAAGGGTCTAGGGAAAAAACCAAGAGGTCATACCATCGATATGAGAGTAATTATTATATAAAAACATATTACACCACACATATCATGTTAAATATATATAGAAATGTAAACCAATATTAATAAGAATATGTAGTTAAATATGTAAGTTGAAAAGAGACATATCTAAATAGTGTAGAATAAAACTATTCTACTAAATCATATAAAAGTAAAAAACCAAAAATCGAATTGGAATGTCCATCATCAAAAAACCAAGATAAGTATAATCCTCATAATTCTAACACTAACAAGAACATAATAGTTAATAAAAACTGCTTAGTTCCTCTAATAATTATCTCCTCATAAACTAAAATGTCAATATAACTATTCATTTCCTATATCCAGACCACATTTGTGGTCATAAGGCCTTTTAGGTTCAAGATAAATGAAGAAGAAAATATTCCATGAGAACATAAGTTTAAAACAACAACATAATTCATCTTAATAGTTTAAACAAAAATAAAATTTAAGGAAAATAATTCAAAAATCCCAATTAGTGCCTTCTACATAGATCATCTATAGAAAAATCATTTTCCTTAAGTGATTTAAATTATCATGAGTTAAAAAAACCCATAGAATCTAAAATATATCACTCTCATCACTTTTACATCACACATATGGAGTAGTATTAGGGAACCCTTACCTCACTGAAGTGTTCATTCAAATAGAGGTGTTATTATTCGCTAAAAAGGACATGTTTTGTTTTCATGTGTGGGTATGTATTACCCAAGGAGGTTTAAAAATATTCAGTGGGATGAATTTAATGATTTGTAATAATGAAAAACACTAACCTTTTTAGGTGAAAAACCCATGCCCCATCATGTGGGGGGATTCTGACCAATCCTTTTGTATTGGGGACCCTCAAAACATTCGAATCTAGGGGTTACACCTCCCATGATCGAATGAATTACCCATTACATATGAATTTTGTTCGAAAACCCTTTTATTTATGGGATATAATTAATTATAAAATATAATACATGGACCCACACCATATTCTTAAAAAATTTCTCGGTTATCACAAAACTTGTAATAGTACCATACATCTCAAAATTATTACAACTTCACCTATATGGAGAAAATGATAAACAGGTCAACTGACAACCTCATCATTATCTCATATTAATTATGAATCATGATTCACTGTGTTTACTGTGTAAAATCACTTTAAATAGAAAACTTATACATAAAAACGAACAGCCATACAAAAAAATATGAAAAAATTGTTACAAATATCTAGTACAAAATATATACAATAGACTACACACGTTTTTGGAATTTTCTAAATTAGGGATCATGCCAATGTGGTTTAAAACATATGGGGTAAATCAAGTCGGTGTGTCCTAGTGGAGAATACGGTTTGTGAGACCCTTAATAAATATAGATACCCATGAATATATAAGTACATCCCATATATCTAAGTATATTTGATGTTATTAATATAAAATAGTGGGTGAAACCATGCACGATGTTTAATACTTATTTAGTGAATATTCCATGGATTTTCTCTATATATACCTAGTATTTTTAGTGACCTATGTTTTTTATAGGACCACATGGATACATGGTCTGTACTCCTTGTACACACATGATATGACTCTCTTGATATAAATGAAATTACAATTGGGTGAAACGTTATATAGTTTCAATAAAAAAACATAGAATATACTTTGATTTCATATTGTGGGACTCGTTCTTTGAATACATATAGTATAACTCAACATTTCATCTCATGTAATATTTATAAAGGAATGTAAACCCTATTTCCACATTGTGTGGGATAAATTATGAGTTTCCATTACTAATAAATAAAATGTAGTCCGGATTTTATGATCTGTAAAACTAAATAATAAATATTTTATTCCATGAACTCCACTTCCATAATCAGTTCTACCCATATTTTCTTGTATCACCTTTCCTAAAGCCCATACACCTCAATTTCACCTCATCATAGATTTATCATGCATTCATAATCATTTCCACTAATTTCTACCATCCTTTTTTAATTAAATGCATTCCCAAAACCTCATCATAATCTATTTATTTCACATCTAATACAAAATAAAAACACTATAAATCAACCAATCTATTATATCATAATGTTTTCATGAATTAGTTGGGGTGCATGGGTTGACTGATATAATCTCATGTTCCCAAGTTGTGGGATGTACAAAACCAAATAATTTTTACATTTTTTCAAATGATGAAATCATAATACCTAAATTGTAAAATTTTGATTCAATAACTGATGATGAAATGTTTTTTTGGAGAATATTATGTAAAAAGTTTCAATATTTTAATATTATGTTATGAATGTACGAAACACTCATTGTTAATATGATAATATTTGTTTTTAAAATAATTTAATTAAATTCCTTGAAGTTGAGAATTCTAATTATCATGTAGGCTACATCTTCTTGATAATCCCATGCCTGAAGAAACCACAAAATCATCAAAAAAATATTATCAAATCATTTATGGCATAGAATTTCAATCAGATATTTACATCGTGGAAAATATTTCTGGTGAAAAATTTAATGAAATATTTATTTTTATTAAATATTGTAGATATCAATACCTATGATTTTATACCATGAACCATTATAATTTTTTTAATGGTTGGGGTCGAAGCCATGTTTATTATTAAAGCATAGAAAATACCTCTTTCACTGGGTAGAGGGAGACCCATTGCAAAGCCTGAAGGCCCAGTGGGAATTTCGCCCATTACATGGCCCGTAGGCAGATATTTTTTGCACAATGACCATTCCATAAATATTACTACTACAGTACCAAATTTCAATAGTGCCACAGAGTACCCACCACTACGAAAGTGCCCTACCACTACTACAGTGACCTACCGCCGCAATAGTGTCCGCCGTTACAACAGTGTCGCCGCTGAATTAACAATTATTATTTAAAAAAATATTTAAAATATGTTAATAATAACATGATTATGGAAAGAATAGATTTTAATGAATTTATGTTTAATTTCCATTTATTATTTGATCACAACTATATCTATGCTTGTCTCCACGACCATAATGAAGAAATATTATCATAGGGGTTCCTCTCTCGAAGGCATTCAGAAGAAATGTTTTAATCATGAGTGGAGGAAATGATTTTGGTGGTGGAATAAACTGCACAAATTATTCACTATATACATTTCCCCATGATTTATGACCATAATTATACTATTTATCATCCTTATAAGCTACCCTAACAAATACACATATCAATTCCATTTATCATGGATTATTCAATCAAATAAGAAATATTTTCTACATATCTCTATAATATAAAACATCATTACGAAATGTCAATATCAACCCCACATCACCAATAGCAATGAGAATAATAATTTATGTTCATGGGATTAGATTTTAATATTTAGGCTTTTAATAAATAACTAAAACTTCATTTAACCCATGGTTCCATTCCCAAATAATATTATTGATCATTTTCTTGAAAAAAACCATTTTTCTATAAAAAACCATGTTTCAATATATATATTCAGGACTTCCTTTATGAGGTTTTAATTATTCATAGGTTAATGATTATATATAATATATTTCATATTTTTTTTTTCTAAATACATGCCTAAAATCTAAAAATATTTTCCTTATAACCACATAATATAATATTAATAAAAAATATTTATAGGAATTCATTACAATAGTCTGTGTGACTACATAATTCCAATTGTTAATATTTCCCATCTCAAAAACTAAAACTCACAGAGAATGCTTTGGGTACTATACTCATATATAATTATATTATTTCCATGAGATCTGTCTAATATTTTTATTTTACCATAAGTCATGCTATAAAGGTATCACTTATCAACAAAGTATTTTATCATTCCTTTACCAATAACCCCCAGGTACTCCAAAATTATAGATTCCTTTTCAATGTCTATCTCACCCAATCTGATAATGTGATAGGGTTCAAGAATGTATTTCATTAACTATGACAGGTAGAAAATATTCTGCACTAGATCCAATTGTGGGGTAATTCCATGTGATATGAAACACCACTTACCCCAATGAGATCCTCAAATGGTCTATTGAACCATAGGAATGACTTTATTCCCTGACCAATGATCCTCAAATATCACTATAGTGAGACATGAGGATCACATATCCTTCCTATATAAAATTCAATATTCAATTCTTCGATAAATGTAGAAATCTTAATGGCACTACCATTTTTTCATATTCATTTGAATAATTTTTCCTTCTTTATCATATTCTACACTAGATCAATCCTTGTATAATATTACTTCCCTTTACATTGCATCAAAGTTGAGAATTACTAGTTTTCCAGTATGGGGTATCCATATAATTCATTACAATTGTAGTTTTGTGGCTATTATTGTAAGGAAACACCAATAATGATAGGTGATCAACCTAACTCTTTCATAAATGTGACATAAAAGAATGAAGCATACCCTTAAGAAACTAAATAGTCCCCTCAGTATGAAAATCCATATATGGGTGGAATATCAAACCCAAATACGATTTGGTCTCAAAATCATTAGATAGCATCACATGTTACAAGGATAAGAATCAATCACCATGATTAAATACAATATTGAATCCCATACCTTTTAATTGCACAAGATCATCTATGTATAATCATCATAATATTAAAAAAAATCTCTTCTCCCTAAAGATAAGGTAATGATAATAAATGGTCTACCATACCCTAATCATATTGGTATAATCATAAACATTTTTTGATAAATAATGCATTGAAAAAATCCATTTATATGTTCTCCAAATTCCACATTGAGACCTTAACAGGTTATCTCAAACATGTGGGAATCAATAATTCAGCCATCACAAACTAACAGAAGGGGATCTAATAAATAAACTCAAAAATAGTTCAATTTATACATGTATTAAAAAAAGATTTCATATCCTAGTGAATTATTTCTTCATTATAGATGACACCATAATTGGGTTGTTTTCTAACTCTCACATTACATTATCATGTATCATTGATCACTATTGTTCATGAACATATTTCTTAATTTGTAATCCCATGTATAATTTTATTTCTCAAAATATATACATTTCTACCCTCATCTAAATTTACATGGAGAAACATTCCCACACTTTCCCCCCATCACTAGATAATATTATATCATCAATATACACTGTCTCAATGAGTTATATATTTTTTCCTTCATAATATATAATTTTTTTCAACAGAACCCTTCTTTAACTCAATGATTCTCAAATACTCATCTAAATTTATGTACTGAGACATTGAATCATGTTTCATTCTATAAAGATATTTATTTATTGATTAAATATTTCTTCCAACATCATCAAAATATAATACCTTATGTTGTTCCATATAAAATTTTTCATTTTGTTCTCCATTATGAAATAATAGATCTATATCCATTTTAAACAATTTAATGCTTTTTTGAGTAATAATTGGTAAGAACAATCTATTTGTTTCAATCCTGGATACGAGATAAAGTGTCTCACAATAATCAGTATTGTAAATTCGAGAGAACCCATTTTATACAAGTATACCATTGGTTCCAATAGAAATATCTTTTCTCATTTAGTTGATTCTTTAAAAACCCATTTATTTCCAATAATGTTTTACTCCATAGATCTTGAAACAATTTCCCAATTCTCAATCTTTTATATTTGATCATGAAATTAATTCATATCATGTAACCATTCCACGTGATGAAATTGTTCTTTAACACATTATGTATCTATATATCATATGAGGTTGTTGTGATTAATTCCCATAACTATTTTCTATGTTTAATAACCCATATTTCAGTCACCAATTATATTTTCAATATATGTGTGCTTCCTCTAACATGAACATTATCCAATAAGATTCTATTTTCCACTATAATTATTTGTATATAGAGAATATTTATAAAGTTCATATGGTTTTATATTTTTTCCATTACAATCATAGATACAACTTCAATAACATCACCAAACATTATCAATTATAACATGATTCTTGAAAACTTCTTTGATTTGGAAAAATATAGCATCATCACTATCAACAATATTCTCTTATTTTTTATTAAATCTATTGGAAATTTTATTTAGTTTCTATCAAAATAATATTACATCATATTATTTCTCTTAAAAATTATTATATTTCACCCCTTCCTTTGGATTAGAATGATGGTATGACACAATACAAAATATTTTTTACTTATCCTCTTCTAATTAAACATTTTATATGGAGTCATGTTAGAGATGCACAAATGGGAATCTATTTTAAATAATAATATTTGTACTAATGAATTGTATCTAAAATAACAATGATTTATCATCTTCAAAAATCATAGTTATGGATATATGAATAAGACTCATATTTTTTCATTTATGAAGACATTTTTAAGAATTTTTAAACCCAAATTCTCATCTTTAATTCTATTAATTTAAAAATTATTTGAGAATTTCCTATTATAATATTCTGAACCATTTTCGAATTTCATAATTTTCAAATGAAAACATTTTTATTTTTCATCTAACCACTTAAATATTTTAAATCAATCCAAATAAAGAGATATAATGGACAATAAATTGATACATTTATTTCTGGTAAAAAAATCAATAAAAATAATGAAATACCTATCTATGCATGGTAAATTGTTTATTATATTCCTATATATATCATCTTGAATTATAACAAATAATTTATCTATCATTATTTCAATAGATTTGTGGGTTTCTTCATTATAATTACTTAATTTTGTGTTTTTTAAAAAATAGTGGTATGTTCAGTAAATATCAGAATGTCACTCACTACTTTTTATCTAAATAGATTCTTCATTTTCTTTTGGTCATGACATCCAATCCTTCCATGAAATTCACTATTTTTATCTAAAAATATCAAATAACTGTTTTATCTTTCATCATCTACTACAAATAGGTTAACATGACTTATTTAACATTTCTATATAAATTCCAAATCCTTTAATCTCTTCATTTCCATCATAACCAAT
The DNA here is from genome assembly GCA_963277665.1 of Viscum album. Classification (NCBI taxonomy): domain Eukaryota; kingdom Viridiplantae; phylum Streptophyta; class Magnoliopsida; order Santalales; family Viscaceae; genus Viscum; species Viscum album. The sequence goes on along the minus strand of OY728150.1, from coordinate 1,215,115,817 downwards.
CATTGATAAGGAAAAATTCATATTTCTTATTAACCTTTTTTGTGAAATTTTTATTGGTCCTTGTGAGGATTTTTTTCATAGATAATTAAATATCCAATGTATCTATGTTTTAGAATTCTGTAATTCCATGAGGAAAAATAAAATGTTTTTGATGATCAAGCACTTTTTCTTCTTCTTTGGATTTCATTTATTTTTCAATCAAGAAATTAACGCTAATATGTTCATCAATAAAAACAATTTTAACATAAAAACAATCTAGAAATTTATATATTTTTAAATATATTATTCTTGATTGATTTTTAAAATATAATCATTCTTCCACATCTTATTCAATTTAGAATGTTTTAGAATATTTCTATGATATTTTTATAAGAATCACTTGTTCATAAACAATCTATAGTTATATTATTATTCATATCTACATCATTCATCATTGGTGATCTTTTCTTTATTCAATATTTTCATGAGGAGTTTCTCATAAGATTCATCACTAGAGTTATATGATTATACTTCACATTCAATATATTTCTCATTCTTTGAAGAAACATTATATAATTGAATTTATAGAAAATATTTTAATGATATATAGAATATGATTTATATTTATTTACTTCATCTAGAGGGATATTCATGACATTCTATCATCATTTTCACTTTCTTCGTCTTCCAAAAATTTTGTAAAATTTGAAGAAACATTTTCCATTATGCCATAGCCAAAGAACATTAGTGGTCACATTAATTTATAAATATATGTGAATACTTTCACCATTTTAGATTCTAGTGATATAAATTCGTTGAATTTTTTATTGACCTCATCTTTAGTGTCAGATTCACTAGATTTCTCCTCAACTGTAACTTTCTTATCATTTTATTTTTCATAGAATCCTAGAAATATATTTCATTATAATCATTATCATTCATTGGAATAGTTATTTATATCCTCATTTAATAAGGGAATAAATTACTATATATTATAGTGACATGAATTATTCATTACATAAATATTCCATCATTTTTATGATAAAAACATAACAGATATACAAATCTGAGATCAAATTTTTAGAATCACGGGAAAATTTTGATTGTTCATAATAAAACATAATAATTTATTTAAATAATTATTATTTATCCTTATGAAATATAATATTCCTATTAGTACATGTAATCACCTAAATATATACATAAAATAATGGGCTGCGCTAAAATTCAAGTAAAAGGATATAAAATGGGTTAGGACCACCTTTGTGTATGATGTTGTATTTATTGTCACCAGTGGTCAATACTAGTGAAAATAAAGAAGTAAATCCAATGTTAATGGTGGTTAGTTGAATTGATGATGCCTGGATAATTTTAATGGATTAATATCATTGGATTCCACACTTGGGAAATTCCCAATGATGTTAAATCATATGATTATAACACTTTTCCAATGTTCAAAATACATTTATCAAAGGTGATACATTATTTAAAAAAAATATGGTTGAATTTTCATTAATTTGAGGATTAATAGTTCTTTGGATTTCATATTGGAAAAATATTATAAAGAGTGGATGATGTAACTTACTATTTTATTATTTCAAGAAAACTATAGATGAGATTGAAGAACATTTGTCTCTGAGATGCATGAAAAAAATAAGATAATTATTTGCTGATTTGAATTTAACAAATATAATATGTTTTTAGAGAAATTATTATGTAATAATTTCGAAGGAAAGGGGGGAATGTGATTCCAATAAGTCAATTTTTATTGGAAATAATAATTTTTCTGGAAGATATAGAAGTTTCAATACATTCCTTTAAAAAAATCATAATTCTAAAGGGGAAAAATTAATGACAATATATCAAGTTAGATGGAACACAAACCATGTTTGATAATGGTCATGGTCGCATGCCATGTTGTAAGAAAGGTATGTGGGCCAATTCATGGAACGGGTCACCGTACCAAAAATAGTTCATAGTTGTAGGACTTCTAATATGAGGAAGGCTCACAGTTTATAGTAAAGGGTGTTCTATGAAAAATAGTGGTGGAGATTCTCGATTCTGTGGAGAACAAAAGGAAGTACATAGAATGCATACTAATGCGGTTCGTAGACTAAAATGATTTAGTGGTCAATTGCAGTTTATGGGAGAAATTTCTATGTAGTGAAGGATTTATCACATTGAAAATTTGGTTCAAATGGATTACATATAAATGAGGATATATTTTCCTATACAATAGAACCTAATCCCCTCACTATATAGAGTTATATTTAATAATAATGTTCATCACTGGTGGAAGAATTAATATATGTCTGAAACAGTTTGTTAGGGCGAATTCCACAAAGAAGAGCAATCTGCAAAAGAGAAAATGCATAAGATGATATGGTGTGCAGAAAAAGTAATGGTTTATGTAATTGGTAGAAATAGTTATAAGATGAATTAATTATGTATAACATGGATGAATTACTATGCGGAACTGAAAATTAGTATACTAAATAGGAAGAAGCTGTCTGCAGAAGAAAACATTCAATAGATGTAGAAACTGAACGTGGAAGGGATACGAAAAAGTAGTATGCAACATCAGTCACCAAAGGAAGAAGCATTACATGGAACAAGAGAAATATTCTCGGTAGGCGTGGTACACAGAGTAGGTGTGGTCTATGGTGCAGTCATGGTATACAAAGTAGGCATTGTATGTGGATAAGATGATGTACATGGAATAGGTGTGGTATACGGTGTTGGTGTGGTACACAGTACAGGTGCGCTATGTGGATTATCAAAATTATATAAAGAAAGTTGTTAATAATGAATTCATTATACTCGATGTAATATTGTTCATTGAGGATGAAGAAATAGCTTCTGAATTTGGTATAATTCAGAGAAGAATGAATAGAATGCAGAAGAGAACTGATACTTCATTCACGGTGGATATTTATTATCATAGAAGATAGAGTGTAGAGAATTTATTTTCAATTATTCAGTCCAACTATGATGACACTAAGCTGATATAGTCCTCATATTTTGACAATCACAAAGGGAGTTAGTGACTTTAGCAAGAAGAATAAGTTGTTTCAAAGCAGTTGGTTTTGCACCGAAGTAGAAGGAGAAGAAGACTGTGCAACTTTCAAGTCTGTTGTTGGGAAAGAAAAAGAGGGATACTTATCTGATACTACAAAAGTAACAATTATATATTAGAATAAGAATCCTTAATGTCACATACAACAAGTATCAATGTGTGTAAGACTCTATATGTGTTGTGAAGACTATTCAATTTGGATAAGACTATCTTGGAAGGAAGTATAAAGAACCAACAAGGAGCAGCAAGTTAGACTATTCCATCACCAGTTTAAAGAATTATATTGGTTTCATTCCCCCCTCAAATGATTAGGGACTCACGCTAGGTAAAGGATTATTTTCATAGTTATCCCATTGTAACGTTTACTATATTATATTGTAGAATCCATGCACTAGTAATTCCGAGACATGGAAAGGATGTACCTTCTTTATTTAGTAGTGAACCTTGTAAAAATATCATGTGGATATTTTTACTACTTTATATTATTATATTAAATAATTAAAAGAGATCAAGATAATAAATATCTTAGAAGGATAAGAGGTATAAGGATAAAAATATGGAATTGTTTTAAAACTCCCCACCACTGATACACCCCATTTCAGTGTTCGATATATCCCAAAATGGTCCTCTCAAAAAGGAAAAAATCTATATAACAAGGGTAAGCATAAATATCATCATAATCATGTAATAATCATATGATGATGATCAAAATCAGGATAAAAACATGTTATAATGTCATGGAATGTGGAAATGTATAAAAATAAAACATCATGTCATAGTGGTCAAATGACACACCTTGTTTTGAACAAAGCTCACGTTCATACATAACATGTGTTCAAAATATCACCATCATAATTGTGAAAAATATATCATCATGTTAACAAATAATGCACATTATCTCGTGGAATGTATCAGATTACCCAAGTAATTGTAGGGATATATAATTTTTTTTTCTACCTACATCGTAATTATATTTACCTATTCATGCATTCCGCATAGAATATATAAAAATGTTGTTATAAAATAACCCATCGAGAGGAATGGTTTTCATAAGTATTTCATAAATCCTAAATTCATGAATAAAAATTAGGGTTTAAAAATTAGATATTGGAAGCCATACATTTGAATGAAATATTTTTTTATTTGGATATTAAACAACACCTTATAAGTCAACTATATTTTTCTACAGAAAATCCTTTTTGGGAAATTATTTTATTTGGATTATAATAAATGTTTAAAAATGTGTATACTTGAAAAATGGAGATATAATTAAATTATATTTAAATATAATTAAGAGAATATACAATATAAAATTTATTTGAAAGAGGGAAACCCCATGGAAAGAGATTTCTTTTTGAGAATCCCATAACATTATTTCCTTCTTTAATTTATTTCCTTTATGCCTTCAGAATAATAATATCAGATTTATTAAAACATAGATATAGAAGGGAATTTCTATAATTATTATAACCATTTATAAATTATAGTGATTTGATTATATTTCATATTTTCTTTTGTTATAGGATAGTCATTATTATATAAATTGTTTCTTAAATATCTTCCTTTTTTTCATGATTTCTCTATTTTGTTAAATATAATTTATACACTCATATAATTAATTATATAAAATTAATATTGATATTATTACATATTTATATATTATATATAATTCATAATATTCATCAATGATTATGCTTCTATGTGTTTACATGGTAATGTCTCAATATGTGGTTTACTAACCTTTATGAAAACATTATTTGGAGAGCATGAAGAGGGGGTTTGAAAATATATATATATTTATATTTATATATAGTAAATAAGAGGACTAAAATTTGTTAAAATAATTAATATTATTTAAATATACATTCTGATTAATTTTATAAAGTGATTTTTTGAATGTTTTGGTTAAAATAATAAAGATAAGAAGAAGAAATAAAAAATAATAGTTGTTCGAAACATACATATTACTCTTTATGGATTCCCTTATATGAAACTAAAACTCCCTTGATTTTTGGAGTTGTATTAATCCAAAACAACCTTATTTATTATAATGGGATTTATAGGGATTATTTTGGAAAACAATTGGCTTTGATATGTTTCTAATGAGTGGCTTACCAATTAAAGGGAGTGAGGTTATTTATTCTCTATGAAGGGTGTCTTTTAGAATAAAATATTAAATAAAATAAAATATCAATTGTAAATCTTGAAAAAGTTATTTTTTTACAATATAAATAATATAGTAACATAATATAATTTGTGATACTTTATATCACCTTTCTAATTCTAATACATTAGTTTTGTAAAGAGGAAGTTGTAAAATGAGATAAATTGTTATTTTAAGGAATCAATTTTGACATTTGGTTTTGGAAAGTGATTTTTTGGTTTTGAAATTAGGTTCGTTATCTTTTATTTAATCATTTTTGAAATTATATAAATCATATCTAGACCTCAATTTCAAGAAGGTATTAGGTAATAATTAGATCATGAATGATCTAATATAAGATACAATGATTATGTGGAAACTATATATTTACTATTCACTTGAAAATAGATGAATTTTTTAATATTACCAAAAAATCACACTTGAAAAATATAAACATAAATATTTAAAAAAAATATTTTGATTTTAAGAAAAAAATTTAAATATTGTTTATCTTAATTTTTAATTTAAAAATTATAAATTTTAAAAAATATTTAAAAATTCTCTTTTTTCATGATATTCCTGGTATTTCCCTTAATTTGAAATAAGATATATTTTCGTATGATCTATAATATTTATAATTACACTAATTAAACAAAATAAAAGTTATTTATATCGAAATTTATTATTTTTTGATAAATTATTATCCTGAAGGTTATGATACTATTCCCAACGATCACATTATTATTCCAGAGATCACATTACATCCCATAAATACTAATACTTTCATTTATTAATTATTTAAATAAATTAATCTTAGGGTCATATATTAGAATTTTTATAATTCTTTTTGGTTTACAAATTCATTATTTTTTTTGACAATTTTTATATGGGGGAGATAATTCTAGTAGATTGGGGGATCCATATTTTCCCATTTTAGCTTCTCTATTTTAAATTTATTATCCGATAATATTTTTTGGAAATATAATTGGTTTCATTTATGATTAATGTAACAATATTTCTTAATGAAATTATTTATTGTTGGTTTTATTATGTGTATAATACTATATATTAAATTTTAACACACATTTATTTGAAGATAGAAATATTATATATAAAAAATTGGTTATTACATTATTCCCCCTCTAGAAATTTCAACAATAAATTTTCAACTCGTATTCTTGGATGGTAATAGATGTGGGTAATAGTATTTCATTGTTTCCTCTTGTTACCATGTCCCCTATTAATACTTATGGTTCCTCCACAACACTTTAAGAATGTGATTTTTCGTTTTCTATGGAAAATTTTCTTTACAGTTCATGTAATTCATTTCCTTCTTTTCATATGAGTGGCCATTCTTCAGTTGTACCACCTGCAGATTCAGTAAATGTGATGGATCAAGTATGTACATAATTAAGAGTGATGTCTCTAAGATTTCATGAACATGATCCATACATAGTGGAAGTTCATGTAGATAGGCCACTGCTCCTATGTGATCAAGGATGTCAAAGGGGACAATGTTTCTAATGAAAATATTCCCTTTCTTTACAATCTATATGACTCACATCTGTGGTGATATTTGATGGAAGAAACCATCTCCAGGATTGAATTTCGATTCCCATCAAGAGTTTTCATCATATTCCTTTTTTCGATATATGAAACTTTTATATTTTCTTGAATGGATTAATTAATCCATGTCATCCCATGAAAATTTTTAGCTAAAAATAACATTCATTTCACAACTTCATCCCAAAAATTGGTTTTCTACATCTCTTCCAAAATAGAGCTTCGACTAGATCCATTTGAATACATTAATGGAAGTTAATGTAGTATGAGAAATCATCTAATGGGATATTTTGATACAATCCACCACTAAATTATATCGAGTAATAACATTTCCTATATTTGAATTTTATAACAGCCCATCCATATTGGCCATAATATTGGGGGTGATAGGGCATGATAAAATTCAATTTATTACTAAAATAAAATTCAATACTTCACAAGAATTTAGATATAAACATTTTATCATGATTAAGGATTATTAAAATTGGATCCACATATATCCTCACCACATACATCACATAAACGAAGGCATTTTTTTCTTTAAAAAGACTACCTAAACAGAAACTAAGTGGGTAGTCTTGGTGATTAAATGAACAAAAATCCATATAATAGTATTTTTATTATATGTATTTTGGAGACAAGTTAAAATGTTCATAGTGAATTTCTCCCATTTTTTATGTGGGAATAGTGAATGGTTGTATAATTCTTTTGGAATTTTGTCTCTCTTAATCTTTTTGACATTCCAAAACCTTGATATATTCTCCAAAATTTCCTTATTCATATTTTCCCACAGTAAGTGTTCGTGAATATCATGGTACATAATTGTAATTCTATGATGGGTATTGAAAGGTGATAAATTTGTAATATATATCTTCTTCTTCTTTATTTAATGGGATGAGGGGAATCAAATACCCATTCAAAATTAAATCTCACCATTATCATTAATGTTGAAATCATGTATCTTTACTTCCATTAATTCTTTCACATTATTTTGTGCATCTATATCATCTGGTTGTGCCTCCTAGATCACTTCTTAAATATATTGTTAGTCAATCATTTAGTAATGGTATGATTTATTCTCTTCCATTATAATTTCAAGATACAAAATTTTAACATCCATGAATATTGGGAATCTCTAAATCTTTATAATGTATTGGGAAATTTGTTATTTTCTTACAAAATCATCAGATTCCTTGTTTATCTTTTATAAATAGATTCAAATTTATAATTCATAGTCCTTGATTATCTCTCACCACCTTTTTGGACCCATTTTTTTCTCCATCAGTGTGAATATATACTGTAGAATCATATTATTATATATATATATATATATCATAATTTTCACTCTAGAGGTAGTTTTTCAAAGTATTATAAGAGAAGATTACATATTCTCTCTCTATATCATGTTTTGGATAGTTATTCTCATTGATCTTAAACTCTAGTCAGGTGTTGGATATCACTTTTTCCTTCTACATGAGAGTTAAATCCAATCCCTTCTTTAAATAATCATTGTATATCAAAATAAATCTCTACTTTTTTGTAGAGTGGGTACAGTTGTAGTGATTATCCTATTCTTAGACTCCTAATTTATTTCCACACATTCTTCCAACCTGACGTACTTTACCCCCTTCTTGTGTTAACTTTTTCAAAGATCTACAAAATTATGATTAATTTATCACAAACATTTTCTAAAACATGTCTAATATCTGAAAATACATATTTCTATGAAACTAGTGGGTATGGGATATTCATCAATTACATCTATCTATGAAGAGTCCACAAAAATTCCCTCTATTGTGATCACGCTCTTCAAGAATTGGATTTTCTACATATAAAAGGCACACTTCTTGAAAAATGAATATATATATTCTCCTTACATAATGTTACAAATAAATTCATTAGATACTATTAATATTCCTCCTTTATCATCGAGTAAATGAGAAAATCATTGATAAACACAACCAAAAATGTGTTGATGAAGTCTCCAAATAGTCTAATCATCAAATCCATGAACATTAAATGGGAATTAGTAATTTTGAATGATATCATTTTGAACTCACATTGCCCATATAATGTAAAGAGAAATATGATGAATGTATTCCTTCTTCACCTTCTATATATGATATCCAAAATGATAATCCAAATTCATCATGTTGAGCTCTCTAAATTATGAACACATCTACATTGATCCATCCTTTTGAATTTAAATATCACTGGTGCACCCCAATCTTATTCACTAGTTCATAGGAATCCTTTTATCCAAGTTCTCTTGTAGGTGCTTCTTAATATCTCCTAGTTTGATAAATTCCATCATGTTTGGAATTTTTATATGGGATTTGATCTAGGTATGAGATCTAAAGAAAACTATACCTCGTGGTATGGGGATATTTTTGGTAACTCATTGGGAAATGCCTATGTGTATTCCCAAAAAACGGTATTTACTCAGGGTTTATACCATCCTTTGATTCCTCCTTTTTTTAATTGCAATATTCTTTAATGGGTGTAAAACTGACATTGTTGAGGGATTTCCCAGAGGATATTCAAGATCATCCTTTCATTTTAAAAGGACCAATGGATGGTTCAGAATATGAAAATATATTTTGTTTTACTAATAGTCAATGTGTGATCTATATAATGGGATCCCATCCATTCCCAAAATATCATAAAAATTCACCAAGGGGTATATTTTTATGATTTTCAAGAATAGAATTCTCCTATACGTTATTAGGAAAAGGTCAAAACAAAATGGTAAAGATTAGTTCACTAGTAGGTGTTTTATAGATATCTATAATTGAAGGTATATGGGCCTCAATTTAACAGGTTTATTAAACCTATAGATTGTAATGAAATTCATAGAACCATAATGAAATAAAAAATATTTCACTCCCAAGTGAACCAAAAGTCTATCTTTTTTGACTTCATTTTAATGATCCACTTTTGTAGTATTGATGGAATAATTGTTTCCATGCTCCTTTAGTTTTGGTGGTCACTATCGTTGGTTACCCTCATAAGCGAATGGTAAAGTGCACAAACATTCATATAACCCTTTATCTTGATAATTTATGTGTTGAACTATGGGAGGTGCATTTGGAGGTTCTTTCCATTCATCCATCATGTTGGTCAACTTCTTCAAGTCTCTTTGAAATTCATTATCATGCTGGACTCCACTTCCATAGTTGAATCATTTCAATATATCTATTAGGAAATTCCCATTATGTTTCTTAAATTTTATTGATATATGGGTTGGTAGATCCTCTTTACACCTTTTTCATTTGACCCATCAGGTCACGAACCATCCCTCGGGGGTCGTGCTGTGACTACCCCAAACCTACATTTCATAGGCTAGGGGCAAGAGACTAGCACCAAAAAGGAATATCCCTATAACCAAGAAGGCATTGCCTATATAAATTTTAAACACACATAACCAAGAACATATCAAGATATGAGTGCAAGGTAAAAATGTATAGTAAAAAGAGTGTGTACAGTATGTAAAGGGGAAGAATACAAGCCCCACTAGAAAGTACCAGTAAAACTAAAAAATAGCTCATGCGAACATCCGCCATGGATCCAACCTAAAGGGTAGGTACATCTCTCAAACAATTTTCTATGTGGTTTTCCTTGTTTAAGGTCCACCTCTATGTAGCCTCTAGTCCCGGTACCCTTGAACCCGATCAGCGATTTCTGTCATCTACACTAGACACAACAAAGTGAAGGCATAGCCAGTGTAGTAGTGACTATAACAATACTCAGTAGGGACCCCGATACCCCCTAAGGTCCCTTAGAATTCACAAATTATAAACCAAAAAGAAGAAAAACAATAGTCAACCCTACTTAGGTATATGACCATACGTATACCTATGTTATCAAATATACCCATCTCTTCCACGAGGAAACACAGGGCCCAACTCTATAGCCTAAATATTAACTATTCCACAAAGGAAATAATTCCACGAAGGTAACACCACAAAGGTATGTACCAAAAACGTAACAACACATAGAAGAATACCATAAATGAATCACCACGAAGGGAAGTACCACAAATATAATGCCACACAGAAGATTACCAAAAAGTTATCACCACACAAAAGTGTACCAAAAGGTAAGACTCAGTTCACACCCGGTATAACTTAAGTATGGAAGAATAGATGACCAGCTATATTGATAGATCATCATAATTCATCAAGAACCTCTGCTGATGACCCACACAGGATCAAACATGACCCACACAGGATCTTGAGATGACCCACACAAGATCTCGAGATGACCCACACAGGATCAATATGCGCTTACCTGCACAGGATCACTCAGCACTGACCCACATAGGATCGGTTTGCACTGATTCACACATGAACATTGAGCTCTAACCCACACAGTATCAGTATGTGCTGACCTCTACAGGATCGCTGAGCACTGACCCACACATGATCTAAAGATGACACACACATGATCTGATGATTTTTAACGACATCCAGACGCAGGGTTCCTTCACTAAGCATACATGGTTCCAGGAGGATCCTCTCCTCAATCCATTGTTTGATAATTCAACTGCCACAATGTCTAATGAAGAAGAATCCCAAAGGTCCATCACATCAAAAGTAATCCAACACGACAGAAGGCGCATCAATCAGGCACTTGGTCTCTATGTTATTAGTGTTTCCATTCTGAGGGAATGGTTGCATTCAGCTTCGATCCAACCCATACAAACTCGAACATTATCCAAAACTCATGTAGAGTATAAAAAAAGGGCTTCAATGATCCAAGGATCCTGGTGCTGTATACGGTCCAACAAACAGACCCTTGGTTCTCCAGATATGGAAAAAAATGTGTAATTGGGTCCAGATAGGCCTAGGTCTGGTCCAACCCAGTTGGACTTACCTGGTCCAACCCGGCATGGGCCAACCTAGTCTGAGACCTTCCAAGATGGGTTGGGTTGTGGAGGGCCTGACCTGTTGGGTCGTGGTCCGGCATGGCCTGTGAAGGAGGCGGCGCCTCCTGTTGCGATGCGGCCCCCTCGGTTGGGTGGTCCGCCGTGGCGGGGTCTGCCATAGCCGACAGCTGGGAGGGGATGTGCGTCACCCAAGTCACCTGAATGGTCTTTTGAACCATTCGGTTCCCCCCGCTAGCATGTGAGACCCATCATAGGGGTCCTGCTTAGTGTGATGCTATCGGCAGAATTTCTGGTCGGTCCTCCTCCCAGTGGCACATCAGCGCTGCTTACCTTCTGTGGCCGGCTGGTTGCTCACTGCCCCTCAACCCCCACCATTGACAAGTGGTCATGGTATCCTACTCTGGTGGTGCGGAAGCACAACGTCACATCGCCACAGTACCTCTTGGTGTGCCGGCCACCACCCTACTCTGACGTGGCTGGCGGTCCACGGCCTCCTACTCAAACGGTGGCATGGACGCGCCTTTCCCTACCTCCACGAGGTCGACCGGATTTCGGATGCTATCCTACCACCATCGGGGCCTACATATTGAGGTATCCTTTGGTGGCATGGTTGTTCTACCACCATCATCGTGGACCATGAAGAACAGATCGACATTAAAGATTCAATGGTATTAGGCCATGTTTGTTTGGCCTGCACCCTATGCATTAGAGCGATAACAGACAGTTCAAGAGGATGGAATCAATGTGAATCTTGGAATAACAATCATAAAATGCACCCCTAACTTGTTCGTTCATTGGATATGGTGTGAGGAAGAGGATGATGTTGATGAATGGGAGGTTGGTGTTCGTCGCTCCCGCAACACGTTTTCGATCTGGTCTCGTGTGTCATCCCCATTCTTCATTGGGTGTGGTTCTTCATTAGAGGATGTCCACACCATTTATCTCAATCGTTCACCTTTGCCAACAATACCAACCAAAAGGGTGAGGATCTTACATTAATTTATTTGAAATTATCAATTCAATTAATTTTGGAGAATTAATTAAATTAAAGTTGTTACATTAATTAAATTACATTTGGCTCATTAATTGGGGAAATTAAATGGGTAAACCCACATTAAAAGGTAGTTCTGGTGGTCCCCACCACCATGTATTCAAAATAGAGGTTTCAAGAAAAGAAAATAAATGTTTTTGTTTTATTTTATTTTTACTTTTTTAACTCGCCCATGATAATCTTGAAAACCAACTTCCACCCTCGACCTACTGTAATCAAGGAGAAGGTCTGCTTAAGTGAATATTGGCACTGTGAGTTCAACAGTGTCCATAGATTTCAATTCCATGTAACAATTCAATATCCATAAAACGCTGCTAAGGCATTTACTAAATGTACTGAAAAAGGTTTAGAAATTTATTTTGGTAACACTAGTCCTCGGAATCTTGCGTTTTCAATTTTCACAAACTCATAATCTTCCCATATATTTTAAAAAAATTACATGAAAAATATGGCTCTTTACATTCTCCCCACCTTAGGGATTTTCATACATGAATTCCACAACACAATCAAGGGAAACAAGTGGGGGTACGGAGCATGAATTTGGGCCTCCTGCTCCCATGTGCTCTCTTAGAAGTTCATGTGATACCAACGTACACGCATGAGAGGTATTTATTTTCTACAAAGGACCAGCTCTTGTCAATCCTCAACCTCCACTAGAATCTCTGAAAACATCACCCCATCGTCGACATCAGGATCACCCCAGTCATTGATATGCGAAGAATCATGTGTGTTTCTCCTTAGCTAGGATATGTGGAAAGCACCGGGCACCCGATGCAGCTGAAGTGGAAGAGTTAAGGGGTAAGCCACCTTGCCAACACAGGTGAGGACCTGAAAGGGTCAGATGAACCTGAGAGGTAACTTTTTTCCCCAGCCAAATATATGTAAACCTTATTGAGGAGAGATCCATAGAAAGACTTGGTCACTATCCTCTAACTCAAAAGATCTTCGTCTCATATCAACATAAGACTTTTTCTTACTATTTCCAGTCTTCATCCACTCCAGGATGATCTGTACCTTCTCTGTGGTAGCCTGTACCATCTCTGGTCCCACGAGTGCTAACTTCCATGGGTCAGTCCCACATAGAGGCGATCTACAAGGTCGATCATACAACGCATCTAATAAATCCATATCGATAGTGGAGTGATAGTTGTTGTTGTAAGAGAACTCCACCAAAGGCAAGTGATCCTCCCAGCTGTGGCTGAAATCTAGGACTCAAAAACACAGTATTTCCTTAAGGGTCTGAATGGTATACTTTGTATGACCATTTGCAAAAGGATAAAAGGTGGTGTTAAACCGAATCTATGTCCCAAATTCCTCCTACAACTTCTTCCATGGCCAGGATGTGAAATGTGCATCATGACCAGAGACGGTCATAGATGGAACTCCATGAAGCCATTCAATATCTTTCACATAAGGGCATCCCACACTCTCTACTGATCCCTACTCTCTAATGTGTAGGAAACGCACCAACCAGGTCAGTTGGTCAATAATAATTTAGATAGAATCATGAATCCTGGATGTGTGTGGATTTCCGGTCACAATGTCGATGAAAATTCCATCCAACATCCACTCGAGCACCTCTAGTGGATAAACTAAGCCAGCTGGAACCTGGTGCTTAGCATTCACTTGCTAACAAGTGAGGTACCAAGAGAAAAACTTTGCCACTGCTTTCTTCATTCTTGGCCAGCTATGTGGACACTAAATATCTTGGTACATCATCACTACTTCTGGATGTTCCTCTATTGGGGATGTATAGAACTCCCTCAAAAAATTTTCTCGAAGCTCAATCGGTACCATAGTATGTCCTCTAGAGAGGATGACGTGATCCCCACCATAAAAAAATCCATCAGGTCCATGTCTTGTAGAAATCTGAGCATATCGAGCCTCGATGACAGTGTCCCCAAGCTATGCCTTTCTGACTCACTGAAGGAGTGGGGGAGTGACTTTCAGAGATTGAAGATAAGTTTCTCCATCTCGATCCACATATGATATCTGCAAAGTGGCTTTCTATTCCATCACCTCACTCAGAATATATATACAAGATCTCCTACTGAGTGCATCTACTACTACATTCCCCTTCCCAAGAGTATAGACAATCTATAAGTCATATTCCTAGTGGATCTAAAACCAACATCGATGTCTCAGGTTCAGGTCCTTTTGAGAGAAAATATGACATAGATTCTTTTGAACAGAGTATACCGTAAAACGTTCACCCATTAGCTAATGTTTCCACATCTTCAAGGTGAAGACCACTACTGCTAACTCCAGGTCAAGGGTAGCATAGTTATGCTCATGTTGTCTCAACTGTTGAGAACCATACGAGTTCACTTCTCTCTCCTTCATTAAGAAACATCTGAGTCCAGTCCTTGATGTGTCGCATTAGACTACGTACCCAACACCTTTCTCTAGTATCCTCAAGATAGCGGCTATCATTGGTCTCTACCTCATCTGTTATAAACTCAGATGGCATCTCTCTGACCACACGAAGTATTGACCCTTCATCGTCAATGATGATTAGAGTGTCGTATCTATGTAAATGTTAGGCACAACCCTCCTATAGTAAATGGAAAATCCCAAGAAAATCTGCAACTCCATCACACTCTTGAGTGGATCCCAAGAATGTACAACCTCTATCTTTACTGGATCCACTACAACTCCAGGTTATGAGATGACATGTCCCAAGAAGTGGACCACTCAGATCCAAAACTAGAACTTCGAGAATTTACCATTAAGTCGGTGCTCTCGATGTGGGTCTTGAACTACCTGAAGATGATATGCTAGATCCTCCTCTGTTTCTGAGTATATCAAGATGTCGTCGATGAAAACTACGACAAAAGGGATTGAGGTATGGCTTGAAGATCATGTTCATGAGTCCCATGAACACTTCTAGGGAATTGGTCATGCTGAATGTCATGACCATGAACTCATAATGTCCATATCGACATCTGAAGGCCTATTTCAACAAATCCACGTCTCGTACTCTGAGAAAGTGATAGCCTGATCTGAGGTCTATCTTTGAAAACCATTGTGCATCATTCATATTCTCAAAGAGATCATCATTCGTTCAGAGTGGGTACATTTTCTTCATAGTCACCCATTTCAGGCATCGATAGTCCACACAGAGTCTCAAACTCCCATTTCGCTTCTTGGAAAACAAAATCGGGGCTGCCCAAGGAGAAACACCGTGCCTAATGAACCCCTTGCTCTGAAGTCCTCCAGTTGTACTCGCAGCTCTTGAAGCTCCATCGGAACAATCTGAAATGATTGAGTTGATATCAGTGATGTCCCAAGGTACAATTTGATGTATAAGTCCACCTCTCTCTAAGGTGGTAGACCCTGAATATCATCAGGGAAATCATCAGTGTATTCTTCCACCACTACAGGATAGCTCAGATTCTCAACATCAACCCTCTAAGGGTATGGCTATCCAAATAATGTGTGATTGGCTGCACCCTCCTCTAGATAAGTCCATCCTATTCTGAAAAGGTTCCCTCCTTAATTCTGAAGGAAAACATGGTCCCATCCATGCAGATACTCCAAAATGTTCATTTAATATAGTCGATTTGAGCATGGAGTATGGATAACAAGTCCATTCCCAAGATGACGTCGTATGGCCTCGATGCTACTACTAGAAGATCTCAGCCAAAGCTCTCACCTCTTAGAGAGTTCTCACACTGCTGAAACTAGTGCATAGTCATTTTATCTACTCCCGTATAAGTCTTTTTCAGTAAGGATCACGCCAACGGCTCCACCGGAATCTCCGAGCTCCTAATGAGGGTTGTCGAAATAAAAGAGTGACTGACACATGTATCTATAAGTATTGCAGCTGGGGTGGAGAAGACACAAATCATACCTCGTATCATCCCTAAAGTGCCTCGGTCATAGGCCCCGGAAACCTAGTGTTGAGTTCGTCCATATCCACCTGCTCGATGTGGTCGAAATGGACTTCCTAGAGGTGGTGGTGGTAAACCTCGAATCACTGCCCAGTGCCTACTGCACGGCCAGCTCCTCTGCCACATCTATCAGCTTCAGGAAGACCTCCTCAATCGGATACTCGTCTATGCTCAAGTGGTCCATCGACCATCTGCTGGTCGTTCGTACAGTGGGTCAGGCAGTCACAATCCATGTTACCATGCCCACCACAAGAGTAACACTGCCGACTCCTCTCCTGTCCCGCTCTGTCTCAAGAGCCCCGCACAACAGACCTTGTATTCCGCAGTCATCCATCTGTAGGTCTAGTCCTCTTGGACCTATGTGTTATCTATCTACACCCAGTTGCAGATGTCTCATCTATATAGCATCTGGGGTGGTTCATGCTTCCTGTGACTGCTCATCAAAGAAACTCTCCACTAAGATTTCTCACTCAAACACCCCGGCCAGCGTCGGGATGCTAAGAGAAATCATTGAATATCTAATCTCTTGTTTGAGCCCCTGCTCGATGGTTTGGGCCCTAATGAATGGGTCACAAACCATGGTAGTGGGGTAGAGGGAGAGTTCAGTCAACCTAGAGGAATATTGAGCCATGATCATGCTACCATGCTGCAGGTGGGGAAGCTCATGTATACGCACTAAGTATAGGGTTTCTGGGATGAACTCTGCACTAAAAAGGTTCTCAAAGTCTACCCAGACAAGTGTCACCTCATTGTAAACCTAGATAATCAGGTTCCACCACCATCCCACTGCTTCCTGAAGAAGACTAGCAGAAAGGATCACCATGAGATCACATGTTGTCCCTACCAGTCGAAAATCACTAATCATGGCCTCCAGCCACTCCTCAACTATATATAGATCTTTCTTTCCCCAGAACGTCAGTTTCATTAGGTGTTGTAACTTGTTCCACGTGCTCAAGTGTCATACAAACTCTATAGGTGGGGCTGGTGTCATTGGTTTCCCAATGGGTAGTGGTGCTGCTGGTATACCACATGATGGTACAACTGCTGAAAGTTGTCCCTACACCGAATCCTAGTCGCTCGGTAGGATTACATCACGTACTCTACCATGAACCCTATATGGCTGTCTTCATGGAGTCATCCCAAAATGAACTAGGTGTGTCGCGATGATTATGTTATACATGGAGAGATGTCTCAAAGTGATCACAAATACATACTTTTAAAAACACACACACAAAAAGTGTATTCGTTTGCTGAGTCAAAAATCAGGAGTCTGGGTCTTGGTGTATAGATACGCTGGCCGCCGCACCAACACTATATTCTCCAAACTGATAAACACAATCATAACACTTAACACTATTGCTGATTAAATGATCAGATTCCATGTTCTTTGGTAGAAATGAACTCCTCTGATACCAATTTGTCATGACCTATCACCCGGGGCTCGTTCCATGACTACCCCAATCCCGCCTTCCATAGGCCAGGGGCAGGTGACTAGCACCAAAAATGTATATCCCTAGAACTGGGAAGGCATTACCTTTATAAAATGCAAAAGCACACAACCAAGCACACGGAATGATAAGAGCACAAGGAAAAACTATATAGTAAAAAGAGTGTGTACAATAATTAAAGGGTCCAGAATACAACCCTAACTAGAAAGTAAAAGTAAAACTAAAAAATATCTCCAATGAACACCTACCAAGGATCCTATCTGAAGGGTAGGTACAACTCTTGAATGTTCGTATATATGATGCAACTCATCTAGGGTACACCTTCATGTAGCCTCCAGCCCTGCTACCCTTGATCTTGATCAGTTTTGTCGGTCATCTCCACAAGACATGGAAAGGTGCGGGTGTAACCCATGTAGGTGTGAGTATAGCGATACTAAGGTAGGGACCCAGAGACCCCCTATGATCTCTCAAAAACCAAAAAGGATATAACAAAGATCATGAAAGTAAAATTAAACACTACATAGCTATATTCCCATACATATACATAAGTATTCAATTATACCGATCTCTTTCATGAGAAAACACAAGGCCCGACTCTTTAGCCAAAATATCAACAGTTCGACAAAGGAAATAATACCACGAAGTTAACACCACAAAGGTAAGTACCAAAAAGGTAATTCCACATAGAAGAATACCACAAAGGTATCACCACAAAGATAAGTACCACAATACTAATGCCACACAGAATATTACCAAAAATGTATCACCACACATAAGTGTATCACAAAGGTAAGAATCATCTCACACTATGTTTAACTTAAGTACAGACGTATAGATGATTAGTTGTATTGATAGATCATATTACTTCATTGAGAAGATCTGTCGTTGGCCCACATAGGATCCAAGATGACACACATAGGATCTGAAGATGACCCACACAGGATCTGGAGATGACCCACATGAGATCGATATGTGCTGACCTACACATGATTGTTGAGCACTAACCCAAAAAATATCCATATGCATTGACCCACATATGACTTCTAAGTGCTAAAAAACACCAGAGCAGTATGAAATGACCCAAACACAATTTCTATGTGCTGACCCACAAAGGATTTGAATATGACCCACATAGGATATGAAGATTCTTTATGTACAGCCAGCCACAGGGTTCCTGTACTAACCATGTTTGAATCTGGGAGGTTATTCACGTCAAGATATAATTTGACACTTAAACTCACACAATGTCCCATGAAGAAAAATCCTTAAGGTACATCACTTCAAAATGAATCCCAACGCGAAAAACGGTGCACCAATCGAGCACCCATTATGTATGTTAATAGTGTTTTCGTTTCGAGGGCCTGATTGGATTCTCCTTCGATCCAACCCATGCAGAGTCCAGCATAATCCAGAAATAAATTGGGGTATACAAAAAGGACATTCACCATCCAAGGATCTGGGTGCCATAGACATTTCATCAAATGTATGTCTGGTTCTCATGATATAGCCAAAAAGGTGCAACTGGGTCGAGATCGGCGGGGGTCCGGTCGAACCCTGTTGGACCGACCCGTCTCGACCTGGCTTGGGCCGACACGACCTAGTTAGGGTCAGGCCCAGATGTTTTGGGATGCAGAGGGCATGTCCCGTCCAATGAAAGAGGTGGCCAGGCCTGCTGCGGTGCTGCCCTCTCGTCTGGGTCATCCGCCAGGGCAGGGTCCACCCGAGCTAACACCCAAAAGAGGATTGTCTCCCCCCAGGTCACCCGAACGGTCCACCAGACTATACTATTCAACCTATTGTCATACAAGACCCACCGGAGAGGTCCCACTTAGTGTGACGTGGCCAGCTAGATATAGACTACCCTCTGATCCCCACTGTGGCCAAGCGGCCGTGGTCTCTTTCTTCGGTGTCGCCGCTTCTCCACGTAGTCAACCAATGTGTCGACCACCACCCTCCCCTTCCACAACTAATAGGCCATGGCATACAACTCAACCGGCAGCGTGGATGCACACCACCATACCTCTACGTGGTAGGCCTGATGTCCGCCGCTGTCCTCCCACCACCAAAGTCGACGGGTCATGGTCTCCTTCGGCGGCATTTTTGTGCCCCCGCTGTCATCGAAGCCCGTGAAATCATGTCAACATTAATGATTGAGAGGTATCGTTCCATGTTTGTTTATCTCGCACCCTCCATGTTGGACCAATAGCAGGCAATTCAAGAGGATATAATCAACATGAACCTACGTAGAACAATCACAAAACACACCCTACCATTTTTTCTCATTGGAGGTAGCGTGAGGAAGAGGATAATGTCTATGAAGGGGACACCGACATTCATCGATCGCATAATACATTTCCGATATGGTCTCATGCGTTGTCAATGATCTGCATTGGGGGTCTTTCTTCATTGTAGGATACCCTTTTATGTTCTCCCAAGCACTCCCCTTTGCCAACGATCCCAAACAAAATTCTAAGTAGACAACTTTAATTGAGATGATATTATCAATTCAATTAAAGTTTGAAAATTAATTAAATTATTGTTGGCACATTAATTAAATTAATTTTTGTACATTTATTACCAAAATTAAAAGGGGTAACTCACATTAATGGGGTGGTCGGGTGCTCCCCACCACCAAGTATACAAAATGGAGGTTTCAAGAAAATAGAATAAAAATTTTTATTTTATTTTATTTTTATTCATTAATATCTCCCATGAAAATCAGGAAAACTATCTTCCACCCTCAACATACTTCGAATGTGATGAAGGTATCGTTAAGTGAATATTGGTGCTACCAGTTCAACGGGGTCCTCAGATTTTAATTCCAAGAACTGATTTAAATGTTACAAAATTCAGCTCGTGTGTTTACTGAACGTATTTAAAAAAAGTTCCTAAATTTATTCCGAGCACACCGAGCCACGGAGTCACGGGCTGTCAATTTTTTCGGACTCATAATATTCCCATAAAATTAAAAAATATTACATGGAAAATATAGGTCTTTACACATTAGCATTAAACTCCATTATTCTCTTCTTGTCTTTAAATCCATGAGATCATTCATTGGACTACATTTTTACTTGGAGTGTGCCCCAAATAACTTCTTCAAAACCCCCAAATATAGGTTTTTACACATTAGCATTAAACTCCATTATTCATGTATTCTCACTCCATAACTACTATTTCGTCCTTAATCTCAGTGTTCATAATCAATGTTATGCATTAATTTTCCACAGCATCTAAATAATATACAGACACAATACCCTTCCCCTTCTCACAGCAACTAATCATATATAAGATATTCTCCATTTAGTTTTCCCACTATTCAATGACAAGTGGATCAAAATTTCGACTAAACATTTGTGATAATTGAAACATAAAGAGTTCAATCTCTAGTTTCTCCTTCATCAGTGAGGGTGGACCTTCCATTTAGTTTGGGTTATTTTTTAATAACTGATATACATTGGTAAGTGTCACCATTAATTTTTTAACTCCAACTCTCCTATAATTGAATATGATATTCGGACAACCATTTTATTGTTCCTCACATGAGACATTGTACTAAATTCTCCTTGTTCTAAAAATTTTCTAAAATAGAAATATTTTCGGACAAAATTTATCTCCAAATAATCTGAATAAAAAATTTATTATTTTCAAAAGGTAACTCTAAAGGCATATATTATGGGATCCTTGTGTTTATCCATTCTAAATAAATATTTTAGTTTTTTTACATATATAATCACATTTAGTTGTGGTCTTCACTCTTTTTTTAATACTAATTACCTAATTAACTAAACCATGATTTAAGACCAACTATCACAAACTAACTTATTCATTACATAACTATTACACCATTTTTCTAATATAAAACATTATAGACATATAAATCAGGGAAAAAGGTTTGGTTTCTTGGTAAAATTAGGCTCTTATATAACATGCTCAAAATAATAAAAAATAATTTATTTAAAACTTTGTTTTTTATCATTAAAAAAGTTCTCATTCTATTTAGTGCATGTAACGGATAGATGATAAACATCAAAGAAAGTGTTCTGCTAAAATCTTAGTGATAGTTTGTAAAAGGGAAATGAATCAGTATAAGTTTGATGAGCAGAATAAAAATAATAATATCATATTCATAAGATCATCATGAACGCCATTATGGAAACAATTTATAAATTTATAGAATGTAGAAATTTATAAAAACGAAACATCATGTCATAGTGTTCAAATAACCAACATTGTTGTGAACAAAGCTATCATCAAGTTCACACATAACATATGTATATAATCATAACATCCTCTTTGCAAAAAAATATAGGATCAAGTATACTAATAATACCCACTATCTCAGAAGATACATCATATTACCTAGTGTAATTTAGGGATATATAAATCAAATCCCCCTTGTTACATCATAATGTTAACATAATATTATCATAATATTAACATAATCTTACTTTCCATTTAAAATATGTAACAATCATAGTTATGAAATAACTCATGGAAATGATTGTTTTTCATTAGTATTTCATAATGAATAAATTCAAGAATAAAATTTTTCATTCCCATATAAAATAAGATAGACCATTCTTTGTAATGAAATTTCATTATTCCTTGGATAAGAAATAACACATGATGACTAGATGATTTATTTAGGATGAAAAATCCTTTTGGGAAAATTTATATATTTGGATTAAAAATAAATGTGGAAAACATGTATATCCAGAAAATTTAGTGGAATAAGAAATAAATTATATATATGGAACATTAAAATAACATACATATAAATATTGTTGTGAAATATATATAATCCATCGAAAAAGAGTTGGGTTCTAGAATCCAAATACCTTAATTATTTATTTATTTAATCACTTCTCACCTCCAGAATAATATAGTTAGATTTATTATAACATTCATGAATAATTAAATTATTTTAAAACTAATCACTATGTATAAATTATATTTTTTGTATTATATTCCATAATTTCCTTGGTTATAGTGTAGACATTTTAATATCATGTTATTCATAAAATCTCAGTTTTCCATGTGTTCTCTATTTTGTTCAATATAATTTATATATCAGTGTAATTATTTAAAAAATCATATAATACATAAAATTACATGATTAAATATTATATATAATTTATAGTATCCATCTATGATGTCAGTTAAATGTGTTAGCATTGTAATGTCTCTATATGTGGTTAACCAACCATTAATGGGATATTATTAGTAGACCAGGAAAGGGAGGTTTAAAATTTGTATATATAGTAGATATTATTCATAATGTATGTTTACATCATTAATATAATGAAAATATACTACCAACATAATCTCAAAATGTTTGAATTTTAAAATTGGTGTTGAAAAAAATAAAATGAATAATAATAATAATAATAAAATAAATAATGGTCATTCAAAACGTATATGACACCCGATGTAGCTTATCGCATATGACACTAAAACTCTAATGTTTTTGGGAGTCAGATAACTATAGAACCTTTTTAATTATAATAATGGGATTTATAAGGATAATTTTTTCAGAATATTGGCTTTGGTAAAAGTGGGATTAGTGGTTTTCCAAGGGATGGAAGTGGGGTTATTTATAATGGAGGAGAGAATTATTTTTTGAATAAAAAATTATATAAAACAATATATTGAATTATAACATGTAATAGAGAATTGTTTAAAATATAAATCATATAAAAATGTAATGGGTTTGTGACTTTTAAGCCCTTTTATAATTTCAATTAAATAGTTTATTAAAAAATAATGTAGGGAAAAAGGAAATTGTAATTTAAGGAATCACATTTGACTTTAGTTTTTGGAAAGATCATTTTATGATTGAAATTATTTTTATTGTATTTTAATGACATATTAAGAAAATTAAATTTATTAGGTTGAAACTAAAATTTATATAAATTATTATGATATATTTACATCATAAATTATGAAATTTAAGGTACTCATTATGTGAAAATATAACATTTAACCTATTAATGCGAAAATTGATATATATTAGAAATTTAACAAAACATAACTGATGGAAAATTTTAACATTTTTCTTTCCTAAATGATATTAATTTTAACAAAATAATATTTAAAAATATGTTATTTTAATTATTACTCTAAATATTATTAATTTTAAGAAATATTGTAAAATATAGTTTGTTAAAAATGTAACTATATTTTCATTGATTTTCTAATATTGATATCATCTTAATTATTAAATTTATATTTTAATAATTTTGTCATAAGAGATTTTATTTACATTAAAATTTAATATCTTTTGGTAAAATAAAAATTCCAATGGTTAGGTTACTATTCTTAATAGTCACATTAGAATTCCAACCATAATATTACAATTCCAATGGTTACATTACCTCCTATAAATACCTATATATTCCATCATTATTTATTCAACTCAATTCCACTCATGGTTATATTTATTTAATTTTTCTAAGGTTTTTATTGGTTTACCAATACTTTGTTTCTTTTTAATAGTTTTTAGAGTATGCCGATGATTTTAATAGGTTTAGAATATCCATATTTTTCCAATTTTGATTTTCTATTTTATATTTTTTGTCGAATTGTAATGTTCTAAATTTAAATTTGTTTCAGTACTGATTAATGAAACAATATTTCATATGGAAATTAATTATTTTTATAAACGTTGTGTGTATAATACAATATTATATATATTGATACATTTAATTTGTTGTGATGAATATAATTTATAAAATCTGAGTTGTTATAATAAACATCATCCAAACAAATAGTTCCATGATATCATTCTTATATTTATGAATATATCACATAAAATTTATCTGGAACAATTCATAACATTTTTTGAAAAATGGTTGAATATTATAAATTCTCAATAAGATATATTATAAGGATCAAAATATCTTTCACCAATGTGAATAAGTCACAATCAAATTCATTATTACCCATAATATGATCTCCATAATTAAATATATATATTTTTAAATTCCATTTCATTACTTTTTAATTTCATTCATAGTTGTTATTCAACATATCCTATATAAATTTAGTCATAAAAATTCCATTAACTCTATAGAACTAACATTAAAATAGAGAGGAAGGTATAGAATTTCTAGATCACCCCTCATTCTCCAAATTCATCTTATCCAATGCTATTAGAGGATAATCCTCACCATGAGGAAGGAAACATATATAACATCCTCAAAAACATTATACCTAGTAGGTATAAGAAAAGGTAACATTTTATCCATTTATATATGATAATTTTTTTATCAAAAATAGGAATAAATTTACTATTCATTGAGTTTGAAGCATTAATGGAAGCCTCTCTTTTCTTCACGCTTTGGTGTGGAGTAAAGAATGGAAATTGCTGATTTGATAGAAATTCTAACAGCAAATCTATATCCATGGGATCGCTGATAGGGGTGGGGATGATTTAGTGACATTTATTTTAATGTTTTATTTCTTACAAAACACCCTTTTGTTACAGTTCAAAGGAAATTACTATTCAAAAATGTAAGAAGAATAGAAATGCAACAGGAACAAAAGTTTTTCTAGTGTCCACCATTCTAAAATAGTGCAATTCATTAGCATGATTCTAAAATAATACAGAACCAAAAAAATCAATAATTTAAATCCATTGAATGTGGTTAAACAATTTAGGTAATATCATTATACTTTAGTATAATTATATTCCATAGTTATTGAATTTTATCTACATATTGATATAATATTTAACAATTTTTAATATAAACTATTATAACGTTCTATAATGGTATATAGTGTGTTCTAATTATGCTAATTAAATATTGTTCACACTTTTTTAATGAAATTACATCTTCTAATTCACTCCCATGATTAATAGATGAAATGAACATTATTGATGGTATTCTGTTTGAAACTTACATCTAATTTTATATTCATCTGGTATGCTCCGTCTGGTCTTCCCTATAGTAGACATCATCTAGGGACCTCTAAAGATAGATACCCATTTTTAGGTGTTGTTAATCCAATAAGATTGGTATATTTTCTATCCAATATCATGTCATGAAAAACATCATATGATATCAGTAGACAAAATAGTATTTTACTTAACATACACATCCTTTTACCATGTTTATCCAATCACTTATTTACTTTTTACCAATACCTACTAATTGGAAAAATATATATAGTATTTCTCAGTACACTAGTTTTTTACAATGTCTGTCTGATTGAATTTTAAATTATTTTTGGATTCTCCCCTCTTTTATAAATTTCACACTAATTTTTTAACACATCAACCCTATTTATAATGGTAAGGTTCTTTCAATATTTTAGTGAAATTATTCGAATTAATTCAAACATCCTTATCAATATTTTCAGTGTCCCAAACGGAATCATCCTTTAATTGACTACCATAAATGTTCCATAACAAAGGCATCAATAAAATCTGTTAAATAATCTTCTAACTTTAAGAGATCCACTGATATTTCCTATATTCTATTTGGAACATTATATAATCATATTTCTATTTTCACATTTTATAAATTTAGATAAGTATCATAAAGTACGTAAAACTAATATGACATTAAACGACTCATTCATCTAATAAAAAATCATAAAAACACTTGCGACTTATTTAACTACATACAATGTTTATTTAAAACATTTTAGAAACATTTCAAATTTATTATATTAGTCACTTCCACCATAAATTAACTTATATAAGAAATATTTGGTCTAAAGAATCAGTGCATTATTTCTAACAAATCTATAACAAATTCAAATTATCACATCATACGTTTACATATGAAATATATGGTATAACAGAAAACCAACATTCATCAATAAAATCAGAGAAACAATATTTTAATAGATCATCTAATTTATTCATCTAATGAAACTCATCAACCACTTCCCACTATAAAATGAAAAAATCCCACTCATTATAAATCATCAACAAATTTTTTCTAATAATTCTTATTATATTTTAATGAACCATTACATAGCATATATAAATTGGGCATCACCCATATATTGAGTTCTCCCATATCATTAAGAAGTGATTTGATTCAAACTAATGAAATTTTAAAAAATTCATAAACATCAAACACAAAATCATCTCAACCAAAAATATGAGTTATATATTCTATCTGATAAATTTTTTTATACCTATATTATATGAAACATGTCCATACCAATTATTTTATCAATCTGTTTACATAGCATAGATCATGAGGACTTTTAAAACTTCTGATGTTAGAAACATTAGGAACTATAAATAAGTCTCATAGTTAATTATTAAAGTTGTTATCCAAGGAATCATATATGTTTCTTATGATATTTTTTTCACACTAAACATAGACGAAACAAATTATTTCACTATACCAAGACTATTTTTCATGTCAAAATTACCTATATATTTAATATTGAAAGAGTGATGTGATTTATTTAAGAAAAAAAAGAAACCCTTTTTTGAAAACATTACTCATTCATAAAAAGACTAAATAACATATTCTAAAACTATTATATAATATGGAAACCACATTAAACCTCATAGTACCATCATACTGTGATCATTCATTGAAAGGATGAGAAATTACTTATTTTCTTATCTTTACCTTCTATTTTAATTTTCATAAGAATGTTAACAATGAAATGAAGAATTTTTCCATAGTTTATGAATTTAAATGTTAATTTACCATTGTAATTAAAATATATTAATCTTGTAAATATACTTGAAATTATAGAAATTATTTCATAATAATGACCTATATTTAATTCCTCATCTGATAATATTTTATCATCATTAATTTTCAACACATTCGAAACATCAATGGAAATTTTTATCTTCTTCTTTAATTTCATTAGGAATGTTTTCCCAATTTTCATTTTATAATTTCTGAGGTTACATTAATTTATATCAATAGTGGATTCATAAATATATCCTCCTTTCATGGAAAAAAATATGGTACCAATTTTTTCAGGTTTTTTTATTATAATTTACATGTTCATAGTTGAATCATAATGTTTTTATCCAAATTTTATATTAGAACATATAATAATTTTGACTACTGAAAAAATCATATAAATAGTCATCTTCATGCATTATTATGTATTCATGTTATTATATAAAAACTGTTGTTTTTATTTCTTTCACCATAATTGATTCCTTCATGGATGAGATGATTTTTTTACTAAATTTCAGTGGTAGTTTCAAATCCAAAAACCATAGTTAATTTATTCTCTCATAATTAAGATATTATTAAATTTATTAACAAATTTTTTAATATTATTTGTAGTTGTCAGATAAATTTAAGAAATTTTTATAAAAACTATGTGTCACAACTAGGGCCAATTGGTCTAAAACCATATATATCCCAATCCAGACCCCAATAGGCCAGGGTATGGCGACCAGTTCTGGGTAGGCAGATTACATTCATTGGAGGTATTTTCTTGTTGTACCTATTCACACGTACACACCTCTATAATCCCATGAAATGTGAAAAATTAAAAAAATTGAAACCAAGGAAAGCATACATATGTAATCCCATAATTATAGTATGGTAGTAATGTAATAAATGTGATAAGGGTCCAAATAATCGCCCAACCAAAAACATTATGGAGTCCAACCAACTCAGAATTTGAGGAATACTATCAAATATAATTCCTTAAAAAGAACCTCAGTCTATATAGTCGATCCTTGCCCCACCATCTCCCTATCCTCCAAGGACAACATAAACTGGGTCATTGTCTATATAAGATGTGACACATATGGGAAAATCTCATTCAGGGATTAGTATAATAATACCTTGTAAGACACATATAAAACACTACACATGAAGCATAAATAATATTCATATTATAAGAATGATATATAAATAAATGGAATACAAAAAACCTTGATAAACTCAGGGAAGATATATTGCCTCCTCGCATGCACAACAAGACTATCATCTATTGGATTCTTCTTGATGAAATTCTTATTCTAGTAAAAACATCTCAATGAACCATGTTGTCACCATAAAATATCATCCAAAAGGTCATGATCATTGGTCCCCACACAATAAATGACAATTTTCTTATAATAAATCAATTATTTGACAGGGGTTCACAGCTAAGACTATTTGGCGGGGGAAGAGAAACCCAATCTGGATCAACCCTCTATATACTAGACCATAATATAACGATACCACCAACCCTAACCACATGTCCTACTATATAAAGGATAAATTCCCAATGCATGGATTTAATTATTATTTCAGGATCCCCAAATAGGATATATTTATCACCCTGATGTTTTTATGAAATATATTTTTATATAATTTTATTTCATTGATGTTTATAATTGGACTCAAAACCATGTTCAGAATACCCACAACATTTTATAAAAATGAAATACTTTTGTTATAACCTGGATGTTAAATTGTGTATATTCAATAGGTATAAGTATCATATGAAAAAAAGTATAAAATTTCAAATCAGTATAAATTTATTTTTATTTTCTGATAAAAAAGTAATTTTTTTGTAATTTTATTCTTAAGAAAAAATCAAAAAAATGTGGTTTTTCTTTGGAATATTGAATTATAGAAATTATAGAAGATTTATTTCAAATAATAATTTTATATTAAAATTATTTGTGAGTAATTTTTTGGAATCATTTTTCATTCAATTAATAGTGGGAAATAATTATTTCTAATGAAAACTGTATTTTATTTTAAAACCATTAAAACATAAAATTATATTTTGGGTTTTTTTTAATTTTAATTAGTATGATATGATTTTGAATCATAAAATTAATGCTTTATAGGTGAATTTAATATTTTAACTTAGTATAACAACATTTTATATTTAGAAATGAATTTTTTTTTGAAAAAAAATGTTTTCATTTCTGTTTTCCAGTATTATTTAATATTAATTTCAAACTCATATGTTATTATTAATTTTGATAATTGTATTAAATAATTATAAAAATAAGTTTAAAATTTACTAAATAGGTGAAATTTATTTTCTGTTAATAGGAATAGTAAACTTATTATATTTTGTGACCACAGTAAACGTTAAAATATATAATTTTAGAATAAAAATATGTTATAAGGCAATATGTTTTCATTATATTTCTTATTTTATGATTTTAATTAGACCCATTAAAAATAAGGTGTAAAATTTATTTTTTTAATGGAAAGTATTCTATCAAAATGAATTATATATTTTTTACATCAAAAAAATAAAAAAAAATATCACTTAATTAGTCCTCGATATCTCTTATAGACCACATAGAGATGAAAGAATGTTACGAATGAATATACGAATCCATGTAAAAATTATTAAATGTATTTTAATTATTAATGTTTATTGTTTACTTTTTTTGCCCAATGGATTAATTTTTACCATTACAATCTACTATTTAATAAAATGTCAAAGATGTCATATTCAGGTTTTTAATCATTATAACATTTTTAAAATTGGGTTATCAAGAGGTAATTTTAAACTATTAAAATTATTATAAAATATAGAATAATTAAATTTAAGTGGTAATTTAATTTTTTTAGAAATTAAATAATTTCCCCAAAGGTTTTCTCAATGGTGATGTAATAATTTTTTAATTAATAAGAAATCAAGTAAATGATATTCAAAATAATAAAAATAATATAGTTGGAGATAATTAAGTTGATCCAAGAATAATATATATTTTCATTAAATATTAGGGACAATTGAAATTATTATTTCTAATTTTACGTGTTGTATTAATATTTTTAATTGTTAAAAAATTGATAGTATTAAAATTTAGAATAATTAAATTTAAAAGGAATAATATTTTATTAAATTAGTGAAAAACAAAAAAAATTAAATATTAAGAATTTGTTATGATATAGTATATAATGACATAAATGTTCCACTTATGGCCTAATTTATAGCATATATGTAAAATATTACACCCTTATAATACTGAAAATGTGGTTACTATATTTAAAATTAAAATATGTTAATTGTGGATTAATCAAAATTGTACGGTCTAAAATAACATAATTTTTTTAAAATTATATTTTTTATGGTATTAAAATCTTATATTATCATATATTCATATTAATTTTCATTTTATAGTATTTTAATGGAATATAAATTTATTATAACATAAAATTTTGATAAATTATAAAAGTTCCCCCACCACAATTATAAAAGGGAACCTCCTCTCCCACTTCATAAATAAAATTTATACTTCTAAATCAACCATAACCTAAAACTTTATCATTTTAACTTCCATATACATGTAAAAAATGCTCTATTCATAAAAAAATAGCAACCCTAGAGACCTTTAGAGGTTATCTAATGGATAATCGTTTAAGAAGTGGTAATCTCTCTCACCAATCACTTCTTTTTCTAATATTTCATACCTCATATAAATATATGATGTTTATCATAAAATAATATCTAAAAAATAATAATTTTTATGAAATATTATTATGAATATGAAAAAACCGTTATAGACTCTCTTTTCTATAAAAAAAGTGTTGAACGTATCGCTCGTGTGTACGTACGACATACTATCTTCACGTAGTGATACGATTATTTTTTCTTCACCTTCATTTTTGTATAAAAATTATGATGGATTTAATCTCAATATATGATATTTATTACATAATTATAATTCTATATTTATAATATCATGTACATATTATTACTATATATTCTTTTAAGAAATGATGATGTCGCCTGTGTTTACCTACGGACTATTGTCTCTATGATGCGATGTGATTTGTTTTTAAATTATATTTCCCATGAAAGGTAATAAGGATGAATTTTGTGAAAATATTTTACATATATATTAAATATGATTTAATTATGACTAGGTTAATAATAATTCATATTAAAAATTTATTTCATTTCACCAATCAAAAAATGAAAACATTTTTCATGTGTATGTATGGCCTACTGTATCCATGAACAATGTATTTCATTTTTAAACATATTTTTTATATGAATACTTATAATTAGTTATATAATTATTATATATCATATTCATACCAAGATTCACATTAGGTATGTTATTAAACCAAATATGAATGTATAAGGTCTAAATCTGTCAAATTGAATGTTTCTTAGAAAACGAAGCAGTTGTCACCTAGAGTTGTGATATTAATAACAAATTATTAGTTAACTGTTGATAAGAAGTTATAAATAAATAATAAATTTTATAATATAATTAATTTTATGCATTAGAGTTATATTGAATCAATATTTACAATACAGTAGGTTTGAATGTGATAGAAGAAATGAAAGACATGATATAATGGATTTTTGCAGCACTTTTTCTTCTCTAGTCACAATCTATAGTTTAGTGGCTTCTAAAAATTCTATCTCTAGTGATTTAAGAAGATATCTACATGGAGCTTGATGAAGAAGTGATAAACTCCTCTATTGATTCATTCTAAATTACTTCATCTTCTACTACATCATCCTAATATTTTTCCTTTATAATGTAAAAACTAAAGAATCAATTTTATGATGAGATGTTATGATTATTATATAACAAACAAATTCTACCTAATATTCGACCTATGACCAATGAAATCATCACATGTGTGTACATAAGACCTACCGTCTACACTCCATGGGGTAACCTATTGTCCATTACTACATTATTTAGATGGGTATGATTGAATAATTAATAGATATATATTGTTCTAATTACATGATATTGAATCCAGAGTAACATATATATATATATATATACCATCCTCTTCCTTGACTTTTTACAATTAAGGAAAGATATCATCGCTCATTCCTAATTATAGAATATTGTCTTTATGATGCGATGCGATTCATTTTCCCTATTAAAAATTAAATAATGATTATATAAATGTATAGAATAAATTATATGATATATATATATATATTACCTTATATAATTCTTGAACTGATTGAACTATATTATATGTGAAAGAAGCAGATCATATATGAAAAAACATGCAGATGAAAATGAAGAAATTAACACCCGAAGGAATAATAATAAAATATTATTAAAGTGGGTGCTAACATGATCACATCAAAAAAACTATTCTCATTTAAAAATTTAATAACACTATTTAACCCACTATACATGAGTTTTTGATATGTGTGAAGGAATACAGACCTATGGTAAGGGATAATTTCACAATCTCATTATTTTATGAGATTGTTTATGCATAAGTATTTACTGGGTAATATTTATCATCCATGTACATGTTAAGTAAAAATAATTTAAAAAATATTCTTAGTACTCTTATAAAATTTTTAAAATTAATTTTTTACCATTTTTTTTATTAAATGGTATGAAAATAATATTCTGTTATTTTTCCTACATGTTTCTTTTATAATTATCTATAAAATGTATGAGAAGATTGTTTTTGTTTAACATATGAGGAGTGAACAGATTTTTAATCATTAATTATATCTTATGACCATTTCAATTACTCTAAAATATTTTAATTTTGCATCCACTGAAAATACTATTTTTGAAACTGAATGGATTTTTATAAAGAGAAAACATTTTCGAACAAAAAAGGATATTTCCCTCAGGTATAAATATCAAGTGTTCTATCACTGTTATTTTCTATAAAAATGAAAATATTTAATAGTGTTATTTCATTTATATTATTTTTATTATTAAATGTTTTTTATTATGTTTATAATGAAATTATATTTATATAATCCAAATATTTTTCATATATTATGTTATAATATAATGATATTTATACGACCCGTTTCTTTTCCATGTGTTATATTATGATTGAATGATGTTTTGTATTCCAGGGGTTATGATATGATTTATGTTGTTTAGGAATAGATATTTTTTTGTGTTTATTAATTGATGGTTGGGACCTATATATCCCACCAATTAATTGGATGAAGATTTATAACCCATGAGATAGATAGGTCTTGAATGGTAAATGATCTAGATTCAGTAATACAAGGAAATAATGGTAAGTAAACCCTCTTAAGTAATACATTGAAGGAATGAGGAGTGAACTATGTTTAGTAATGGACTTTTTACATTATGATATAAATTTTTTACATTGATATTTTTACCCAATTCCATGTCTTATTTCAATTTTATTCTTTTATTATTTATAAATAATAAATTTTCCTGAATCATGATTATGATATTTGAAATAAAAGGTATAATTTATATATTCGTGTACCCATATGTTAATGTTATGATTCATAATCCTTTTATTTACCCTTATTATCCATTTGAGATCAATGTTTTCATATATTTTCTTTTCCCCAGCATATAAAGAACGGTTTTAAGTAAGAAAACTAAAGCGGTAGATATTTATGAGAAATGTTTAAGAACATTCACTTGAATATATGTTGTATTATAATAAAACCAAAGAGATAAAATACTACAATATTTTTTCTTATATTTATGTTCTTTATTAATTATTCTATAAAAATAATGTGATGTTTATATAGGTCAAACCGGGTTCATTATATTCAATGCCTCAAAAGTTGAACTGGTCATTTCTATAAAAATTTTGAGATTCTATATCAAAAATAAACTTGGTGGTTCCTTCAGTAAAAATTGGGTTAAAACCTTGAAAAGTAAGATTATATATTAAAATAATATTTCATTTGATTGATCCATTATAATTATATTAACTTTCTATGATGATTTTTTATGTAGGTGTTATGTTTTTGTTTCATTATACATTATTCACCTTCATATGATCTCTTAATCTTCGATATTTCTACAAACCAGTTAGTTGACTATTTGGATTCTATTGTGTTGAATAAAAAATGAGAGCTTGGAACGTTGAATTTGTTTGAATACTAAAATTTATAGTTTATATAAAATAGAGAGAGACATGGGTTTTTGATGGTTTTGGTGACAGTAGTCTAGTTTCTTTATCCAATTAATCATTGTAATCATTATTTAATTTTTATTTGAAAAGATGTTATTTTTCAAAAACAAAATTAATTCATTCATTATTTAAATGATAAACTAATAAATAATAAAATAATAAAATAATTACTAATTATTCAAAAATTAGAAAAAAAAATTAATAAAAGATTATTTAAAATTATATATTCTTCACTCTACATTAATAAAGTAGAAACTAGAAGTGGTATGTAGTATAATAAAATTATCTAAAAGTTGATATTCAGAATTTACAAATTCTAAAGTTATTTCCATTTTAAGAACATGATATCTTAGAAAATGATATCTTATATTAATATGCTTTTTTAATGAGGGACTTATATGATTTTCTATTATATTAATTTTACCTGTATAATCACATAGAATATAAATTTTATAAAAATGAACCCCAAAGTCCATTATAGTTTAATTCTTCCAAAATACTTTATTATAGTAACTGTCATAACGTATATATTCTATCTCATCTATTGATAATGGAACTGAATGGTTTTTCTTAATTAACCGTGATACTAAATTTTTTCCAAAAATGTGAATGGTTCCTGATGTTATTCTCCTATCAAATAAACATCCTCAAAAATAAACATATAAATATGAAATTTAATTAAACTATGATATTGTTGGGTAGAGTATAGATTGATTTTTTTATTTTATATATATAAATTAATTGAATATCAATTAGATGGGATTATTTTGGGTTAGTCTCAAATCTGAAATATAAACATATATAAACCAATTTTTCTTGTCTAATAGGATTATGATATAAAAAAGTGTTAATTATTTCTCTTTATAAGTTTTTGTGTACCTAATTTCTGGATTGATCCAAAATAGGATTTGTATTCATACACATAGTTGTTGTATAGGCCTTAAAATTTTCTAGTCCATACATTTTCAATATATAACAAATGTAATTTTTCTGAATTTAAAATTTTCTATAATATTTTTAACAAATATTAAATTCTAGAATGAAATTTTATTCTCCCATCATTCTCATTTCAGTTTCATTTTTCATTTGGTTTCAAAAATCATTAAAAATGTTTTATTTTGATTTGAAAATAAACTCAAATACATAAATTGTTTACTTATAATATATAATAAAAATAGATTTATAAAAAATGAATTATTAACCCTAAAAAAATAATTATTCCAACAAAAAAGTCCATAATCATTCAAATGAAGAATTATGTTATTGTTGAACTCTATAAAAAGAACTAGTAAGTTCAAAATCTGATTTTAGTAGGTGAAGGTTTTTTAAATTTGGTGGTTGTTCAATATAAATTAATTCATTGAATGTCCATTTAAAAATAATGATTTTACATCCATTTGATATAATTTAATATTAATGTGAGATACAGAAGCTTAAAAGATCCGAATTTTTTATAATCTCAAAAAAGGAGAAATCGTTTAACCATATTATATCCCTTATTTAGGGTTGTATCATTTTTCCAAAAATAAATCTTTATTTATAGTAATTGTCCCTTGATCATATTTTTTTTTAATAAACCCATTTTGGGTCCAATTATTGGATAATTGGTTTGTTTATTAACTAATTATCACAAATTATTTTGACCGAATTGATGATGATCTTCATTTGATATAAAATAACCGAACTTCATCATTTTAAATATTATTATAACTTTTAGGTTATAATTATGGTAGAAAGACCGACAATGATTCTATGTTTCCTAAATTTCTTCTAAATATTTATTTGATATCTATATTTTTATAATATATTATAATGGATGATCCTTTTAAGGTTCTAGATGTTCTAGGTAACACAGTTTCAAATTAATCTACT
This sequence comes from Viscum album, assembly GCA_963277665.1. Classification (NCBI taxonomy): domain Eukaryota; kingdom Viridiplantae; phylum Streptophyta; class Magnoliopsida; order Santalales; family Viscaceae; genus Viscum; species Viscum album. The sequence continues at coordinate 1,215,079,078 of OY728150.1, read as the reverse complement.
TATTATATTTTTATAGTGTACTGAATTAAAATTATTTTATTTTCAAAATCAGTATTAGGAGATACAGGTCTCATGTTATTGGAAGAGTAATAAATTTTATCAACTTAATATTTCCATTTTTCAAAAGTATCACCTTCATTAGACTACATATGAACTGATTCCTCAAAAATCCTTGACAGTTTATTATAGATGCTTCTTTCTTATAAGTAGTACAACATCATATATATATTCCTTCATCATCCTTTATATTTATGTGACATAATTTTTCCATATATACCCAACATCCAAATAATTTATGAATCTAAATTAATGTTTTCAATTATTTTAATGTACATTGTGTATCTTTTTTATGGATGTCGTATTAAAAATAAATTTATTATATATAAATATTTGTTAACATATTCATTCCAAAAATTTATTAGAATGTTATATTCATTTAACATAGTTCATTATACTTTTTTAATATCTTTATTTCTTCCCTCAACAATCTAATTCTATTGAGGTGTTCCGGGTGCAGAGAAGGTGTCTTTAATTCCTAAAATTGAGAAAAATGAATTAAATTTTTGATTATAATATTTTCCACCCTGATTACTTGTTAATCAAAATATATTTAATTATTTTTATTTTTTTAGAGTTTACAAATGTTTTAAAAAACGACGAACACTTCAATTTTTTGTTTTAGTAAATAAATCCATTTAAATTGTGAAAAAATAATAAACTAAAATAGAAGCCTAAAATTTTCCAACAAAACATTCTACCCATAATGGACCAAAAAATAAATGTCGATAATTTCTAGTGTTTTATATATAGATAAATTTTAATTGATCTCGAAGATGATTTGTGTTGTTTGGCAATTTGACATGCATCATATAGTATATCATTATGAATTCTAATAGTAGGAATTTCATAACATAAGTATGTCTTATTCAACATATACAATATAAATCTATTATAGTTTTAATTTTTATATTCTATATCTATTAACCATTTGTATGAATGGTTAAACAATTAACGTTTTATCAATAATGGAACTCAAAATCTATGGTATAAAAAATTTAATTTATTAGTGCTGTAAAAATTTATCTTTTAAAACTAAAAACGAATTTTAAGAGAAATACAAATAATAAATATCATCATAATGTTGATAAATACTTATTGGAGAATTTTTCATCCCTTAAACATATTTCACTTTTTTTTTATTGAGATTGACTTTGTACGGTAAAATGATCCAACTCAACTATATTTCGATTTGAATTGTATCCAATGGTGACTAGTCATCCACCATATTTTTTCAATGTATACAAGTTGGAAGATTATACACTCATGAGTGTTCAGTAGCTACTATCTGCATACCATACATAATTTTTATATTTGTTTTATTTTTCAAGAAATGTTTTAAATGTAATAATTTTTTTGTTTCTGTAGTTTCTTAGGTCAAACAATGCTAGCAAGAAAAGATCTGGGGATACATATTTTCCTCATTTTCCATAATTTACAATACTTTCTTCAGACATATTTTTTAGAATAAGATTCTTCATAAAACATTTTATATAAGGACTTTATAATAAAATGTTTTTAAAATAATTTCCTTTAATTCATCAATAGAAATAAGTGGTGTCTTGAGAACAATGTATGATAAAATATTTAAATAAATTTTATTTTCTCCATTTCATTCTTATTCATTATGTTTCTTTTTTATTTTTTCTATTCACAAGAATATCATTATAATATTTTTCTCCACTAGTTAATATAATTTTAGTAGATTGTAATGATTCTACTTCATCATGTAAATATATTATTTTAGAATCATGAACAGAACCATTTGATAATGATTTATTTAACTGTTATTTTAATTCTTGATATTGTTTCATCATTAAATATTTTTCTCTTAGAATAATATTGTGAATAATTTTTAGTTAATTATTCGTGTTTAAAATATATTCATATTTTTTGAAGCATTTAATGATAAGAATCTAATTTTATATTTGCTAAGTAATGTGATTCTGAGGTAAAAGAAAATTATGATTTTTCCTCATCATATTCATTAGCCATAAAGAAAATGTTTTCATTCATATTATATAGGATGTCTTTTTTATTCAGATATGGAAGAGGAGTGGGACTCTTCAGGAACACTCCAAGTAGACTTCATATCTATTTTACCTTTATGACCAAAATCAATTTTCTTCTGATTTTACTTTTCCATATTTCATAATTCTTTAATTAACTATTACAAATTATGTGAGATATGACCCATCTATCCTCACTTATATATTATTACAGTTAATATCACTCTTAATTTTTCTTGAAGGTTTTCTAAAACCTTTATTTTTCCAATAAAATTTTAGAAATTTTTGGACTAGTTGAGATGGTCCCATTTTCATCTTTATGTCATATGTATCCTTTTAAATTTTTACAGATTCATTGAATTTAATTTCATGTTTTTGAGATGTAAATTTAGGGGAAGTATTTTACTTTTTACTCTCTAAATATCTTCATCAGCAGCTTTCATCTCTTCATTATAGGTCATATGAGTTCAAATATATTATTTAATTTTTATATAAATGACTTGTGATTATTGTCTTATAGTGGCAGATATTCCATTCCATTTTTAGGATATTAGTCGAAGTACTTCAATTCATGATTTGATTGTGTAATTGTGGTCCTAAGGAAACTACATCCATGGCTTATTTTGTTTGTCTCCCATTTATTTGGGTGATTTATTGTCCACCATAAATTTGAAAGGTTTAAAACTATAGTTTTATAGTAGTATACATTAAGGTATTATCATTTTTAGTTCCATCATATTCAAAAAAAAATCAGATGTAACATTTCATAAGAATTATAACATTTGAGATTCTCAGTTGAATTCATCAAGACCAAGTCCACAAATAATAGAATTGATTAATTTTTTATTGATGACATATAATGCTTCTTTATTATCATCCCATGATTCCAGATTTCTAGGAATAACATATGGAATAATAGTCTATAAATAGAATGTTATTGCTTGTATTTTTAGATATATGGTTATATGATATTTCCAACATCCAAAGTTTTCTACATTGATGTTTAGAACACATATCATTGACATACTTCTATAAGTACTACCATTCACATCAATTTTTGTTATACCTTGTACTTTATAATTCTAGAACATTCATGATTCATTAAAAATAGTTATGTTTTGGTAAAAAAAATTGGTCAGAATAATACGATGATACAGAAGAGTATGGAGAATTTTTTCTATCTAATAATATTCAAAAATTATGGATTTTAAATTTGTGATTTATCTATATATAAAAAATTTCTCTTCTATAATATTTAATAAGAGTATAAAATGTAAATTAAAACATATAGATGATAATAGTGGATTGGGGCACATAGACACCCTAATCCACTCTACCAATTCCCTATCTGCGAGCCTCGTGATTTTCACTTTACAGGTCCTCTTATCGCAAGAACTTCAAGAAATAGTGATAAAAGATTACGCCGTTACAAAAAGGAATTAAAAATATGTAATGATAATTTAAAGAAAATAATATTGTCTACTTCTTAGTCTATGAATATTTTCCTCTTCCATGAATGAGTCTGAGCACCTAAAAGACCAATAAATAAAAAGGGTTTGATTTGATTGTATAAATTGATTCATGTACAAAGTTGGTGTGGAAATTAAAAAAATAATGATCTTATTATTAAAATATAAAATAATTCAATAAATAATAGATTTGATGATATCCTTATCGTGAATGATCTTCCATAAAATCAGAAACTAACAAATATCTATAATTACTCGGCATAATATTGAAATAGGGTGCCTCGACAGTGTATATTCATAATAATAACAATGGAATCTGATCAAATATTTCCCTATAGTAGTTCTATATTCAAAAAGATGGCTCACATATATGGTGATTTATATATTTTAAATAAATATAATAATACATTAAATATATAAGACATGGTTTTTCAATTTTGTAAATACAAGAATATCTCATATAAAATCATAATCATTCAATTATAATGTCATTCAAGAAAGTCCTAAATTACCATAGAAACAAGAATGATTTAATCCATTGAATGAAATCCTATAAATGGAACATAACATGTTGTTGAATAACATAGAAAATATTTTTGAATATATCATTACTTCTGTCAAACCTGTTGTATTAATCATGTAAAATACCATTAATCTAAAATCCTTTTTTGAATAGTCAAACATAGGGTTTTTTCATGTAGTGACAAAAAACAGATTTCGGATTTGAACATAGGTTTTATTTTAAAATTAGGGTCTATGTACAATAATTTTTTTCCTGGAATCATAGGTTTCCACACCTATATAGGGTTGGTTATCCATACATTCCCTTTACTCAAATCTACGGTTTCATCCGTATATAGGATAGGTAAACAATACTTTCCAATAGTGAAGGGTACATGTTCCGACCTGTTATTTCAAACAACAGGCATAGGAACTATAGTTTGTACTTATAAATTTATTGTACGAATATTATTTCTAGAATATTTTTAAAACATATTCATAATACATTAACAAATATTGTACCCTATAAATAAGATAAAACTTCTCAAGAAATATTTATCATAAAAATAAATAAATAAAATTCATCACTAAAAAAACAACATTAGTTGTCAGAAAAAAATTGATATGATTTATTGAGTATTTTTTTGAAATTTCATTCTCAATTTTATCATTTACGAAGCCTTGGAGTTATATGTCATCAAAGCCTGTAGCTTCCCTCATCCATCACAACCATTTCCCTAAGCCTACTATGGGCCACCTATGTGTTGTGGCAGTAAGAATTCAAACCTTAAACCAATTTATTCATCTATAATGGCCCCTATTCTACATCTTCCACCCTAAAAGACACCATTATCTAACCTATATCTATACCTCAATTGTCACTTGAATGTCACCCAATAAGTTTTATGATTGGACAGAAATATCTCATGCCATATTTCTCCAATCGTTATTAGAGAAACACTACCTATCCGTCAGCTGACTTAAGACATCATGAAAGAAGGGTACCTCAAATCCTCGGTCTTAGGATCATCTATTGAAGCATTTAAAATTCCCAAATCATTATGAATTTTTCCAGCTCCCTTCTACCAAGGTCTCAGCTCATAGGTGCCCACTACCAGAACCCACTATGAGTGCCTGATCTTCCTATCAACTCCCCACCACTAAGGCCCTCACAATATCCCCAAAATATGTCAGATTATATAGAGATATTGCTGAATATAAGATATCCTAACATAATATCTTCCCAATGGCTTGAGATCTGAATAACATATCCTGCATCATTTCTATAGAGCATCGTGATAGATCAGTATACATTTCATAATGCTTCGCCATTGTCAAACTACTATATTGAAAAGGCGGAATATTAACAATGTGAAATTATCACAATGTGGTTTCATAAAACTCATCCCCAAAAAGATACGTGTTGTTTGAATTAGAGAGTGTTGTCTCATCCAGTGACTAATCCTCTAAACTATAACATCTCCCAGTTGATCCCAGAATAGAATACTAAAGGAGGATCACCATCTGATCTATAAACATCCTTAACATGGGTTAAAGACGATTGAATTCCTTGGTCCAGTTCTCAGCCACAAGGGGTTTTAGCTCACCCATAAACCTAAGAGTTAATTACCTTTGGTACTCCTGAAGTTCATCAATCATGTGAACATTCTCAGGTGGAACCATTAGTGAAAAGTGCATCTCAATGGGTGGTCATACAACTAGAAAATCACCTAGATGTACTATATCTAGTATATCCCAATGTACTGATTCCTTGTTACTCAGAATATCATTATCATAGTCATAGAGTGGAATAATGCTTCTATATTTCAAGGTAGGCATCCTGAAATAAACAATATGTAATATAGTGAAAGAGTATATCTAGGGAGATGACTCAATATGTACGTGGAAAATGTAACTCATTCCTATAATATATATTCACGAATTTTTTCCATATAACCAATTTCTAAAAATACTAATTCAAGAGGTAGGTGATCAGAGTCCTAGATTATGAATATGTCAACCTCCACATCAATAATATAGTCCTTGTCCATGATTATAAAAATGAAACACTTAACAATGATAGATAAAAAACCAAACCAATCTCATAAACTCTGGTTCAATGGTACATCCAAATCTTTTTATACCATACTATCATGAACATTCAAAAAGGGTTCCAAACCACAACTACCCTATTCCATCCTCCAATATGCTAGGGTGGGGTGACCAACATCGTGTATCCATATCACACACCTATGAGGAATTATCCTAACATACATATAAACACACACACTTCATATATCCCATACTTTATTAAAATGTAAAAATAATAAAACAAATTAATGAATAAATCTATGATCCCCCAATCTGAGTATTAGGGTAATTTAATAAAAGGGATACGGGAAGAAATAAAATCCCAACGAAAAATATAGAGAGTATAACCTTCTCAAAAGATGACGACATATTTCAAATGAAATAAATTAGAAAAAACCTATGTCTATCAATCATTGTTATCCTCTATCAGCTCCCTATGATTCTATGACATTTTCAAATGGTATTTAGTCTGCATTAGACATGAAACATGTTGGAAGGGGTGAGTATAGTAATACCTAGAATGATACCAAAAAAATTACAACCCCAGACAAGAAAACATTGATATTAAATCATTTTTAATGAATATTCATTATAACATAAAAACACATTATTGAGTACCACAACAATTTAGTGACTTTGGAAAAATGAATCACATTATCCTAGTCTGGCGAAATATCATAAACTCTTCCTGTAAAGATCTCCCTATTAGTTATCCTATATAAAATTTATTATTTATAACATAGGGTATAGAAACATAATGATGGATGATATCATATACTTAGCATGGTAAATTAGGGATATATGTAATCATAACATGATCATAATTTTAGGAGAACCTGATAATAACATATGAGAACAAACCCTACAAATTAAATATAATGATATGTAATAATAGAAGAAGTATTGGATGTTCATAAGAAGTGATTCATAATATAATCAGACAATATGATCCATAAGAGTATATGAATGGAATAAACATGGACTTTTTGGAATATAAATAAGAATATAAATTCTAATGTCAAGTATACCTACCAAGATATTCAAAATATGTTCAGTTGGGGACAATTGTATGTATTCCTACCTCATGAAATGGATGACCTCCTGTGTATCCTTTTTTCAGGATTAAGATACTTTCACATGTACCCTTTTTTTGAGGACGTGGTTTGACTGTCCATGTTCCCCCTTGTCGTGGACATGAGATGACCTCCCATGTACGCTATAATTGTAGGCTTTGGCTAACCTATCATGTACCCTCTTATTGAGGTCATGTGATGGCCTCCAGTGTGCACTCTTCTGGAGTTATTTGCATGAGTAGATGTGTACTCTTTGAACTCATATAACATTTATCATTACACAATTCAATAAGGCGAGATATAGATCCAATCCATCACCGAATTAAATAATATATATGTATCCTAAAAGTTAATAAAAATTTATCATATCATAACCCATTAAAATAAATGGGTATCATAATCATTTCCTCATATCATAACTTGTAAAAAAGTGACAAATTTCATAATTATAGCATAACCTATCAAAATAATTGGGTATAAAAATTATTTTAACACGGTTTTCCTCATGGAATAGAAACATATCATCTTAAACATAAACCATTAAAATATGAATAAGAATGGTTTCCTAAGACAATATCCCATGTAAAGAATAAATTATATCAATGTGTCCCATCTTATATTGAAAGTAGTTTTTAAATATCATTTAACACATCTCTTGAGTAAAATATCTTTTCCTCTTCGAAAATTGTTTTTAAAATATAAAACATTTCTAAATCCTTTTTCATTGAGAAAAAAATAAATAAGTTATTTCTTAAATATTATGAAAAACATTTTCAAAATAAAAATTATCTCATAAACATTAAATTTATTCTTTAAGGAATATATTTTCATCATGCTGGGAAAATCCGTACATTCAGTATAAATTAAATGAAAATTATTTTCCATAATAAAATGTATTGAAATGTTCCTTGATCAGAAAATAAAAATAATATTCCATTAAAAAAATTAAAAAAAAAAAGACAAAATGGTTCCAAAATTATTTTAATAAATCATACTAAAGATGAAAAAAATATTTTTGAAAATATTTTTTTAAAACAAGGATTTTAAAGAAAAAAAATTTCTGATTGGAGAGATAAATAAAGTTAAACTGGGATAAAAATATTTTATTAATTATTTTAAGTAAAAATGAGCATATATAATGGAACCGTTAAATAATTGTGTAATTAATATCTATATTATAAATAAATTAATGATAATTCCTAAGATAATTCATCAATTGAAGCATAATAATAAAATATCGAGTTAAATGATGATATTGTAACAATAAACTCTTTCAACTTTGATAACATTTAATCACAATCCCAAAGTATTAATAACATCACATCAAGCTTAAAATGTCATGAAAATAATGATATTTATTTTAAAACATGTAAAATGGTATTTATATACCCCTCTAAAGATATTATAAGTGTATAGCATAGAATTTGTCTCAAAGAAGTAAAATTGAGATAAAATTACCTTCCCACATTGGTTAAGATTTAATCGTAGACACCAGGAAAGAGATATGATAAAATGGATTTGTAAATAAAAATAATTCTCAATATACTAATCCTTACATTTTTCCTTGGGTAGAATACACACCACATAAAAGAAATAAGTGGTGATAGTGGCTTGGGTATCGTAAAAAATAAATGTGAGGTAGATATCCAATGCTACATAATGATCTTTGGAATCAAGAGACCCATTAAAAGATAAAAAAAATTAAATATTAAAAGTATTTAGTCAAATGATATTAATGTTATATATTTTTATAAGGAACTATATGCACCACACAAATGAAACATGTGGTGAATATGGTATAAGTATCATAGAAATGAATGTGAGACTAAAAATCCCCTTACCTTAGGTCTGGAATTTTGTTGTACTAATAATATACTCCTATATAATGAATATATGTTTATTATACTTTTATAAAATAAAAATTTAATTTATACCGTACCAAATATGTGTTTATTTTGAAATTTTATTACTTATTTATTGACAATTACCTGTTACTAATTCATTTTGGGAAATAATCTCTTTACTTTTCATAGATGATTTGATTGTCATATTTTTTACCTAATAATTTAAAAATTATTTATTTGAATAATGAATGACTACTAAGATATAAATATATTATATATTAATTATTTATTTGTATATAATAATCTATAAATGAAATTAACCATTCAATGTGATAGTAGGTTGTACGTATGCATGAAAGTTGTTTCCATTTTCTTATCATATTGAAAGAAGAGAATGTATATTAGATACAATCATTCAAAAATAATTTTTATTTCATATATATCACATATTTTTGTTATAATAATCCTTAATTCATTATATTTATAATGTTAGTAAATCACATCATTTTGGGAGATAGTAGTCTATCGTACACATTAACGACATTATCATATTCCCCAAAAGGAAATTATGGATGTATGTGTGAAATAAACATTTACAATGCATAATAATATTAATAAAAATCATATATATATAATATATAAATCATAAATCCATCATTACTACCTCTTTTGAATGGTTGTAATTGAAAAATTAATAACATCGTCTCGTGAGGCGATAGTCTGTCACACACATGAATGATGACTTTGTATCCCTTTTTGTAGATGTGTGTAAAGATGTAGGTCACAAACATATCATATAAATTTATTTTTATTTATGATAATGTGATTTTCTATATAATAATTATATAAAAATAATTTAAGGGTTTTTACAAAGAAATAAACCAAAAAATGTACTTTGATAAACGTTACATATTCTTCTAGTATCGTATTTCACTTTTCAAAATAAGACAAACACAGTTAGATTTTTTCCCAAATGAAGGATTATAGGATAATGGGATAGAACTTTATAAGTGATTAGGGATATTATAGGCCAAATAAATTATTTTTTAATGTGTGAAGACATGGGAAGAGTTGGTTGGATTTTACAATTTTGAAGGCGGATGAAATTGGGATTTTTGAGAAGAATATTTGTTTAACCACATTTTTTCCAAACAAAGGCCTTCCATGATGAATTTGATTTAATCTATTAATTGATATGATCTAAATATGGCCATAAAATTGGTTTTGGAAATTTTTCTATTTTATGTTTTCTCTTATTATTAATATTTATTTCCTTTGTAAACATCCTTTTCTATTAGTTATCTTGAATAATTTTAACTTTTTTCAGAAATATTATTGGTAAAATATTTAGTTGAACTAATTATAAATTATAAATTAGGATGATTCAAAACATAGAATCAATTTCTCAAAATTCCAATAACATAAGTGGCATAAATAAATTTAAAATTTAATCCCACAAATATGATGAGACAACAAGTCATAACATGGAAAATGTTTAGAAGATTTAATTTTATTATATCCATATTAAATATAAAATTTATTTCAATGAACTAAATTGGATTAATAGATATATAATTTACTTAAATATATTATAAAACAAAATTAAAATATAATTTAACTATTTAAATAAATTATACATAAAGGTAATTTCCAATTTTAATTTAGTATTTTCATTATTCATCCAAAAATTCAATTTTAGTCAAATATATAAAATTATCGTTAGTCTAATTTTTTCATCATTATAGAAAAATATTAATTTTTTTTTAAAATAAAATTTACAATAGTTTCAAAATTTAGTTCTAAAAAAATTATGACATTAATAGGTGGAAGAAATACCTTTATAAAAATTACATGTTTTTATTTATAAAATTGTATTTGATCAATCTTTATGCCTTTAAATTTAATTTTATGAATGTAAAAAAATGAGTATATAATATATAAGTTTTTATTTAAAACAAACATCATTAGGTATTTTAAAAATTATTGATATAAAATGTGATTGTACCTTGAAAAAAAATTCCACAGAAAAATTTCTTTATTATTAAATAGTCCATAATTTCATTTATAATTTATTAGATACCAAATAATTAATTTTATAACATGGATAAATCATATTTTAATAATTTAGTTAACCCATTTCTTACCCACCATTCCTACATATATATGATAAATATAAATATATTTTAATGATAATATTAATAGTATATTGTAGTACGGTAAAACATAGTCTTATGTATTACACAGGATACTGAGGGAACTCAACATTGTTTGTAACACAAGGAAAACATGTTTTTTTGTTTACCTTGATATATTTTCATTTTTTCATTTAGTTCATTCATAACTTGGTGTTCTGTATAAATAAAAATTAAATTGGTGTCGCGTGCTATGAAAGTCAACAAAAAATATAATTTTTTTCAACAAAAAATACATCAATACTCAGGTTGTTTCCAAAAACCTAATCAAAATGAATCAAGATTATTCATCTCAAAAAATTTAAATATAAATAAAAATAATAAAAATATCTAGATATACTCAGGAAGGACATCGCGCCTCTAGGTGATCATAACCAAACTGGGAGCCATATGATTCAACTAAAAGAAATACTATTTCTAGGAGAACCCACACCATGAGCAATGTAATCACTAGAGACACTCATCCAAGAGGCCACAATCATTGGTATACAAACAAAAATATCTCTCCTCTCTAAATAACTTGACAATCAGATAGGGGACCACACCTAGGACTGACGGGGGACACCACAAACCCAATCTGGATCATCCTTCTACTTCGGGGAACATATGGAAATGATACCCTAAAACTACCAATATGGAATATTAGGTATAAGATCAACGAAATGCACATAGAGGTCATTGAAACTCCATAAACCCCTTTGAGGTTATAATAATACATGATAGATGATCACACTCTAATCTTATGGAGGGACACCACAAACACAATATGAGACTCAGCCTCCAAAGAAGATCACAATATCAAGATGTGGGAATAATGTCTCACTTTAACCTCATGAGAATATCCCAAGAGAACATACTCAACCAATTATGGACTTATCTGGAGAAATGAATTCCAACAAACCCTATCAAATGGGGGTACATGACATGTACTAGGGTACAAGGCATGCCATTACAACCCATGGTCTTCACATATGGTACTACCTCACATCACATGAATATATATATATATATATTAAATCTAGTGATAGTATGTTCATTGAATAGATTTTTCAGAAATATACCCATACCTCTTGCCCAGGCCCATGTAAACTGGACCATGTTCATGTACTCTAGAAATTTCCATTTACTTTGGGTTCTACATTCCCATGAAACCCATGAGTTACCTTTCATCCTACCTAGACTGAGTCGAATAGAGTGCAAAAATATCACACTTCTTATGATATTTTTATCTCTATGGAAACCCTAGCATGACACCAAGAGGTATAGTATAATGTGTAATTCAGGATTACACTCTATATTACCTCGGATCTCTAGATCCAATTAGTTTATATTCCACATCATAATATGAATTATCGATGCCATCTTCTTTACTAGAAGTTGTGGATATTGGTTCATCCAACCTCTCCATCAACAAAGATGATTATTTCTTACCTCAAATATGATTAGAAAAACCCCACATGTGTTTTTTTTGTCTGCATAGTCAAACTCAAGATGAATTAAATTCACTTATCAATTCCAGTACGCAATTTATCATCCTTAATTTTCATCAGACCTTGATCTCACCCATGATCATAAACAAAACATGTGATAATTATCTATTGTTTCAAATAATAGTCACTCAAAGATCAAATATATGGTATTATTCAATGAACTTTCCAAAGAGATTCAAAATATGAACATGTGAAGAAATAGGCGTGAAATTCCAAAAACATAAGATATTAGGAATGGACATTAGTATTTTTTCATTAAAAATTGCAAACTTTGCATATATTTAGATAAAAGAAGAATATATAAGAAATGAACACTTTAATAAACCATAAATAAATGAATCATTCATGTGTGAATCAATTCTTATCTGTGGAATAGATTCACACTTGATATAGGACCAGTATCCAGAAGAAATAAAAAAAATAAAAATTTCCTACATTGAGTATGAATTAATTACTGAAGAAGAATGGTCTAGTGTTTCTATCTTTAGTGTGTTACACAAAAAGGAATTAGTTCACAGTAATTGCTCTAATATAATCTAACACTTTCATCCGTTGATCCTCCAATAGATCCACTCTAACGACTCCCTTTAATCCCTATGTTAGGTGGATAACCCTAGGGGTGAGGAATTATCATGATTAATAAAGGTATCATTTTTCATTATTAAATAATATATAATAAATCTATTAATTAATTTAATTTATTAATTCCACCCATGTGATAAATGTTTCACAACCACTCGATATTGATAACAGACTATGTTGTGCCTAGGGTAAAGAACATGTTCTGAACAAATCAGTTCCCTCAGATTTCTGATTCAGGTCCTCATTTACGTGAAATTCTAATTTTTCATAAAAACTACATATACATGTTATTAATATCATTATTATATTTTAGAGAAAAAAAATTGGCATAGGATGCCTCAAAATTTAACCATATCTCTGAACTTGGTACAAAAATAATCCATATAATATTCTAAAGATTATTTTGGAGAAATTGAAGTTGATTCAAAATGAAACCATCAGGAGTTGAATAATGAAAGTCTCATCCTAAGGATAATAATTAACTAATATATCTCTCCATCCAAATATTAAAACCATTTCTATAAAAGGATATAAAACCTTTCTAATAAGATGGGTTATAGTATTTCCTATTAGACGAAATAATAATAATCAGCGGTGTTATTTGTTATAATAGTAATTGAAAATGATCAAAACATCAATGGTAACCGCTCATAGGGGTGATGTAATTGTGCATATATTATTTCAAGAAACATTTATACCCTCATAATTATTTAAGTGTAATATCAATAATTAAAATAATGACAAATAGAAATATAGTGAAAACATGTTTCTAAACATGGTTCACCTCTATATGGATGATTATATCCCAATAGTGTTGTTTTCATTATCCCACACACACAAATAATTTATTTTATTATCAAGATAGGAATAAGAAAGGGTATCAATTTGTACCAACTAAAATATTTTGGAACCAATAATAGATATATATATATATATATATATAAACATTTTTTTTGTGTAAAAAATAGAAATTATCTAAAGATAGATCAATAATAGATATCACAATCTATACATGAATCGATTTGGTAATATTTTTTTTCTTCTCTCAATAATATTATGTGAGATTTTTAAACCCTTATTTATAATTTCACTTGGATAATTTTATTTGAACAAATATATTATGATCCTTATCATTTTTTACTGAAATGGGGGAATGTTATTTCCAAAATTCTCCGTAAATCAATTCTCATAATGTCTTATGCTCATAACATAAATAAGATATAAAAAATATCTTCAGCCTGTATTGTCATTTACTTCTTCCACTATGATCCGACACATTTAAATAAAAAACTATATAAATACATTTCACAAACATGATGAAGTCAAAAATCCTCCTTCCATATGCTAAAGTTACATAAAACTTCCTCCACCACAACTATTAGAATGGAATGATACAAAATCATCATAATTTTGTTATTGAGGGAATATCTTATACTAAATCATCAATATAATATTACAAATAATCTATTAAAATTATATCTTGAATTATAAATATTGATATAAAGGTAAAATATATTCCTATCTAGATTTAAATACATAAATCAATAACATTGAATCATTATAAATGATTTCTTAGTTATAAAACCCTATATTTAGATCACTCTGTTGTGGATTCTCAACGTGAATAACTTAGTGTGAATTAGGGAATTTGATGTTCCATTACACAAATGGTTGGTTTCAATTATAAATCTCATTAAATTCAAATAGTACCATCATTTATTATAAAAACTAAACATTATGTTGCTAAAATATTTCAATGATTACCCAACCATAAGTCATGAATACCTTGGTGAATCTCATGTACATTAACATAACCCATAAGAATGTTAGATATAACCTCGACATATCTTGTAATTGAAATTTTTATAGGTCTCTTATGATGAATCATAAAAAACTCTTTTACTTTAGTGATGATATGTTTAAAGATCCTGATGACATGTATTCCAATAAATAATGGCTGTTACATAGAATACAAGTGAAGCTTACTAAAGTCATTAGAATTATGAGTTACACTTACTCAGGATACCTATGTCTTAAGTTAACATTATTTACACAATGTAATCTTTATGTGACCTTCACATGAAAAATTTAAAATATATTTTTTCCATAAAAACAATTATATACTATATAATCGTGTATCAAAATTCCTTAAATCAATATCAAACAACCTCAAAATTTTTATGAAATATTTATTACTCAATAGGATAGTCTTTTCGCATTCCTTAACATCAACCTTATCATGTATTACATCATATTTCAACTAATAATTTCTCCAAATAAAATTATTATAGAAAAATTAATGCATGGTTTCTATTTACCTTAAATATTTTCTTTCTTATACGAATAAAAAATTCAAGTTCATAACTAGTTAGCCTACTCAAAACTAACTATATAATGTTAAATATAGTACTCTCATCAACATCACATTTTTTTAGACAATAAAATCATTAAATTTAATAATTATTGAAACTAAAGACAACAACATCCTCAGGTGAGGTCAAAAGTATCCAACCATCCTGAGCAAACCACGAACCTTGAACACAATCTTGGGTGGATCTAAAGAAATAATTTCCTTAACTTTATGTGATAAAAAACTAGTCCACCCACCGAGATGATATATCCCAACAAATGAATTTCTCTAATCATGATCCTACACTCTAGTATTTTCTTATATAACTGGTGTTCATAGAGTAGGTTTAATAAAATTCAAAAATAATCATCATGATCCTCTAAAAATTTTGAATCAATTCGAAAATCATATGAAAAATACACCTTGATCATACCCATTAAAGGATGGAAGATATAGTTTATGTTTCCTATGAACAATATATTGGTTTTAATTATTATGGATGGAGTTACTATGAAATCATAAATATTAGAGCATTTCTGTAATTCAATATCCAGGGTATCTTCCTCAAGAACACAAAGATTATGATAAACTAAATTGAGATCAATTTTAAAGAACTCTCTGGCTAGAGTATGTAGAAGATATAATTGATGTTTTTTTGTATTCATTCTTGACTGTCACATGGTTCATGTATCGATAGTGAATAAAAAACATTAAACACATATTATCTTTCATAAGTAAGAGAAAATATGATTCCCAGTGGGAGACTCTATTTCTCATAAATATTTTGATTAAAATATCCTTCATCTACACTATCACCTCCACAAAATCCATAGGTTCATCCAATTATCTACTAAATATATTAGAATTATATCATTGTTCTATTTTATATCAAAATATACCTATCAAGAAAGGGGTAATTATTGAAATTGATCTATAAAATCATCTGTATATAGAATAGATTATATTTTGTAAAACTACTACACACAGTTTTCTTAGATTTGGAGGCATTAAGAGAAGTTTACAAGGATGAAGATGTGGTTAGATATGAACTTTTTATTATATGTATTCATTGTGGAGTCTATTAGTGTGTTATTTATAGAAGATATAAATGATTATAATTCTTTCATATTTATAATGTTTAACATTGTGAATCATTAGTTTGATTCATGGTTCTTCTGATGTAGTAGGGGGTGTGACCTATGAGGTTTTTATGTCACGTTATTTAATATTCAATGTCTAGTTAATGGATGAAGAAATATGGATATAAAATAAAGTTCTTTATGATATTATTATATAGTTAATTCCATGGGTTAATATAATGTCAAAACCTTTTAATTTATCTTATGAGTTCTTGGTTATTTCATGAGGTGTATTTCAAAAGCATAATGGTCTTAATGTGTTTTAGAATAATCCTACATGGGATCTCAACTAATATAACATGATGGAAATTATGGCATGTTTATACCCATTATTGATTCGATTTTATGGTAATAAATTTATTAAATATTTTAATTTTATTCATGTTTACTATTGGTTACTTACATTTCTCCATGTTTATCATTGGGTTTTTCAAGTTAATAGAAGGAGGCCAAGGATCATGTCATGATACCTAGTAGTTGTATTTTTTTATGGTAGTTCTAGTTTCACTATTCCCCTTATTAATTTTTTTAGTTTTAATGTGGGTAGGCTCTGATATTAATGAATTTAACATACCTTGGTGTTCAAATGGTTGTTTTATTTTGACATTATAACCCCTTTCACACCTTGTTTCTTTATTTTCGCTTCAATGGTTATAGATTCATGCCTTGTGTTGAATTATTTATTATTTCCCAGACATACCTCATCATCTAGGAAACCAATATAGTATATTTAGACATATTTAGTAATGAATTGGTTTTTTAACCCCTTTTGAATGAAATTAACATCCTTATTATCATAGTAATTTTCAACTTCTCTTCTTCATGATTCTGTATTTTAAATTTGAAGATTCATTTTCTTTCTTCTTTTTGTGGGTATGAAAAAAATGGATATGTGTATGAATTGTAGATTATTCTTGAGTGTTAGTTAGTGTTTAAATGGATTTTCATTATAATCTTGTATTATAGTTGTTTAATCTCATGTATATGTAGGTGATTCAAATATTCTCACATTTATAGTTATGTAAATTATATAATTATCATTGATTTATTATTAATTGGGTTGATAATATTGAATGTCACGGAAAAGATAAGGAAATAGACTAATGTAAATTAAAGGATTTTGGGAGATTTCCATGTTCTATATGATATTCCATGATATTATTAAATAATTGACTATTTTATTGATTTTTATTATATGTGAATTATTATTTCTATAGTGAAATATTTTTCTTTGTTTCAATGATTTATTTATAATCAACTTTCTTTAAGGGATAATCATATAACAATAGAAATTAATGGGTTCCTTGTAAATATTAAATTAATGTATAGATTTTTAAACCTAATATTATACTTTAATGTGATGGAATAAATTACGAATAATGACTGAATTAAATATATGAGTGTTTTAGGGAATGGATGGACATTAATTATAGATAAATGAATGGAATAAAGAATGGAATAATGATATTAAATGATAATTATAGATAATTTTAATGATCATAGTGTCAAATAGGAAGTAATTAATTCTTATAGTTTCCATGTGTGGATAGATGTGGATGGTTTTTGGTGTAGTAATGGTAGAAATTGAAAGCAATTGGTCATATTGGGGAAGCATATGTTATGTTTGATCGTTTTTTTGGTTTGGAATAAGTCCTTATGTTAGGATTCTATGGATATATAATATTGACACTATTTTATTTTTTCTTTCTTATTTACAGCCACCTATGTTGGTTTACCAGACTGATGGTCATATGGAGACATAAATTCTATTTGTTTTATCTAACATATAAATTGACTAGGGAATGAATGGAAAAATTCTTCATTTACCTATTTTCCCTTCAATCATTGTATGTCTTATGACTGATGAAGGAATGTATATGCATATGGGCTATAATGAATAGTGGATAAAGTTTATATATATAGGATTATGTGAATTGTGATTATAAAGGTGTTGTACAATGGGGGTCATGATATTTGAGGGGGGAATTATGTGGTGATTCTACATTTATTGATACCCTACTACGATAAAAATGTAATTTGAGGTTATAATTTGTTAATTTTGTTCATGTTTATGAATGTGTGGTTATATTTATGATATAGAATTTCATTATGTAGATGCATTGATATGGAAGGAATTTTAGTAAAGGAAATATGTCATTGGGATGTGAGTATGACCACATTAGTGGGATAGTGTATTTTGGGAACCTTATTTACATATATTAATTTGATACTATATTAATACAATGGGATATAATATTGGGTGAGTGATCATTGATGAAGTTGGGTGATTATTTACCTAATGTAAGAGAGATTTAGTTCCATTTTTTCAACTAATGAATTATTATGATCATTCCAAATTATGAAGATATGTTTTATGTTTTATCATAGTAATTATACAAGTATTATCATCCATATGAATAAAACCATTTATTGGATATCCCTAAGGGGGTTGGAGATCAATCAGGACTTTACTAATACAACACATAGAGGTTGTATCATCCTAACAATCAAAAAAATTATTTTTATATCTTTTTTGGGGAAACAATATTCATTTATGACATGTAAAATCATTGTATATTGGGTTTATTTTGGTGGTATATATGTGTTCTATCACTATTCCTAGTTTTTATGTTGGTAATGCCTCCCATTATTATGTACAATACCCATGTAGCTAGTTAAAAACTTATAACCCATTAAAGGTAGACTTTTCGACATGATATATTGATATCAAATCTAGATATATGAGTTGGGGTAGATTTTAGAGTTTCTTTCTCATGATGTTTTTATGGGAGAATAGTGAAATGGTATTAGCTAAAATTAACATGTTACGACTAAACGAAGACTATCTTAGGATTAGGTGATCAAGCGCCCTATTATATAATAAAGATAAAATGATCATTCTAGATATTATAAGAATTAATTAACCCTATTTAACATTAAGATACCCTTTTTAACATTATAGGAATTATGTTACCCTATTTAACATTATGATACCCTATTTAACATTAAGTTACCCTATTTAAAATTAAGCTTCCCTATTTAAATTTCATATATATCCAGGGATATATATAATGTATATTTGAATAAAAAGATTAATTATTATTTTTGGACATCATGATGATGGAGTTTTTAGAACATCACATGGAATAGATTTCTAGAAGGAGGATCATATATGTTCAACCACTCAAGGATTATTTATAGAATTATTTTTTCTCACTAGTCAAATTCAAATTCATCTAGAACCAGTAGTAACAATACATCTAATGTGATCTATGTTTCCCTATTCATATTTTATAAATTTCATGGATATTTTTATATTTAGTAACCAATCATTCTCAATAGCCCATATGGTTAGGGAGTTCCTCTTCATGTTTGGACTGAGTATAAATTTCCCCCTCAGCCTTATCAATAGTAACATCATAAGTCCTTTCACCAATAAAGAGTATATGAGGAAGAAAAATGAAACCCCTCATTCCCCTGATCTATTTGGACATTATTTTCATTATGGTCATGGTGGAATTAAACAACAATGTTAGAAATTTATAAAATTATGGTGTCGTGTGTTTTATTCCATTGATATAATAGTGATAAATTAACTAGATATCATAAAAGTTACCATATTTTTATCCTTTGAATTATTATTTTTTATTTTATATAATAGCATCTTAATTATTTATTATTCTCTCCTTTATTTTTAATTTAGAACGTAGATTGGTGAGATGTCAATTACATAGGGTGTTGACAATGATAGTTAGAGGTTATTCCTTATTTATTAACATGTGTCTGGGTTGTGAAATAATTATGAGGAAGAATCATACATTGGTGGCATTCATTTTTCTCTATATATAATAATAAAACCAAATATTATCATAGATTATTTTTACAGTGTTCAGGTGGTCATCAATTCCACTTGTAGGATTGTGAAGTTCTTGAATGTAGAAGGATAGTTTCTGATGTTCATTTCTAGGTGGTATAATTTGATAGGTTATCGATGTTTGGATCCCCTATAATATCATATATATTTGTTTATGTTATCCTCACTATAGGTTTCAGTACAATTTCTAATTAATATTGATGAAGTGTTTTTATCTATTTTTCTTAGTAATGTTGTAACTCTACCACTTTAACATGGTATTGAGTTTTAGATATAGTAAAAACCTTATTTATTTTCATTTTTGGGGGATCATTATTGGATGAATTATTTTATGGATATGTTGATAAGGATTTGGAGAGTTTATTTGATATATTAGTGTTTCATCTGGATTAGTGTGTCTCTGGGGGACCTCTATTGTTGTTCTCTTTTAAGGTGGTATGTATTCTAATTTTGAGAGTAGACTAATAGTGGTTGAACTAAGTAACACTCAAGATACATTATCCCTTTTTTAGAGATGATTTATTCAAATATATTATGTGATCTTTGTAGCTTTCAAAGATCAATCTACATTCTAAATATCATTAAATGAGGGTGAGGTAATATGTTATTTAAAATACAACATCAATGTGTTTATATTGTAACATTGAATTCATAGTTCTGTTATTATATTCAATGGATACCCTTTCAATTTCCATGTGGATCATGAAGTATACATTCTAGGAGTTAGTAGATCAATTCGTTGATGTGATCATAAACTATATTCTCTAGTACATGGTGTCAAGGAAGGATTATCTTGAACATATTAGAACCCTTTTGAGGTACTTTATTATCATCATATATATGGTATGTTTTCAAAATAATGTTTTAGGAAATATTAGGTGCACCTTTTTGGTAATGTGTTATCTCTTCATGGAGTTGTACTAATTACTTAAAATAAAAAATTAGTTATTTCTAATGTATCCTCTAGTAGTTTTGGAAAATTTTATAGTATACTCTGTGACATAGGATATTTTAAGAGGTTCATGCCAAATTTAACTCATATTGCATATACTTTGATAACTCTTATAAGGAAGGACCAGGAATTATTATGTACTATTTGTAGTTAAGAATATTTGGAAAACCATAAGGACATGTTGGAAGGTTCTCCTATTCATCGGTTACCAAAGGAAAGAGTCATGATTGATGTTATATTTCAAAATTCTCATTCTTTATTGGGGTGAGTTTAAATGGAGTAGAGGAAAGTAATATCCTATGGGTCATGTATTCCATTTCCCCAAAAGAATTAGTATACTAACATTTATCTTATGTTTTTTGAAGTTGTGTTTTCTTTAAATCTAATGAGGCGTTACCTCATAGGTGAATTCTGGTTGGCCTTCATGGCTCACAATGGCTTATGGATTATTTTCACTTGATGGGTTTTTCATAAATGTCAGAATTAGTGGATGTTGTTCTTATAGTACATTAATAATGATATCAATTATACATCATGGTAATGGAAATTAGTTTCTCATATCCACAGTAACAATTTTGAGGGATATTTTTCTTAAGATTCTGTAGATACATGGTGAGTGATGAATGAGCTTTCTGAAATAAATCATTTTATATAAAAGGATGGTAGAATAGCATTATGATATAAAATAATTACTTAGTCATCTATGTTACATTAGGTTTAGGATTTTCAATTTATAGATCTCTCTATATAGGCTTACTGTTATAATGTTGTTTGTTGTGATTCTTTTAAGGTATGATCATATGATAATTTTCATCAAATGTTGTTTGAGGGATGTTTTTTATCCCACCAGTGATATTATCGTATGTTATTCTTGGATATAAAATGTCACACTTGGTTTCATATTTAGGTATATACAGTATTTATAACTCTTTTAGAACTCAGTTTTTTGGAAAATGATAATTCAGCTACAAGAAAAGTATGTCACAAGGTTCTTGGTTTTTAAATATTTGAACATAAGGAATCATATTACTAGATGGTTATTATAGCCATTAAATTCCATTTAGTGTATGTCTGAGGATATTTAAATGCATTTCATCATTTATTTTACCTAGTATTAGGAAAAATGTAATTTTTCTAGGTTATCAACGATTGGTAATTAAGTTAGGTCATTTAATGTAAATTAATGATTCAAGTATTGTGGATAGTTTAGAAAGGAAATATTTTTCATGAGGTAGTAAATATTAATGGTGTACTAAGGAACATCATAGATGATAAAGATCCTTATTTTACCTTGTACATTTAAGAGGACTTTAATATTATTTTGGGTCTCAATGATGCTATAGAACCACTTTTAACCCCTTTGAAGATAGTCTTAAAATTTACATAATTAAAAAAATAGAGGAATTCTGTAAGGGATTCATTTTAGTTTTTGGAGGATTATGGGTGAATAACGTATATTTAGTTTATTTATAAAATAATAATGTATATAGTTTATCCTTTTCGATATATCCATTCATGTAATTTTGTAAAACTTTGTGTAGAAATATTTCTTTCAAATTTGGGATTAGAGATTTAGTATTCATTAGATGTGATATTGTTTAAAGAAGTTCTGAGATTTTATAGATGATTTGAGAGTCAATTGTGGTGGTTCAGGATCATCAAAATCTATATCTGGATCAAATAATTATACCTCTAAAATATTATATTTATATCATGTGTTCTATAAGGTTTCCCATTATCATGGGTAGTAAACATTTATCATAGTTATAAATATTTATCATTTATTATTTAGTTTCATTGAAGTGTTGGATTCTGTGGGTGGGGTATTTTAACGGTTAAACATTCATCCATAGCTGAACCAGATACACAATATCTTATATGTGTTTCAGTACCAAAAGTATCATTATGAAAACCCCCACATAATCTACTAGTTTGAGTCATATGTGGAGGATTGTATGTTTTTTGTGGAAAAAGAGGTTGAGATTCAAGATAATCTGAATATGGTTTTTCATGGATGTTTTATTCTAATTGTTTTTAATTGAATAATAATGGTTTGGAAGGGTGTGTTTGGGGATATGATTCATATATGTCTACTTAGTGTCAAATGAAATTTTAAACCTCACATTATCATTATGTTGATATTATTGATCAACTGATAATTTGATTGTTATTTTTTATCTTTGTGGCGAATTGTCCTCCAGTAATGGAGTTGTGTCTATTTAGTGGGTATATCGCAATGGAATTTGTATTTATTGTATAATTTTTTCATTATATGGTAGTTTTTATTCTATATTATTAAAATCATTTGATATTTATCTATTTTAATTGAATATATGTTATTATAAAATTACTTTATATATTCTATTTGTTGGAGGAATTAGGTAATATTTGAAGAGGGGAAGATGGAGTTAGAGATAAAATTATATCTATAGTTTTTGGTTGAAGTATGGGATGGGGTATTTCACCTTAAAGAGTTTCATATTGGAGAATTTTTTTTAATTATGATGTTTCCTAAAACAAAGAACTAGGTTTTTGTGTGGTTCTTATATTACAGAGCATTATGTGAGTTGTGAGTTTTTTTGTAAATTTAATTTATGGTGGATGTTTGGTTATAGTGTGGAGATATATGATTCTGGTGTCACAGGTTACAAGTTATTATTACGTATAGAATTCCTAATATTAATTTGATATAAATCCATTTTTATCATATTCAATCTTGGTTTTGTAGCGAGGGGTAGTTTTTTGGTGTGATGGTTTATAGTTTTTCAGTTTAATTAAACATGTTATCTTAGTTAATATCACATTAGTGTATTCTAACATGTTTTTTACATTGTAGTGTGAAGCCATAGGTAATCAATTTCATGGATATATATATAATTGTGTTTGTGTGTGTGTTTCTATTTATTTATATGAGGTATGTTTCACTATATTGACATACATTACATAATGGTTTTAATTGGGATCTATTGGGATAAATGGAAGAGGTCAAGGAAAATTTTCTAATTATTTGTATTTTGAATTTTTTGGAAGGGTATCCATTATTTTTCTATGAACCATATATAATTTCTTTTTATGGTACTTTGAGTATAATAGTATATATGTTAAGGGTCCATGTTTTCTACCTCATGGTTTCATTGCATCATGGTGACTCCTATCACACCTTGTTTAAATAATTATCCTATAATTTTTATATATGTTCTTTTTTTATTAGATTCAGTCATGTTTCTAATACTTCAGTATAATTATAGGGAACTAGTAGATACTATATGGTTATATTTGGACATCATTTAATTACTATTTTCAATAATTTTCAATAGATTAACCTCCTTTTGATCCAAATAAATTTTATATTCTTGTATTCATGAATCTATTCATTCTTGTTATTTTTATGAAGGTTATGATAGAAGTTATTATTTCATTTTATTTTCTCATGGTTTTGATGGAGCATGACCATTTATAAGACTTTTGGTTGGTCCTTATGTGTCAGGTGGTTTTTCATTGTAGTTTCATTATCATCTCATCATGTGGTTATTAAATACCTAGTTTAGGTAAGAGATTTGAATATTGACAATCTTTTTTATTGAAAAATATATTGTGTCCTTATTCTTTTGGTGTTTATTAGGTTAATTGTATGTATTAACCTAAATAATAAAATAGAGTAGACTAACAAAATTTAGAAGGAAATATTTTTTATTAACATATGATTTATGTTTTTCCCTATAGTTTATTTCAAATTGATTGTATTTTAGATGCTGATAATAAGTGATTTCGGATTGATAATATGATAAGAATCTATTACTATCATTTCTTTCATAAAATTTTTATTCATAAGGGGTGAATCCAATATATTTGTTAATGAAATGGTTATATTGAAATATTAATCTAAATTATTGATGTGTGAAAATTTTATTCTTATATAATTTAAACAAAAAATTTAGGTGGTGTCCATAAAAATGTATTACTATAGTATTTTAAGTACTTTTATAATATTTATGGAGTCTTCCATAATTTAATTGGATGAAATATTTTGGTTGTTGCATGTCGTTTGATGGATATAGTATGGTAGTTGCTGCAGAAGTGATGTTTCGGTTATTGTTTGGTTGTTGTAGTGGTGTCAAGGCTGGTTATGTGGAATTTAGTTGGTTTTGAGTATGTTATAGTTTTTGTAGGAATGTGTCATTAGGTGTTTTATTAGAAAATTGTTTTCATGAGTTTTTATAAATGCTTCGTAATTTCACAGAATGTGGGTTATGTTAATATAAATGGTAATGGGTGATGGGATGATATTGATAAATTATGGTTGTTCAAGTATAAATGATAATGGTTGGAATTGTTTTTATGTGTGTTTTTGAAAAATATGAATAATTCATATTGAGTGGATATTAGAGTGTAGTGGTTTGCTGAATGAATTTACATTAAGTATGGATAAATTAGTGATATTCATTAAGGAGAGTAGTGGTATAATAAATAATTTAACATTAAATATTGATAAGTAAAAATAAAAAAAAAATTAATGAAGTGATTAAATGGTAATTTTATTGAATTTTTAATATGATATGTAAAAAATGGTATGTTAATAACATTTTTGGATAACTTTTGTGGATAAGTGGAATTTGTGGTTCGTTGGTGAAAGCAATTATAAGAAATTCGTAGTAACAAAGTCGTTGTTGTTGTTGTAGGAGATTGATGTGTTGGTTTGGGTTAAACACATATATTGTTCATGGATTTCTTTATAATATAT
The DNA here is from genome assembly GCA_963277665.1 of Viscum album. Lineage (NCBI taxonomy): Eukaryota > Viridiplantae > Streptophyta > Magnoliopsida > Santalales > Viscaceae > Viscum > Viscum album. Next base: position 1,215,052,714 of record OY728150.1, on the reverse strand, counting down.
TCTATATTTTCATTTTTATTTTAAAATAACCTCCACTAGATTTGGGAAACCAAATTTATTCCCATAGGTGGACTTGAGTTTTGGGATTTTCCCATATAATTCATGTCATGTATGGAAAATATGACTAACCACTCCCTCTTAATCACATATCATTTATAAGTAATATGAATAGTAAATTCTCAAGGTGGGTGTGTACATATATTTTATTAAGGTTAGAGGTATAGTTTTTATATCCTAAATGATGTTTTTTGTGATTATGATGGGGATACATAGTGGGGATATATAATTAACCATTTTATTCAAATATAAATTATAGGAAATAATTTCATTTATATACTTGGGGATATATATAATGTATATTAGAATAAAATGATTAATTGTTGTTTTTGGACATCATGATGATGGAGTTGTTAGAACATCACATGGAATATATTTCTAGAAGGAGGATCATATATTTTCCACCACTAACAGATTTTTTATAGATTTATTTTTTCTCACTAGTAAAATTCGAATTCATCTAGAACCAATAGTAAACATTCATATAATGTGATCTATGTTTCCCAATTCATTTTTTATAAATTCCATGGATATTTTTATATTTAGTAACCAATGATTCTCAATAGCCTGCATGGTTAGGGAGTTCCTCTTCATGTTTAGACTCAGTAGAAGTTTCCACCTCAGCCTTATCAATAGTAACGTCATAAGTCCTTTCACCAATAAAGAGGATATGAGGAAGAACAAGGAAACCCCCCATTACCCTCATCCATTCGGACATTATTTTCATTATGGTCATGGTGGAATTAATCAACAATGGTGGCAATTTATAAAAGTATGGTGTGGTATGTTTTATTCCATGGATATAATAGTGATAAATTAACTAGATATCATAAAAATTACCATATATTTATCCTTTGAATTATTATTATTTTTATTTTATAAAATAGATTCTTAATTATTTATTATTCTCTCCTTTATTTTTAATTTAGAACGTAATGTGGTGAGACATCAATTGCATCTGGTGTTGACTATGATAGTTAGAGGTTATTCATGATTTATTAAAGTGTGTCATTGTTGTGAAATTATTATGAGAAAGAATAATACATTGGGGGCATTAATTGTTCTCTAGATATAATAATAAAACCAAATATTATCATAGATTATTTTTAAAGTGTTCAGGTGGTCATCAATTCCATTTGTAGGAATGTGATGTTCTTGAATGTGGAAGGATAGTTTCTGATGTTCATTTCTTGGTGGTATAATTTGATAGGTTATAGATGTTTGGATCCCCTATAATATCATATATATTTTTTGATGTAATCCTCACTATACGTTTCATTAGAATTTCTAATTAATATTGATGAAGTGTTTTTATATGTTTTTCTTAGTTATGTTGTAACACTACCCCTTTAACATGGTATTGATTTGTATATATAGTAAAAAACTTATTTATTTTCATTTTGAGGGATCAGTATTGGATGAATTCTTTTATGGATATGATGATAATGGTTTAGAGTGTTTATTTGATATATTAGTGTTTCATCTAGATTAGTGTGTCTCTGGGGGACCTCTATTGTTGTTCTATTTGAAGGTGGTATGTATTCTAAGTTTTTGAATAGACTAATAGTGGTTGAACTAAGTAACATTCAATATACATTATCCCATTTTTTTAGAGATGATTTATTCAAATAGATTATGTGATATTTTTAGTTTTCAAAGATCAATCTATATTCTTAATATCATTAAATGAGGGTGAGGTAATTTGTTATTTCAAAGACAACATCAACGTGTTTATATTGTAACATTGAATTCATAGTTGGGTTATTATATTTCATGGATACCCTTTCAATTTCTATTTGGATCATGAAGTATACATTCTAGGAGATGGTAGATCAATTCATTGATGTGATCATCAACTATATTCTCTGGTACATGGTGTCAAGGAAAGATTTTCTAGAGCATATTAGAACCCCTTTTGGGGTACTTTATTATCATCATATATATGTAATGTTTTCAAAATAATGTTTTAGGAAATATTAGGTTCACCTTTTTGGGAATGTGTTATCTCTTCATGGAATGGTAGTAATTACATAAAATAAAAAATTAGTTATTTCTAATGTATCCTCTAGTAGTTTTAAAAAAATATATAGAATACTCTGTGACATATGATATTTTACGTGGTTTATGCCAAATTTAACTCATATTTCATCTCCTTTTATAACTCATATAGAGAAGGAAAAGGAATTATTATGTACTATTTGTAGTTAATAATCTTTGGAAAACCTTAAGGACATGTTGGAAGGTTCTTTTATTCAACGGTTACCAAAGGAATGAGTCATGATTGATGTTATATTTCAAAATTCTCTTTCTTTATTGGGGTGAGTTTAAATGGAGTAGAGGGAAGTAATATACTATGGGTCATGTATTCCATTTCCCCAAAAGAATCAATATACTAACATTTATCTTATGTTTTTTCATGTTGCATTTTCTTTAAAGCTAATGAGGCGTTACCTCATAGGTGATTTCTGGTTGGACTTCATGGCTCACAATGGCTTATGGTTTATTTTCACTTGATGGTTTTTTCAAAAATGTCAGAATTAGTGGATGTTGTTATTATTATACATTAATAATGATATCAATTATACATCATGGTAATGGAATTTAATTTTTCATGTCCACAGTAATAATTTTGAAGGATATGTTTCTCAAGATTCTATAGATACACGGTGAGTGATGAATGAGATTTCCGAAATTAATCTTTTTATATAAGTGGATGGTAAAAGAGGATTATGATATAAAATAATTACTTAGTCATCTATTTTACATCAGGTTTAGGTTTTTCAATTTATAGATCTCTCTATATAGGCTTACTATTATAATGTTGTTTGTTGTGATTCTTATAAGGTATGATCAGATGATAATTGTCATCAAATGGTGTTTTGAGGGATTTTTTTTCCCGCCAGTGATATTATACTATGTTCTTCATAGATATAAAATGTCACACTTGGTTTCATATTTAGGTATATACAATATGTATAACTCTTTTAGAACTCATTTTTTTGGAGAATGATAATTCAGCTATGAGAAAAGTATGTCATAAGGTTCTTGGTTTTTAAATATTTGAACATAAGGAATCATATTACTAGATTGTTATTATAGAAATTAAATTACATTTAGTGTATTTCTAAGGATATTTATTTGCATTTAATCATTTATTTTCCCTTGTATTAAGGAAAATGTAATATTTCTAGGTTATCTAGGACTGGTAATTAAGTGAATTAATTTCATGTAAATTAATGATTCAAGTATTGTGGATAGTTAAGAATGGAAATAGTTTTCATGAGGTAGTAAATATTAACGGTGTAATGAGGAACATCACAGTTGATAAATATCCTTATTTTACCTCATACATTTAGGAGGACTTTAATATTATTTTGGTTCTCAATGATACTTTAGATCAACTTTTAACCCTTGTAAAGATAGTTTTAAAATTTACATAATTAAAAAAATAGAGGAATGCATAAAGGATTCATTTTGGTTTTTGAAAGATTATGGGTGAATAACATATATTTAGTTTATTTATAAAATAATAATGGATATAATTTATCCTTTTCGATAGATCCATTCATGTAATTTTATAAACATTTGTGTAGAAATATTTCTTTCTAATTTGGGATTAGATATTTAGTATTCATTAGATGTGATATTGTATAAAGAAGTTATGAGATTTTATAGATGATTTGAGAGCCAATTGAGGTGGTTCAGGATCTTCAAAATCTATATCTAGATCAAAGAATTATACCTCTAAAGTATTATATTTGATATCATGTGTTCAATAAGGTTTCCCATTATCATGGGTAGTAAAAATTTATCATAGTTAGAAATATTTATCATTTATTATTTAGTTTCATTGAAGTGTTAGATTCTATGGGTGGGGTTTTTTAACGGTCAAACATTAGTCCATAGCTGAACCAGATACACAATATCTTATATGTGTTTCAGTATCAAAAGTATCATCCTGAAAACCCCCACATAATCTACTATGTTGACTCATATGTGGAGTACTGTATGTTTTTTTGTGGAAAGGAGGTTGAGATTCAAGATAATCTGTATATGGTTTTTCATGGGTGTTTTATTCTAATAGTTTTTAAAAGAATAATAATGGTTTGAAAGGGTGTGTTTGGGGATATAATTAATATATGTCTACTTACTGTCACATTAAATTGTAAACCTCACTTTATCATGACGTTTATATTTTTGATCAACTGATAATTTGATTGTTATTTTTTATATTTATGGTGAATTGTCCTCCAGTAATGGAGTTGTGTCTATTTTGTGGTTATATCGTAAGGGAATTTGTGTTTATTGTATAATGTGTTCATTATATGGTAGTTTTAATTATATATTTTCAAATCATTTGAGATTTATATATTTTAATTGAATATATGTTATTAGACAATTACTTTTTATATTCTATTTGTTGGAGGAATTAGGTAATATTTGAACAGGGGAAGATAGAGTTAGAGATAAAATTATATATATAGTTTTTGGTTGGAGTATGGGATGGGTTATTTCACACTAAAGAGTTTGATATTAGAGAATTTTTTTAAAAAAAATTATGATATTTCCTAATGCAAAGAACTAGGTGTTTGTGTGGTTCTTATATTACAGATCATTATGTGAGTTGTGAGGTTTTTTTGTAAATTTAATTTATTTTGGATGTTTGGTTATAGTGTGGAGATATATGATTGTGGTGTGACAGGTTACAAGTTATTATTAGGTTTAGAATTCCCAATATTAATTTGATATAAATCTATTTTTATCATATTCAATCATGGTTTTTTATCGAGGGGTAGTCTTGTGGTGTGATGGTCTTATAGTTTTTCAGGCTAATTAAACATTTTATCTTAGTTAATATCACTTTAGTGAATTCTAACATTTTTTCCCATTGTAGCGTGAAGCCATTGGTAATAAATTTCATGGATATATATATATAAGTGTGTTTGTGTGTGTGTTTCTATTTATTTATATGTTGTATGTCTCACTATATTGACTTACATTACATAATGGTTTTAATTGGGATCTATAGGGATAAATGGAAGAGGTCAAGGATAATTCTCTAATTATTTGTATTTTGAATTTTTTGGAAGGGTATCCATTAATTTTCTATGAACCTTATATAATTTATTTTTTATGGTACTTTGAGTATAAGAGTATAGATGTTAAGGGTCCTTGTTTTCTACCTCGTGGTTTCATTGCATCATGGTGACACCTATCACACCTTGTATAAATAATTATCCTATAATTTTTATAAATGTTCTTCTTGTATTAGATTCAGTCATGTTTTAAGTACTTCAGTATAATTATAGGAAACCATTAGAGAGTATATGGTTATATTTAGAGATCATTTAATTTCTATTTTCAATATTTTTTAATATATTAACCTTCTTTTGATCCAAATAAATTTTCTATTCTTCTATTCATGAATCTATTCATAAATGTTATTCTTATGAAGGTTAGGATAGAAGTGATTATTTCATTTTATTTTCTCATGGTCTTGATGGAGCATGGTCATTTATAAGACTTTTGGTTGGTCCTTATGTGTCGGATGGTTTTTCATTGGAGTTTCATTATCATCTCATCATGGCGTTATTAAATACCTAGTTTTGGTAAGATATTTGAATATTGACAATCTTTTTTATTGAGAAATATATTGTGTCATTATTCTTTTGGTGTTTATTAGGTTGATTGTATGTATTAACCTAAATAATACAATAGAGTAGACTAATATAATTTAGAAGGAAAAATTTTTAATTAACATATAATTAATGTTATTCCCTATAGTTTATTACAAATGGATTTTATTTTATATGTCGATAATAAGTGATTTCTGATTGATAATATGATAAGAATTTCTTACTATCATTTCCTTCATAAAATTTCTATTCATAAGGGGTGAATCAAATATATTTTTTATTGAAATGGTTATATTGAAATATTAAACTAAATTATTGATGTGTAAAAATTTTATTCTTCTATAATTTAAACAAAAAATTTAGGTGGTGTCCTTAAAAATGTATTACTATAGTATTTTAAGTAGTTTTATAATATTTATGGGGTCTTCCATAATTTAATTGGATGGAATATTTTGGTTGTTGTGTGTGGTTTGATGGGTCTAGTATGGTAGTTACTACAGAAGTGATGTTTGGGTTATTGATTGGTTATTGTAGTGGCGGCAATGCTGGTTATGTGGAAATGAATTGGTTTTGAGTATGTTATAGTTGTTGTAGGAATGCGTCATTTTGTGGTTTATTATCAATTTGTTTTAATGAGTTTTTATTAATGCTTGGTAATTTCACAGAATGTGTATTATGTCAACATAAATGGTAATGGTTGATGGGATGATATTGATATATTATGGTTTTTAAAGGGTAAATGATAATGGTTGGAATAGTTTTTATGTGTGTTTTTGAAAAATATGAATAATTCATATCGAGTGGATATAAGAGTGTAGTGGTTTGGTGAATGAGTTTACATTAAGTATGGATAAATGAGAAATATTTATTAATGCAAGTAGTGGTTTAATAAATAATTTAACATTAAATATGGATAAGTAAAAATAATAAAAAATTTAATTAAGTGATTAAATGGTATTGTTAGAGAATTTTTATTATGATATATCAAAAATGGTATGTTAATAACATTTCTAGATAACTTCTGTGGATAAGTGGGGTTTGTGGTTAGGTGGTGAAAGCAATTATAAGAAATTCGTAGTAACAAAGTTGTTGTTGTAGGATATTGATGTGTTGGTTTAGGTCAAACACATATATTATTCATGGATTACTATATAATATATTCTATATTTTCATTTTTATTTTAAAATAACCTCCACTAGATTTGGGAGACAAAATTTATTCCCATATGTGGACATGAGTTTTGGTATTTTCCCCAAGAATTCATGTCATGTAGGGAAAATATGACTAACCACTCCCTCTTAATCAGACATCATTTATAAGTAATATGAATAGTAATTTCTCAAGGTGGGTATGTACATATAGTTTATTATGGTTAGTGGTATAGTTTTTATATCCTGAATGATGTGTTTTTTTATTTTGATGGGTATATATAGTGGCGTTCGTGCATGGTAGGGAGAAGGAACATGTTGTATGTCCTTTATGTTTGTGACACCCTAATGTAATGATAATGTTATATGAATATATGATATTTTGATATTGTATGTATCGTTGAATCTGTGGCAATGGATGTGATATGATATTTTTTTATGAATATGTGTGTATATATGATTGATTCATGGACCAGATGTATTTTATTGTGGTGTCTGAGAAACTAAATTATTAAAAGAGTGGATTTGGGGTACCTTATTGATTTATATTTTTTATAATAGGAATGTATACTTTCATGTGATATTGGGAATGGAAGACTTAGTGAGTTTTGGGGATAGTTCACCAAAAATAGGAGTGATTTGGTTTCATTTGTTATTCACTAATGCATTATATTTCCCTGTACAAATATGTGTTATAGGTTTTGAGGAGTATCCCACTTCTCTTATAATGATTGAATATTTTACTATATAATTTTTACTTTAAATAAAAAAATATTTTGATAGTTTCTTCCACATGAAGAATATAACATAAATGAGCCACAACATATTAGTTGATTTTTACATAGAAAAATATGTGTAAATAAATTCTCTGAATAATAAAATTTTATTAATCAATTTAAAATTCATATATTTACAAGATAAATAATTAATATTTAAAATGATTATTATTTCTGAAATTAATTTTTTAAAAAGTGTTGTCTATTTTACTCAAATAAATTAAAATCACAACACATAATGGATTAGTATAAAAATATATAAAACCTTATTAATTTTTCTAAAATGTTAATATTTACTAAATTATATATTTCTATGAAAAAATGCTAAATTTCACAATGATCCAAAAGGATGTTTTTTAATAAAATTTGTTAATGTTTTTATTTACTAAATTTCATTAAAAAGAGAAATATTTTAATTTTATAATAATAATTATATTAAAGTAACATAATTTTTGAACTGATAATTTCATAATTAAGATGGTAAGAATTTTTTTTCTCTAAATTATTTGATATTGAAGTGAATTGTACAAAAATATAGTTTTTACAAAAAATATAAATGATGTTGAATATTCATTAAATAATAAATACATATAAATTAATTAAATAATTTAATTAAGTAATGTGGTATTTATGGAGTTAAACTACAATTTTTTAAATATAATTCTTAATTTATAAAACAATTTTTAAAATATTATGAATATATGTAATATTTTCCAACAAAAGAATCTATTTTTGGTATTTTATTTTAATTAAATATTATTTTGGAAATATTAGGTTTTGTAAAAAAATTTTGCAACATAAATATTATTTAATAATGATAAGTAAATTTATATAATGGAAATAAAAGTCTCTAATAATTATAATCTACACATAACATTTAAGAATAAATTTTTTTTCTAAATGTGTCATTTTAAGCCTTATAGGTACTAATGAAAAAATTAATATTTATTACACATAAATTATATCTAATATAATGGATTTCATATTTTGAATAATTTTTCATAATTTTTTATAATTTTTTTGGAATATAAAATGAATTACATATGTAAACACTAGTTACTACAGTAAAATCCATAAGGGGAATGGGTTAACCAAAGGGGTAAATGGGATGAATGTAAAATCAATGTCTCTAATTGATTGTTTGAGTTTTGGTATGAAAAAAACGTATAATCTCTCCATTATTTTCTTTTACGTGTTCTTCATGACATGTGAAACCTATATTATATTGACAGTAGGATGAAATATTTACCAAAATGTTATTTTCACAATTTCTTAAATAGGCCTCTATCCACCCCTTAAAGGAAACATCCAAATTCACATTATTCATGAAAAACTACAAAGTTACCTACCCATATAATACTATTTTACTTACAATATCTTATATTTATATGAATTTATCCGAATCCCTCTATTTACAAGGATTTCTCCATTGGAAAACTCTATTTCTCAAAGAATGTACTACATTTTCCTTAACGTTGTTTATTTTATATTATTACCATCCAAATTTATTTATACTAATATTATTTGATAAAAAACGTTTTTAAAATGTATTTATTGTTTTAATATTGTTTTTGTTACAATTAACCACCTCACCCCTTTTCCATTAATAAAAATAAAAATATGATTTGTCTGTTTCTACAAACTATTGGCTCTATGATGTAACATATCTAATTTTTAATCTAGTATATTTATTTTAATATTAAATATAATGAAATATTTTTTAAAACTTTTAAAAGGATTCAATTATATATTTATTATTCATTAGTAATTATATTATCCCAAAAGATACCACTTTCATAACTGTGCACGTCTATTAATTTCAGTACCTCCATATTTGCGTCTTTCTAACCAAAAAATTAAACTATAATGAAAAATAATACTACATATGACTTTAAGAACATAACTATTGATATTATATGATATACATAATTATATAATCATATTAGTTTTATATTTAATGGAATAATTAATATTATATTCATTGATTATGATATCAACGATTATTCTATAAAAATCATTGAAACATGCTAATCATATATTTCATAATCAATGTTTATAATTAATTCAGTTATAAAACTAAATCATATAACTATAACTAATTATAAATAATTACTTATAGTGTACTTTATAATATGGGAATTATAAAATTTTGGAGAATAAAAAATAACAAAGAAATATTTATGAAACAAATTCAAAAATTATCAATATTACTTAGAATTGATAATGAAAATATATTGTATGTAATTAAAATACATGTAGAGAACAAATAAAAATGTATTTTATTAATGGTTTTGATATTAATAACATTATAAATTATTTCATTAAGAAATCTTATTTTTTAATATCTTAGATTCGATCACTTTAGTAGGAGTTGAGAATAATGGTTTGGGTTATTTATCTCTATTTTGAATTCCATAAGGCATGTTTTATATTGTTCACCATAATTCATATTAATTAATTTATTAACTATAATATTTAATTTAAATATAATAAATAAATTTTTTTATATTTTATTGTCGAATTCCCAATAAACCTATTATGTTATTTTGATACCAATTTACCCTTATCGTAAGGGTTTCTCTGTCTTAAATTTAATTTCTTGAGACAAATTTCTCATTTTAAACTCCAAAATATTCTATATTGTTAAATTATAAACAAATTAATTTATTTTAAAATATTTATTTAATTCATGGGTTATTAATGTACATGTTGTGTTTTTTATTTAATTGGAATATGATAAATTGCATACACTTTTAGTAATTGTATTCTTCAACCAAACTCTATTCATTATTTTAAAATAATTCTTCTTAAAATCTCTTCTTCAATTATTGGTTACTTTAATCCAGGGATTTAATAGATGCAAAATTATATTCTTCTCTATAGGGAATGTCATTCTTATTCCAATATTATACCATTATTTATTTCTCTCTAAAGAAATTATATCATCATTGAGAATAATTATCATCCTTTTTATTGACGGAATCTTATACATATATATTTTTTCTCTTCATGCCAATATCATCCTTCATAATCAAAAATAAAATTATTTTTATTTTCATAGGACCTTTATAATCTCAGTCTCTTATATCCAAATTAATTATTTGAGTCTTTTTATAATTTGGTATTTCAATAAATGTGTTTATAATATTAAAAAATGGGTATTAATCTATTAAAAATAGTTTTATAATCTAATCCATAGTTATTTCTGAAAACATTTCTGTCCTTTAATGGATGTTATATTTAAAAATTATTTTAAAATTAATTTTTTATCTAATATTTTACTATGAATAGATTGAAAAATATTTATATTTTCTGTGATCCTTTGTTGAATATAATTTTAAAAATTGATCTTTTTCAAAAACAATCATATTACCATTTTAAAACCTTCATGTTATTTTAAAACAATATTATTTATATTTTATTCCAAATACAGATGTGGAAAATTAAAAAATTTTAAAGATCTGAAAAAATAACTTTTTTTAATATGACTTATCAATGTGTGTGTAACATCATCCATTACTCTAAAGTTATATGAAATTTATAAAAACACTTCCATGATTTTTCTAATATATTAATAATTTTCTACAACAACCTTATTTAATTGGATGTTACATTCCATGGTCTACAATGTTAAAAAATTGAATTTTTTTAGGTGATTTTATATTCAGTTTCAACCATTTATATTCATGAGGTCCATTTTTTTGATACCATATTTAAATATTGCGAAATTAATTTTTATTTTTAGCAGTTTTTTATTATATAATGATTGATTAATTTCAGGTGGGACACATATGAATTAATGATTTGTGTATAGGGTCATAGATCACATTATAATTCATTGGTTAATTTTGATATATCCTGAGATATTTATTCCATTCATGTGTATAATTGTGGATATGATATACTCACAAGGTTGTGTGTGGGTATAATTATCATTAATATACGCTCACAATGTTATGAGTGGATAGAATTGTGGTTATGAAATGATTTCAACATTCTGTGTGGGTGAAATTATGGTTAATGTCACATACAAGACATATTTTAAAGGTATTTTTTCATTTAATTTACATCCTGTCTTTTTTTGGGGGTTTCCCTAGGTTTTAGGGAGGAATAGATGAGTATTCATGAATTGGGCCAAACTGTGAGCCCAATTCCAGATTAAAAAATAAATTTTGTATCTTTTATAACTTTTTCATTTTTCAACATTTTTCATCCATTAAAATTCCTAATTGACCTACCCTAACCTATTAACACCACCAAGGTAATTTGGAGCTTTTAGAAATCAATAACCAGGGGTTATATGGGTTTTTTTCTAAGGGGTTGGACCTGCCCGAAAGCCCAATTCCTGTTTTGAAAATAAAATTTGATTTTGTTATAACATATTCAATATTTGGGATTTTTTGGTGATTCTAAGTCTCACTCAAGCCAAAGAAACCCACACCCGCGTCTGAACTCTCTCCCACCCATTTGGAGCTCTGTAGAATCGCGATTTTGTGCCTATCTTCATAGGGTTCCTCAAATCGCCCATATTTGATGAGATAAAGTATTTATTTTATAACTCTCTCAATTCTCATTATGTTTCCTCCATTACAGTTCCTAAATGAGATAATACATCTTGTTCGAACGTACCCTAAATTTGGGCTCTTTTAAATTTCAGATCCTGGAGTTTTGGAGTGATTACTTCAAGATACTTCAAGTAAATGAGCCCTTTTCTTTCCTCTATCAAATTACTTTGGGTTTAACTCATTGTTATTAGGGTTTCTTCGGTTATAATTGAGTTTAATAATTTACAGAAACTATGATTTCGAACCTAGGGTTTAACTTTGGGCTTTCTTGGCCAAATTGTGTGGTTTTAGGTTTGATCTAGTTCTCTCTTGGTACGGCGGGGGTGCGATTTGATTTCGCACGGAGATTCAAGGGGTTTTGTTAATTTGGTAGGTGATTCCATTGTGTGTGAAATTTTTGTGAATTAGCTTGCTGTTTTCATGGTACTATAATGTTTATTTCACTTGAATGTTTCTGTAAAAATTGTTTTTAGTTGCATTTATAATGCAAATGAATTTTATGTTCCAATTTTTGGTGAAATTGAGGGGTTTCCATTCAAATCTTTTATTGTTTCATTTTGGGATGCCCCATAACTGAATTTTTGGTTTCATTAAAGGTTTTTGAACTGAAATTTTGTTTTAATAACTTACAAGTGTTATCATAGTGTGAAAGGTGGATATCTTAAAGAGATTTGGGTGAAAAACAATGTGATGTTTTGAGAGGTTGTTTTATTGGAAATAAAATTATTTTATTGTGTGTTTTAAATGGTATAAAATGTGTGTAGCTACTCTACAATTTTTTTGTGACCAGCGGTGATATTATATATGGAAAAGTATGTGTGTTGTTTTCTGAAATTGTTTGAGCACAAAAAGGGGAAGCCCGGGTACTTAGGTGGGGCGGATTTGTACTAGTACGGCTAGTGGATCAGATGGGTTTTGTCCCTATTCCACTTAGAATATGGATAAAGACAACACTAACTAAACTATTTGGGTGATTATTGGGGACCACTAGGTTATGGGTATGTTCCCTACTAGTGGCTCGTTCACAATCACGGATTTTTCTATGGTTACTCTACACCGAGGTATGAGGTACATAGGGCCCGAGACAACCTAGTGCTTAGGGGTGTTCCTGATTTTGATGCTCATAGGATTTGTGGTATATACCCTTGTTGTGGGTTGTCTTTGGTAGTACATTACAGTAGCTCACATGTCTATTTAATGTGCTAGCATTCTGAAATTCTTGGATTGAAAACTGTTTTCATTTGAATGTTGCATTTCTTTGATTTTTAACACTGTTTCACCTTGTGTATTAAAATTGCTTGTTTTGTTCACATTGTATTGCATACTCATTGGAATCAACTGGTGGTATCCTATTGGGCTTAGGCTCACACCCTACTTACACCCCTTGGGTGTAAGTAGACCTGCTCATGCTTGACTCAGGTAAAGGGAGGGCTAAGGGTGATGGCGGTTCGGGATGTTAGTCCCCATCGTTGGGGCGGAGTTGCGGGGACGGCTTGCGGGTGATGATCCCCTTGTCATGTGGAGTCCATGGGGATGTCTTTATGTTGTAATTATTTGTTTTTAGACCACTTGTAGTGTCATTAAACTTATGTATTCAGATCTGGTTTTGTTAAGAATTGTTTAGCATGAAAATTTCAGATTTTAATAATTGATTGTTTTTTTATGATTTATGCTGTAATACTCGGGTAAATCATTCCCAAACCAGATTTGTTTGATACCCGGGCACTTATGCCAGCCCGTGGGGATAGGGAACGCCCTTCGGGCCTTGCCACAAGCCGGGTTTGGTGCCGTTAATAGTGGCGACCAGATCCGGTTCGTGACAAAATGGTATTAGAGGAGGTTAATGTTTTTGGGTTATATTGTTATTTTGAGATGAGTCGGGATAGAAATGAACTAGGACTGTCGGGGCTCAGGGTATTGGTTGTGAGTAGGGTGTCTGGCCCGCACCTCTCATGGCAGACCTTGAGTCACCAGAGGATGTTGGAATTTACTGGTTGACTTCACTTCTAGGTGAGATGCGTGGGCTGCAGACCACATGTGGACATCAGGCAGATATGGAGTGGTTGTTTCTTTTATTACAAGAATGTGTTTAGTTTGTTTATATTTGATGTATTTGATTAAAATTTTCATAATTGTGGTATTGACTATTTTTTTGTGACTCTTGCATTTTGTAGCAACATGCCTCCCCGGAAAGCTCCCACGCACCCACAGGAGGAAGATGGAGAGAGTTCTCCCACGCCAATTGATCAGAGGCTTGTGGAAGCTGTTGTTTGGGCTATCCATGCTTTGGGAAAGGGACCAGCTCATGCTCCTATTCATGTTAGGGCAGATGAGAAAGGTCCTAGAAAAGATAAAGCACAAGAGTTTCTGAAAAACAATCCTCCGGCCTTCCGAGGTAGCGCAGAACCCCAAGAAGCAGAAGAATGGCTCGAGAAGATCGAGCGTATGTTTGAGTTCCTGGAAACACCCGAGGAGCTCAGGGTGAAGTGTGCCTCCTTTCTGTTGTAGGGTCCCAGCCGTAAATGGTGGGAGTCAGTGCTTCAGTCTGGGAAGAATGAGCAGATGCGCTGGGGAGATTTCAAGGCTGTCTTCATTGAACAGTATTGCCCTGAGGTGTTGGCTTATGCCAGGTCTAGAGAGTTCATGGAACTTGTTCAGGGGAATCTATCTGTGATGGAGTATGCCAACCGTTTCACTGAATTGGTTCGGTATGCTCCAGAAATTGTCTCTAATGAGCAAGCGAAGGCCCAAAGGTTTGAGAAAGTCTTGCGACCAGGGATATACTACCAGGTGTTCTTGTTTAAGCTGAGGACCTATGCTGAGGTTGTTGATCGGGAATGCATGGTGGAGATTGATAGGAAAGGTAGGGTTGGTTTCTATGGTTCAGTATCAGCAGTAGGTAGTGGCAGCTCCTCAAATAAGAAAAGGAAGCGGGAGGATCATGTGAAGAAAGGAGGGGGCAGTTCAGGCCACTCTTCCAGGAAGTTTTCTTCTGCGGCTTCTGATGCGAGATCGGTCGTGTGCCACCAATGTGAGAGGCCTGAGCATATCCAACCAGCATGTCCTCTTCCTCCAAATCCTTGTTACCAGTGTGGAGGTATAGGGCATTTGCAGCGCTTCTGCGGTGTGGCACGTCCACTCCGAAGTGGGGCAGGGTCAGTGGCTTCAAGAGGAGTGCCAACACAGTCCGAGCCGTCGAGGACTGGGGGATCTCGATTTGGTGTTCGTGGTGGTAGGGCTGGATCATCTTCTGGGCATAGCCAGTTCAGGGCACAACCACAGACTCGCGGTCGTCCTCAGGCAGATACTGGACATCTCCATGCAGTGGATCAGTCACCAGTAGGATCAGACGCGGGACCGTCGACAGTTCGAGGTACCGTTCTGATCGCATCTTCTATAGCTACTGCTCTTTTTGATACCGGTGCCTCTGTTTCATTCATTTCTGGACATTTTGTGGACATGCCGAATTTGCCAACTGAGTTGATGTCTTTTGCGATGGAGTTGGTGACACCATTGGGAACGAAGAAGGAGCAGGGCCTAAGGTGCCCCTCGTGTGCACTTTCTGTGTCAGGGGTCGAGATGGAGTGGGACCTCTTGGTCTTAGATATGGACCTTTTTGATGTTATACTTGGGATAGATTGGCTAGTAAACTTTTAGGCACACATTGATTGCTACAGACGGCGTGTGAGTTTCACATCACCTGATGGGAGTCGTCAGGTTTTTCATGGAGAATGGGATCCATGATCAAGTCGCGCAGGGCCTCCACTCCCAGAGTTAGGAAGTGTTATCTTCCAGTTATCTTCGATTTTTCTAAAGGATGGTATTTCCCCTGAAGTTTCACTACCTCGTGTAGTGAATGAGTTTCCCGAGGTATTCCCTAATGATTTTTCTGGTTTTCCCCCGGAGCGGGATGTGGAGTTTTCGATTGATCTGGCGTCGGGAACACAGCCGATATCTCTTCCCTCCTATCGCATGGCCCCCACTGAGTTGAGGGAATTAAAGATACAGCTGGACGACTTAGAATCCAAAGGATACATTCACCCGAGCGTCTCTCCTTGGGCTGCTCCTGTGTTGTTTGCAAAAAAGGCTGATGGATCCCTCCGGTTGTGCATTGACTACCGGAAGCTGAATAAGGTAAATATTAAAAACAAATACCATTTTCCCAGAATAGATGATTTGTTTGATCAGTTGAAGGGGGAAAAGTGGTTCTCAAAGATAGACCTGCGTTCAGGGTATCATCAACTCAGGGTGAAGGAGTCATATATCCCTAAGACAGCCTTCCGAAGCAGGTACGGCCACTTTGAGTATTTGTTCATGCCCTTCGGATTGACCAATTCTCCAGCGGTATTTATGGAACTTATGAATAGGGTGTTCCATCAGTATCTCGATTCTGTTGTTGTGGTGTTCGTGGATGACATTCTGGTATACTCTTGCTCTGAGGAGGAACATGAACATCACTTGAGGATCATTTTGTGTACATTACGAGATCACCGCCTCTATGCAATGTTGTCAAAGTGCACTTTCTGGATTAGAGAGGTGAGATTTCTGGGGCATGTGATCTCAGAGCATGGAGTTTTAGTGGACCCTGAGAAAATTAGTGCAGTCATGTCATGGGAGAAACCAAAGAATGTGTCTGAGATCAGGAGTTTTCTTGGCTTTTCCGGTTATTATAGGCGATTCGTTTGGGATTTCTCTCGGCTTTCTTCACCGATGACTTCCCTCACCCGGAAAGGGGTGAAGATTCTATGGGGTCCAGAAAGTCAGGCATCGTTTGAGGAGCTGAAGAGGCGGTAGACTACTGCCCCTGTGCTGATTTTTCCAGAGGCAGGAATGGGATATGTGGTCTATTGTGATGCTTAAGGTATGGGTCTTGGGTGCGTGCTTATGCAAGATGATCATGTGGTCGCGTATGGCTCTCGCCAACTTCGACCACATGAAAAGAACTACCCAACCCATGACATGGAGTTGGCAGCGGTGATGCATGCTTTGAAGACTTGGCGTCACTACCTCTTTGGGGAGAAGTTTGTGGTATACTCTGATCACAAAAGCTTGGCTTATATCTTCTCGCAGAAGGACCTCAACTTGAGGCAACGTCACTGGATCGAGTACTTGCAGGGGTTTGACTTTGACATTGTCTATACCCTAGGCAAGGGTAATGTAGTGGCCGACGCTTTGAGGCGAAGAGCTCCTGTGCAGGCTTTGAGGAAGTCTAGTGATGAGTGGGCATTGATGGGTCTCTTTTCTCAGATGCATGTGGAGACCAGGGAATACAGTGGAGGGGAATTCTTGGCAAGTGTCCAGTTGACTCCTTCTCTATTGGAGTTGATTCAGCAGGAACAACCCAGTGATGATCTTTGTTAGCGGTCTAAGCAGTTACTTCATGGTGGGGAGACATCCTCTGATTGGTCGTTGTCTCCCGAGGGCATCTTGTGCTTCAAGGGCCGTTTAGTAGTGCCATTTCCTCTGCGGAAGGTGGTGATGCAAGATAGCCACCAGTCTCAGTGGGCTATCCATCCGGGTGCCACTAAGATGTATTATGATGTTCGTCGATAGTTTTGGTGGCCTGGTATGAGACGGGACATAGAAGACTTTGTTTCGAGATGCTACACATGTCAGCAGGTGAAAGCAGAGCACCAAAGGCCATCCAGTTTGCTCCAACCACTACCCATTCCTACCTGGAAGTGGGAAGAGGTTGCCATGGACTTCATTGTTGGCTTACCTCGTACACATCAGGGTAAGAATGCTATTTGGGTGGTGATTGATCGTCTGACCAAATCAGCCCACTTCATTCCGATTAAAGATACAACTAAAGTAGATGAGTTGGGCCATTTGTATCTTCAAGAAGTGGTGAGACTCCATGGTGTACCATCAGCTGTTGTCTTGGATAGAGACCCCCGCTTCACTTCTCAATTTTGGGAAGGCCTTCAGAAGTCCTTGGGGTCTCAGATTAAGATGAGCACATCATACAACCCACAGACGGATGGTCAGATGGAGCGGGAAAATCAGATATTGGAGGACATGCTTCGTGCATGTGTCCTGGACTTTGGAGGTTCTTGGGATAGCCATTTGGGATTGGTAGAGTTTGCTTATAATAATAGTTATCAATCCACGATTCGAATGGCCCCTTTTGAGGCGCTCTATGGTCGGCCTTGTCGGTCCCCCCTATGTTGGGATGAGGTAGGAGAGACTTCACTGTTGGGGCCGAGCCTTCTGCAGGAGACTTCTGAGAAGGTCAAGTTGATCAAGAAGCGCTTATTGACAGCTCAGAGTCGTTATAAATCTTATGCTGATCGGAGGCGTCGAGACCTAGAGTTTTCTGTGGGTGACAGGGTATTCTTAAAAGTGGCCCCTCGTCTGGGCCATCGTCGATTGGGTAAGCAAGGTAAGCTGATGCCACAGTATGTCGGACCCTTTGAGATCACCGAGCGTATTGGTAAGGTGGCATACAGGTTGGCCTTACCTTCTCAGTTGACGTCTATCCATGATGTCTTCCACGTCTCTCAGTTGAAGAAATACAATCCAGATCCATCCCATGTGTTGAGTTGGGAAGAACTAGAGATAGAGCCTGACTTGTCTATCGTTGAGAGACCGATGAAAATAGTGGACTCCCAAGAGAAGATACTTCGAGGAAATTCTATTCCTTTAGTCCGGGTTTTATGGCAGCATGGGAATGATACACATGAGACATGGGAGCGAAAGTCATGGGTCGAGGAAGAGTACCCATTCTTGTTTTCCAACCGAGATTCATGTTGACTTTCCGAGGCGGAAAGTCCTTAATGGTGGGGAGAATTGTCACATACAAGACATATTTTAAAGGTATTTTTTTCATTTAATTTACATCCTTTCTTTTTTTGGGGGTTTCCCTAGGTTTTAGGGAGGAATAGATGAGTATTCATGAATTGGGCCAAACCGTGAGCCCAATTCCAGATTAAAAAATAAATTTTGTATCTTTTATAACTTTTTCATCTTTCAACATTTTTAATCCATTAAAATTCCTAATTGACCTCCCCTAACCTATTAACACCACCAAGGTAATTTGGAGCTTTTATAAATCCATAACCAGGGGTTATTTGGGTTTTTGTCTAAGGGGTTGGGCCTGCCCGAAAGCCCAATTCCTGTTTTAAAAATAAAAATTGATGTTGTTATAACTTATTCAATATTTGGGATTTTTTGGTTATTATAAGTCTCACTCAAGACCAAGTAAACCAGACGCGCTTCTGAACTCTCTCCCACCCATTTGGAGCTCTGTAGAATCGCGAGTTTGTGACGATCTTCATAGGGTTCCTCAAATCGCCCAGATTTGAAGAGGTAAATATTTATTTCATAACTCTCTCAATTCTCAATATTTTTCCTCCATTCCAGTTCCTAAATGAGATAATACATCTTGTTCGAACTTAACCTAAATTTGGGCTCTTTTAAATTTCAGATACAGGAGTTTTGGAGTGATTACTTCAAGATACTTCAAGTAAATGAGCCCTTTTCTTTCCTCTTTCAAATTACTTTGGGTTTAACTCATTGTTCTTAGGGTTTCTTCGGATATAATTGAGTTTACTAATGTCCAGAAACTAGGATTTAGAACCTTGGGTTTAACTTTGGGATTTCATGGCCAATTTGTGTGGTTTTAGGTTTGATCTAGTTCTCTCTTGGTGCGGTGGGGGTGCTATTTGATTTCGCACGGAGATTCAAGGGGTTTTGTTAATTTGGTAGGTGATTCCATTGTGTGTGAAATTTTTTTGAATTAGCTTGCTGTTTTCATGGTACTATAATGTTTATTTCACTTGAATGTTTCTATAAAAATTGTTTTTAGTTTCATTTATAATGCAAATGAATTTTATGTTCCAATTTTTGGTGAAATTGAGGGGTTTCCATTCAAATCTTTTATTGGTTCATATTGGGATGCCCCATAACTGAATTTTTGGTTTCATTAAAGTGTTTTGAACTGAAATTTTGTTTTAATAACTTACAAGTGTTATCATAGTGTGAAAGGTGGATATATTAAAGAGCTTTGGGTGAAAAATAATGTGATGTTTTGAGAGGTTGTTTTATTGGAAATAAAATTATTTTACTGTGTGTTTTAAATGGTATAAAATGTGTGTAGCTACTATACAATTTTTTTGTGACCAGCAGTGATATTTTATATGAAAATGTATGTGTGTTGTTTTCTGAAATTGTTTGAGCACAAAAAGGGGAATCCTGGGTACTTAGGTGGGGCGGATTTGTACTAGTACGGCTAGTGGATCGGATGGGTTTTGTCCCTATTCCACTTAGCATATGGATAACGACAACTCTAACTAAACTATTTGGATGATTATTGGGGACCACTAGGTTATGGGTATGTTCCCTACTAGTGGCTCGTGCACGATAACAGATTTTTCTATGGTTACTCTACACCAAGGTACGAGATACATAGGGCCCGAGACAACCTAGTGCTTAGGGGTGTTCCTGATTTTGATGCTCATAGGATTTGTGGTATATACCCTTGTTGTGGGTTGTTTTTGGCAGTACATTACAGTATCTCACATGTCTATTTAATGTGCTAAAATTCTGAAATTCTCGGATTGAAAACTATTTTCATTTGAAAGTTGCATTTCATTGAATTTTAACACTGTTTCACCTTGTGTATTAAAATTGCTTGTTTTGTCCACATTGTATTGCATACTATTTGGAATCAACTGGTGGTATCCTATTGGGCTTAGGCTCACACCCTACTTACACCCCTTGGGTGTAAGTAGACCTGCTCATTCTTGACTCAGGTTGAGTGAAGGCTAAGGGTGATGGCGGTTCGGGATGTTAGTCCCCATCGTTGGGGTGGAGTTGCGGGGACGGCTTGCAGGTGATGATCCCCTTGTCATGTGGAGTCCATGGGGATGTCTTTATGTTTTCATTATTTGTTTTTAGACCACTTGTAGTGTCTTTAAACTTATGTATTCAGATCTGGTTTTGTTAAGAATTGTTTAGCATGAAAATTTCAGATTTTAATAATTGATTGTTTTTTTATGATTTATGTTGTCATACTCGGGTAAATCATTCCCAAACCAGATTTGTTTGATACCCGGGCACTTGTGCCAGCCCATGGGGATAGGGAACGCCCTTCGGGCCTTGCCACGGGCCGGGTTTGGTGCCGTTAATAGTGGCGACCAGATCCGGTTCGTGACAGTTAATCTTTTGAAAATGGATTGTGCGAGGGTATAATTTTGATTAATCTATTCTCAAAAGAATTGAAGGGGAAATAATTGTAGGTAAGCTATGTTCATAATGATATTTATCCTTACTCTTGTTTTTATTCTAGACTCTTATACATAATTTTGGCCTATTTTATTATCTCATAGATCTTATTTATTAAATAATGTTTCTATCACATACATAACTTATTTTAAATTTATTTTTAATTAAATTTCCATTATTTCTTGGTTCTTTTGGGTTTCCAATGCATTTTTGGAGAAATGGGCGTGTTTTCATGATTTGGGCCAAACCATGAGCTCAATTCCAGATTTAAAAATAAATTTTGATTCCTTTTTAAGTCTTTATTTTTTAAATTTTTTCATCCATTCCAATTCCTACTTAGAATCATTTAGCCTATGAACACAAAAAAATTAATTTGGACCATTTAGAAATATATATTAATGGTGTATTTGAGTTTTTATTTAAGATATTAAGCCTACCCTAAATCCAATTTCCTACATTAAAAATATATTTTTTGTTATTTATTAAATCATTCAATTTTTATGTTTTTTCGGTTATCCAAACTCTTGCCCAAGCATGCATACCAAAGGCTAACCCTAAGTCTCTACTCCCCCAATTTGGAGCTTAATAGAATCACAAAATTGGGATCAACTTCTCTGGATTTCAAAAATCTCCCATATTTGAAGAGATAAATTTATCAATTCATAAATCCTTCTATTTTTACTCTTTTTCCTAAATTCTATTTCTTACATGATCTGATCATCCTTGTTTGAACCTACCTTAAATGTTTATCTATTTTAAAATTCATATATTGGTAGATTTTGGTCATTTTCTTCGTGATTGTCTTGGGTAATTGATTCTCTCTTCCATTCCTTCCTTATCCTTTTTTTCATCCCACTTTCATTAATTTATAGAGTGTCAAGAAGTTAGGTTTCATAACTAGGCTTGGATTTGGGGTATTTCTTGTGAAATATTATGGTTTAGGTATTGTTTTCACTTCCCTTTTGTGGATAGGAGGTGCGGTTGATATTTCGCACAAAGATTCAAGGATTTTAACTCAAGAGGTAGGTGATTCCATCTATAACAATTTTATGATGAGTTAGCTTGCTTGGTTAATTAATTTAGTTTGTTTCAAATCTATTGTATGTAGTGAAAAAACTTTTGATGATGGATATGGTTAAGTGTTAAATTTTATAGTTTCATTTTGGCTTTGAATTTTGTGATTTTCATGCTTGGCTCATCGGGAAATATTTGGGTGTATTTTATAATATATGAAAGTGATTTATTACTGTTTAATGGGGCTGAAAATTCGGGTTTGTTAATGCCATAATGTCATGTGGGCCTTGTAATATTGTTTTTGAATTATTTTAATGTGTGAAACCACATTGTACTTCTTTTACGTGATTTGTGAAAACATTTTTTTCATGTTTACCTTCTATGGTATTTTATGAGTTATTTGTATAAAACGTGGGGGTGGTTTAATAAATGTTGTTAGGGATTCCGTTTATATTTCATATTGTTATTGGTAGGATTTTGGATTTGAATGAGTTTTTTGAAATGGGTTTTGTATGCAACCCATGGTTGTACCTCTTGGGTTAGTTTTATGAAAATTGTAAATGATCTAATGAGTTACACAAAGTGTGAAATGGTTTCTTATGTATTGTATGGGTGATAGTATGTTCCAAAAATTAATTTTTGAAACATAAAGTGGTAAATTATTTTGTAAAACATTTTGGTAATGTTTGGTAATTTTTCGAAGTGATGTATGAAAATGGGATGTGGGTGCGAAACATGTTTTCAGGTTGTTTTACGTGAGTGTGATGTGAAAAATGGAATTTGTCTATGAAAGGGGTATTATGTAACATTTGAGGGGGCTATTATGTGAAGTTCAGCATCTTGGGAATGATTTTATAAAATTATTAACAGATTTATTGAATTGTGAAAGATTTGAAAACTAGGTAGTGGGATATTTTTTGTGTGAGAATGATTTCAAAATTCATTTGAATGAAAAAGTGGAATTTTAGACTTATGTGGTAAACATGCGGGTTTTTTTGTAAATATGTGAGGTGAAAATGATATTTTCATTTGAAAAGTATATTTATTGACTTTTTGAACTTGTTTGAGAATAAGGGGAAAACCCGGGTATCTTGGTGGGTGGATGTATACCAGTGTGTTAGTGAATCCGCAGGGTTTGGAATCAGTTTCAGTTAGAAATATTGACACTTAAAACTCTAAATAATATATGATGAGAATGATTTGGGACCACTTGGTTGTGTGTATGTTCCCTACAAGTGGCTCCTGCATGAGAATAGATATTGTGATGGTTACTCTCACTAAGATATGAGGTACCTGGGACCCACAATGAGCTATTGCCTAGGGGTTATTTCCTATTGCATGTTCTCACTATTTACTTTGTGATTACCGTCAACATATGTTATGGTTGGATAGATAATTTCTTAGTGTTGAAACTATTTTTAAAAGTCTTTATTCTTAATGATAGCTCACTTGAAAACATTTTTAATTTTTAAGTTTCAGCTTTTAGAAATCATAACTAACATTTCATGTTAATGAAAACTTTCAAGATTTTCGTATTTGAATGTTTATCACATGGAATATCATAGTGGTTGTGTCCTACTGGGCATTATCTCACACCATACTTACACCCTTGGGTGTAAGTAGACTTGGTTTTTTTCTTAGTTTGGGTACATTATTTTTGTTCCATTGGTTCGGGTTTCTTGCAGGTCATTGGTGGTGAAGTCTTTTGAAGATGGATTGAGGGTGGTGCCCCCTTTCAATGAGGGTTATTAGGATGTTTCCTTTTAGTTTAGTACCTTTGTAATAGTCCTGGTGAGATTCTTCAATCTATGTAATTGATTTTTGAAGATTTGTATAAGATTATTTGGTTTGAAAAATCTATATTTGGTTTATTGGATTCATTTGTTGTTTTATGTTTATAAACTCAGGTAAATGGTTCCCAATTCTCATTTTTTAAATCCCGTGCACTTGTGCTAGCCTGTGAAGATTGGTAATTCCCTTAGGGCCCTGTCATAGGCCTATTTTGCTGCCGATTTAAATGGAGACTAGATTTGGTTCTTGACAGTTTCCAAACATGTTCTCTTTTTGCATCATAATATTCTAAACCATATAACAAAGATCATGATTTATAATACATTCATAGTGGGGTTTGATTATCTTTTTTATCTTGATATAAACATATCCTCATCTTACACAAACATGTGAATTTTTATTATTACTCACTCTATCAACCATTAATGAGAATCTGATCTCATTTCGTATCTTTAATTTCCATCTCTTTTGTTTTAAAGAAATGTATTATGTATCTTGAATAGTATCACTATATAAATAAATTTTGGGAGATGTTAAATTTTTTATAGATTATTGTGTTTTTTATATTGTGGGTAAAATGTATGTAGTTAAAAAGTAAATGGGTTTGAGTTAATGATTTATCTGAACTCTTGAAAATTCTATTCCTACAAGATTATGAGACTGTATTGTAATGAAATATTTATCTTAAATCATGTAATTATGAGATGGTTAACTTCATGGGGCATCACAGGTTGTATTAGAGTACAACTTAGAAAGAAAAATATTTTATTTTTAGAAATATCTTCACGACTGTAAACATGGTCTTTCCTTTATTATAACCCATAATCAACCCCTATAAATAATAATATTAAAAATTCATTGAGCTTCTAAATAACATTAAGGGTTATAAAAATAATAAATATATAAATCTATTTAAAACCATGAATGACCATAAATTTATTACCTTTATCATAATATTATTATATATATGAAATAATTCATTTATATATAAAAAACAACCACTTTACAAAAATAAAAACATTAAATCCCATAGAAAAAAATAAAACCTCTTTCCATAAATAGAAATCATTATATTAAAAAACAAATTAGAATAAATTGTTCCAAGTTAAATACACTGGTAAAAACTGCCCAATTAACCCCATCATTTCATAAAAAACATTATCCAGTACATTGGATCTCTATTTGGGTGCACCCATCATATAAGATATATCAAGATCACCAGTTGTATACGTTTTTTCAATGACACCAATCATATATGTTGCATCAAGCTATTAATCATATAAAATATATCATTATAACCCATAATCATGTATAAATTCTATGTACCATATCATGTACAAAATATTTTTACTTTTTCATCTTTTAAAATAAAACTATAAAAAAATATTTTGAACCCATTTACAATAGATTTTTCAGATATCGAAAAAATATACCTTTCAAAAAATGATTCATAATAATGTACACATAAAAATAGGTCTTTATTTTTGTAAATTATATAATAATTTAAAAGAATATAAAAAAAATAATGGTTTTGGTGGTGTAAAAATTTAGTGATTGAATATATGTTAAAATATACAATTCATTTTTCTAGTCTATAATGAATTTCAGAACATTATGAAAAATGATTCCTTTTGAAAATAATCCAAGAAATTCAAAATTGTTTTATGATATCATTTATAGTTATTTATCTCTATATAAGTATATTACTAAAAAATTTAAAAAAATTGGCACAGAAGAAAATGAGATGCAAGGGAGACTATAAATAAGATATTTTTAAAAGATTGTCCCTTACCACAAGTCACACTAGTGATGTCTATTCTTTATCACTCTATATAATAAAGTATAATAAATATTTACATTAAAGAAACAATATTCAAGATCATTATTCCTTTTAATTTTATTAAATACCACGTTATATACATTAAATTATTCAATTATGTTCACATCAGAAATTTTGAAAATATTCAGATCATATGTCAAAATTTATTTCTGTAGTTTGACTATGGTCAACCTGACCATTATTCCATCATCTAAAGAATGGTAATAAATTCATAATTATAATTTTTATGCATAAAATAAACATTGAAACACTAAAAATAAATATAGTTTTGAAATATTTACTATGTTATAATCATGTATATGGTATGTGATACATACATATGAGTAACGATTCTGTTTTTCAATGATCATTAGGTAAAGATGTTTAGTATTATTTTATATTTATAGAATGATTATTATATAATAAATATGATATAATTTTGTTAAATACACTTAAATTTTGAATTCGTATAGATTACTTTTTATTTCATATATAAATATCACATTTATTATATGAATATTCTTTACATAACATAATGATGCACGCAATAATTGTAGGTGTCTGGTCCCATTGGATACATAGAAACATAAATATATGAATCATAAGTGAAATAAATCATCTCCAACCATGTTCTTCATAACTATCGCCTTTCTTGTACATATCATACAGCATACCATTCTTCATAACCTGGGGAAAGGGACCATAAGAAAGGGTGAGCTCAGATGCCGAGTAATGGTAATCATTGGATATATCAATCTATGGTCTTTTAAAAGAAAAAGTTAAATATAATGGTATGATATCATGAATATAACTTCATAATTTCATATGAATCTATCATTTTTAATAAAAATTAGTCATGGTGAAAAGCATTATCTTTCCAAGAATACATGAATCATAAGAGAGAAAAATCATTCTAAATAATTCAAGAACCATAATCCCATGTCATATTTGTGTGGAACCATAATAAATATAAAACCAATTTCATATTTTATGGTTAACTACAAAGACCATACACTTTCCATTATTCCATCCTAAAATTATCCTTGTAATTAAATCAATGTACAAAAACATTCCATTAATAAATTATATAATACAAATGGAAAAATAAAGGTTTTCCCACATCATCTCATCATTATAATAAAAAATAATCTAATGAAGGAATAAGAACGGAACATTTAGATCATATCCCCAGTAACAAAATAAATACCGTTATTTTCTATCATTGATAAATATAAATTCCAAAAAAAATAATTAAAACATTATTATGGAAAATATCATCTCATTTTTAAATCACTTTTAAAATATCTAAAAATTACAAAAATATTAAATAAATATTTTCATTGTAATGAACTATGGAAACATATAATGGAATATTTAAATCATTGATTAATCAAAACAGCGGGAAATTATATTCTTATAATAAAAATTACAGAAAAAATATTCCTTTCACATTTTCTGTAAATACTTAAAAATGAACATATTTATTAAATAATAATAAGTTGTCTTTTAAACCATTATTTAAAAATTAAAAAATGGGTAAAAATAAATTTATAGAATGATTTTACAGGGGTATAATTAGTTGTTATGTTTTTTTATAAACTAATGCACATTTTGGTAAAAGAATTTTAGACAAAAGAAGGAAAATATGTCATTTTCCATAAAAATATTCTTTCTAACTATTAATAAGTGCAAAAAGGTGTGTGAGGGTTTCCTTTTATAAGGGTTGGACAAGAAATACATAGTACTTTTTAAATAAATAATATATACTGACGTTTTACACAGGGTACAAAGATAAAAATTATATCATTCACAAATTGTAGATGACATATAGAAGATATAGGGACAGAAAATATGATTTATAAATGATTTTAGGTCATTTTAACCATTACCTTTTCCGTTTTAACCATACTAACCCCATTTTAACCTTAACCGTGATAATTATGTTTAACTGATTTTCCTATTCCTTTTGAAAACAATAATGTAGGGATCATTATATAGTATTAACTAATATGATTTCATATATAAAATCTATTTAAAAAAACAAAAATCACAAAAAAAAGTGTAATTTTATTTTAAATTAAACACACCAATAACATGAAAAGGCGGTGTTTTAAAAGGTAATTTTTTTATAAGACAAAAAAAATCAAAATTGAACATAATGTTTTATAAAATGACATAAATTAGATTAATAATAATATAAAAGAACTAATTTTTCTTTAAAATCCATGTTAAATAAAAATGGAACTCATAAATTATTAAAATGAAAAGGTGGTTATTAAGAAAATTGAATATTTATCACTATTCATCAGAAAATTAATCTATTAAAAAAATTAAAAATTCAATCTAAGATAATTTTTCTATGTTTATTTTATAATAAATTGCCATGTTTCAAAATAATTTATTTAGGAATTGTTAAAAATTTCTTTTATAATTTTTATGAAAAGTTACATTAAATTTATTTGTTGAGAAAAAAAATTCAAAGCATCTAAAGACTTAAAAAAATTAATAACATAGTTATCAATATATTTTATGTTTCTAATAAATTATTATATTATTTAAAAAATTTATACATTATATTTATTACAAAAAAATATGGTTTGTTTATAATTTTCATGTTTAAATATGAATTTTTTTAATAATAAATTTCATTTCGTCACACCTTGGTGTTGCATATAATGAAAAATGTTAAATAAATTATATTTATTTGAACGAAAATTATAATATTGAAGGGTTTTATATTCTCCCCCATTATAATTAACATATCTTGTTATATTCTATTACTCCTATTCTTGTAGTTGTCGATAAATCAACCTCAATATATATTAAAGTCCCCATCTATATTCCTAAAATTGGTGGATACACTATAAGAAATTGTCAGTTGAGTGGTCTAGTTTTCTAGCACTTTATATCTTTGATATAGAATGATTATCATTTATTTATCGTAATACAAGTAATTTTTTAGTGTAAAACCTTAGAATTTAGTACATCTGTAGAATTAGTTCTAAACATCCTTGATAGAGATGCATAGAACACATCCTGAACTTGAATGTGGTTCAATTGATGTACTAAGTGATAAGCATTAATCCCTACATTAAAAATAATATCAATGTATTAAATACACATTACGCTCAACATTCCATTATTATTAAGTCACATTACCATATTCCATGGAAAACATCATTGAAAAAACTTCTTTCTAACTTCATATTCCTAATCATACTGCTGATTTTTAGCATATCGTTTCTACCATATATGAGCTACTTTGATGTGATATTGTATGGCTCCGATTTTCTCTGTTGTATTCTCATCCATATCATGTATAAATAGGATAATTTCACCAAATTATTTCAAAAACATTTTATATAAAAATGTCTATCAATATTTGGATTGTTATATATCCATCTGAAATATATAGTGACAGATATTGTCAGAAGTAAACTCTATTAGAAAAAGGTGAGGATCCCAACAACCATTGAAATCCATAGAAAATTATCTCAAAATATACTTTACATTTCGAATTTTTCTCTGAGACTGAAAACCTATTTTAGTATGATATGTAGTGTTGAAACTCGATTCTATATCAATATCTTGATGAAGACTTCTCCAAAACATCGAGTTTAACCTTAGATCCAAAACATATACAATAGACTATAGTAATCTGTGAAACCGTAACACTTCCTTAATTATTATCTAGGATGAGTGATATAAAGATAAATATTATCTTTTAGAAATTAATTTTACTAACTTTTTAATGAAATCAAATGCAACACATATAACATAATTCTGTTGAAATTATTTTTGGGGAGTCTGACTGAAAAATCCATTATTTTTCCAATTTCTATTCTGGTATAGATAATGGTTATAACATCCCCTTACATTTTTTTTCTACGAAACATAAATTTCTGAAATACCAGGAACTGAGATACAAACATTGAAATACATTTAATCATTTCATACAACCATAACTTCTTTTTCAGATCTATATACATCTTCATACTTCTTGGAATAATGGGGAATGATGAACAATGAGTCTCCTCCAATATATCGTTATTAAAATATGGTATAGATGGAACATATACACAGTTTTTGAAAATTATCATTACATCATAACAAAGGTTAAACTATGAAACAGTTTTTACCTTATTATATTTCCTTAAATCATCCTTGTAATCCTCTTTAATCTTCACATGCATATATGTTTCAAAAATCATTTAAGAGAGATCTAATTTTTCCTTATTCTTCAACATTTCATGGTCTGTCTACTTCAAATCATGAAATATTACATCCTCTTTTATCTTCATTATTGATAATTTTTCATGATACTTTTATCTCAAGGCCTTATCAACCTTTATCTCTTTCCATAGGTGGTAATGTATTGAGAAGTTATAATATTTTTTCATTTTCAACAATCTACTATGGAAAAGATTCAACTCCTTCTATGTGAATATGTACTTTATAATTTTATGATCAATATATATATCATACCTTTATCTATAAAAAAATCTATCCATATATTTAATGAGAATTTTACTATAGCTAAATCTAAATAATGTTTTGGGTAATTTTGTTTTGGATCAATAAATGTTCTTCGAGAATAATCTATATCCATGTCTTTCTGCAAGAGAACATGTGCCATATCATTCTATTATGCATCACTATATATTAAAACCCATTCCCCACTAAAGGGTAATATATGTACAGGTCCACTGACTAACACTCACATTCATTACCTGATGTTTTATTCACATTAATCTATCCAATGGAACTTGGCTTCATTAGAAGTTAACAAGTTGAGGGCATTGGATAGCCATTAGAAATTTCCAAAAATAACCAATAAAATTCATACAAACCAATAAAACAACATATTTCAATAACCATGGTTTGTTTATGGAAATTTTTAAAATCCTATATTTTTTATTGATCCACTTATAAACCATATCTTGGGATTATATGGCCAAAAAATTAATCCTTTTCCCAAAATTCACAACTTGTAAATTTTTCAAACAGTTTCTCCTTCTATGTATTATTTGGTATAATTCTCAACTAATATTCACACTATTACTTACACATTGAATATATAAAAATAACTTCTATAATGACAACCATAAAATAATCAAGTTAATATCTAAATAAATTATTTGTCATATCTATTAAGATAGAGGGGGACATAGAAAACCCAGATATTATTACAATATATTCCTAATTTTTATACCACGTACTGAATGTTCTGTTAGGTATACACAACTTCTTGACCATCAATTGATGATTTCCAAAATAATTTTCAATTATGAAAAAGTTAAACAAAATTGATTAAATAAGTCATCAATATAGGGTATAATATAATTATTCTAGAATTTCATCTTGTTCAGTTATCAATAATTAATGGAGAGTCAGATCGATCAATCATTATTGTTCACAAAAAAAGAATACGTTCACACTATGGTGATACATTCAGCTGAATGAACCCATTTTCAAGATTGTACTAGATTTTATTTAATTTATGTAACCCAATAAAGTCTACTCTATACAGATTATTGAAAATAGTTTTACCACAAGTTATGATTTCTATTAAAAACTCAACTTCACAATTCAAATGAAATCTAGGATACTCTTCTAGAAAGTCATTAACAAAAATTGGTATAATTTGAATATCAGTATTGATGTTTTTCTTCCAAACCATTGGATATAAACAACCATTTTTTAATAAAAATGATGACCAATACAATTTATGTGATCTATATGAGAAGTTCATATTTATGTTTCACTAATATATGATCATAGGTTGGTTTGGAATATCAAATTACATTATCTTCCTCATCATATTATGAAGGATTTTTATAGGGAAATCAAATTCATGCATAAGATAAACACAAATTCATCTATAATGGGTATAAAATAATTTTATGGATGCACATTCCAAAAAAAATTAGCTGGATAAGAATCACATATGTGATATACAATAATCGTAACCTTATTGGTATTCATATCTAATTAAATATCTAATAATGGGGGTTTCCTTTTGATACACCTATTAAAACCATCATATATAAATGTGTGGGTAGATCTATATTCAAAATACACAATATATGTTCGAGTTGATGGTAATTATACCTTTTACCACATTGTTATTTTACCACTATTCTAAAATAGACATTCTACCTGATATCCCTTCGCCACATGGCATAAGAGGATTCTTACATGATTCATATTCATCATCCTTTACATTTTATCTCTATCTAGGATAATACCTATATTCATTTCCTTTGAAAAATTAGATCACGGGTGGTGCATTAGTGGATGTCATCTTGATACATTATGTTAATTGTCCCATTAATTTCCTTTCAAAATTCACAATCATTAGGAGACACAATTCCATAATTAAAGAACATACTAATTCCATTCAAGATATTCCCTTGATATTTATTCCCATATTTTGGGCATTTAGATCACTAGAATTTATTCCCACCATATTATTTATTCATGATTTAATGAGACTCTATCAAAATTTTCCAATCAAAAAATTATCATCCTGATAATATCAAATTTCTATTTTTTACAATGAGGGCACATTGTGTGATTTATTCATAGATATAAAATTATATTATAGCTAATTCTTCTTGGATAATTTTTTTTTAGTCCACGAAAAAAATTATCAAACTTACATTCTTGTGGCATTATAATAACATAGGTATACATCACATGTCATGAAACTTCTCATCATAGGTTCAAATATATTTATTATCCTTCTTCTTCAACTCATGGAATTCATTCCCTATTTTTTTTAAGAAAATGAGGAATGTAATTAATGAATAATATCGAACATTAACATCCCACTATATAGGGTTACATTCCCCCACTCCCCCTATTTTCATTAAAAGATTCCACCACTAATAATGGTTCCATTCCAAATGAAAAACGGCCAAATAAATTTCTCTTATTTCATACACTAGGGAGAAGAAAATATGTTTTTCTGTTATTGGGATATTACTCTTAAAATAATGAAATTGTAAAACCACTGAAATAAGGTTGTTTTTTTCCTCATAAAGGACTCATGATAATATTTTCCCTAGTTTTCATATTTGGATTTCTGGTAAGATTCGTTGTATGGGGAATTTTTTTGAATAATAAGGATATATTTCATTCCATCTCCCATAACATTTATTTAATGATGAGGAAAATCATGTCATTATATTTCTCATTGACCATTAAAACGGTTTTTATAACACCCTTATATTTTATGAGAAATATTTTGTTTTTATGTATTATGTTATACGCAACACCAAAGGAATCTTCCAATGCACACAACACTGTCTTGGCTTGCATTTCACGCAAGATCAACCTTCCTCGGTAACTTGCGGTGTACGCAATACTGAGTTTCACTAAACAATGATCTGTTAATAAAATATTATTAAAACTAGTTGTAATGAATATTAATACCCACTTTTTGAAATTTTATAACATTTATCTTTCCAAATGGACTTCTTTTTTGGATTCGGAATATCTAAATTATCCTAGGGTGAAGTTTTGTTATTTTTCTGAAAACATGGAATTTTTTATGAATACTGATAACACTAGGTTACTATTTAAAAACAGACTTATTATTTAAATAATTATTTATTTTATTTAAATTTATTTTAGGTCAAAATTGATACATAATACCTATATAAGCTCAAAGTAATTCGTTGGAGTAATTTTATAATTATTTTAGACCTGTAAAAATTTTATTGAACTTGTCACCGTATTTTACCCACCTCCTAGGAGAGTTTGAAAATTTACATAAAACATAATTTTACCACTTTTGTGAGTGGAATTTTAAAAATCTGAGAGACACGGTTAATATCAAGGGGTAAACTGTGGTTCAATAAGTTAAATTGTTTTTTGATGAATAGTAATTTTTTACTTTTATTTACCACGGTTAAACGTAAATAGGTTAATTAAGGGTAAAAATTTTATTATTATTATCCTTATACATGTACTAATTCTATTGTATAAGTTTAATTCGACCAAAAACAACCTTAAGGATAAAATATTACCCTTTATGTCCACTTGGATTAGATTAGGACATTTATTATTATTTTATTTAAAGAAGAGTTAAAAGAGTTAAAATCAAATATTAATAACTAAAACATTTTTAATATACTGTTATAAATAAGATAAATTAAACTCTAAATATTCATTAGAAAGCTAAAAATATTTCCCACATAATGGTATTTTATTTATAATTTTTATACATTAAATATGTTAATTTATATATGACACAATGATGATGCAGTAATTACCTTATTAATGAAATATTAACATAATTGAAATTATAAATTCCCAAATAAATGTAATCTGAGTATTCTTATTAATTAAACTAATTTTATAGGTTAGTATGATGTTATATTATTTATTTAATTAACTTTTTTTAAACTAATCATGCTATTATGATTTTCACAAAATCATTTACCAAATAGTGTCAAAATTGACATAAAATAGTTTTTAGAAGAAATATTATATTATTAATTTTTATTATATTCCTGAAAATCTAATTTTCGGAAAAATTACTTATATAATGTTATATATATTTCTAATGAACCACTTGGGGTTCGTTTGTCTTGTTATAGTAAGTTTATTAACCATATAGTGTAAGAAAACAAGAAGACATGGTAAAAGTTAAATTATTTAACTTAGAGTTAAATCTAAATGATAAGTTTAAAATAGTAACCTAAACTTGTCTAAAATCTATTGGATTAGAGTATTGCGACCCATCCCTACCTTAGCATCTAAATAAATCAATTTGTATCTATTAAAAACAAAATATGACTTTATTTTAAAATAATATTTTAAGTTTTTTCTAAGGTGCCCCTCTCCTCCCTAATAAAAGATCACCTCCTACCTCTCCTCCTCACACCACATTGAGTCAACAATATTGGCCAACACTAGCCAATTTATCATCTCCACTTCCCCAGAAACATCCTATAGGTCCTGCTCTTCTTCAAAGACCATTTTTAGTTCCCTAAGAGGAGGTTTCAAAGAGGCGTGTCGAAGAAGAGGTCATATCTGTTGCCGATTCATTCAAATTTATTTCTTCTTATACTTACTCTTCTTTATTTTTTTTCATTATGAATTAGTAAAATCACTATCCCTCATATACTGATATGTTATTATAAATATGAAACAACCCCATTTCACCCTATATACATCTTACGGAAAATGAAATCACCGCGCGTGCATACGTACGAAATACCGTTTCCACGTCGTGGTGTAGTTTTTTTTTCACCACCACATTACTTGGATGGCTATAATGGTGTAAAGAATAAATATATATGATTATTGTAAAGTGGTATTGATTCTGAAATAGTATAAACACACTTAAATACAATTCCATGATCATGGGAGCGATATCATCGCTCGTGCGTATGTACGGCCTACCGTCTCCACGATGTGATGTGAATCGTTCTACCTGATCTTCATTGCATAATTATTATATAAATGAAATTAATGAATAAATATGATATAGATTACACTAATACAATTCTGTAAATGAGCTATCTACAACATAAAAAGACGCATAAGAATTTATTCGACAAAACACGCATGAGAACAAAAAGCAATAAACACTTGAATAACAAGTAGCAATGAAATATTACTAATAAGAATCTATGAATATGACCATATATGATATCATAACAATGTGTACAATTCTGTAATAAGTCAATAATATTATTTATATAATTATACAGGAGTTTTGGACACGTACGAAGCAAATCAGATCTAAGGTAAGGGAAAATCTCACAATATCATTTTTATCCGAGATTGTTTATACTTCAGAATTTGTTGTGGAATATTTATCATCCACATCCATGTTTCCTCAATATGTAATAATATTTCTATCCTCTTACAATTTATTTAAATCCAATTTTACCCTTCAGTGAGTTTTTATTAAAAGATATGAAAGGAATAATTTGTCGTTTTTAGTACAATGTAATCATTTGACTTTTCCAGCCAAAGTACAAGAAGAATGATTTTCTTTAACTTATAGGGCATGAATGGATTTTTATTACATTATTTACATGAATATTTCTTTAAAAGTTTTCAAGTTTATTTTTAATCAACTTCTTTTAGTTTAAAATTGTATGACATGTTATGAAATAAAAAATGTATTTGAAGTAGAAAGGGTATTTTCCTCAAGAATGAAGTTCAGGTGTTTTATCAAAATTATTTTCCATATAAGATAATATAGGGTTCTATTTCTATCGCTATTTTTACATTCATTTTATTATGTTATGATGGAATTATTTTTATAATGACTTTTTATCTTATATAGATTATGTTATGATGGCATAATCTTTAAGAATCCCATTTTTATTACATGGGTTATGCTATGATTTATGATTTATGATATTGTGGAACACATAAGAATGGTATCATTATGAGATTGTGGGACCTATATATCCCTCCAATGCATTGGGTAAAGATTTATATCTCAAGAGATATACATGGCCATAACGACAGGTTAATATGGTTCAGTGATACAGGACTGAAACGAGGAGTGAACTCGGTTCAGAAATGGACATTGTCCACTAAGATAGTCTTGGTAATGAGTTTTTACTACTAAGAAAGAATTCTTTATGATTATTTGTGTTTTACACAAAGATTCATGTTTGATGTTATGATTATTGGGATTACATTTCACTACTATGATTTATCCCATGTTATGACATTTTGATCTCATTTGCAGGTTAAGATTTCAAAAATGTTATGTTCTTGTGAATACGATTGATATTTCATTTGTTTACCCTTACTGAGCATTTGAGCCCAACCTATTGTATTTTTTCTTTTACCCAGGTCAGGAAGAAGGGTATTAAGTAGGATATGCCAAAAGGGACTCTAGATATGATGAAATAAACGGAAGAAAATGTAGATGATTTATGAACCATTTGTTTATGTTTCCCAGTTTCTAAAAACACTATACCTATATAGTATTTTCATGGTTTTGTAATATGTTGTAATAAGTATGCTTTAATTCTGAAGTAATAACAATGTATCCAAAGCACGGGTCATTATATTTAGTATCAGAGGAATGGTATTGTCAACCTTTGGAAACTAGGATGTGAAAGCCTTAGTAAGAACCCTAAGGATATATCTAAGCATAGAAAAATCTTAGTGTTTTAGAAATGGCCATGAACAATCTATTATAAGACAAAAATTGTGAAATTTTATTACTGATTATGTTGTATTCTTGTTATAATTAGTGTTTCTCATACTATTCTTCTTGGTTTTAGTCAATGGATGGAGCCCGAAAAACACCGTCTTAATGCAGAATGGGATGGGAAATGCAATGATTGTCCCCCTGAGCAACCAAATGGTATGGGAGATGGAATGAAAACTCTTGTATCTATGCTCACACAACTTTCTCAAGCTATGAATCACATAGGACTTCCAAACGAGCAAATTAAGGAGCGACATTTTTTTGAATCCTTCAGGAGTCAGCGTCCACCCTCATTCAATGGGTCTACTTATCCATTAGTGGTTGAATAGTATATCAGAACCACTAAAAATTTTCAGTTCTACAATGTTCTGAACATGATAAAGTCATCTTAGCAGTATATCATTTGGAAGGTGAAGCTGATCAATGGTGGAATCATATTAAGAATATGAGGCAAATGGATTAAATTGATTCCATGTAATGGGACAAGTTCAAGAACTTATTTTTCAATAAGTACTTCCCTCATATTCTTTTAACAATAATGGAGAAGTATTTTCTTGAACTGAAGCAAAAGGATGATGAATCTGTTGGTACCTATGAAGAAAATTTTACAAGACTTGCAAGGTACGCTTCGGGGATAATTATCCAACTTGAGAGTATGATCGATCGATTCTTAAATGGCTTAAAACCAAGTATTTGAAGTGAGATATACATAAGAGACTTCAATATCTATGATTAAATCGTTCAATGTTCTCTTAAGGTTGAGATGGAGATTGGAGTAACCCATCAGTCATATGTGTTTGATAAGAAGAGTAAAATGTAATTCAAAGGAAAATCGAAAGAGCACACTAAAAAGAAGATGATTTTTCCCTTATGCACAAAGTGTGGAAAGAAACATGGATGGGGTTGTCTTAAAGGGACAAGTAAATGTTTCAAATGTGTAAAAGAAGGTCATCGGGCATTTGAATACCGTAATGAAGGGAATAAGATGTCTAGTGATGAGAACAAAGAAAAGGCTACACAAGGTGCACCTCTTACACATCAATGTTACAAGTGCAATGAAATGTGGAATTATGCCAATCAATGCCCTAATCCAAGGGTTGTTGATGATGATCGACGTCAAAAAACTCTTAAGGATAATGAAAAAGGAAAGTCACATGCAATTTCTATCAGCAATGTGGAGTATGATAATGAAATGGTGAAAGGTACACTTACCATCCACTCTAAAGTAGAAATTTTTTTATTTGATTCTGGATCCACCCACTCTTTTATTTATGATGAATTTTCTAAGGGTATCGCTATATTAATTCAACAATTAGATGTTGAGTTAGTTGTGACAACCCTTAATTGTACAACTGTCGCATCAAAAGTTTAGAATTCTTCCCCGATTAAAGATTGTGGGAAAGTTCTTCCTGCAAATCTTGTGATCCTTGCTATAGTGGAATTTGAGATGATTCCTAGCAAGTATTGGCTTTCTTTATATGGATCTCAAATCAATTTCCAAAGAAGGGAAGTCCCAATTCATATTCCAGATCAATCTATGATCGTCTATTGATACAAGGATGAACAAAACCTTCCAGTGGAAATTTCATCCATCCTATGGGTCATGATTCCACTAAATGAGGGTTATTTATCTCAATTGGTTAAAGAGAAACTCATGATTAAAAATATTCCCATTTTATGGGAGTTTTATGATGTCTTTCTGGAGGAATTTCCTAGTCTTCCACCAAATCGTGAAGTTGGGTTTTTAATAGAACTCGTACCGGGTGATTTAACTATTTCAAAGACACCTTATAGAATATCCTCAATTGAGTTGCAGGAATTGAAGAAGAAACTCCAAGGGAATATTGATAAGGTATTCATACACCCTAGTGAATCACCTTGGGGAGCACCACTTTTCTTTATAAGAAGACATATGGATCAATGAGACTCTGCATTGATTATGGAGAACTTAACAAGATCACTATCAAGAACAAATAATCTCTCCCACACATTGATGACTTATTTGACCAACTACACGGAGCTCAATACTTTTCCAAGATTGATCTTCATTAAGGTTATCATCAATTATGGGTCAAAAGGAGTATATACCAAAGAAAGCTTTCCGTACAAGGTATGGACACTATGAATTTATGAAGATTCCATTTGGTCTTACTAATTCCCCTACTATCTTCATGGATCTAATGAATAGTGTATTTAGAGACTATCTTGATCAGTTTGTGGTAGTTATTATAGATGATGTTCTTGTATATTAAAAGGTAAATTAATAACATGAAGATCACTTTAGAATTTTATTGAATACCCTGAGATAGGAGAATCTTTATGACAAATTTACAAAGTGTAAATTTTGGCTTCAAAAAGTTGCATTATTGGGTCACATAATCTCAAAAGAGGGGATATCTGTGGATCCAAGAAAAACAGAGTTTATTGAAAGATGGTCAAGACCAAGAAAAGTAAATGAGATCCAAATTTGTCTTGTTCTGGGAGGATACTGTTGACATTTTGTGAAATATTTTTCAAGATTATCTAACCCACTAACCAGGTTGACTCGGAATGGAGTTAAGTTTGTTTGGAAAGAGGAACATGAAGAGAATTTCATGGTGTTAAAAAGAAGATTATCCAGTGCACCTGTGCTCACACTACCTTGTAGTGGAGAATGGTTTGTGATCTACAGTGATTTATCCATGAAACGGATGGGGTGTGTTGTGATGCAAAATGAAATGTTGATAGCTTATTTCTCACGACAGATGAAAATACATGAGCAAAATTACCCTTCTCATGATTTGGAGTTATCTGTGGTAATCTATGCATTAAAATTTGAGACATTATCTTTATGGTGAAAGGTGTGATATTTATACTGATAATAAAATTTTAAAATATAATTACACACAAAATGTGCTGAATTTGCTCCAAAGAAGATGGTTAGAGCTGATTAAGGATTACGGCTACTTAATTCATTATCTCCCTGGGAAAGAAAAAAAGGTGGCAGATGCATTAAGTGGACAATACCATGCTAGCATATCAATGATGAGGATCACAAAAGATCCAATATATATGGATTTACAAAGGATGGATCATGGAATTATAATGGAAGGGGAAAAATATTATCTTTCTCAAATGAATGTTCAACCATTTATAATGTGATGATTAATGGGGCACATAAATAAGATGTAGATTTTTAAAAGAAGGTGAGAAATGTTCTTGAATTCAAACATGATTGTGATGGTATAATAAGGTTCAGGAATCAGGTTTGTGTTCCTCCCATCCCAGAACTAAAGATGGATATATTGGATGAGGATCATAGTTCTTCATTCTCTATTCATCCTGGAAACACAAAGATGTATAGGGACCTAAAAGATTACTTCTGGTGGGGTGGCATGAAAAGAGATGTTGTTGAATACGTCTCTCGATGCTTGGTTTATTAGCAAGTTAAAGCTGAGAGACAGAAGTTTAAGGGGATGTTACAACCATTACCCATACCCGAATGGAAATGGGAAAACATCACTATAGACTTTTTCACCGGACATCCTAAAATATCCAAAGGCAACAATGCTATCTGGGTTATAGTTGATCATCTTACAAAGTCGGCACACTTCATTTCTATTAGAAAAGATTTCTCTCTAGATCAGCTTGCTAGGATATATGTGAAGAAAGTGGTAAAATTGCATGGAGTCCCACTTTCAATTATATCTGATCAGGATCCGAGGTTTACCTTGAAGTTATGGTGAATTCTTCAGCATACATTAGATACAGAGTTGAGTTTCAGCACTATTTGTCATCCTCAGACAGACTGTCAGTCTGAGAGAAAAATTCAAACTATAGAAGATATGTTAAGATCTTTCTCTATGGATTCCAAAGGTGGTTGGGATCAACAACTACCTTTGGTAGAATTTTCTTATAATAATAGCTTTCACTCCAGTATTCAAATGGCTCCTTATGAAGCTCTCTATGGACAAAAATATCGAACTCCAAGTTGCTGGTATGATGTTGGGGAAAGAAAGCTATTAGGACCTTATCTTGTTGATGGTATGGTAGAAAAGGTCCGATCTATTCAACAACACATAAGAGCATCACATAGTCGACAAAAAAGTTATGCTGATAACTGAAGAAAAGACCATGAGTTTGAAGTGTGTGATAATGTGTTCTTATGAATATCTCCTTGGAATAGAGTAATGAGATTTGGAATGAAGGGAAATTTGATCAATAGGTATATCGGTCCTTTCGAAATACTGGATCGTGTTGGGAAGGTAGTTTATTGATTGGAAATTCCACCGAATCTCTCTCATGGTCACAATGTGTTCCATGTATCTCTCCTGAGAAAGTACATACCCAATCCTTCACATGTACTCAGCCTAGAAGTTGTACCGATGGAGCAAGATCTTTCTTATGAAGAACAACTGATATAGATTCTAGATCATAGAGAAAATGTCCTAAGAAACAAGACCACTCGCTTGGGGAATGTTTTATGAAGGAACCACAAATTAGAAGAAGCTACATGGGAGCTTGAGGGTATGATGAGGGAGAGTTATCCTCATCTGTTTGTTACGAAGTGACGAATTTCAAGGGATAAATTCATTTTATGGGGGTAGAATGTAACACCCTGATATTTTATGAGAAATATTTTGTTTTTATGTATTATGTTATACACAACACCAAATGAATCTTCCACTACACACAACACTGTCTTGGCTTGCATTTCATGCAAGATCAATCTTCCTCAGTTGATTGTGTTGTACGCAATACCAAGTTTCACTAAACAATGATATGTTATTAAAATACAATTAAAACTAGCCATTATGAATAGTAATACCCAATTTTCGAAATTTTATAATTTTTTTTCCAAAATGGACTTCATTTTTGGATTTGGAATATCAGAATTAACCTAGGGTAAATTTTTGGTATTTTTCTGAAAAATTTGAATTTTTGATTAATAGTGAAAACACTCGGATACTATTTAAAAACCAAATTTTTATTTATATAATTATTTATTCAATTTAAATTTATTTTAGGTAACAATTGATACATAATACGTATATAAGTTCAAAGTAATTCATTGGAGTCATTTTATAATAATTTTAGGCATTTAAAAATTTTATTGAACTTTTCACCATCTTTTACACACCTCCTAAGAGAGTTTGAAAATTTACATAAAACATAATTTTATCGATTCTATGAGTGGAATTTCGAAAATATGAGAGACGCGGATAATATCAAGTAGTTAAATGTGGTTCAATAAGAAAAAAATAATTTTTGGTGAATAGTAATTTTTTACTTTTATTTACCACAGTTAAAAGTAAATATGGTAATTAAGGGTAAAAATGGTATTATTATTACACTAATACATGTACTAATAATTTAAAATAAGTTAAATTTTAACAAAAAGAACCTTAGGGATAAAATATTATTCTTTAGGTCCACTTGGATTAGATTAGGACATTTATTATTATTTTATTTAAAGAAGAGTTAAAAGAGTTAAAATCTAAGCTTAATAACTAAATTTTTTTAATATAGGGATATATATAAGATAAATTCGACTATAAATATTCAATAGAAATATAAAAAGATTTTCTACATAATGGTATTTTATTTATAATTTTTATACATTAAATAAGTTAATTTATATATGACACAATTATGATACAATAATTACCTTATTAATGTAATATTAAAATAATTAATATTATAAATACCCAAATAAATGTATTATGAGACTTTATATGAATTGCACTAATTTTATATGTTAATATGACATTATTATTTATTTAATTATATTTTTTCCAACTAATCATGTTGTTATGATTTTCACAAAAATCAATTACCAAATAGTGTCAAAATTGACATAAAATAGTTTTTAAAATAAATATTATATTTTTAATTGTTATTCTATTCCTAAAAATATAAGGTTCGACCAAATGACTTAGATAAGGTTATATATATTAATAATGAACAAATTGGGGCTCATTTGGCTAGTTATAGTAAGTTTATTAACCATATGGTGTAAGAAGACAAGAATACATGGTAAAAGGTTAATTATTTAACTTAGAGTTAAATCTAAATGATAAGGTTAAAATAGTAACCTAAACATGTCTAAAACCTATTGGTTGAGATTATTTCGACCCATCCCCACCTTATATTCAAAATAAATCAATTTGGAACTATTTAAAACCGAATATGACTTTATTATAAATAATATTTTCAGTTTTTCCTAAGGTGCCACTCTCCTCCCTTATAAAAGGGAACCTCCTCCCTCTCCTCCTCACACCACATTGAGCTTTTATGCTCGGCAAAACCCAGCCAATTTCTCTTCTCCACTTCCCTAGAAACATATTATAGGTCTTCGTATTCTTCAAAGTCCATTTTTAGTGCCCTAAGAGGAGGTTTCAAAAGGTGTGCCAAAGAATAGGTAATATCCGTTACCGATTCATTCAAATTTATTTCTTCTTCTAATTCCTCTTATTTAGTTGTTTTATTATGAAGTAAAAACATAAGTATTACTCATATACTTATATGTTATTATAAATATGAAACAACCCTATTTTACTTTATATCTATCCTAGGGAAAATGAAATCACCGCGCGTGCGTACGTATGGAATACCATCTCCACGCTGTGGTGTAGTTTGATTTCCACCACCATCGTACTTGGATGGGTATAATGGTGTAATGAATAACTATATATGATCATATTAATGTGATATTGATTCTTAAATATTATACATACACTTAAATACAATTCCATGATCATGGGAACGATATCATCACTCGTGCATACGTACGGCCAACCGTCTCCACAATGTGATGAGACTCGTTCTACATGATCTTCATTGCATAATGATTATATAAATGAATTGAATGAATAAATATGATATATATTACACTAAACCCATTCTGGAAATTAGTTATATATAACCTAAAAATAATAAAAAGAATTAATTCGTCAAAACACGCATAAGAACAAAAAGCAATAAACTCCCGAATAACAAGTAGCAATGAAATATTACTAATAAGAAGGTAAGAATATGAAAATATATGATATCATAACAATGAGTACGATTCTGCAATAAGTCAATAACATTATTTAAATCATTGTACAGGTGGTTCGGACATGTACGAAGCAAATCAGACCTAGGGTAAGGGAAAATCTCTCAATCTCATTTTTATCCGAGATTGTTTATACTTCCGAATTTACTAGGGAATATTTATCATCCACATCCATGTTTACTAAATATGTAATATTATTTCCATACCCCTACAATTTTATAAATACAATTTTACCCTTCAGTGATTTTTTATTGAATGATATGAATGGAATCCTTTGTCTTTAATAGTACGAGGTACTTTTTTGACTTTTCCGGCCAAAGTAGGAGGAAAATGTTTTTCGTTAACTTATACGACATGAATGGATTTTTAGACCATTATTTCCATGAATCTTCCATTACAGGTTTTCCATTTTATTTTTAATCAACCTCTTTTTTTTTAAAAATTGTATCACGTGTTATGAAAGAAAAAAAATTGAAGTAGAAAGGATATTTTCCTCAAGAATGAAGATCAAGTGTTTTATCAAAATTATTTCCCATCTAAGATAATATAGACTTGTTTTTCAATCCCTATTTTTACATTCATTAGATTATGTTATGATGGAATTATTTTTATAATGTCCTTTTATATTATATGGATTATGTGATGATGATAGGATGTTTAAGAATCCTATTTTTATTACA
Source organism: Viscum album (assembly GCA_963277665.1). Taxonomy (NCBI): domain Eukaryota; kingdom Viridiplantae; phylum Streptophyta; class Magnoliopsida; order Santalales; family Viscaceae; genus Viscum; species Viscum album. The sequence continues at coordinate 1,215,007,773 of OY728150.1, read as the reverse complement.
TGGGTTATGCTATGATGTATGATTTATGATCTTGTGGCACACATAAGAATGGTATCATTATGAGATGGGTGGAACCTATATCTCCCTCCAATGCATTGGGTAAATATTTAAATCTAATGATATAGACATGGCTAGAACGGCTGGTTAATCCAGTTCTGTGATACCGGACTGAAACGGGGAGTGAACTCCGTTCAGAAATGGACTTTTTCTGCAAGGATAGTCTTGGAAATGAGTCTTGACTACTAAGAAATGATTATTTATGATAACGTGTGTATGCCACAAAGATTAATTTTTTTTATGATTATTGAGATTACATTACACTACTATGATTTATCCCATGTTGTGAAATTTTGATCTCTTTTGAAGGTTAAGATTTCCAAAATGTTATGTTCTTGTGAATTTGATTGATATTTTTTTTGTTTACCCTTACTCAGCATTTGAGCTCACCCTTTTGTATGTTTTCTTTTCCCCAGGTCAGGAAGAAGGGTATTAAGTAGGATATGCCAAAAGGGACTCTAGATATGATGAAATAAATGGTATATAATGTAGATTATTTATTAACCCGTTGTTTATGTTTCCTAGTTTCTAAAGACACTATACTTGTATGGTACTTTCATGGTTTTGTTATAAGTTGTAATAAGTATGCTTCAATTCTGAAGTAATAACAATGTATGTAATGTGTGGGTCTTTTTAGTTCCATCATTTTACAACAGTTTTTTAAAAAAAAATACAATGTTTCATAATCAATAAAGGTATTGCAAAACTAAATAATCATGACAAAAATTATAGGATGTCTTAATTCATAACATTATATTTTTAATCTGGGAAACCTTAGGTTTTTCATTTGTCATTCATGGTCATAATTTATTTGAATCCTTCATGATGGTTCATAAATAGTTTAAAATGTTTATAAACCAGTACCTAAGGGGTGTAAAATAAGGTGTGAAGTAAGGAGTCATGTCAGGAATCACGTGATATTAGTGTTTTTAATAAACATGTTTTTTTATGTAGAAGGATTCCTTTACATTTGGGTATAATTATTTGGTATTCACATAATATAGATGTCTTGTGAAGCTATATATGAAATTTGGTTATCTGAGGCTTGTTTGGATCTAAGAACCATAGGTGGTGGAAGAAAACACTATAAAACAGAGTTTATAGAAACTATGTGTGCCATTCCCCACATTTTCCCACAACCATGCTCGGAATTTTAGAGGGGAATTCTACAAGTATTGTTTTACCAAACCATGAACCAGGTGATGCACACCCATGTGATTGGTCTATAATTTTTTGAAGATTCATATACAACAGTTTCAACACAATTTCTCAAACAATACAAACAAATCAGGTGGGGTCCCTCCAAAGACAGTGGGAGGTGGAAGGCTAGGAGAACTGTGAATCCAAACCGTGTGACCTAGATATTTTGGGTAACTTTTCTATTTTCCCTAATAATATATATTAACATACCCCCACCAATAATATTCTCTATTCTATAGTGGAGATGTGGTCCCCCCCACCGCATTGATCACTCATTTATGTAATGGTATGACCATTAATATGTACTCTATCTAGACTCTGATTCATCTTCATTCATATTTTTCTATGTGCACTGGTAAAATCACCAATAATCAGGTTCCTTTCTTAATTTATCTTTTTCTAGAAGGTATTATTTTTGTTCAAGCTATTGTTCATAATTTTCATGGCATCCTCCTAATTTTTAATTTTCTTCCGATCTATAAAAACCCAAAAACCCAATACTAGATGAGTGATCCTCTATAAGAATAAGGTAGTTATTATAGAATTTATAGGTCAAATTTGAGATGTTTTATTACATATGATTTGTATCTCAGGATGGTTTAATTATTTTTTTCCCCAAAATTGAATCTAACAAATTTTTTTTCCCTTTTTAGGATCCTAATGAACTTATTAGATCCATAGAAACATGTGAGGCCGGAAACCTCAATGTGTGCCACACCAAAATCTTTGAAATATTTTTCCTAATTGTTTTTAATGGTTACATAGACAAAAAACTTATCAGGGTGTTTGGATTCACTTTTAAAATGTGATTTTATAATTGATCATGGATGAATATATTGTTCTAGAATGGATAAAACACACATCAATTCATGATGAATTGAATGGAGGTGAGTATTATAAACCCATCACCTATTTAAATGTAACAATGGTTATGACTTAGTTATTATAAAATTCTAATTAGATGTGAATTATTTATTACCCTTAATAAATACTTCCCTATTTTAAATGATAAAAATTGGGAATGGTGACCCCTATCTTTAATATTGTATGGGAACTACATCAATTTATTTATATATATATTTATAGTTAGGGATCCCATTTTTAATATATGATATATGATCATGGAGACTATGGTTAGTTATGATAAATATGCATGAAGACCATTATGATTTATGATATGGGTATGAAGACCCTTATACTACTATTACGATATAGGCATGGAATCCCTAGATTGTGATACCGGAATTGTTTCCATTTATAAGACACTTGGCCACGGTACCACATTATATAGAACTTGGGAATGTAATCTCTTGAAATAACAATTCGTATTGGTGTACCATTATATAAAACATGGATATGGAAGACCTAGGGATTTGATATGGGTGATATCAACTTTATTTACATGATACTATGCATAGTGACCCTATTACTATGATATTGGGCATGGAATTCCTTCATAATTAAGATACACATGATAAAACCTAAGGATGTCTATGTGAAGACTTAGATGATGATTGTGGTAGTAGTCATATATATTGTTTTAGGCAACACTATGTATACATTCCATATATGTTTATAGATATGGTTACTTATTCAGAGACTATCTGATTGATGCTGAAGAATGTAGCTTTATCCTCGGGTCCTTTTAGAACCAAAACTAACCCTTTACAGATTTATTTACTATATTACAGTATTACCTGTATACAACCATATTATAAGAAATAAGAGGATATTTATTGGATCTACTAGTGGTGGCCAAAATATTTGATCACACACACAATCTGGTCAGTCAATGGTACCCAGAATGACTATATACTCACAAGTGTAGATAATGGGTACTTCCGATTATGAATGCATGATTAATTTCTTGAATTATGATGGGAGGATCTTATTAAAGTATCTAGATGGTTATTAGGAAGATTGGATATATTTTTTCCTTTTTCATTTGCATATAATATATTGTGTTTACTTTATGCTACCTTGTATTAATGTTTTCCCTATTTTGTAGTGATATGACACAATCAACTCTTGTATATGAAATTGATTATTGTTCTTCATTATTATTTAGTATGTTGGTTTTTTTATGTTATTATTTTTTTAAAATTATTTATATGCTTTTTATATTTAAATATTGATTATATAGTTATTCTACATTGATCAGACAGAATAGTCTCCCCAATGACACACCCAAGACCATCTCTGCTAGTCGGAAGCCTCTGAAATATGGGGAGGGACTCTTGGGGTGATGTGGCCCCCAATTCAGGAATCCTTTGAGTGACACTCCGTTCAAGAAATCAAAAAATGGTGACATAGAATCTTTATTTTTTTAATTATTTTGGAATATTATATAGAAGATTAGGAATGTTATGGGATTTGGTATTGAGTTGTTCCTTGGAGTATCAAATACATGTACATTAAAAGGCCAACTTACCTTGTACATGACACATTGTTCTATATTTTTATTATTGTAATGTATTTGATTCCACCGTTTGGTGACGTGTTTTATTTGTGATATTATTATTGCTATAGTTGATGATTTTACAATAGCATTTCCTGTTGAGGTTAGGGAATTCTATATCGTGCATAATTTTTGGAACATGAAAAAAATCAAATGTCAAACATTATGCCAAGAACCACATGATACATTACATCACTACAACACCTTATTGTATTTTTCTTCTATGATATAAATGATAATTATATATCATTTCATCTAGGAATTTGATAAATGAGTGTTTGTTCTTAAACCGAAACCACGTTTCAATTTATTAGTAGTATAGTACCTTGTAAATTGGATGTTGTCATCCCTATTGTTCAACAATTAATGAAATATTTCATAAATTTGTATCAAAATAAAGGAAATTTCAATCTAAAATGAAATATTCATCATTAAATGTTGATTTAAATTACCTTTTAAAGTGTGTTTTATTCAATAAATATTTATTGAAACTCTACATATTGGGAGACATAATGTAAAATGCATAGATTGAACTAGACGATACCTTAGTAGTGGGATGTAGGTTGTGTCTCTTGTGTCTTGTATAAATGTTTTTATCACCTAGAACTGATATTATGGGAAGACATGGGGGATTTAAAATTTCATTTGAAGGATTCTGCCTATCCTATTCATGTATCTATTTTTTATTGTAGATTAATTCTTTTTTAGCAACATTTTGGGAATTTATGGAGCTATGCCACCACAATGACCTCCTTCCTTACAATTGGAGGGTGGTAACACCCATGCTTTGTAGGTGGTGGTACCTGAGATTCTATGATACATCTAGTAGTGTGACCTATGAAAACACATTATATTCTACAAGTGGGTGATGATTCCCAGTTTCATAGAGATTTTATGTGGGCTATGATTGTAAAGACCCGGAAATTTAAAGGAAAATTTTTTCTTAATTTTCTTTGGAATTTTACAAGAATGCAGTTTCTGACGGCACCTGATTCTGAGGCCCGAAGTCCCCGGAATCAATTTCCGAAGTTTGGCTCGAGTACGTTCAGTGTACGAACGAGCGGGAATTTCTAACTTTTGAACTGGTTCCCGGAATCGAATTCTGAGGGCACCGATGAACTCGCAGCGCCGATATTTTCTTAAGGATACCTTTTCCGAGGTTGTGTTTTATGCGGGTTGAGAGTTAGTTTTAGGGGAAATAAAAATGAAGTAAAATAAAATGTGGAAACACATTTTATTTTTAACCATGTTGGTTATATCCACCCAAAGGGAGTTAGAGGTGGGACCCACATCCACTTAACCTCCCTTGAGAGGATTAAGTGTGGTGGGGCCCACACGAAGCCTAAACTCCTAAACTCCCCTTAAAACCCACAATAACTCCTCTTTAATTAAACTTGACAACTTGGGTTATTTATTGAGTTGAGTTGTTTTAATTTCCAACTTTTGAAATTCAAGTTGTTTATTTGTGTAAATAAAATATGCTTTAAGCTTATTTTATTTTGGGTGGTATCCTTTGCCACCGTGAGAGGATTTGGGATGTTCTCTCCAACTTCTTCAACCTTGACGAAGAACACGAAGAACACTTATGCTCCGACGAAGAACGCCCCTTCTCTTCTTCGTAGTCGGTGTGTTTCCGAAGATCGACGACGCCGCATCTTCAATATTCTTTCTGTGTCAACGAAAGGAGACATTGTTTCTCCCTCAGACATTCTTTGTCAGCTTGTGAAGCTTCTCCAGCGACGTACCTCTTCGGACGCACCTCGGCGTCAACGGAAACTACGTTCGGTTTCCGCGACACCCGACCTCCGCGACGCTTGTCTTCCGCGGCTTGTTGACATGCTCCGCACTTGAAACTGAGGTAGGGAAATGTTGTTGTTTTGTTTAATTATTCTCGTTCTTGGTTCTATCTTGATGAACTTTGAGGATAAACGATTATGTTTTATCGTTTAAAGAGAGGGGGGTCGGACCGCACAAACACGGCCGAACCCCCCCCCCCCCCCCCTCCATTGTTCTTGATTGTTTCTTGCGGAAGGAATGAGAAGGCGTGGTGTTGTCGCACCACGCGGGAATCACACGACAATTATTGCACGGCGCCGTCGCGCCGCTCCGTGGAAAGAATTTCATGGATGCGACGCCGTCGCGCCGCATCGAAGGAAAGATAAGGCACCGCGGCCTGAGCGGGGCCGCGGCGGAGCGAGAAGACCGGCGGCCAGCCGGGCCTCCAGTGTCGGAAGATGGAAGAGGACCCGCCCTTGCCGGTCCTGTTGAGAAGAAGCCGGCCAGCCATGTCGGGCCGGTGGGAATTGGGGAAACTAGGGGAATTAAATTCCCCCGGGCTGCTTAATTGGCCCCCCATATTGGGGGGGGGGGCACGGTAACAAAGGGGGGGCAGCGCCCCCCCCCCCCCCCTGTTTTTTTTTCAATCAGCTCGGCCTTCGGCCGAGCTGGCAGCGCGCCCAGCCCGCTGCCTTGTGCCGGACCGGGTCGGGCCGCACCGGGCCGGGTCGACCCTGTTTGGGGCGGGTCGACCCGATTCGGGCCATCCGGGGGGTCTCGGGCCAGGACGGCCCAGGCCCGAAACAGCCGTTACCGAGCAGTTTGGATTCAAAACCCCATAACTCGGGCTACGGACCTCCAAATGACTCACCGTCAGCGGAAACACGATCCTTAGATCGAGACGGTCGTTTCAGTATATCGCAATCAAGGTTTCGGAGAACATGGGGTTCGGCCGGGTTGGTTCGTACACGAAACCAACTGGGTCCTCGGAGCGGCAACGCTCATATCTTGAGCTATGGTCGTCCGAATGATGTGCCGCCAGCTTTGTTGAGTTCCTCTTGGTGTGACGGATCTTTTGGCATACTCCGCCCAAGGTTTGGACGCAGGTGGAGTACGGTCGGGTTGTTTTTTCCATATAAACCAACCGGGCCCCTGAAAAGAAAAAATCTAATAACTCTCAGACCGGGCGTCCAATTGACACGCCGTCTATTGCGTTGAGTTCCGGTTGACGATACGGATCTTTTGGCATCCTCCACCCGAGGTTTGGACGCAGGTGGAGTATGGTCGGGTTGGTTTTGCCTTAAAAACCAACCGGGCCCCTGAAACGAAAAAAGCCAATAACTCTCAGACCGGGCGTCCAATTGACGCGTCGTCTATTGCGTTGTGTTCCGGTTGATGATACAGAACATTTGGCATCCTCCGCCCGAGATTTGGATGCAGATGGATGGTGGCCAGGTTAGATCGCACCGAAATCTAACCGGGCCCCTGGAACGGAAAAGCTGATATATTATAGACCGGACGTCTGTTTGACGAACCGTCAGCGGCGTTGGTGATCACGTTGAGAAACGGTCCCTAAGAGTATACCCTATGAGTGTTCGGGGTATAGTTGAGTGATGGCCGGATTGGTTCGCACATGAAACAAACCAGGCCCCTAGGACGAAAAGGCTAATAACTCACAGACTGGGCGTCCAATTGACACGCCGTCTGTTGCGTTTAGACCCCTATATAGAGGTGGTCCTTTGAGATACTTCTTTTCGGGACTTTGTGATACTTGGAGTATCGACCAGTAGCTCGTGGAGCGGACCCTCCCAGAGACGAGCGTGCGGAGTACGAAGACCGTGTAGCCGGCTGAGACCTGACGACTTCTTGACAGACTCGACTTAGAGTGAGTCGACTAGCCTAGTGGATGGAGCGCCCGGTATTTGGAGACAGACCCACGGCGGACGGAGCACCCGGTAGTTGGCCGCAGACCCACGGTACTCGACATGCGGAGTACCTCTGTAGGCTATTGGGGGGAGCTCCCAGTATTTGGTGACAGACCCACAGCGGACGGAGCACCCGATAGTTGGCCGCAGACCCGCGGTACTCGAAAGGAGGAGCACCTCAGTAGTCTTAGGTTAGTGAGAAGTACCTCAGAGTCATGACAGGACCATTGTACACTCCAGAGATGGAGCTCTTCAGCAGTTACGGTTTCGATAATGAAAATCCTGATTTGAGCTAAGACTTTTGACCTTGTGTTTACCTCATGATTGAGATGGGTCACTTCCTGACTTAGGTATATGTATAGGCATATACCTGGGTAGCGGTTATCCGTTGATTTCACAATCCTTGTGTTTCCTCATGATTGAGATGGGTTACATGATAACTTAGGTATATGTATGGGCATATACCTAAGTAGAGCTAATCTATTGAGATCTTCTTTGTGGTTATCCTTGTTGGTTTAGTGAGACCTTGAGGGTCTCGGGGTCCCTACTGAGTATCGTTATACTCACCCCTGCACGGGCTATGCCCGCACCTCGTTGTGTTGGTTGCAGATGACAGACAGTGCTGACGGAGGCCGAGTGTTCGAGGACTGGACGGTATCCGGAGGTGGACTACACGATGAGTCAGTACCTGGAGGTGGACTACACGACGTGACGACTCACAGAGGAGGTTGACAGACGAGAGCGTGTAGGAAGCTATTTGTACCTACCCTTCAGGTAGGATCCGTGGTGGACGACCAGGAGCTGCGCTATCTGTACCTACCCTTCAGGTAGTATCTGAGGAGGATGACCCAGGAGCTGCTTCCTTCTTCCAGCTGTTTGTCTTTTTGTTGTTGTACCTTGTTCAGTTGTAGTTATACTTTCTTTTGGGTTTGTATTCTGGCCCATTTACTTTTCAGATTTTCTTTTGTACTTAGTGTTTTTCTTCCTCTTGTACTCTGTGGTGCTTGTTTTCTTTTATAAATGCAATGCCTTCCCAGTTATCGAGATTTTACGCCTTTGGTGCTAGTCTTCAGCCCCTGGCCTATGGAAGGTGGGCTAGGGGTAGTCACGGAACGGGTCCTGAAGACGGGCCGTGACAAATTGGTATCAGAGGAGTTCGGTTCTACTGCCGAACAAATAACTCTGATGTTTCTTTCTGTGAAGCAATAGTGTTAAGAGTACCGAGTGTGGTTTTCAGTTCAGGGAGTCCAGTGTTGGTGCGGGTGGCCGACGTATCCATACACCAGGACCCTGACAACTGATTTACGACTTTGTGCACGAAAACACTGATTGTGTGTGTGTTTTACAGATGTTTTATTAAATGTTATCTCAAACCAGGTCAACTCACTAGGTAAATTCTTTTGACCATGTCACGTTGTTTCTTTCAGGATGCCTCCCTGTGGATGACCAGCTAGAGCCCTGAGAGTGGTACGTACTAACAGCCCGCCGAGTGACGAGACCTTAGTACAGGGCCCTATCCTAGTTGAGGCACTAGCGGTACTACTACCCGTTGGGCCACCGATGCCACCAGCCCCGGCAGCAGAGGATGCACGTCGCTTGAGCACACTGCATGAGTTCCAGCGCCAGAGGCTACCCAGGTTCCAGGGAGGGACGGACCCGCAGGCGGCTGAGGATTGGCTGGAGGTTGTGGTGAGAGTCTTCAGGCTAGTGGGGATGCCGACAGATTTCATGGTGATCCTAGCTGCCAGCCTTCTTCAGGCAGCAGTAGACAGATGGTGGATCCTGATGCTTCAGATGCATGACGAGACGACACTTCTATGGGCAGACTTCGAGAGCCTGTTCCGGGCAGAGTTTGTACTAGCCACCCTTCGAGCGGTGCGTATACAAAAGCTACTTCAACTGCGGCAGGGAAGCATGTCAGTGGCGTAGTGCTCAACGAGATTCACAGACCTCTCGTGCTACTCCACATATACGGTACGGGACCCGTTCTTCAGGGCCCGAACCTTCGAGCAGGGGCTCATGTGAGAGATTAGAGCTTCTGTTGTTTCTCACAGCTTTCCGACGCAGACAGGGCTGTTGGAGATAGCCCTCTTAGTGGAGAGTTTCCTTGCTGAGCAGTCTCCAGTAGCAGGACCCACCACTAGCTGGCTTGTGGCAGAGTCTTCTGCAGTAGGCAGTAGACAGATGACGCAGAGGTCCAAGAGGACCAGACCTACCGGTGGCCGACTGCACGACTCAGGTTCAGTTGTGCGGGGAAACCGGGGTGGAGTCAGAGCCAGACGTGCCGAGAGTGGACAGTGTTACTCCAGCGGCGAAATTGGCCACATGGCATGTGACTGTCCGACCCGCCATGCAGATGACTAGCATTTTAATGAAGAACCTCAGAGGCAAAGGTAGAGGTTCGATCAGGGCAGACCGCAAGGAGAAGGCGGCCATATTCATGGAGCTCCGAGAGCAGGTGGACAGGAGAGGAACTAGTGGATACGTCCTTTGTACATCTAGTTCCCTGTTTCTTTTGTATTCATGTCTTTGTACTATGAGATGCAATAATAAAAATATACTTATCTTTGTTTGCATTCCTTTTCTTTTTGTTTGGTTGATACTGAGTGGTCCCGGTTAAACTGTTGACTTGACCCTCACTTTCGAGATTTCTACTGGAGGAGACCCAGTGACCTCACACTGATGCCGACAGTGTGACTCAAACATTGGAGGCGAGAGTGACAGTTGGATCTCTTGGTAGTTACGTCGAGGCCTTACGACGTCATCCATGGCATGAATGCATCATTCATGTCAGGATTGAGTGTATTAGGCAACGAATGTGGTTCATCCAGGGGATGAGACCGGATTTCTCTTATCGGCAAAGAAAAAATCATAGCAACTCTTGTGAGACTAAAGAAGGTCCAGGTCATCTAAGAGCAGATGAAGACTGTACAGTGCAGTAAGAAAGAGGAAACCGGTGCCATTCTTAGATACTCGAGCGTGTTAAATGTTCCAGGAAGTGTAATATTTAAGGATAGATGTGTCTGCGAAGCAGCAGACATAGAGGAAGATCTAGGAGAGCATTATGAGGTGGTGTACATCTTAACATGATATAACCACCCGCCTTATTTATCCCCACCAGGCTCAGGAATCTGGAGGGCGGTGTAAGTGTTTGGCTGCTTGCGGTCAAGGAGTGTGACTCAATGGCTCTAGAAATGATTCAAGGGACAGTTTGTGTCCACTACTAGTTGTTGTAGTAACAGACGTCGATATGAATCATTCTTTGCTTTCACAAATCTTGTTCCAGACGTAGAGTTTCTGGTAAGCCGTGGACTTGACCCTCACGTCTGGAGATACCTTGGGAGGATACTCGATAATCACACTTACGATGACAGTGTGGTCATACCCTTGAGGCGAGAGTTCCAGTTGGAATCTCTTGGTGGCATCATCGAGGCCTTACGACGTTAGTTTGAGTATGGAATGGGAAATAACTGTTCATACTCAAATTGATGGTTTTAGGCAAACGTCGGGATGGGTTATCCTTGGTCGGCGAAAAGGAAACCCCAGGCAGCACAGGATAAACTCTTTCACAGGAGGGTGTGACCGATCACTCTTGATTCGGTCAACCTTACCCTCGGAGCGGAAGTCGTTTTGAGTTTCAGTTATAACAGAAAATAGAGACCTCTGGAGTTCGAGGATGACGGTCACGTCCTTATACGGATCTCACCTCGACGAGGTTTACAGATATGTGGCCAAGGCGGAAAGTTATCTCTGAGGTTCAGCGGACCTTCTTAAGTCCTCAGCTGGGTAGGCGGGGTGGTTTACCGCTTGACCCATTCACCGCAGTTGCACCAGGTGCACGACGACTTCCACGTATCTCAACTGAAGAGATACGTGCTCGACCCTTGGAATATCATCGACCATGAGGAGCTGGACGATGGCGATGGGGTGTCTTTCACGGAGGTTCCAGTGGAGATCGAGGATCGACAGGAGCAGAACCTACAAGGACGATCAATTCCTCGGGTGCACTTTCTTTCGCAGTACAGAATCTCCAGGTAAGCACATGGGAGCGGAAGGCTCAGATGCGTTCTCTGTACCACTTTTGTGACCCTAGTTTGTGTTGAAGCTTTACAGGGACGTAAAGCCCTAAGGTGGGAGTAATGTAAAGACCCGGAAATTTCAAGGAAATTTTTTTCTTATTTTTCTTTGGAATTTTAGAAGAACGCAGTTTCTGACGGCACCTGATTCTGAGGCCCGAAGTGCCCAGAATCAATTTCCGAAGTTTGGCTCAGGTACGTTCAGTGAACGAACAAGTGGGAATTTCTAACTTTTGAGCCGGTGCCCGGAATCGAATTCTGAGGGCACTGATGAACTCGCAGCGCCAATATTCGCTTAAGGATACCTTTTCCGAGGTTGCGTTTTATGCGGGTTGAGAGTTAGTTTTGGGGAAAATAAAAATGAAGTTAAATAAAATGTGGAAACACATTTTATTTTTAACAATGTTGGTTATATCTTCCCTAACGGGAGTTAGAGGTGGGACCCACATCCACTTAACCTCCCTTGAGAGGATTAAGTTTGGTGGGGCCCACACAAAGCCTAAACTCCTCAACTCCCCTTAAAACCCACAATAACTCCTCTTTAATTAAACTTGACAACTTGGGTTATTTATTGAGTTGAGTTGTTTTAATTTCAAACTTTTGAAATTCAAGTTGTTTATTTGTGTAAATAAAATAAGCTTTAAGCTTATTTTATTTTGGTTGGTATCCTTTGCCACCTTGAGAGGATTTGGGAAGTTCTCTCCATCTTCTTCAACCTTGACGAAAAACACCATGAACACCTAAGCTCCGACGAAGAACGCCGCTTCTCTTCTTCGTAGCCGGTGTGTTTCCGAAGATCGACGACGCCGCATCTTCGATATTCTTTCCGTGTCAATGAAAGGAGACGCTGTTTCTCCCTCAGACTTTCTCTGTCAGCTTGCGAAGCTTCTCCAGCAACGTACCTCTTCGGACGCACCTCGACGTCAACGGAAACGACGTTCGGTTTCCGCAACGCCCGACCTCCGTGACGCTTGTCTTCTACAGCTTGTTGATGTGCTCCACACCTGAAACCGAGGTAGGGAATTGTTATTGTTTTATTTAATTATTCCCATTCTTGGTTCTAGATTGACGTACTTTGAGGATAAACGGTTAAGTGTTATCGTTTAACGAGAGGGGGGCCGGACCGCACAAACATGGCCGAACCCCCCCCCCCCCCTCCTTTGTTCTTGATTGTTTCTTGCGGATGGAATGAGATGGCGTGGTGCCGTCGCACCACGCGGGAATCACACGACAATTATTGCACGGCGCCGTCGCGCCGCGCCGTGGAAAGAATTTCATGGATGCGATGCCGTCGCGCCGCGTTTAAGGAAAACGAAGGTGCCACGGCCGGAGCGGGGCCGCGGCGGAGGGGCGCGGTGTCGTCGCACCGCGCCAGACGACGAAGGTCGTGGCCGGTTCCGGGACGCGGCCGAGCGAGAAGACCGGCGGCCAGCCGGGCCGCCAGTGTCGGAAGACGGAAGAGGACCGGCCCTTGCCAGTCCTGTTGAGAAGAAGCCGGACGGCCAAGTCGGGCCGGCCGGAATGGTGGAAACCGGGGGAATTAAATTCCCCCGGGCTGCTTAATTGGCCCCCCATATTGGGGGGTGCCACGGTTACAAAGGGGGGGCAGCGCCCCCCCGTTTTTTTCACTCAGCTCGGCCTTCGGCCGAGCTGGCAGCGCGCCCAGCGCGCTGCCTTGCGCCTGGCCGGTCCGCCAGGCCAGGCTGCGCCGGGTCGACCCTGTCCGGGGTGGGTCGACCCGGTTCGGGCCATCCGGGGGGTCTCGGGCCGGGACGGCCCGGGACCGAAACCCCCGTTACCGAGCGGTTTGGATTCAAAACCCATAACTCAGGCTACGAACCTCCAAACGACTCACCGTCAGCGGAAACGTGATCCTTGGATCGAGACGGTCGTTTCGGTATATTGCACTCAAGGTTTCGGAGAAATTTGGGTTCGGCCGGGTTGATTCGTACACGAAACCAACCGGGCCCTCGGAGCGGTAACGCTCATATCTTGAGCTATGGACGTCCGAATGACGTGCCGTCAGCTTTGTTGAGTTCCTCTTGGTGAGACAGATCTTTTGGCATACTCCGCCCGAGGTTTGGACGTAGGTTGTGTACGGTCGGGTTGGTTTTGCCTTAAAAACCAACCGGGCCCCTGAAACGAAAAAAGTCAATAACTCTCAGACCCGACGTCCGATTGACGCGCCGTCTGTTGCATTGAGTTCCGGTTGACGATACGGAACTTTTTCCATCCTCCGCCCGAGATTTCGATGCAGATGGATAGTGGCCAGGTTGGATCGCACCGAAATCCAATCGGGCCCCTGGAACGGAAAAGATGATATCTTATAGACCGGACGTCCGTTTGATGAACCGTCAGCGGCGTTGGTGATCACGTTGAGAAACAGTCGCTAAGAGTATACCCTATGAGTGTTCGGGCTATAGTTGAGTTACGGCCGGATTGGTTCGTACATGAAACCAACCGGGCCCCTGGAACGAAAAGGCTAATAACTGACAGACCGGGCGTCCGATTGATGCGCCGTCTGTTGCGTTGAGACCCCTATGTCGAGGTGGTCCTTTGAGATACTTCTTTGTAGGACATTGTGATACTTGGAGTATCGACTAGTAGCTCGTGGAGCGGACCCTCCCGGAGACGAGCGTATGGAGTACGGAGACCGTGTAGCCGGCTGAGACCTGACAACTTCTTGACCGACTCGACTTGGAGTGAGTCGACTAGCCCAGTGGACGGAGCGCCCAGTATCTGGCGACAGACCCATGACGGACGGAGCGCCCGGTAGTTGGTCGCAGACCCGCGGTACTCGACAGGAGGAGTACCTCTGTAGGCTATTGGGGGGAGCGCCCGGTATTTGGGGACAGACCCACAGCGGACGAAGCGCCCGGTAGTTGGCCGCAGACCCGCGGTACTCGACAGAAGGAGCACCTCAGCAGTCTTAGGTTAGTGAGCAGTATCTCGGAGTTGTGACAGGACCACTGTACACTCCAAAGACGGAGCTTTTCAGCAGTTACTGTTTCGATAATGAAAATCCTGGTTTGAGCTGAAACTTTTGACCTTGTGTTTACCTCATGATTGAGATGGGTCACTTACTAACTTAGGTATATGTATGGGTATTTACCTGGGTAGTGGTTATCCATTGATTTCACAATCCTTGTGTTTCCTCATGATTGAGATGGGTTACTTGATAACTTAGGTATATGGATGGGCATATACCTAAGTAGAGGTAATCTATTGAGATCTTCTTTATGGTTATCCTTGTTGGTTTAGTGAGACCTTGAGGGTCTCGGGGTCCCTACTGAGTATCGTTATACTCACCCCTACACGGGCTATGCCCGCACCTCGTTGTCTTTGTTGCAGACGACGGGCAGTGCTGACGGAGGCCGAGTGTTCGAGGACTGGATGGTACCTGGAGGTGGACTACACGACGAGTCAGTACTTGGAGGTGGACTACACGACGTGACGACACACATGGGAGGTTTACAGACGAGAGCGTGGAGGAAGCTATCTGTACCTACCCTTCTGGTAGGATCCGTGGTGGACGACCAGGAGCTGCGCTATCTGTTCTTACCCTTCAGGTAGGATCCGAGGAGGACGACCCAGCAGTTGCTTCCTTCTTCCAGCTATTTGTCTTTTTGCTGTTGTACCTTGTTCAGTTGTAGTTGTACTTTCTTTTGGGTTTTTATTCTGGCCCATTTACTTTTCATCTTTTCTTTTGTACTTAGTGTTTTGCTTCTGCTTGTACTCTGTGGTGCTTGTCTTCTTTTATAAAGGCAATGCCTTCCCAGTTATCGGGATTTTACGCATTTGGTGCTAGTCGCCAGCCCCTGGCCTATGGAACGCGGGCTAGGGGTAGTCACGGCACGGGTCCCGAGGACGGAATGTGACAATGATGACTATACACAAAGATCTATGAATGACCCCATCTATGGTAGATTTGACTCGAGAGGTTTAGTAGCAGCATGTGGAAACATTTTTGGGTAATAGAAGAGAATATGATACAGAGTTTTGGCTAGAGATATTCATATCTATTTTAGAGACTCTTGAGACACCTCAAACGGGGAGAGTGATGTTTGAAACATATATGCTCCTTGGATCTCCAAAATTCTAGTGGGATATTTTGATTCTAGAAGGATTGTATCAGAATGTTACCTCAAGGGATTTCCAGCAATGATTTTATTAGTATTTATTCTATGTGACCATGTGGGCCGATCATCCTATAGAAATCATGATCATGTATTAGGGATCTATAATATCTTTGGAATATTCATAAAATATTGTAGACTATTGTTTCTTTGTACGTATTTATATTACTGATGAGCTATCAAAAGAGAGACAAATTGAGGATGGAGTTTGGTATCCTATACATTATTTGGTGACTTTTTCCTATTTAATAGATTATTTGATATAGTGAACTACTCCCTTATCAATGATCAATACCCTAGGGATAAAAAAAGTGTGAGACATTTCATTTCAAATCCTTGACAAGGTGGTGGTTTTACTACCTGTTAAAAGTGATTCATTAATCCTAGTTATGTGAGAAATAGTAGCCTGGTGAAACTCAATGAAAATTATATGGGATTTATCCAATTTGGGAATCCAAGTCATAAATATCCCCAGTGTTCACAGTACCCCACCGAGTGGGTATCCTGTGGAATATTGGGGAAACATAACATTTCTGTAGGAATATTCCATCTATTCCAATTCATAGAGAATCATTATCATCTACACCTTTAGGATAAGTATAATAGAAACTCACTATACAGGTAGTCGTGCAACTAATGTTTATATAAAAATACGATGTGGATTTGGTCCTGGTAGGAAGGCTTCAGATATATAGCTCCAGCATAGTTCACCTACTCAAAGTAGTTAGGTTGAAGTACAGGGCTAGGGATTATGGTATATTTATTCAATCTAGCCTATACAAGAGGAGTAGGGCCCTAGGAAATATATTTTTTAGGTACTTCTCTAACACATTCAACCATTTCCTATTCCTTCTTATCAATCCATTAAATCATGGAAAAATTATGGAGTTCCATGATCATAATATTGATTAATCATGGGGCGCTATGAAACATGATACCAAATTGGGTTTATAATTAGATAGTGTAATCTTATTTATCGATTTTTCTTTTGATTTAGGTATCACTTTTAAATTATGGGACCACTTTTCTTCAATATAAAGGGTTTTGATGTAATTGGTTGGATGGAATTATTTTTCACCTATCACCCTATGTGGATTTTTATCACTAAGTGGTGCCATTTACATCACCATTGGGAAAATCATATATTCATAAGGGCGTGTGGGATGTCTATTCATGTAAATATGGAACAACGCTTTTTGGGATAGGTAGAGCAACCGACCAAATTTTTATCCTTTTCATGTATGTTTAGGGATTAGATCTGATTGAATCCCCTCTTTTAATCGATTAATTTTGTGATGTTCTACCTGAATGCTTCTATGCACCATCTCTTGAGAGGAAGGTAGATTTTACTATTGAGTTAGATCATGAGGATGCACCGATATCCATTCTTATTTTCAAGATAGCTATTATCGAATCACATGATCATAAGAGGTAGCTAGAAGACATAATTTCTAAGGGTCCATTATGTCCCAATACATATCATTGGGGTTCACCAGTCGTTTTCTCTTATAAAGAAGATTGAACCCTCAATGCATTCATATATTACTATAAATTGAATCATATTATTGAAAAAATGATATCCCTGACCGCGTATAAGTGATATCATCAACAATTCATAGTAGCTAGAGTGTTCTAAAAGATCGACCTGACATCGAGCTATCATCATGTTTGCTTCAGTGCTCTAGAAAATCCATGTATGAGATTAAAAAGTCAGAACAAATTATATGAGTTTTTTGTTATGATTTTTAGTCTTACAAACAAACCATTGCTATTTATGGATTTGATGAATATGGATTTAGTTCCCAGTCTAAATTATATTTTAATGGAATTAATATATGACATTTTTCATTTATTCTCAAACACAGAGTAACCATTCCACACATTTTATGATCTTTTTTAATACACTTATAGAGAACCAACTGTATTATATGAATATTAAATATCACATAGAGATTGATAGGTTATACTTCCTAGGATATATTATCTCCCAGGAAGGAGATTTAGTATATCCAGATAAGGTGACAAATATAGTTACCTGGGTGCATCCCAAAAAAATATTTGATATAATTATTTTATTAGGGATATCTAGTTATTATAGGGATTTATTACAAGAATTATCATGCTTAAAATAACTTCTTAAGGGCATGAAAATGAATTAGGTGAAGCTTATATGTTCTAAATCGTAAGGGAAAAACATTGATAATGTGAAAGGGAGATTAATAACAGCACTGATCTTGATTCTTATATATCTAAGAGGAAGATATGAAGAATATTGTAAAGAATAATATATAATTCTAGGAGTAGTTCATATGAATGAATATTGAGTCTTTGTGTATGGGTCTCATAATTTGGGGCCTCATGAGAAGAATTACCTGAGGCACGATCTCGAGTTGGGAGTTGTGGAACACACCATTTGTTTTTTGAGGGATCACCTACTGGGTGATTATTTTTTTGTATATACATGCCACAAACTCTTCCATTATATATTTACATAGTTTGAAATGAATTTGACTTAGTGAAGGACAGTCGAGTAACTAAAATCCTTTCACTTTGAGATACCCTATACATCGGGAAGGGAATGTTGTTTTCAATGCTCTATACTGGAGGAATCACCCAAAAGTAGTTCCAGAGGATAGTAGTGAGTGGAAGATGATGGTTCTATTTTTTGGATTCATAGAGAGTTACCTGAATATCATGGATATTTTGTACATGAATTATTATTAATGTACAATTCAATACTGGAGAATGTGAAGAAGATGACATTTTAGGATCCTAAAAGATTTGTCTTACGAGAGAGTATTTTTTTGAGGATCTACCTATAGATTTTTCTATAAATCAAGTTGAAATCCTATCTATACATGAAAATATATGGGATTCCAATGATTTAAGGAATGATATTATAGATGAGTCACATGCTTCATAGTCTGATGTTAAATTTTTTATCTCAATGATGTATCATTATATGCATTGACAATATTGTTTTCTTGGGTTGAAGCATTATATAATAAGGTTTATTACTAGGTGTACCACCGATAAGTAGGGGATATAAGAGTGATAGTGATTTAATATATTTTTAAAAATACAAACATTCCTTGAATAAAAATGTTAAGATGTATTTACATATTTTTCAGAATATTACTAAAGATTCACTATGGTTGAGATGAAGATTTGGTACTCCTAGAAAAATTGACTAAAGTAGACCACTTATTTAACATTTGGGTGAAATTCAATGTCAATGAGCTTGAAATATTTCATTTCTATGAGATTAATGGGTATATGGGGTCCCTCATACGATAATATATGATAGGGATTCTTGTTTCACATCAATATTTTAGATGGGTTTATATAATTCTTTGGGTACACAGGTGATTCTAAGAAGATATTTTCACCCTTTAATCGAGGACCAATCTAAATGGACTATATAAGTTGTAGAGGACATTCTCCAAGAATTCATCTTTGATTTCAATTGTTCTTTAGAAAATCATATCCCACTTGTCTAGTTCACCAATAATAATAGCTATCAATGGATGATTTATATTGCTTCTTATGAGGTCATGTATGGATGGTCTTTCTATTCATCCATGTGCTAAACAGAGGCTTAAGGGGTAGTGCTACAGCGTCCTCATCTCATTAAAGTGGCATCAAAGTAGTTTTATATTTTCTATAAATGTATTTCAAACTCACAGTATAGATATAAATTATTTTCTAATTCTCATTGATGACCTCTATAGTTCATGGCTGGTGATCGCATTTTCTTATGGGTATCACCCAGAATTTTGAATAGATGGATAAGAAAGAAGGGGAAGGTATTTCCACATTATTTCAAGACATTTGAGATCATTTTGGTATTTGGACACGTATCCTATTAGTTATTTTAACATTGAAGGTAAATTTACAAGCATGTAGTCTTATATGTTCATAACATTATTTTTATCATGTCGATGTGTCTCATACTTTTGATCTCGATGATGTCGAGCTAGTTGTTAATGATTCAGATGAGGAGTATCCTATATATATCATTTATTGATTCATATAAGATCTCTATGTTCATTCTCTCTCTTTAGTATGAGTGTTGTTGTAGCATGGGAGAAAACTAGAAGAGTCTTTGAAGAGGGAAGCAGATGTACATGCTCAGTGGAAACAGTTATTCTCAACTTGAATTTCATCAAAAATAGAGTGGTAACGTGGGGATGAGATACTAGATTAGAGAAGACTATATGAATTTAGATTTTATGGGAGGTATGGACCCTTTAATATTAAGTCTAATTATCATTTTTTGACTTAAAATATAGGCCTATTGATACTATGTTGAAAACAAGGGTGTTTGGGTCTTGTTAAAAGATTTGAACCCAACCAGTGGAAGAAAAATCATGGATATATAGTTTTTAGAAACTGAAAATCAATTCAAGATGATATCTCTAAATTGTGTGGGTAATTTTAGAGGGAAAATATTGGGGAACATTTCTTCCAAATAGTAGGCCAATGTCTGTAGACCATTGATATTTGTCTGCAAATTTTTCGCAAATCCATAGCTCTCGGTTGGTGTGTGGTTTATCAAACTATGAAACCTAACCAGGTAGGGACCCTCCATAGATAGTGAAAGGAAGATAGTTGGCACACTATTTTGCTAACTATGTGGGAAAATATTGTGCCTCATATTTTTTATGTAGTTATTCCATTTTTACATTAAATCTAACTTAACTTACCCCTACCTCTCATTTTATCTATTATCTATTGAACATGGGATTTTCCTACCACTTTATCTCTACTCTATGAAAATCTAGTTTATTTAATTAATTCTCAATCTAGACACCAATTCAATCTCTGATTATCTTTTTGAATGTATGTCAGTAATATTTTCATTCTTGTTTTTCCATTTTTCATCTATCCTTCTCTTGATGGAGTTATTTTGTTGCATGATCATATATCCTGTATTTCGGGAGTTCATATATTTTATAGTTTTCATTCAATCTAAACAAAATTAATAGATTATAAAAGAAGTGTCCACCTCTATAGGCATAAGGTATGTTTTATAGTATTAAACAATCAAAGAATATATTTTTTAAAATATACAATATGTTTCACAAACCGGTTTAACACTTATTTTTCCATAAAGTGAATATTTCAATAACAGATTACTCTATTTATGAACATGATAAATTTATTAGATACCAAGATGCGTGTAAGTTCACAACCTAAATGTATGCACACCTTAGGGGTTTCCCTTTTATTCTTAATTGGTAGTCATAATTAAATAGCCAAAAAAACATATCAGTGTGTTTGGAATCAGATCTAAAATGTTTTATCAAAGTGGATGACAAGTAAATGAACTATTTTATCATGACTAACATACAAATCAATATATGTTAAATTTAATGGAGGTTATTATTATAACCATGTCATGTAATTAATTGGAATAATGGATATTCCCTTATTATCATTAAATCATAATGAGATATGAATTATCTTTTGGGTATTATTAATTCCTTTTCTATTATGATTGAAATAAATTTATAATGGTGACCCATATCTATAATAATGTTTAAGAATAAAGTCTTTTATGTTGTATGTGTATTTATGGGAATGTTATCCCTTCTTCTAAAATGATATATGGGAATAGAGACCCAGGTTAGTTAAGATAAATGGGCATGGAATACCTTAGCATTACGATAATGGAATGGTGGCCCTTTTACTACTATTAGGATATGGGCCTCGAGTCCCTAGATTGTGATATGAGAAAGGAATCCATTTTATGGAACTTCAAAATGACATCCCTTTATAAGAAATGTGGTCACTAAATCCATTTATATGACACTTGGTCAGGGCATCCCTTTATATGTCACTTAGCTATGGTAGACCTGATGATATGATATTGTGTATGTCGACCCTAGTGATATGTTATGGGTATGATGACCCTTACTATGAATCATTTTAATATAGAACCTTATTGATATGATATTGGGTATGGATACCCTATTATTATTATACCTTACATGGAATCCTCTTTTCATGTGATACTGGGCATGGAATCCCTTGATACTTGCGATACTTCGGCCAGATATTATAGGTGTATGAGTTATACCCTAAGCCCATGATTGTGTTTGTTTCAATATATATGGTTGTAGATGTCACAATTTAAGAATTCAATATATGTGCATACTCCGTGTTAATTGTTTAGAGACTATATGGCTGAGGTTGAAGCATGTAGCATTATCCTAGTGTCCTTATTGAATCAGAGATTACCCTTTACAATTTTATTTATGACATTCAATTATTATATGAAAACTACAATATTATATACACTAACATGAAATTTATAGTCTTTGTTTTTGGGGGCTTACTGAGGTTATCTCACACCCTATCTGGATTTCGGATGGTACTTGAGAAGTGTATATTCTTTGAGGTTTATATAATGTAAAACATCCACTTATAGACATGTGAATTCTTGAATGACTAAGGATGGGATATTGAAAGTAGATGACTGGGATAGAACTCAGAATTCGTGGAGAGATTTTTTATTTTTTTTATCAAGTAATGTATTGACTGTCTATTTACTTCTATACTTGTTTATCTTTTTTTAGAGAGATTACATCTAAATATTTTTTTTATGATTAATATTACTATTCTGGAGTATTATTTAGTTCTAGGATGTTTGTACATGCTCCCATTATCTGGTTCATTATTTATTGGTTCTACTATTTGTCTGTTGATTATACAATTTTTCAACTCTAACATAGATGAATATTCTCTCCATAGACACACCCTAGTACTCGATTTATAGTCAGTAGCCTTTATCATATACAGAGGAGAACTTGACGCCATGCGGCCAACCATTTTGGGTAAACAAGGAGTGACACCCAGGTCGTGATGTCACAGATTCAATTCCCAATGTGCCATTTTTATTGTTATTACCCCTTGGTAAAATAGTTCCACCCCCACATCAAATTTTTGTCACTATATGTGGATTAAATTTATTACAACCCACTCATTATATCATTTACCCAAATTCTAGTACATTTTCCAATAACATTAACTATCCATAGAATATTCACTATATTGTTCCCATACTAGTTTCCAATGGTAAACTAAACCTTACTATGGTACCAAAAACAACATCCCTCGCTTTTCATTCATAGATATTGCATCTTAATAGATGAATACTAGTAAAATTACATAACTATTAATTAACAAATCATATTGGTGTGGTGCCTTTGGATTCTTGGATAGATAAACATCTAGTTCATAAGTGAATAACATAATATATTGTTAATTTATATTTATTAATAAACCATTTAGGCAAATCATACATAATAAATATCTTCATAACATGGGGAAATTAATAATAAGAAATTGTGAGCTCAAATTTTAAATAAGAATAAACAATTGAGATATCAATCGATGACCATCTAAAATCATAATATAATCATAAGAGTATGATATCATGAATATGACAAAAAATATTCATAACAAACTTATCATGGATCATGAGCCTCATTCATGGAAAAAAATTATCTTCCCAAAAGACATGAATCAGAAGTTCTATGAATCATCCTAAATCCATCACATACTATAGTTTCATGTCATGTATGTTTGAAAAAATCATAAATATAGAAAACACTACTTATTGGATGGTTTACTACCATGACTATCAAATCACAATGTATTAATGATCAACTCTTATTTCTCATGTCATAACAAATTTGGAATTGTTAACTATTTCCCATAGCTGATCGATCACATCTACTTGGTTACTATATTTTATCAAGAAAATAAAATCATTTCTTAAAATAGATCAAGCACTTCATATTTTTTTCCATAGTGGATCATGAATATAAAATTATTTCCCAAAATTATCAAATGAGATACGAAATAGAAAAAATTTCATTGAAGTGGTATATAATTATGGTCTCACACATTACAAAATGAAAATTTTACATATGTGTTTCATAAAATCATTAATCATTTATAATATCATTGTATAATAACCTATGAAAATAAATCATGTTTCATAAAAATTTCATCATTCCATCATTGCATAACCCAAGGAAAAATAAATGGGTTTCTTGAACATATCATAATAATAATAATAAAACATCTTTGAAATAATATGTATCATAACATTATATCATATGCTAGGTATGAAACAACAATGTCTTCTGTCATTTATATATATAAAACTTATCAAAATATTATTAAAACATTCTCAAGAAAAATATCATTTCCATTTTTAAATCTATTATTTAAAATATAAAAAATTCTCTAATATTAAAGAAAAAAATTTATTTTAAAATATTATTAGAAACAATTAAGTTAATATTTAATTCACTTAGTTCTCATGAAACCTTGATATTCTTCTATTTCCATAAATATTAAAATAACTATTTCTTTCACATTCTGATTACAAAATCCAAACTGCATCATTTAGAAATATTTAGGAATATTCCTTTTAAACTAGTTTATAAAAATTGGAAAAATGTTAAAAATTCATTTAGAATATCCTAGGATAATACTAGAAACATTTTAAAGACAATTTACAAATAATATTGCTGGAATATAAAAATAAATTTCAATTGAAGGGACAAATAATGTAACACCCCGAGATTTTATGAAAAATATTCTTTTTAATTTCATTAATGTCTTGTGTTGTACGCTACACCAAAAGGATCTTTCAGAACACGCATCCTTGACTTTCCATTCATTACACGCAATCGTGACCTTCCTCGATAGCGTGTGTAGTACGCAATACCGAGTTTCACTAAATAACGATATGTTATTAAAATATTATTAAAACTAGCCTTTATGAATAGTAATAACCAGTTTTTGAAATTATTTAAATTTTATTTTTCAAAATGGACTTCATTTTTGGATTCGGAATATCGAAATTAGCTTAGGGTGAAATTTTGGTTCTTTTCGGCTAACTTTCATTTTCTGATGAATAGTTAAAATTACTAAATTTTTAAATTAAAAACAACCTTTTTAATTGAAATTATTAATAGTCAAAAATTATTAATTTGAGTGGTTTTAAATTATATTTATAATATATTTTTATAGTTTCATACAATGTTGGTCATTGGATGTAATTTCACATTTAAACCAGACATAAACAAGTGTCAATCTTTTTATAGTTATTATCTCTTAAGAACACGCTATTTGTTTTGATGATGGGAATTAATTTTTAATTTAATTAATGCAATTGATATGTTTTGAATTTGGTAAAATAGAAATAATTTTTGATTTCATAATATCAAATATATCTTAAGCCTAGTTTTTGGTATTTTCTGGAAACTTTCATTTTTTGATGAATAGTGAAACCACTAAGTGGTAGTTAAAAAAATTAATTTTTCATAAAACTTTATTTTACTACTTCTATGAGTGGAATTTCAAAAATCCGAGAGAGTCGGTTGATTTCAGTAAGTAAAATGTGGTTCAATGAGATTAAAATAATTTTTGGTGAATAGTAACTTTTTTCTTTTTTTTTACCATGGTTAAAAGTAAATAGGGTAATTAAGGGTAAAAATGTTATCATTATTACCCTAACACATGTCCTAATTCTATTGGATTAGTGTAATTCGACCAAAAACAAACTTAGGAATAAAATATGACCATTTAGGCCCACTTGGATTAGATTAGGACATTTATTATTAATTTATTTAAAGAAGGGTTAAAATAGATAAAATCAATGTTAAATAAGTAAATAATTTTTAATATAAGGTTATACATAAGATAAATTCTACTATAAATATTCATTATATATATAAAAAAATTTCCTACATAATGGTATTTTTTTTTTATTTTTAGACATTAAATAATTTAATTTATTTATGACACAAAGATGATGCCGTAATTATCTTATTAATGAAATATTGACATAATTGATGTTATAAATACCAAAATAAATGTAATTTGAGACTTTTTATGAATTACACTAATTTTATAGGTTAATATGACATGTTAGTAATGATTTAATTAACTTTTTTCGAACTAATCATTCTGTTATTATTTTCACAAAAATCAATTACTAAATACTGTCAAAATTGACATAAAATAGTTTTTAAAACAAATATTATATTATTAATTGTTATTTTATTACTAAAAATCTAATGTTTGGCCAAATTAATTATATAAGGTTTCATATATATTTCTAATAAACAACTTGGGGTTCGTTTGCCTGCTTATAGTAAGTTAATTAACCTTATAGTATAAGAACACAAGAAGACACGGTAAAAGTAAAATTATTTAACTTAATGTTAAATCTAAATGATAAGGTTAAAATAGGAACCTAAAATTTTCTAAATTCTATTGGATGAGAGGATTTCGACCCATACCAAACTTAGCTTCTAAATAAATCAATTTGGAGCTATTTAAAACCAAATTTGGCTTTATAATAAAATAATATTTTTAGTTTTTCCAAAAGAGCCCCTCTCCTCCCTTATAAAAGGGAACCTCCTCACCCTGTTCCTCACACCACATTGAGCCTTCAAGCTCGGCAAAACCCTACCAAGTTCTCCTATCCACTTCCCTAGAAACATCCTAAAGGTCTTGGTTTTGTTCAAAGACCAATTTTAGTGCCCTAAAAGGAGGTCTCAAAGAAGAACTTCAAAGAAGAGGTAATGTCCGTTACCGATTCTTTCATCTTTATTTCTTCTTCCACTTTTCTTCTTTAGTTGTTTCATTATGAAGTAATAACATCAGTATCACTAATATACTGATATGTTATTATAAGTATTAAACAACCCTATTTCACCATATATTCATCCTACAGAAAATGAAATCACCGCGCGTGCGTACTAACGGAATATTGTCTCCACGCCGTGGTGTAATATATTTTCCACCACCACCTTACTTGGATGGGTATAATGGTGTAAATAATGAATATATATGATTATTGTAAAGTTATATTGATTCTTAAATAGTATACATACACTCCAATACAATTCCATGATCATGGGAACGATATCATCGCTCGTGCATACGTACGGATGGAATACCGTCTCCACGATGTGATGCGACTCGTTCAACATGATCTTCATTGGATAATGATTATATAAATGAATTGAATGAATTAATATGATATATATTACACTAATAACATTCTGGAAATGAGGTATCTATATCCTAAGGGAATAATAAGAATTTATTCGACAAAACATGCATAAGAACATAATGTAATAAACACTTGAATAATAAGTTGTAATGAAATATTACTAATAAGAAGCTATAAATATGAACATATGTGATATCATAAAAATGAGTGTGATTATGGAATAAGTCAATAACATTATTTAAATCATTATACAGGATGTTCGGACACGTACAAAGAATATCAAACCTAAGGTATGGAAAATATCACAATCTCATTTTATCTGAGATTGTTTATACTTTGGTATTTACTGGGGTGTATTTTATCATCCAAATTCATGATTCCTCAATATGTAATATTGTTTCCATCCACCTACAATTTTTTTAATCCAATTTTACCCTTTGGTGAGTTTTTAGTAAAAGCTATAAAAGGAATCTTTTGTCGTTTTTCGTATGAGGTACTTTTTGAATTTTCCGATAAAAGTACGAGAAGAATGTTTTTTTTAACTTATACGGCATGAATGGATTTTTAAAACATTATTTCCAAGAAGCTTCCTTTACAAGTTTTCATGTTTATTTTTAATCAACTTCTTTTAGTTTAGAATTGTATGTCATGTAAATAAAGGAAAAGTGTTTTTGAAGTAGAAAGGATATTTTCCTCAAAAATGGAGTTCAAGTGTTTTATCAAAATTATTTTCCATATAAGATAATAAAGGGTCATGTTTCTATCACTATTATTACATTGATTTTATTATGTTGTGATGGAATTATGTTTATGAATTCCTTTATCTTATATGAATTGTTTTATGATGTCACGATGTTTACGATTCCCATATTTATTAAATGGGTTATGCTATGATGTATGGTATATGATTTTGTGGCACACATAATAATGGTATCATTATGAGATGGGTGGGACATATATCTTCCTACAATGCATTGGGTAAAGATTCTATATCTCATGAGATTGACATGGCTGGAACGGCAGGTTAAGCTTGTTCAGTGAAACAGGACTGAAACGAGGAGTGAACTCGGTTCAGAAATGGACTTTTTTCACTAAGATAGTCTTGGCAATGAGTCTTGACTAATAAGAAATGATTCTCTATGATTATATGTGTATTCTACAAAGTTTCATGTTTTATGTTATGATTATTGGGATTACATTTCACTACTATGATTTATCCCATGTTATGAAATTATGATTTCTTTTGCAGGTTAAGATTTCCAAAAGTTATGTTCTTATGTATATGATGTGATTGATATTTCTTTTGTTTACCCTTACTGATAATTTGATCTCAGCCCTTTTATATTTTCTTTTACACAGGATGTAAAGAAAGGTTTTAGGTAAGAAAAAAAGGGATGATCATTATGGGAGATGTTGAAGATCTTTCACCACGATTAGAAGATTACGTTCCGAGTTTCCAAAGGCACTAAACTATTATGGTCCTTGTGTGTGTGTTTTTGTTATGTACTAAGTATTCTGAAAAAGTAATGTAATGTCCTTGTACGTCAAGCTTCAGGTCTCTATAGTTGGTATGAGAGGAATGGTTTAGTTAACCTTTGGAAACTAGGATGCGAAAACTTTAGTGAGATCCCTAGAGATATTTCTATGGTATGTCTAGGGATTTCCCTAATGATTAGTATACGTATCAGATATAGTCCTAGAAATACGGTTACCATAATAGAATTTAACCTAAGAAGTTAGATATTGAGGGTACTCCCCCTTTACTATGTTTTTTTCCCTAGCATGATTTTTTCCTCTCCCAATATTCTTTTTGGGTTTCAGAAAATGGCCAGAAAAAGGAAGATTCACGATAATGGAGGATATGATGGACAATGGAATGATATTCTTCATAAGCGACCAAATGAAACGGGATTTGGAATTCCAAACATCATTATTATGCCTAATCAGAAATTTCATAATATGATCAATAATCTCAACTTTGGTAAGTTTCCCGACTCAGATAATAAGAGAATGATGGAGTTTCATGATGATCATAGAGGAAAGAAAGTTCAATTTCCCTCATATAAATCATGTGGGAAGAGGCATCAGGGAGATTGTTTCAAAGGAACTGGAAGATGATTTGGGTGTGTAAAAGAAGGATACAAAGCTAATATGTGCAAAGGAAAAGGTTCAGTTAACACCATGGACAATGATAATGGTATTGCTACGACATCAACAATGTTATGATGTTTTAAATGTGGAATGTATGGGCATTATGCAAACCAATTCTTTAAGGGAAAATCTCATGAAGAGAATCAGCATGGTCATATGGGTAGTATTTATGTGGATGATGATGAAGAGACTACAAATGAAATATGAGATGAAAGAAATGATGAAGCTCAGCTAGTTGTTTAAGAAGTTAGTGGAATGATTGTATGTTTATAAAGAATAATTTATGGTACTGTGGAATAAAGAATCATCTAAGGATTGTTACACTATTGTTTTTCCTAAAGTATTTGAAAGTATATGTTGAATGGTACCATGAAAGGTTATTCAGATGTTTTTGGAAAGTAGATGATATGCGCATAATGAAGGGATAAGAAGATAATGAGATGTTTGATTGTATTCATGAGCTCATGATTGATATAAGGACTATGTGATATTATGGTTCGATTATATAGTTTTTTTTTGGGATTTTGGTATGTGGAAAGAGTTACCTTTTGACAGTATTCATGTTTTCACTAAGGTTATATGGTAATTTATGTTTCAAGATAATATATGACTAAGGTATTCATGTGTTTGGAATACAACCAACAAGATATATCTTATGATATATGTGGGATAAATGCTTGTATTAACATTCTTGATAGATAACCTTTCTAGTAATTATTTTCATTATACTATGAGCTTGGACCGATGTATTTTAGATAAGCCTAATTATTGGAATGTATTATGTTGGACATAAGTTAGTATTGTTAATGGATAGATATTTTTTCAATATTATTTTTGGGATGTTATAGTAATGTAGTTTTAGAAAAAAGGACAACATGTAGGACGGGCGACAACCCATCACGTCGGACAAGTCTGTGGGAATCGAACCCACAACTAAAGTACAACTGGCCTTTATCGCATACCAATGGACTACAAGAAGTCCCTAGTTAGTATAAAATAGTTTTATTTTATTAAGCGACGTGATAGATGAAGTATAAGTTCATTTTTTCATTTACGATTAACCTCACCAAAGATGGACATATATATATTTGATAACTTTTTCTAACATTTTGTTTGAAACAGATGGAATGACCCATCATTATATCACATGATCTTTTAACACTTCATGAATAACAAATTCAACATCATTTCATTAAGAGATAAAGTAAAAATTGTTCAAAGCACGAACAATAGTGAGATTGATCCAAAATAAAGTAAGTATTTATTATAATTCAAATTCTTCAACTTTAGGGAAATGATCTTGAAAACCAAAGATGTTGTCCTAGTGCTCTTATATCTGATGAATCAGATGGTACCTTAGATCATCACAAATTTATGGCTTTGTGATTGCTGGATTTTCCATAACCATGTTCTCTACCACTCTCCATCAGAACATGATGGTTAGATTTCTCTTCCATATCCATATTTTCACCTAGGTGGAAACCCAGTGATTAGTTTATTTGGGTAACCGTTACGTTTCATACTTTTGTTTTTAAAGATTGGTTTTGGTATTCCTTTTTACGATGTGGGTTTCTGTTAAATAAACTTTTGAGTAGTAAACCATTTAAAACCCTGATGAATTTCGAGGGAGAAATTCATTTTAAGGGGGGTAGAATGTAACACCCCGAGATTTTATGAAAAATATTCTTTTTAATTTCATTAATGTCTTTTGTTGTATGCTACACCAAAAGGAGATTGTACAACACACATCCTTGACTTTCCTTTCATTACACGCAATCACGACCTTCCTCGATAGTGTGTATAGTACGCAATACCGAGTTTCACTAAAAAAACGATATGCTATTAAAATATTATTAAAACTAGCCGTTATGAATAGAAATAACCACTTTTTGAAATTTTTTAAATTTCTTTTTTCAAAATGGACTTCATTTTTTGATTTCGAATATCGAAATTAGCTTAGTTTGAAATTTTGGTACTTTTCAGCTAACTTTCATTTTCTGATGAATAGTGAAAATTACTAAATTTTTAAATTAAAAACAACCTTTTTAATTGAAATAATTAATAGTGATAAATTATTAATTTGAGTGGTTTTAAAGTTTATTTAGAATATATTTTTACAGTTTAATACAATTTTGGTCATTGGATGTAATTTCACATTTAAACCAGAAATAAACAAGTGTCAATCTTTTGATAGTTATTATCTCTTAAAAACACGCTATTTGTTTTGACGACGGGAATTAATTTTTAAATTAATTAATTCAACTGATATGTTGTGAATTTAGTAAAATAGAAATCATTTTGGAGGTCATAATATCAAATATAGCTTAGGCCTAATTTTTTGTATTTTTCTGGAAACTTTCATTTTTTGATGAATAGTGAAACCAATAAGTGGTAGTTAAAAAAAATGAATTTTTTATAAAACATAATTTTACTGATTCTGCAAGTGGAATTTCAAAAATCTGAGAGAAACAGTTGAAGTTAGTAAGTAAAATGTGTTTCAATGAGATGAAAATAATTTTTGGTGAATAATAACTTTTTTCTTTTTTTAACCATGGTTAAAAGTAAATAAGGTAATTAAGGGTAGAAATGTTATCATTATTACCCTAACACATGTCCTAATTCAATAGGATTAGTTTAATTCGACCAAAAACAAACTTTGGAATAAAATATGACCTTTTAGCCCCACTTGGATTAGATTAGGACATTTATTATTAATTTATTTAAAGAAGGGTTAAAATAGTTAAAATCAAAGTTTAATAAGTAAAAAACTTTTAATATAAGGTTATACATAAGATAAATTCGACTATAAATATTAGTTAGAAAGATAAATAGATTTACTACATAATGGTATATTATTTGTAATTTTTAGACATTAAATAATGTAATTTATTTATGACACAAAGATGATGCAGTAATTATCTTATTAATGAAATATTTACATAATTGATGTTATAAATACCAAAATAAATGTAATTTGATACTTTTTATGAATTCCACTAATTTTATAGGTTAATATGACATGTTAGTATTTATTTAATTAACTTTTTTCGAACTAATAATTCTTTTATGATTTTCACAAAAATCAATTACTAAATAGTGTCAAAATTGACATAAAATTGTTTTTAAAACAAATATTATATTATTAATTGTTATTTTATTCCTAAAAATCTATGTTTTGTCCAAATGACATAGAAACGGTTATATATATATTAATAATAAACAACTTGGGATTCGTTTGGCTGCTTATAGTAAGTCTATTAACCTTATAGTATAAGAACACCAGAAGACACGGTAAAAGTAAAATTATTTAACTTAATGTTAAATCTAAATGATAAGGTTAAAAAATGAACCTAAACTTGTCTAAATTCTATTGGATGAGAGGATTTCGACCCATATCCACCTTAGCTTCTAAATAAATCAATTTGGATCTATTTAATACCGAATTTGGCTTTATAATAAAATAATATTTTTAGTTTTACCAAAAGAGCCCCTCTCCTCCCTTATAAAAGGGAACCTCCGCCCCCTCTTCCTCACACCTCATTGAGCCTTCAAGCTCGGCCAAACCCTTTCCACTATCTCCTCTCTAATTCCATAGAGACATCCTAGAGGTCCTGGTCTTCTTGAAAGTCCAATTTTAGTGCCCCAAAAGGAGGTCTCAAAGAAGCATTTCAAAGAAGAGGTAATGTCTGTTACCGATTCTTTCATCTTTATTTCTTCTTCCATTTCTTCTTATTAGTTGATTCATTTTTAAGTAATAACATCAGTATCACTCATATAATTATATGTTATTATAAGTATGAAACAACCCTATTTGACCATCGATCCATCCTACAGAAAATGAAATCACCACGCGTGCGTACGTATGAAATACCATCTCCACGATGTGGTGTAATCTATTTTCCACCACCACCTTGCTTGGATCGGTATAATGGTGTAAATAATGACTATATATCATTATTTTAAAGTTATATTTATTCTGAAATAGTATATATACACTCCATTACAATTCCATGATCATGGGAATGATATCATCACTCGTGTGTACGTACGGAATACCGTCTCCACGATGTGATGCGACTCGTTCTACATGATCTTCATTGAATAATGATTATATAAATGAATTGAACGAATTAATATGATATATATTACACTAATAACATTTTGGAAATGAGGAATCTATAACCTAAAGAAAAGAAAAAGAATTTATTCGATAAAACACGCATAAGAACAAAAAGTATTAAACACCCGAATAACAAGTTGTAATGAAATATTACTAATAAGAAGCTAAGAATATGACCATATGTGATATCATAACAATGATTATGATTATTGAATATTTCAATAACATTATTTAATTCATTATATAGGAGGTTCGGACATGTACATAGCATATCGGACTTAAGGTAAGGAAAATATCAGAATCTCATTTTATCCGAGATTGTTTATACATTGGTATTTACTGGGGTGTATTTTATCATACACATTCTTGATTCCTCAATATGTAATATTTTTTCCATCCACCTACAATTGTTTAAATCTAGTTTTACCCTTCGGTGAGTTTTTAGTAAAATATATAAAATGAATCTTTTGTGGTTTTTCGTACGAGGTATTTTTTGACTTTTCCGACAAAAGTATGAGAAGAATGTTTTTTAACTTATACGGCATTAATGGATTTTTAAAACATTATTTACAAGAAGCTTCCTTTACAAGTTTTCAAGTTTATTTTTAATCAACTTCTTTTAGTTTAGAATTGTATGACATGTTAAGAAAGGAAAAGTGTATTTGAAGTAGAAAGGATATTTTCCTCAAGAATGGAGTTCAAGTGTTTTATCAAAATTAATTTCCATATAAGATAATAAAGGGTTCTATTTCTATCCCTATTATTATATTGATTTTATAATTTTGTGATGGAATTATGTTTATGAATTGCTTTATCTTATATGAATTGTTTTATGATGTCACGATGTTTAAGATTCCGATATTTATTACATGGGTTATGTTATGATGTATGATTTATGATTTTGTGGCACACATAAGAATGGTATCATTATGAGATGGGTGGGACCTATATCTCCATCCAATGATTTGGGTAAAGATTCTATATCTCATGAGATAGACATGCTTAGAATGGCAGGTTAAACCAGTTCAGTGAAACAGGACTGAAACGAGGAGTGAACACGGTTCAGAAATGGACTTTTTCCACTAAGATAGTCTTCACAATGAGTCTTGACTAATAAGAAATGATTCTCTATGATTATGTGTGTATGACACAAAGTTTCATGTTTTATGTTATGATTATTGGGATTACATTTCACTACTATGATCTATCCCATGTTATGAAATTATGATTTCTTTTGCAGGTTAAGATTTCCAAAAGTCATGTTCTTATGTATATGATGTGATTGATATTTCTTTTTTTTACCCTCACTGAGAATTTGAGCTCACCCCTTTTATGTTTTCTTTTCCATACGATATAAAGAAAGGTTTTTGGTAAGAAAAAAAATGGAAGACCTTTATGGGAGATGTTTAAGATCTTTCATCACGATTAGAAGATTACGTTCCAAGTTTTCAAAGAAAGTAAACTTTTACGGTCCTTGTGTGTGTTTTTTTGTTATGTACTAAGTATTCCGCAAAAGTAATGTAATGTCCATGTACGTCAAGCTTCGTGTCTATACAGTTGGTATGAGAGGAAAGGTTTAATTAATCTTTGGAAACTAGGATGCGAAAACTTTAGTGAGATCCCTACATATATTTCCAAGGTATGTCTAGGGATTTCCCTAAGGATTAGTATACGTATAGGATATAGTTCTAGAACTACGGTAACAATATTAGAATTTAACCTAAGATGTTAGATATTGAGGGTACTCCCCATTTTCTATGTTGTTTTCCCTAACATGATTTTTTCCTCTCACACTATTCTTTTTGGGTTTTAGAAAATTGCCGGAAATAGGAATATTCGCGATAATGGAGGATATGATGGACAATGGAATGATATTCTTCATAAGCAACCAAATGAAACGGGATTTGGAATTCCAAACATCATTATTATGCCTAATCATCAATTTCATAATATGATCAATAACCTCAACTTTGGTAAG
Source organism: Viscum album (assembly GCA_963277665.1). NCBI lineage: Eukaryota > Viridiplantae > Streptophyta > Magnoliopsida > Santalales > Viscaceae > Viscum > Viscum album. The sequence continues at coordinate 1,214,972,852 of OY728150.1, read as the reverse complement.
TTTCCCAACTCAGATAATAAGAGAGAGATGGAGTTTCATGATGATCATAGAGGAAAGAAAGTTTAATTTCCCTCATATAAATCATGTTGGAAGAGGCCTCAGGGAGATTGTTTCAAAGGAACTGGAAGATTCTTTGGGTGTGGAAAAGAAGGACAAATGTAACACCCAAGACTTTTATGTTATATAAATCACCAAAGGAATATTTTTCTACACAACACTTTCTTGGATTTCTTTACAAGAAATCGCGACCTTCCTCGATAGCTTGCGTCGTACGCAATACCGAGTTTCACTAAACAATGATATACTATTAAAATATTATTAAAACTAGCCATTATGAATAGTAATAACCACTTTTTGAAATTTTATAAATTTTATTTTTCAAAATGGACTTCATTTTTGGATTCGGAATATCGAAATTACCCGAGGGTGAAATTTTGGTATTTTTCTGAAAACTTTCAATTTTTGATGAATAGTGAAACCACTAAGTGGTAGTTAAAAAACTGAATTTTTCATAAAACTTAATTTTACCACTTCTGTGAGTGGAATTTCAAAAATCTAAGACACACGCTTGATGTCAGTAAGTAAAATGTGGTTCAATGAGATGAAAATAATTTTTGGTGAATAATAACTTTTTACTTTTTTTTACCACGGTTAAAAGTAAATAGGGTAATTAAGGGTAAAGATGATATTATTATTACCCTAAAACATGTCATAATTCTATTGGACAAGTGTCTTTCGACCAAAAACAAACTTAGGAATAAAATATGTCCATTTAGGGCCACTTGGATTAGATTAGGACATTTATTATTAATTTATTTAAAGAAGGGTTAAAATAGTTAAAATCAAAGTTTAATAAGTAAATAATTCTTAATATGGAGTTATACATAAGATAAATTAGACTATAAATATTCATTAGAAATATAAACCGATTTCCTACATAATGGTATTTTATTTGTAATTTTTAGACATTAAATAATTTAATTTATTTATGACAAAATGATTATGCAGTAATTATCTTATTAATGAAATATTGACATAATTGATGTTATAAACACCAAAATAAATGTTATTTGAGACTTTTTATGAATCCCACTAATTTTATAGGTTAATATGACATGTTAGTATTGATTTAATTAACTTAGTTCGAACTAATAATTCTGTTATGATTTTCACAAAAATCAATTACTATGTAGTGCCAAAATTGACATAAAATAGTTTTTAAAACAAATATTATATTAGTAATTGTTATTTTATTCCTTAAAATCTAATATTAGGCCAAATTACTTAGATACGGGTATATGTATTAATAATAAACAACTTGGGGTTCGTTTGGCTGCTTATAGTATGTTTATTAACCTTATAGTATAAAAACACAAGAAGTCATGGTAAAAGTAAAATTATTTAACTTAATGTTAAATCTAAATGATAAGGTAAAAATAGGAACCTAAACTTGTCTAAATTCTATTGGATGAGAGTATTTCTACCCATCCCCACCTTAGCCTCTAAATAAATCAATTTGGAGCTATTTAAAACCGAACTTGACTTTATAATAAAATAATATTTTTAGTTATTCCAAAGGTTCCCCTCTCCTCCTTTATAAAAGGGCACCTCCTCCCTCTCTTCCTCACACCACTTTGAGCCTTCAAGCTCGGCCAACCCCTGTCACTTTCTCCTATACACTTCCCTAGAGACATCCTAGAGGTCCTAGTATTATTCAAAGACCAATTTTAGTGCCCTAAAATAAGGTCTCAAAGAAGCACTTCAAAGAAGAGGTAATGCCCGTTACTGATTCTTTCATCATTATTTCTTCTTCCACTTCTTCTTATTTAGTTGTTTAAATATTAAGTAATAAAATAAGTATCACTCATATACTGATATGTTATTATATGTATGAAAAAAAACCCTATTTCACCATCTATCCATCCTACGGAAAAAGAAATCACTGCGCGTGCGTACGTACGGAATACCGTCTCCACGCCGTGGTGTAATCTATTTTCCACCACCACCTTACTTGGATGGGTATAATGGTGTAAATAATGACTATATATGACTATTATAATGTGATATTGATTCTGAAATAGTATACATACACTCCAATACAATTTCACGATCATAGGAACGATATCATCACTCGTGCGTACGTACGGAATACCGTCTCCACAATGTGATGCGACTCGTTCTACATGATCTTCATTTCATAATGATTATATAAATGCATTGAATGAATGAATATGATATATATTACACTAATACCATTCTGGAAATGAGGTATCTATAACCTAAAGAGAAGAATAAGAATTTATTCGACAAAACACGCATAAGAACAAAAAGTTATAAACACCCGAATAACAAGTAGCAATGAAATATTACTTCTAAGAAGCTAAGAATATGACCATATATGATATAATAAAAATAATTATGATTCTGTAATAAGTCAATAACAATATTTAAATCATTATACAGGAGGTTCGGACACTTACAAAGCAAGTCGGACCTAAGGTAAGGGAAAATATCACAATCTCATTTTTATCCGAGATTGTTTATACAGTAGTATTTACTGGGGTGTATTTTATCATCCAAATCCATGTTTCCTCAATATGTAATACTGTTTCCATCCAACTACAACTGTTTAAATCCAATTTTACCCTTCGGTGGGTTTTTAGTAAAATATATGAAATGAATCTTTTGTCGTTTTTCATACGTGGTACTTTTTGACTTTTCCGACAAAAGTACGAGAAGAATGTTTTTTTAAATTATACGGCATGAATGGATTTTTAAAACATTATTTCCAAGAAGCTCCCTTTACAAGTTCTCAAGTTTTTTTTAATCAACTTCTTTTAGTTTAAAATTGTATGACATTTTATGAAAAGGACAAATGTTTTTGAAGTAGAAAGGATATTTTCTTCAAGAATGGAGTTCAAGTGTTTTATCAAAATTATTTTCCATCAAAGATAATAAAGGGTTCTGTTTTTATCCCTATTATTAAATTGATTTTATTATGTTATGATGGAATTATATTTTTATGAATTCCATTATCTTATATGAATTGTTTTATGATGTCACGATGTTTAAGATTCCCATTTTTATTACATGGGTTATGAATTGATGTATGATTTATGATTTTGTGGAACACATAAGAATGGTATCATTATGAGATGGGTGGGACCTATATCTCCCTCCAATGAATTGGGTTACAATTTTATATCTCATGATATAGACATGGCTGGAACGGTAGGTTATACCGGTTTAGTGAAACATGACTGGAATGAGGGTGACTCGGTTCCGAAAGGGACTTTGTCCACTAAGATAGTCTTGGGAATGAGTCTTGACTAACAAGAAACGATTCTCTATGATTATGTGTGTATTCCACAAAGTTTCATGTTTTAAGTTATGATTATTGTGATTACATTTCACTGCCATGATTTATCCCATGTTATGAAATTATGATCTTTTTTGTAGGTTAAGATTTCCAAAAGTTATGTGCTTGTGTATACGATGTGATTGATATTTCTTTTGTTTACCCTTACTGAGAATTTGAGCTCTCTCTTTTGTATGTTTTCTTTCCCCAGGTCAGGAAGAAGGTTATTAAGTAAGATATTCCAAAAGGGACTATAGATATGATGAAATAAATGGAAGACAGTGTAGACGCTTTATAAACCAGTTGTTTATGTTTCCCAGATTCTAAAGACACTATACCTATACGGTCCTTTATTGGTTCTGTTATATGTTGTAATAAGTATGCATCAATTTTGAAGTATTAACAATGTATGTAATGTATGGGTCGTCATAATTGGTATCAGAGGAAAGGTATAGACAACCTTTAGAAACTAGGATGTTAAATCCTTAGTAAGAAACCTAAGGATAAGTCTAAGCATAGAACACAATCTTAGTGTTTTAGAAATTCCCATGAATAACCTAGGATAAGACCTTAAGTGTGAAATTTTATTCTTTATTATGTGGTTTTCCTATTATAATTAGTGTTGCTCACATTATTCTTCTTGGTTTTAGTCAATGGATAGAACCCGAAGGAACCGTGTTAATGCGGAATGCGACGGGCAATGCAATGATTGTCCCCCTGAGCAACCAAACATTATGGGAGCTGGAATTCAAAATCTTGTAGCCATGATCACACAACTTTCACAAGCTATGAATCATACAGGACTTCCAAACGAGCAAAGGAAGGAGCAACATTCTGTTGAATCCTTCATGAGGCAGCGTCCACCTTCTTTCAGTGGGTCTACTGATCCATTAGTTATTGAAAAATGGATTAGTACTACTGAAAACATATTTTCAGTTCTTCAATGTTCTAAACATGATAAAGTCATCCTAGCAGTGTATCGTTTGGAAGGAGATGCTGATCAATGGTGGAATCTTATTAATAATACGAGGAAAAGGGATGAAATTGAGTCCATGGAATGGGATGAGTTCAAGAACATATTTTCCAATAAGTACTTCCCTCGTATTCTCCGAACAAAGATGGAGAAAGAGTTTCTTGAACTGAAGCAAAAGGATGATGAATCTGTTGGTACCTATGAAGCAAATTTTACAAGACTTGAAAGGTACGCTTCTGGTATTATTATCCAACCTGAGAGTAAGATCGATCGATTCTTTAGTGGCTTAAAACAAAGTCTTTGAAGGGCGTTATCCATAAGGGACTTCAATAGCTACTAGGAAATCGTTTGATGTGCTCTCAAAGTCGAGATGGAGATTGGAGTAACCCATCAGTCATATGGGTTTGATAAGAAGAGGAAAATGGAATTCAAAGGAAAATCTAAAGAGCACACTGAAATGAAGATGAGATTTCCCTTATGCTCAATGCGTGGAAAGAAACATGGAGGGAGTTGTCTTAAAGGTACAATTAAATGTTTCAAATGTGGAAAGGAAGGTCATCGGGCATTTGAATTCCACGATGATGGGAATAAGATGTCTAATGGTGCAAACAAAGGAAGGGATACACAGAATGAACCTACTACACTTCAATGATTCAAGTGCAAGGAGATGGGGAATTATGCCAATAAATTCCCTAATCCAAGGTTTGATGATGATGGTCGACGTCAACAAACTCTTAAGGCTAAAGAAAAAGGAAAGTCACATGCAATTTCTATCAGCGATGTGGAGTACGATAACGATGTGGTGAAAGGTACACTTACCATCCAATCTAAAGTAGAAAAATGTTTTATTTGATTCTGGATCCACCCACTCCTTTATTTCTGAAAACTTTTCTAAGGTTATCATTGTATTACCTCATCAATTAGATGTTGAGTTAGCTGTGACAACACCTAATGGCACAACAGTCGCATCAAAAGTTTATAATTCTTCTCTGATCGATGTTTGTGGGAAAGTGCTTCCTGCAAATCTTGTGATCCTTCCTATAGTGGAATTTGATGTGATTCATGGAATGGATTTTCTTTCTTTATATGGATCTCATATCAATTTCCAAATAAGGGAAGTCACATTTCATATTCCAGATCAATCTATGATCGTCTATCAATGCAAGGATGAAAATAACCTTCCAGTGGAAATTTCTTCCATTTTATGGGTATTGATTCCACTAAATGAAGGTTATTTATCTCAAATGGTTGGTGGGAAACTCACGATTAAGAATATGCCCATTGTACGGGAGTTTGATGATGTCTTTTCGGAGGAATTATCGGGTCTTCCACCGAATCGTGAAGTTGAGTTTTCAATAGAACTCGTACCGGGTGATTTGCCTATTTCAAAGAAACCTTATAGAATGGCCCCAATTGAGTTGCATGAATTGAAGAAGCAACTCCAAGATAATCTTTATAAGGGATTCATACGCCCTAGTGCGTCACCATGGAGAGCACTTGTTATGTTTTTTAAGAAGAAAGATGGATCAATGAGACTCTGCATTGATTATCGAGAACTTAACAAGATCACTATCAAGAACAAATATCCTCTCCCATGCATTAATGACTTATTTGAACAACTACGAGGTGCTAAATACTTTTCCAAGATTGATCTTCATTCAGGGTATCATTAATTAAGGGTCAAAAGGGAGGATATACCAAAGACGACTTTCCGTACAAGGTATGGACACTATGAATTTATAGTGATGCCATTTGGTCTTACTAATTCCCCTGCTATCTTCATGGATCTAATGAATAGAGTCTTTAGAGACTATCTTGATTAGTTTGTGGTAGTCTTTATAGTCGATATTCTTTTCTATTCAATGAGCAAGGAAGAACATGAAGATCACTTGAGAATTATATTAAAGACCCTGAGAAAGGAGAAGCTTTATGCCAAATTTACCAAGTGTGAATTTTGGCTTCAAAAAGTTGCATTTTTGGGTCACATAATCTCAAAAGAGGGGATATCTGTGGATCCAGCAAAAACAGAGGTTATCGAAAGATGGTCAAGACCAACAACAGTGATTGTGATCCGAAGTTTTCTTGGTTTGGCTGGATATTATCGACGTTTTGTGAAATATTTTTCACGATTATCTAATCCACTCACCAAGTTGACTAGGAAAGGAGTTAAGTTTGTCTGGATGGAGGAATGTGAAGAGAATTTCAAGGATTTGAAAAGAAGTTTATCCAGTGCACCTGTGCTCAAACTAACTTGTAGTGGAGAAAGGTTTGTGATCTATAGTGATGCATCCAAGAAGGGATTGGGGTGTGTTCTTATGCAAAATGATATGGTGATAGCTTATGCCTCACGACAGTTGAAAGTCCATGAGCAAAATTACCCAACACATGATTTGGAGTTAGCTGCAGTAATCTTTGCTTTAAAGATTTGGAGGCATTACCTTTATGGTGAAAGGTGTGATATTTATACTGATCATAAAAGTTTAAAGTATATTTTCACACAAAAGGTTCTGAATATGCGCCAAAGAAGATGGTTGGAGCTGATTATGGATTATGACTGCTCAATCCATTACCACCCTGGGAAAGCAAACAAGGCGGCAGATGCATTAAGTCGACAAGACCAAGCTAGTTTATCCATGATGAGGATCACAAGAGATCCAATATTTATGGATTTACAAAGGATGGATCTTGGAATTATAATGGAAGGGGAAAAATCTTATCTTTATCAAATGAATGTTCAACCATATGTACATGTGAAGATTAAAGAGGCACAAAAAGAAGATGTCAGGTTACAAAAGAAGGTGAGAAATGTTCCGGAATTCAACCTTGATTGTGATGGGATAATAATGTTCAGGAATCGGGTTTGTGTTCCTCTCATCCCCGAATTAAAGATGGAGCTGCTGGATGAGGCTCATAGTTCTTTATTCTCTATTCATCCTGGAAGCACAAAGATGTATAGGGACCTGAAAAAGTACTTCTGGTGGGATGGCATGAAAAGAGATGTTGTTGAATATGTCTCTCGATGCTTGGTTTATCAGCAAGTTAAAGCTGAGAGACAGAAGTCTAAGGGGATATTACAACCATTACCCATACCCGAATGGAAATGGGAAAACATCACTATAGACTTTGTCACAGGACTTCCTAAAACATCCAAAGGCAATAATGCTATCTGGGTCATAGTTGATCGTCTTACCAAGTCTGCACATTTCATTGCTATTAGAGAAGATTTCTCTCTGGATCAGCTTGACAAAATATATGTAAAGGAAGTGGTAAGATTGCATGGAGTACCACTTTCTATTATATCTGATCGGGATCCGAGATTTACCTCGATGATCTGGCGAAGTCTTCAGCATACTCTGGATACAGAGTTGAGTTTCAGCACGGCTTATCATCCTCAGACAAACGGTCAGTCTGAGAGAAAAATTCAAACCCTAGAAGATATGTTGAGAGCTTTCTATATGGATTTCAAAGGTTGTTGGGATCAACACCTACCTTTGGTGGAATTTTCTTATAATAATATCTTTCACTCCAGTATTCAGATGGCTCCTTATGAAGCTCTCTATGGAATGAAACGCAGCACTCCAACTTGCTGGGATGAAGTTGGGGAAAGAAAGCCATTAGGACCTGATCTCGTTGATGAAATGGCAGAAAAGGTCAGATCGATTCAACAACACATAAGAGCAACTCATAGTCGATAGAAAAGCTATGCCGACAACCGAAGAAAAGACCTAGAGTTTGAAGTGGGTGATAAAGTGTTCTTATGGATATCTCCCTGGAAGAGAGTCATGAGATTTGGAAAGAAGGGGAAGTTGAGCCCTAGATATATCGGTCCTTTCGAAATACTGGATCGTGTTGGGAAGGTAGCTTACCGATTGGCGCTTCCACCGAATCTCTCTCAAGTTCAGGATGTGTTCCATGTATCTCTCCTGAGAAAGTACATACCTGATCCTTCACATGTACTCAGCTCAGAAGTTATACCGCTGGAGAAAGATCTTTCTTATGAAGAATAACCGATAGTGATTCTGGATCGTAGCGAAAAAGTCATATGAAACAAGACCACTCGATTGGTGAATGTTTTATGGAGGAACCACTAATTAGAAGAAGCTACATGGGAGCTTGAGGATATGATGAGGGAGAGGAATCCTCATATGTTTGTTACAATGTGAAGAATTTCGAGGGAGAAATTAATTTTAAGGGGGGTAGAATGTAACACCCGAGAAATTTATGTTATATAAATCATCAAAGGAATATTTTTCTACACAACACTTGCTTGGCTTGCTTTACACGAAATCAGGACCTTCCTCAATAGCTTGCGTTGTACGCAATACCGAGTTTCACTAAACAATGATATAATATTAAAACATTATTAAAACTAGCCGTTATGAATAGTAATAACCACTTTTTGAAATTTTATAAATTTTATTTTTCAAAATGGACTTCATTTTTGGATTCGGAATATCGAAATTAGCCTAGGGTGAAATTTTGGTATTTTTCTAAAAACATTCAATTTTTGATGAATAGTGAAACCACTAAGTGGTAGTTAAAAAACTAAATTTTTCATAAAACATAATTTTACCGCTTCTGGGAGTAGAATTTCAAAAATCCGAGACACACGGTTGATGTTAGTAAGTAAAATGTGGTTCAATGAGATGAAAATAATTTTTTGGTGAATAGTAACTTTTTACTTTTTTTTACCACGGTTAAAAGTAAATTGGGTAATTAAGGGTAAAGATGATATTATTATTACCCTAACACATGTCCTAATTCTATTGGACAAGTGTAATTCGACCAAAAACAAACTTAGGAATAAAATATGACCATTTAGGCACACTTGGATTAGATTAGGACATTTATTATTAATTTATTTAAAGAAGGGTTAAAATAGTTAAAATCAATGTTTAATAAGTAAATAATTTTTAATATGGGGTTATACATAAGATAAATTCGACTATAAAAATTCATTAGAAATCAAAAAAGAGGTCCTACATAATGGTATATTATTTTTAATTTTTAGACATTAAATATTTTAATTTATTTATGACACAATGATGATGCAATAATTATCTTATTAATGAAATATTGACATAATTGATGTTATAAACACCAAAATAAATGTAATTTTAGACTTTTTATGAATCCCACTAATTTTCTAGGTTAATATGACATGTTAGTATTGATTTAATTAACTTGGATCGAACTAATAATTCTGTTATGATTTTCAAAAAAATCAATTACTAAATAGTGTCAAAATTGACATAAAATAGTGTTTAAAACAAATATTATATTAGTAATTGTTATTTTATTCCTAAAAATCTAATATTCGGCCAAATGACTCAAATAAGGTTATATATATTAATAATAAACAACTTGGGGTTCGTTCTGCTTCTTATAGTATGTTTATTAACCTTATAGTATAATAACACAACAAGACATCGTAAAAGTAAAATTATTTAACTTAATGTTAAATCTAAATGATAAGGTTAAAATAGGAACCTAAACATGTCTAAATTCTATTGGATGAAAGGGTTTCTACCCATCCCCACCTTAGCCTCGAAATAAATCAATTTGGAGCTATTTAAAACCGAACTTGACTTTATAATAAAATACTATTTTTTGTTATTCCAAAGGTGCCCCTCTCCTCCCTTATAAAAGGGCACCTCCTCCCTCTCTTCCTCACACCACTTGGAGCCTTCAAGCTCGGCTAACCCCTGCCACTTTCTCCTCTCCACTTCCCTAGAGACATCCTAGAGGTCTTGGTCTTCTTCAAAGTCCAATTTTAGTGCCCTAAAAGAAGGTCTCAAAGAAACACATCAAAGAAGAGGTAATGTCCGATACCGATTCTTTCAGATTTATTTCTTCTTCCACTTCTTCTTCTTTAGTTGTTTCATTATTAAGTAATAACATCAGTATCACTCATATACTGATATGTTATTATAAGTATTAAACAACCATATTTCACCATCTATCCATCCTACGGAAAAAGAAATCACCGCGCGTGCGTACATACAGAATACCGTCTCCACGCCGTGGTGTAATCTATTTTCCACCACCACCTTACTTGGATGGGTATAATGGTGTAAATAATGACTATATATGACTATAATAAAGTGATATTGATTCTAAAATAGTATACATACACTCCAATAGAATTCCACGATCATAGGAACGATATCATCACTCGTGTGTACGTACGGAATACCGTCTCCACGATGTGATGCGACTCGTTCTACATGATCTTCATTTAATAATGATTATATAAATGAATTGAATGAATGAATATGATATATATTATACTAATACCATTCTGTAAATGAGGAATCTATAACCGAAAGAGGGGAATAAGAATTTATTCGACAAAACACGCATAAGAACAAAAAGTTATAAACACCTGAATAACAAGTAGCAATGAAATATTACTACTAAGAAGCTAATAATATGACCATATATGATATCATAAAAATAAGTATTATTCTAGAATAAGTCAATAACATTATTTAAATCATTATACAGGAGGTTCGGACACTTACAAAGCAAGTCGGACCTAAGGTAAGGGAAAATATCACAATCTCATTTTTATCCGATATTGTTTATACTTTAGTATTTATTGGGGTGTATTTTGTCATCCAAATCCATGTTTCCTCAATATGTAGTATTGTTTCCATCCACCTACAACTGTTTAAATCCAATTTTACCCTTCTGTGAGTTGTTAGTAAAAGATATGAAAGGAATCTTTTGTCATTTTTCGTACAAGGTACTTTTTGACTTTTCCGACAAAAGTACGAGAAGAATGTTTTTTTAACTTTTAGGGCATGAATGGATTTTTTAAAAATTATTTCCAAGAATCTTCCTTTACAAGTTTTCAAGTTTATTTTTAATAAACTTCTTTTACTTTAAAATTCTATGACATGTTATGAAAGGATAAATGTTTTTGAAGTAGAAAGGATATTTTCTTCAAGAATGGAGTTCAAGTGTTTTATAAAAATTATTTTCCATCTAAGATAATAAAGGGTTCTTTTTTTATCCCTATTATTACATTGATTTGATTATGTTGTGATGGAATTATATTTTTATGAATTCCTTTATCTTATATGAATTGTTTTATGATGTCATGATTTTTAAGATTCCCATTTTTATTACATGGGTTATGAAATGATGTATGATTTATGATTTTGTGGCACACATAAGAATGGTATCATTATGAGATTGGTGGGACCTATATCTCCCTCCAATGCATTGGGTAAATATTTTATATCTCATGAGATAGACATGGCTGGAACGGTAGGTTATACCGGTTCAGTGAAACAGGACTGGAACGAGGGTGACTCGGTTCAGAAAGGGACTTTGTCCACTAAGATAGTCTTGGAAATGAGTCTTGACTAAAAAGAAATGATTATCTATGATTATGTGTGTATGCCACAAAGTTTCATGTTTTAGGTTATGATTATTTTTATTACATTTCATTACCATGATTTATCCCATGTTATAAAATTACTATCTCTTTTGCAGGGTAAGATTTCCAAAAGTTATGTGCTTGTGTATACGATGTGATTTATATTTATTTTGTTTACCCTTACTGAGCATTTGAGCTCACCCTTTTGTATGTTTTCTTTCCCCAGGTCAGGAAGAAGGTTATTAAGTAATATATTCCAAAAGGGACTATAGATATGATGAAATAAATGGGAGACAGTGTAGATTCTTTATGAACCAGTTGTTTATGTTTCCCAGTTTCTAAAGACACTATACCTATACGGTCCTTTCGTGGTTTTGTTATATGTTATAATAAGTATGCTTCAATTTTGAATTATTAACAATGTATGTAAAGTATGGGTCGTCATAACACAAATCCAGTATGTGCAAAGGAAAAGCTTCAGTTAACACCATGGACAAGGATAATGGTATTGCTACGACATCAACAATGATAAGATGTTTTAAATGTGGAATGTATGTGCATTATGAAAACCAATGCCATAAGGGAAAATCTCATGAAGAGAATCAACATGGTCATATGGGTAGTATTTATGTGAATGATGATGAAGAGACTACAAATGAAATATGAGATGACCGAAATGATGAAGCTCAACTAGTGGTTTAAGAAGTTAGTGGAATGATTGTATGTTTATAAAGAATAATGTATGGTACTGTGGAATAAAGAATAATCTAAGGATTTATACACAATTGTTTTTTCTAAAGTATTTGAAAGTATATGTTGAATGGTACCATGAAAGGTTATTCAGATATTTTTGGACAGTAGATGATATGCGCATAATGAATGGATAAGAAGATAATGAGATGTTTGATTGTATTCATGAGCTCATGACTGATATAAGGACTAAGTGATATTATGGTTCGATTATATAGTTTTTTTTGGGATTTTGGTTTGTGGAAAGAGTTACCTTTTAATAGTATTCATGTTTTCACTAAGGTTCAATGGTAATTTATGTTTCAAGAGAATATATGAATATGGTATTCATGTTTTTGGAATACAACCAACAAGATATATCTTATGATATATGTGGGATAAATTCTTGTATTAACATTCTTGGTAGATAACCTTTCTAGTAATTATTTTCATTATACTATGAGCTTGGACCGAAGTATTTTAGATAAGCCTAAAGATTGGAATGTCTTATGTTGGAAATAAGTTAGTATTGTTAGTGGATAAAACTTTTTTTGATATTATTTTTGGGTTGTTATAGTAATGTAGTATTAGAAAAAAGGACAACCTGTTGGACGGGCAACAGCCCATCACGTCGGACAAGGCTGTGGGAATCGAACCCACAACTAAAGTTCAACTGGCCTTTATCGCATACCAATGGCCTACAGGAAGTCCTTGGTTAGTACAAACTAGTTTTATTTTATTGAGCGACGTGATAGATGAAGTATAAGTTTATTTTTTTGGATACGATTAACCTCACCAAAGATGGACATATGTATATTTGATAACTTTTTCTAACCTTTTGTTTGAAACAGATGGAATGACCCATCATTCTATCACATGATCGTTTAACACTTCACAAATAACAAATTAAACTTCATTTCTTTAAGAGATGAAGTGGGAATTTTTCAAATCACAAACAACAGTGAGATTGTACCAAAATAAGGTAAGTATTTATTGTAATTCAAATTCTTAAACTTTAGGGAAATGATCTTGAAAACCAAAGATTTTGTCCTAGTGCTCTTATATCTGATGAATCAGATTTTACCTTAGATCATCACAAATTTATGGCTTTGTGATTGTTGTCTTTTCTATAGCCATGTTCTCTACCACTCTCCAACAGAACATGATGGTTAGCTTTCTCTTCCATATCCATATTTTTACCTAGGTGGAAACCAAGTGATTAGTTTATTTGGGTAACCGTTACGTTTCATAATTTTGTTTTTAAATATTGGTTTGTGTATTCCTTTTTACGATGTGGGTTTATATTAAATAAACATTTGAGTAGTAAACCATTTATAACCCCGATGAATTTCAAGGGCGAGGTTCATTTTAAGGGGGGTAAAATGTAACACACCGAGATTTTATGAAAAATATTCTTTCTAATTTCATTAATGTCTTGTGTTTTACGGTACACCAAAAGGATCTTGCACAACAAACATCCTTGACTTGCCATTCATTGCACGCAATTGCGACCTTCCCCGATAGTGTTTGTAGTACGCAATACCGAGTTTCACTAAACAACGATATGCTATTAAAATATTATTAAAACTAGCCGTTATGAATAGTAATAACCACTTTTTGAAATTTTTTAAATTTTATTTTTCAAAATGGACTTCATTTTTGTATTCAGAATATTAAAATTAGCATAGGGTGAAATTTTGGTACTTTTCGGCTAACTTTCATTTTCTGATGAATAGTGAAAATTACTAAATTATTAAATTAAAAACGACCTTTTTAATTGAAATAATTAATAGTGATAAATTATTAATTTTTGTGGTTTTAAAGTATATTTAGAGTATATTTTTACAGTTTAATACAATGTTGGTCATTGGATGTAATTTCACATTTAAACCAGATATAAACAAGTGTCAATCTTTTGATAGTTATTATCTCTTAAGAACACGCTATTTGTTTTGACGACAAGAATTAATTTTTAAATTAATTAATGCAACTGATATGTTTTGAAATTGGTAAAATAGAAATCATTTTTGAGTACATAATATCAAATATAGCTTTGGCCTACTTTTTGGTATTTTTCTGGAAACATTCATTTTTTGGTGAATAGTGAAACCACTAAGTGGTAGTAACAAAAATTGAATTTTTCATAAAAGAAACTTTTACTGCTTATGTGAGTGGAATTTAAAAAATCCTAGAGACATGGTTGATGTCAGTAAGTAAAATGTGGTTCAATGAGATGAAAATAATTTTTGGTGAATAGTAACTTTTTACTTTTTTTTACCACGGTTAAAAGTAAATAGGGTAATTAAGGGTAAAAATGTTATTATTATTATTACCCTAAAACTTGTACTAATTCTATTGGATTTGTTTAATTCGACCAAAAACAAACTTATGAATAAAATATGAACATTTAGGCCCACTTGGATTAGATTAGGACATTTATTATTAATTTATTTAAAGAAGGGTTAAAATAGTTAAAATCAATGTTTAATAAGTAAATAATTTTTAATATAAGGTTATACATAAGATAAGTTCGACTATAAATATTCATTAAAAAGACAAAAAAGATTTCCTACATAATGGTATTTTATTTGTACTTTTTAGACATTAAATAATTTAATTTATTTATGACACAAAGATGATGCAGTAATTATTTTATTAATGAAATATTGACATAATTGATGTTATAAATACCAAAATAAATGTAATTTGAGACTTTTTATGAATTCCACTAATTTTATAGCTTAATATGACACGTTAGTATTGATTTAATTAACTTTGTTAGAACTAATAATTCTGTTATGAGTTTCACAAAAATCAATTACTAAATAGTGTCAAAATTGACATAAAATAGTTTTTAAAACATATATTATATTATTATTTGTTATTTTATTCCTAAAAATATATGGTTTGGAGAAATGACTTATATAACGTTATATATATTAATAACAAACAACTTGAGGTTCCTTTGGCTTCTTATAGTAAGTTTATTAACTTTATAGTATAAGAACACAAGAAGACAGGGTAAAAGTAAAATTATTTAACTTAATGTTAAATCTAAATTATAAGGTTAAAATAGGAACCTAAATTTGTCAAAATTATATTGGATGAGAGGATTTAGACCCATCCCCACCTTAGCTTCGAAATAAATCAATTTAGAGCTATTTAAAACCGAATTTTTCTTTATAATAAAATAATATTTTTAGTTTTTCCAAAAGAGCCCCTCTCCTCCCTTATAAAAGGGAACCTCCTCCCCCTATTCCTCACACCAGTTTGAGCCTAAAGCTCGGCCAACCCCAGCAACTTTCTCCTATACACTTCCCTAGAGACATCCTAGAGGTCCTAGTCTTCTTCCAAGACAAATTTTAGTGCCCTAAAAGGAGGTCTGAAAGAAGCACTTCAAAGAAGAGGTAACGTCTGTTACCGATTCTTTCATCTTTATTTCTTCTTCCACTTCTTCTTCTTTAGTTGTTTCATTATGAAGTAATAACATCAGTATCACTCATATACTAATATGTTATTATACGTATGAAACAACCCTATTTCACCATCTATCCATCCTACGGAAAATGAAATCACCATGCGTGCGTACGTACGGAATACCGTCTCCACGTCGTAGTGTAATCTATTTTCCACCACCACCTTACTTGGATGGGAATAATGGTGTAAATAATGACTATATATGATTATTGTAAATTGATATTGATTCTTAAATAGTATACATAAACTCCAATACAATTCCATGATCATGGGAACGATATCATCGCTCGTGCGTACGTACGGAATACCGTCTCCACGATGTGATGCGACTCGTTCTACATGATCTTCATTGCATAATTATTATATAAATAAAATTAATGAATTAATATGATATATATTACACTAATAACATTCTGGAAATGAGTTATCTATTACCTAAAGATAAGAATAATAATTTATTTGACAAAACAGGCATAAGAACAAAAAGTAATAAACACCCGAATAACAAGTTGTAATGAAATATTACTAATAAGAAGCTAAAAATATGACCATATGTGATATCATAACAATGATTATGATTATGGAATAAGTCAATAACATTATTTAAATCATTATATAGTAGGTTAGGACACGTACAAAGCATATGATACCTAAGGTAAGGAAAATATCACAATCTCATTTTATCCGAGATTGTTTATACTTTGGTATTTACTGGGGTGTATTTTGTCATCCACATTAATGATTCCTCAATATATAACATTGTTTCCATCCACCTAAAATTGTTTAAATCCAATTTTACCCTTCGGTGAGTTTTTAGTAAAAGATATAAAAGTAATCTTTTGTCGTTTTTCGTACGAGATACTTTTTGACTTTTCCGACAAAAGTACGAAGAAGAATGTTTTTTTAAATTATACGGCATGAATGGATTTTTAAAACATTATTTCCAAGAAGATTCCTTTACAAGTTTTCAAGTTTATTTTTAATCAACTTCTTTTAGTTTCGAATTGTATGACATGTTAAGAAAGGAAAAGTGTTTTTGATGTAGAAAAGATATTTTCCTCAATAATGGAGTTCAAGTGTTTTATCAAAATTATTTTCCATATAAGATAATAAAGGGTTCTGTTTATATCCATATTATTACATTGATTTTATTATGTTGTGATGAAATTATGTTTATTAATTCCTTTATCTTATATGAATTGTTTTATGAGGACACGATGTTTAAGATTCCCATATTTATTACATGAGTTATTGTATGATGTATGGTTTATGATTTTGTGGCACACATAAGAATGGTATCATTATGAGATGGGTGGGACCTATATCTCCCTCAAATTCATTGGGTAAAGATTCTATATCTCATGAGATAGACAAGGCTGGAACGGCAGGTTAAACTGGTTCAGTGAAACAGGACTGAAACGAGGAGTGAACTCGGTTCAGAAATGGACTTTGTCCACTAAGATAGTCTTGGCAATGAGTATTGAATAATAAGAAATGATTCTCTATGATTATGTGTGTATGCCACAAAGTTTCATGTTTTAAGTTATAATTATTGGGATTAAATTTCACTACTATGATTTATCCCATGTTATGAAATTATGATTTCTTTTGCAGGTTAAGATTTCCAAAAGATATGTTCTTATGTATATTATGTGATTGATATTTCGTTTGTTTACCCTTACTGAGCATTTGAGAACTCCCTTTTGTATGTTTTCTTTCCCCAGGTCAGGAAGAAGGTTATTAAGTAAGATATGTCAAAAGGGACTATATATATGATGAAATAAATGGGAGACAGTGTAGACGCTTTATGAACCAGTAGTTTATGTTTCCTAGTTTCTAAAGACACTATACCTATACGGTTATTTCCTGGTTATGTTATATGTTGAAATAAGTGTGCTTCAATTCTGAAGTAATAACAATGAATGTAAATTATGGGTCGTTATAAATAATTTCATTTTCCTTAAAAATATTATTTCGGTTCATTGATTACTTAAATAGAGTAAAATGAATGGGACATATTTTTTCTGTGTAATTTAATATATTATAATAAAATTCATGACTTTATTGAGAGATAGATCATAATATGTCATCATTTAATATTAATAATAAAATTATTGTTGTCGTTATCTTCCATTTATTATTTATTAATTGTTAAAATGCCTAAATGCAGTAGTAATGGTGAAGGTAGTTGTGATTCCATGGCTAATAACTAAAAATTATATTCATAAACTAAGGGTAAAATTAATCAATTTTTTGATAGATAATTACACTCTCTTCTGCACTTGCATGAATGAATAGACCATCTACTACAAATTTTACTTCCCTTAGAGTGTTTCTGATCTCTAATTTATCTTTGTTCCACACCATTCAAAACATGAAAATATAATCATGGTCCCATGGAGTGATATTTCTTTCTAAAATGAATCCCATCAGGATTAAGGAATCTTTCCCCACCACCATGATCTTGAACCCCAAAATATCACACAATGTATGGTTACTTTTCATGGCCCTTACTTTGGCGTCCAATACATTCTGTGGACAAAACAATAGGTTGAAACCAAATATTAAAGTTACAATTACATATAAATAATGTTAGTTTAAAATACCTTAGTATGTAAACCACATAAATGAAACTTGTTTTTAATATTTCTTCTATCTCATGGAAATAAAAGTGAGACAAAAATCTCTTACGTTATGTATCAACTTATTTTATACATGCCCAAACATCAATTATAATAAATATAAGTGTTTTTAAATATTTTAATGATCAATACTCATACATATCAAACTATATATGTTTTTATTATAAAATTTTACAACCCATTTATTAAAAATTATTTATTAAAATCAGTGTTCCAGTGTTTTAGGAAATTATTACCATTATAGTATCACCTGAAACATTGTGTTTGAAAATTTTATTACATTAGATTCTTATACATAAATGAATTTTTCCCCATTTTATAAAAGTGGACATGAATATAGGTTAGTAATTTAATATAATAACATATCATTATATAAAATATATAATGTCATTATTTAAATATGGCTGGAAAATATTATAATGAGGTACAAGAAAAAATAAAAAAATTCATCATTTAGAACAATTCCTCTTCTTCAGACAACCTCTTAATGTTTACAAAAAATACATTCCATGGTTTTTTATTGGATCAAACCAAGGCCTCTAGAATGTTGGGAATGATGTAAAAAGGTATTTTCGTAAGTATTAGTTAAATCAAAAGGAATTTGATGTTTGGAAGATTATAACTGGAGGTTCCCTTTTATATATTTGTGGAGGGACAATCATGGAATTACTTAAAATAGGATGTTTATATATATTGGTTTTCATTGTAAAATATCTCCAAAATATAAAATTTTGGAATCCTATATAAGATAGTGTCTAAAAATCACAAAAAACATTAATAAATTTCTTTTGGATATTTTAACCCATACCTCTTTATTTTACACACCCACTTGTCACCAACCCTTTGGACTTCAACCATGGTAACAATGTGTTTTCTTTCTGTTTTGGGATCACAAAAGTTATGATAAAAGTATAAGAAGCCCATAAATAGATCATAATTGATATTATAATTCATAAACCATTCATTTTCCCTTAGATAATATTTTTTAAAATTTAAATTATCTAAGAAAATAATATTTACAATAAAATATCATTAATATCAACTTTGAATCAATTTAAATTATTTGACATTGAAAGAAACATGATAGAAAAGGGATTAAAATTTACTTCTTTTACCCCTCATTAAATTTTTATATATATCTAAAAATTAATTTAACATAATAATTAATTGAAATAATATTACTTTTATCATTTTGAAAACCTATTATTTTATTTTTTTTATTAATTGAATAAATAATGTGTTTGTTTTTATAGTAATTTAAGATAATAATTTCCTCATTCTAAATTTGAAATAGATTACAATGAAAAAATGATTTATTTATCTATAAAATTTATAATTGTAACCAAAAATATCTTCTTTTATCCCTAAGTCAAAAATTTAGAGATAATAAAAACAAAGATAATGATATTTTTCACATTCCATTACAAAAAATATTATAAAGGTAAAAATTTAGGAAATGGAAATAATGGAAAAATATTTAATATTATAATGACCATGTATGAAATATATTCATCCAATAGAATTAAAAGAAATTTTTATGGTCATTTTTTAGTCTATGTCATATTTTTTACCCATAATTTCTCAATATTTCCATATCAAGGTCAAAAAAATATTCTAATATTGTTATTTATAATGACCAAAAAATAGAAATAATGAATAAATTTTAAACAATTATTCCAAGTAAGAAATTAATTTTTTAAAATTCACTTTACAAATGTTTTATAATTTTACATAAAATTAAACATGATAAATGTGACTAAAATTTAATATGAGAATAAAATTTCTTTTAATATTAGAGATCATTTCACACAAAAGTAATGTATAAAACTCATTCACATGAATATAATTGGATTTTGTTTACTAAAAAGAAACTAATTATAATCTAAAAATAGTATGAATTTACTATTAATTCATAAATATGATAAAATAAAATATTATTTTAAAAAAATTATTTTTTTCAAAATCTATAGAATAAAAAATCATTTCACAAAATTAGGAAAAATTCAACCCTTGTTGAATTTGACCTGATAAAAAA
The DNA here is from genome assembly GCA_963277665.1 of Viscum album. Taxonomy (NCBI): domain Eukaryota; kingdom Viridiplantae; phylum Streptophyta; class Magnoliopsida; order Santalales; family Viscaceae; genus Viscum; species Viscum album. The sequence goes on along the minus strand of OY728150.1, from coordinate 1,214,952,251 downwards.
AATTATTTATAAATTCTAAATCTACAATTTGTAAATCTATTTTCCTTATAAAACCATATAATTCTTGATAACCCAATTCTATTAGAAATTTTTTTTTCTTTTTGAATGATAATATGTCAAATAAAATTTATAATTAATCTAATTTTATAAAATAAATTTAGTAAATATCAGAAAACTATTTATTTTAATGATAAATGGTTTGTAACATTCTTCCCCCACTTTTTAAATTGCGTCCTTATAATATTATTCATCACTTAAACAATTAGGGATATTTTTCCTCATAAAATATTCATAATCCCATGTTTTTTCATAAATAGTATAGATATTCTCAAAAAAACATTATATTTATGAATATCCTTATTTCAAAACAATTTCTCCCTATGGTTTTTAATATGAGGCACATGACCCTCAGCCCCATTGGTGAGGTATATCTAAGTGCGTCCATGAGACCCAGGTTCGAAACCAGGTGGAGGCATAATTATGATAATCTAGTAGTGCTGTAGCAGGCACTATAACAGCACTATTCACGTACAATATCAATTACTATAGCAAGTACTATATCAAGTACTATTCAGAATTGTAGTAGCCAGAACTGTTTACCTTAGACCACCTGTTTGGTCTTGGAGTCTATTATGACTTCATGCCACCCCATAATTCTACACAGTAAGTATTTTGGGCCACCTATAAGGCCTTTGGGCCCCCTCAAGGCATTCGAGTCACATGATCAATGCAGTTTACCTAAAAAGACTCTATAGAAAGGAGTAGTCCTAGAAGAGGATTTAATGTAGGTGCACTCAGAAATATAGAACCAATGGATTTAGAAGAATGAAAGGATATGAAAATTCCATTAAGAACAACCTGTTCTTACACGGGAATCATAGACGGATGACCATGAGAAGGTGGAGAGCTACCATCACGATGAAGATGTTCGGGATGGGCAGTTCCTTGAATTTATAGTATGGTAGAATTCCATAAGTCATTTAGATCATGAAAAGTATATTAAGCCTATGGGCCATGTAATCTATAAGACAACGAGCCTTTTAAGGGTTCCCCATCATTCGTTAAAAGGGGGATTATCAAAAATCAATAATAACAAAGCCCTTCAGGCCATTCGAGTTATTAATATGAACTGTTTGTTACTTATAAAAAAGGAAATTGTCCAAATAAACAACATTAGGGATAAAAATGAGTTGAATATGGATTGAAGATTCTTAATAATAATAAATTAAATAAATATTCTACCTAGAATAAACTCATATGATGGACACACAGTCTACAAATGAAAGAATCTTACCCCTAATTTTATACGTTTCGAAAAACAATTAACTTATTTTCCAATTTTACCAAAATTAATAACACATTTCAATATATATAGATTAAGAAATACATGATCACATACCTAAAAATATATATCATTACTATATTTATCCATACACCTCTTCATAATTCCCTAATACAACCTCATATATTGAATAATCATATTTTCTTTCTGAACCATTTATTGTACCAAATCTAGTCTCATCAACTTCTTTTTTCATAATTCATCCAAAAAAATTAGCATGAGAAAAAATTCTATATATTTACTCAAGGGGATCTATATGTATATTGAAATGAAAACTGTTATTATAAAAAAATCATCAAATAAAACATGTTTATCCCAAATTCTTACATAATACATTTAATAAGAACAAATAATATCATCCATGGCCTGAATAATTCACTAGGATTGTCTTTCATATTGATGATGAAAAGCTGTAATGAAATTTAATTCAATACCCAATGACATAAGAAGATCATTCAAAAAATAAAAAGTAAATCTGGTATCACATTCAACAACAATTGAGATAGAAACATCATGTAATCTAACTACCTCCTCGAGGTGTGGTTGATAAAATTGATCTAAAGAGATAATATCTCAAATAAGAAGGAAACTTGAATATTTATTCAATAATTTAATAATAAACCAAATAAAATTATTACTTAGATATAAATTTGGAAATCCTTCTAGAAAATCAACATGGTTATTTTACAATTTCCATTATTGAACAGAAATCTTGGATCACATTTAGATACACTTAAGATAGGAACACCACGAAATCTAACTATCTCTATGAATTATGGTTAGGAAAATTGATATAAATAAATAATGTATAAAATAGGAAGGAAATAGAGATATATAGTCAATAGATAATGAAGAATCTAAATCAAATTATTACATAGTTTTGTATTTGGAAATACCACCACAAAATCAATGGATGTATTTTACTATTTACACCATTGAAAAAGAAATGTCTGAATGATCGACCTCAGTAATTTTAATTATTATTTAGACTATTGAAAAGACTAAAAACTCTTGGTAATTTGAGATAAATATTTTTATTCCTTCCCACACCTAATAATCCTGATGGTATTTTTATATCATAGTTTTTCCATGATGAACAGAAAATAGGGAACCATGAGCTTCACTCAAAAATTATCTCTCCAAATATGAATCAAAAGGAACATATAATCTTGTACAAATCTTATAATACATTATTAATCAACATTAAAATCTAGAAATATAACCTTATTTACCTATTCCCCCTTCATTTAAGTTCACCGGCTTCCCTTATATGTTTCATAGTTATTTTAGAAAATGTAGACTGAACTGAAACCTAAAATAATATAGAGGATGTATCTACAAGCATATTTTTTTACGAAAAAACTCCCCAAATCATTGTCCATATTGTCATTTTAAAAACCTAAATTTTTAATGTATCCCTGTTTTTACATCTTAATAAATCAAATACTTTTTTTCTTTTCTAAGATGATAATCATTCTTACAGTCATAATCCTTTATCATTTCTAAATGTCATCTCTATTGAATGGTCAACTCTTTATGAGTAAAAATATAGTTTTAATTATTATTATTTGTGTATATTTCATAATTTATTCTATATATACTATTTCAATAAATTTAAAATAAAAATTTGAAATTCTAATTCCAAATCATGTGTAGGATTATTTAACTCATGAGGTTTCTGTTTTCACATAGCATAAGAAATTACCTAATAATTCATCATTATGAAACAAAAAATTCCATTTAATGAAGAATCACTATAGATGAATAATTAAGCATTTCTATAGGATAGTTCCAAAACTAGAGAATCACCCAATTTTATTATTAATTACTAGAGGCAATCGTTACACTCTTTCAACTAGATGAATTGAAATCAATTTTAAGTTATCTTAGTTAGTGGGATAGATTAGGAGTATCATTTCAAAAAACCCACTAGTAGTAACATAAAAATACAAGAAAGCTATTAATCTCTATGAATTTTTTTGTTATTGGACATTCATCCACATATTTAGTTTTATCAGTTTCAATAGTTATTCCTTCATTTGAAATATTATGTCTGATAAAAGAAATTTATTAGAATAAAAATTCACAGTAACAATGGGTTTTCTTGTAGTTTCTTCCCTTTTCCAGTTGTCATAACCATCTTTGCATGTTTTCCATGATATTCATGAATTTTAGTATATACAAATATATCATAAAAAATATATAACCAATAATTTATCAAAAAAAATTAGGGAAAATGTGTATGTACAATCTATGAATATAACAAGCTCATTGGATAACAAAAAGAAAATTACAAAAAACACATTTTTCCCCATATCTAGTCTGAAACACTAAATTTATATTATTTTATTCTTTAACCTCAATTTAATGGTACAATAAACCAATAAAAATATTCAAAAAATAATTCTATCCCAAGAGATTGTCAAAAAAATTCATAGATATGAGGAAAAATATACTTGTTCTTAACAGTGAAGTTATTTAAGGATACATAATAAAGGAAGATTCTTATTTTAACCTCTTTTGGAAATCAAATAGAATCGTCATATTAAAAAGTGAAAAGATGAAGGAAACCATTATAAATTTAACATATATGTTTTCCCATCTCATTATTTGTAATATATAAAATAATATTTTCATATTTGTATATTGAGGCGACATAAGATTATGTGTCCCAGATAACCTCGATATTGTTTTAATAAAAATATTAATTATAGCATAAAAAGAATGAAAACATTACATAAAATTTTGGCATAAATACTAAATGGGGACACATATGGAGAATCATAGACCACTATTGAATCTAGAATGTCCTTATTACCAGAAATGAAACATAATGAATTTCAGTGTCATGAAATTTGATAAGGTGTCTTCACAATAGTAAATAATAAAATATGTTTTTTTTATTTCTTTATTTTTTTATGATTAAATAAAGTGACCCAATATCCTCAATAAGTATATTATTATATAAAATATCACGCATTTTCTACATTACCCTAGTATTGAGGGAGGTTCCATTAGAGCTGATCCTAGAAAATTATAATAGAATGAGGATCATTTTTACAAATGAATGTTGAGGATTTCACAATCGATGATGAAATATTATTTTTTTAATTAGTTTTTGATCCAAAAAAACTGGGTTTTTATTATTCATTTTTTATATCCCCATATTAGTATTCCATTATTAACATTAAAAAATAAAATAATAGATAGATTCATGAGTCAATCTTATTACGTATGTTGGTTTATTTAGTTATGAATTTGGGAAAATATTATTATTTATTATTTTCTAATATAAATTTTTCATTATACTACAAATAGATAGAGGATAACCAAATCAACATCCAATTATCATTCCAATTTTTATTTTATTGTATTTCTCCCATGTTCCATACCAGATTCTATATTAGAATTTCTGTATATGGAAGTTAGAGCAATACCTAATATTTGATCATTGAGGTACCATACATTAGAAAAATTCATTGATTCTATGGGTGAGGTTTCATGATATAAGCTGCTATAGAGGATCTAAGATTATACAGGATTATTGTTGATAGATTAGGGGGAAATTAGGAGTTACCATTCAATTTGGGTTTTTGAATTATAGTAAGGAGTGATAGGGATTGATTATGGAACAACAGTTGTGGCTGAAAATTGGCCAAATTAGAAATTTGAGATTCATAAAATGGAGAACCATGAGTTACATATTTCCACACAGAGTATTTTGAAGAAAACGTTCCATTGTAATAAGACACATAAAGAATTAGGGAAGATGAAAAACTTCTAATAATGTGGCGTACAATCCTACAAACAGACATTGGGTAGTCTCCCTTTTATGGGGATTGGGATTAAATTTTCAAAAAATATATAACATGTCATCTTACCTAGTCGTAAAAGTAATTTTATTGTCTATTAGGATACATATGTTAATAAAAAAACAAGAACATGGGAATGGGTGGAATATAAGAGAACATCCTGGTACTCAGACATAGCCTGGAATAGGGCATGGCCCAAAGTTCACGACACTACTTGATGTGCATGAGCATGGGATGGTTTCATTCCAAGTGCATACCCAACCTCTAAATGCAATGTTCCACCTCCCCCCCATGCTAATTATATGTATTTATACAATTACATACCTGGTGAGATGGTGAAAAATGGATAGAACTAGGGTGGATGAGATACGATTTATACCCCCTAGTACACAACATGTATTTATTTCAAGAAAAATTGAGGTTATTCATATCATTAGTATATCACATCATCATTTGAGTGTGATCCATTGGTCCATCCTTATACAGGTATAGTGTTGTATTATATCCTTATCATGGGATTGTGATCCCCTCTATGGTTTATTTTTCAAATAGAGTTTATGGTATCCCCCTATGGGCCCTGGGGTGGGATCCTCTATTGTATCATCTTCTAAAGGTAGGTTCTATAGTGTCAGTATGGCCACCAAAAATAGTGCATCAATATTATTTCTAGGATATATTTTTTTAGTGTTTTTTGTTTCCCCCATCTGTCCTTGTTTTGTTCCCCTACCTAGTTTTTTACATCATTCGAGTCCTGGAAATTAATTCTTTAATGGTTTTTGATGATCACAACCACTCATATGGGAGCCATATGTGACATCATGGCTTGTGGAGTTGATTATACAAGATGATATTTCTCATGAATCCTCAAATAGAATCCTGGTTCTTGTAGTATAGTTGATACCTCTTGATATATGGAATTTGTTATGATTATATATTGGTTTTTATTAATATTAAGTCACATAAACTTGTTGGTATAACATGTGATTATTTTACTAGTCTCTATATACAGTTTGATTTGTGATGAATGTGTTTCCTACTAGGTAAGCTTATACAGAACCCTTTATGGTATCTTCATTAATGTGTCTTATATTATGTAGAAAATAATAATTTTATGGGGTTCTTGTATGAATGATATCAAGAGGATCACAGTTACTACTAGATATACTAATATCCATACTAGTTAAAATGTGGAGAGAATTCCCCTCCTTCTAACCATTTTGGTGTCTATTTGCAGTTTTGGTGGTCTTTCATTTTTCCCTTAGTCTCTATAGTGACTTTTTCAAACTCGAATTTTGGCATATAGATATATACATTCATTTCATATCAATTTCTAATTACTTTCAACATTTTATGGGATTATATATTTTTAGGAATATAGGTACCTCCGGATAATGAATCTCATATATGTGATATGCCTACTCAGCACGTGTCTCCATCCCTTGTCCAATTGGTGGAGGCTTGGGTTGTCATGCTCAAATTATAGCCATTGAGGTGGTCTTCATGTGTCAGGTCTTGATAGGGTGACATCAAAGGAATTTTTTTATATATTAGGATGGGATATTGGTGTTTTTATGTTATGTAACTTGGTTTGGAAGTCATAGAAATAGTTTTATAGTGTTTTGAATTCATATTTTTTTCTAGGGACTCCCGTGTTAATGTGGTGATTGACATATACATTCACTAGGAATATAATAACCTACTTATTAACAAGGTACATGTTGGAACCTATTCTATGGAATAAATTTATACTTGTATCATATATGAATAGGTTGTGGCTTCCATGTCCTTCTTGAGTCACCTCATTCGATATACTCTTTGAACACAATTCATACTTTTTATTTTAGGATGCCTCTATGTTGATTTTCAAGAAGTATTCACATGTAATATTAAGAGGATGATCTTCCCAATGATGTGGCCACTGTTTTGGGTCTTCTGTTTGAGGTGGTAGCTTTATGTTTTTTTTCAGTTCTCTACAACTCATTGAGAATTTTGTTGCGTTGGTAGTACCAGCCAAGTATTTTTCTAGGTGGATCGCACTGAATGATATTTTCATGTAGTGACCTCATAGGTATTAGGGTGAGCTAGAACCCCAGGATGATGGGGATGTTCTATATGAATTACTCTGAGTTTTCCACCTTATGGGGACACCTACGAATCATATGGTGGTTCTAGCCGGGATATATTTTTATGAATATATAATTTGATGGAGTAGTGTGGTGACTCAATCACACAAAATGACAACTCTTTCATGGTCCAATTTCGAGCACCTATTCAAGGAGGAGTTAAAACTTACCATATTTGGATCAAAGAACATTTAGGATATTTTTCAGTTGCAACAAGGAACCCTGAATGGGGTAGATTATTAGTTGAGGTTCAATAACCTCTAGTTATACTCTCTAGATATGGTTTGAAATAAATTCTTATAAGAATGGAATTGTGAGTGTGGATGGCACTAAGATATCAAGGTTGTTGTGATGTCAATTTTTTATTCCCACTAATGTGGGAGTACTTGTTTGAGATTTAGTTTTGTAGGGATTTTAGGGAAACCATAAACCGAAAGTGTGTTTTGGTAGTGGAGACACTAAAGATGATACCTCAGTCAAAGGTTATTGATAATAGTAATAGGGACGTGGGTGTGAAGGATGATTTAGTAGATGATCCTAAGATAGAGGTTAAAAAAATAAAAACTCATAGGGTAGAACAAGTCCACTAAGAGAGAGGTTATATTTCTATTTTTATAGTTTAGGATATATTGATTAAAATTTTTTGTGTTGTAACGTCCAATCCAGGGTTACCATGAAGACAATGTTCAGGCTGATGGGTCACATTGCCTCATGTGTTCCACCCTATATGCCAAAGGTTGCCGACTAGCAATGAGGGTCTATTGATGGTATGGCAGGGAGACTATAACCTCTAGATAAGAGTACCCAAATAGTTTATTAGATAATAAATAACAAAAACTATGTAGGTAGTAATTAATGGATATAAAATGTTGGAATAATAATATATTATCAATATAAAAAAGTACAATTCCAATTTCCAGGAATTCATTTTTGTGAGAGGAATCACAATGACTATATCCACAAGAATCATGATCTCTCACTTGGTCATATGCTCCTAACTCTCTAGTACAACCTAAAAATCCAATGAAACCAACCATGGTTCTATAAATATATGGTATACATTGGTACCATGGTGTAATAGTAACCTGAGAAGGGTGTGAGATAATAATATCATTATGCCAGCTCCCACGAGGTCCATCCCAATCCATTAATTGATATGTATTGTAAATTACTGAGGAGGTATAAGCAAAAAAACAAACATGAAGTTCTGAATATGTAAACAAAATCCCACCCATGTTAATAAAGAACACCGAAAAACTATATCTACTTCAGTTCCCTAATAGGGATCTATGTCTATGGGTAGATCCTCCTACATCTAGATGGACAACCCAAATCGGTGCTGTATTATCTCACTAAGGATGGGTCACTCTGAAAATAACATAAACATACAACCTCTTCCCTCATGCTATATAAAATATTTCCATCAATAATAACTAGAATCCCACTCTCAAGCATCGTGTGACTATTCATCTCATCGCAGGTATCTGACATAAACATATACTCTACCCTCATGCATTTACTACAAATGCGACTAATACCCAGGAAGTAAAAAGCATGCACCAAGCCCTCGGGCATTGTGTGACTGTTCATCTAGACATCAAAAATCCAACATAAACATATTATCTACCCTGATGCATTTAGTACCAGTGTTCCTAGCCCCCAAGATGTATGAATGCATGCCCTAATCCCTCAGGAATCATGTGAAATTTTATCTTGATATTGTGGATATAAAAATTTCATATACACTTTCCTCTGGCATTTAGTACGAGCATGCCTAGCCATTAGGTGACATGAAAACATGAAAAAATCCCTTTGGAATCGTGTGATTGTACATCTAGCCACCTTGCATCCAAAAATACCAGAAAATATTCCCTCAAAGATTCAGTACCATGTCTCCTATCCCTCAGGAAGAATGAAATCATGCACAAATCTCTCAAGTGTCAACCCAAATCACGCGTTTTTCTAGAAAAACTCAGCTTTCAAATAGCATCAAACCCTCAGGTATCAATCAAATAGATATAACATAAGATCAAAATCTATAATATAAAAAACACAATCCTACAATCAAACATACCATATTTTTCATCATAATTTACAATGATCAATTTATAAAAATTTCTATCTTTAAAAACAATTCATTTCCTTAATCCAGGTTCATAATTATGATCATAATTATATCAAACCTATTTAATTAATCATTTGACCCTTATTTCATTTATATATTATCTTACTAGTTTATCCAAGGTGATCCTACCATATTAAAATCACACAATGTATTATTATGTAAAATGAATATTCTAAACTATCTATCATACAATTTAACTAAATTATTATGGGGATTTAAAGTCAAATAGACTGAGTATTAATGAGTTCTAGGGAAGGTACAACAATTGGGTAGTTATTGGTCGCAGTCTCCATGATAGCAGAAATAATTGAATTTAATTTCATTTAAAAAATAAAATAATATCATTTAATAGGGATTATCCAATGGGGGTCACTTATATGGTGGCTTGGTACATTTAACAGTTATCAACAAAGGGGGTACTCTATAGAAGAAAATCTATACATGTTTTTTTCTAAACATTTCATATTCAAAAAAAAATATTAAACAATAATGAACTACCAAAAAATAATGATAAAAATGTTATAAATCATAAATCATCACGGTGAGTTTTCAATTATAGTTCACCTCCAATGGATGGGTTTTATTATAAAACCATGAATTTTTATCAAACAAATCATTTTTCAGAACTATGAATTTTATTCAACGATTGTAATTTAGATAGAGGATAATTAATTCTAAAAATTACATATAACTAATTAATATCTAAGAAATTTTAGAATGCACTAATTAAATGCACAATTAAATTTAAGAAGCAAGGAAATGGGATTCTACCACCTCTAGTAGTCTGGGTCAAACACTCTATACATGACCACATTGACAAAGATCACTCCACACTTACGCGTACATGCACTCCTATATATAAACCCCTTAATCCCATTCACATATTCCTCTTCCCATGAGAGAATAAATAAAAGAAATATATTTTTTTACATACCTATGTATATGAGTTCATTCCATCAAGGAGCTATCAAATTCTCTATAAATAATACTAGGAACTCGAAAACACCTCCAAATGTACCAACACACCTTTAGAAAATTATCAGAACCTAACAATTTATAAAATTCTAAAAATAACCCTAGAAAAAACAATAAAGGAGAAAAAAAATAGCCAAAATTCTTGATTGATGGACCGAAATGATCTGAACAACATTGCCTTTGGTGATGGTTAATGGAATAATCATGGAGTCCGAGGTCATTGACCTCATGCCCTAACAATGGAAGAAAACAAAAAATCATATTTCTGCAACACCCTATGTTATGGTTGCACATCATAGGGTGATGAGAGGAGAAAATTACCAATCAAGCGATGTGGAAGGAATAAGAGGCCATTAATTAATAAATTAATCTAGAAACAGTTAGAGATCCTAGAAAAATTTCCGCATTAAGGAGTCCATGTGGATTGGGGTTCAACATGTGTGGATGGAGAACATGGTGGTGTCTCATGTAATAGAGGGGGAGAGGGCAGAGACCCACCATTGAGTGTTTAAAAATAAATAAATAAATAGTATACTTAATAATAATTAATATAATAATAACATTATTATTAATTTTTTTATTATCCATTTATTTTCATTCAATTTGTATTTGTTTTAATTAATATTTAATGAATTTCTTCCTTAAAAATAAATACACTGCATGGTTTTCTGTTGTGATTCACATGGTCTCAGAATAATAGTGCGCCCCTACCTTCTCCAACTAACAATCGACATTGGACCCCAGTGCTCCCAAAGCATGATGAAACACCCAGGGCACCCCCTAACCTTGAGACACCACAAAATACAACAGATTAAACGACCAATACACATATAATTTCGCATTAAAGTTCTTTTTTGTAAACTATACCATCCAGTAAATAAAATTTTTTAAATTGCCTTTTATTTTTATCTGGATCATAAATGTTGGTTGTTTCAACCTCCCCAACATAGATCTTCTCATCTATAATAATCCTTTTGGTAAAAATATAACATCAATCTGGCCAAAAGTGTAGTAAATATTCATTAAAGCAACTCTATCGTGTTTCCAAAGTCCCATCACACCTTTGAGAAATCATTCCATTAAATGAAACATAATACATTAAGATTTGATCCATCAACCATTTCCCAATTAAAACACTGTGATAGTTCTTATCTGAGAATATTTATCTAGATATAGGATCATGTTTTTACCTCATTATGATTTTAGCTGATGGTGCTCCCAACCATTGGTCTATACTAGAAGAAGATCTAATTCTGATCCGTAGTACCACCACCATAAAATTGACTATAAATCACTCCCCATGCATTCTATTGACGATGTGGTGTGATTTTGAAATGTTTAGACAGTTGATTCAACAACTATCTTATTTATCTAGGTCAAGCCATCTACTCATGAAAATACATAGATGACTCAAACTATCCATGTCTCTGCCTAAAAACATTCCAGAGATGGCACTTTACTGACCATACATTTTATAAAAGGAGACCTCAATGACGTGGATGAAGGGTTATCCAGAGCCGAGGAGGTTCTATGGATTCTCAAAAAACAAGATGGGATGATAATGATGAAGGTAGTAATCAAAATGAGGGACGTATCTCTTTTAAGGATGATCTTGTCAAGGGAATGTATGGTTAAATAAATGGATATGACTCAGAGGATAGTCAAGCTGAAATGGAATGCTCAGCATAAGAGGATGCAGATGATAGGGTTAGGCATGAGTTGCATGCCCTTAAATTGAGGAATAGTCTATTACTGATTGTTGCTACAACTTCGGAGAAGTGTAAGACCAAGGGTCAATCTATAAATGTTGATAGTAGTAGAGTGCAAGGAAAGAATGAGGTAGTTTTGGAACCCTCTCCACTATAGGTCTCGGGTGTTCGAATTGACGCGCTAGCTAATGATGGTACATTGGATACCAGCAGCAAAGAAGAGGGTGCACATAGCACTGACATGCAGGGGTTGGAGAGGAATGGAATCTATTTACAGAAGGATGGTATGAATCCCATGCAAGATATCATAGTGACTCCAGAGGAGGTAATATGTAATTTTAATGTTTCAAATTCATTTGATTTTCTTTTTTCCAAATATTGTGATGTTGAGTCAACCCTCACTGCGACTACTTCCAATGTAATAGACGCACCATCGGATGATAAAGGTGGAGAATGGATGTATGAAATGTCTGGAAGGAGGGGTCGCCACTCCCGTGGCAAAGGTGGGAGCCTCCCTTACCACAGCATGAGTACCTGCTCTAAAATAGGTTAAATTTTCCTGCTATTTTCTTTTGATTTTATTGCTGCATTTTTCCTCTCATCGACTCCTTTTTTATTTCAATAAAGAGGACGTTGTGTCTCAAATTTTTAAAAAAACATGTGGAATATAAATTCTTATTTATTTTAACAGAACCAAAATATTTTTCTCCAAGGAACCTTGTAGTCACCCTGAAGAAGTTCACCGAAACTCATACCCAACATTTAGTGATATTCCATGCTCAGGCCATCATCTCAAAGACCAAAAATAATCCCATGATAACCCCATATTGGAAAAAATACATTCTAAGTAAATGACTCAATGTAGTTCATACTCCATGTTTACGAGTGATTTGTTGGTACAAAGCCAAGACATTCACATTAGAACATTGATTGTCCCCAAGATAGAAATCATCTTGGTGGTCATGTTAGATGGAAAAAGTAATGTATAAGAGATCATCCATGTTATTCCTTAATAAAAATACAAGGGTTACTCAAGACTATCCACGCATCTATAAGAACTATTCATTCTGGGAGAAACACTGGGAGACCACCTAAACTGACCAACAACTTGTAACAATGGTGTGCAGTAATAAAAATTATCATGTAGTGTATCAAGGATGATGTTAAGAAATGGTACATAGTAATCTCCCAAGGAAGAGTAAACAAAGATGATTTTTTATTTTACCAGAAATAAAATGTCTTATCCCTACTAGTCGATACCTTAGAATAAACTAGTATTCACATACCGACGTACCGTTATTAACAAATCATCATGGTTTCACCACATAAGGAATCTCATGATCATTAATGTATAACCATTGATGTTTAACCATGACTAATGGAATTTCTAAAAGGATGAAAACACTGGTAGCCACACCAACTTCATGATTATAAGAAAGAACTGACATGACTTATGTTTCTTATGTCTCATTGGAATTGGGGAAATCCAACCATTCTCTAGTGGTCATCTTTGGTTTTTTTCCATCAACATTGAATGAACAATTTACCATAACTGACATGACACTCACCTCCTTAGGAGTGGCCTAGTATTCATAGAAATAGTCAGATCATCCACTCATAAGTGTGCTAGATTATATTCATCTTAAATGAAAGTACAATTCATACACATGTCACACTCACAATTATCAAAGCATTTGGAATGAAAACCAAAACTGAATCGACCAGCATGTTAAAACACCCAAGTCTATGAAAGTCTTCCTAGAATTGGGACGATCATGATTTCTTTACACCCTAGTCACTGTGCTATGGGGATGACTTAATACTATACTCAACATCATAGGTCTCAATGATTACACAAAAACCGAAGAGTTTATTTCATCACTTATAACTCGATGGACTCCATGTTTGAGAAAAAATTATATCACATGGTTTAAGAAGAAAAAACCCATCATGGATACTACCCATAGGGTCTCTACCCTATGAATTTCAGTATTATATAGCTCATGAAATATATTTAAAACAAATCCTTATTTCCTCATACAACCATTAACATGGAATATGACATACAAATTTTACCATCATATAGGAAGAGAGAGGGTCACAAAACCTAATAAGTGTTTGACCATGCCCTTGGCAAGTCATACCTTCTAATACTGAGGATTTATCGATGCTCTTGCCCATAACCAGAACAAGGAAAACATGGAAACCTATCTGAAAAAGGGTTTAATTTTGATGTCTCCAAAACGACACCAAATGCTAGAAATATCATAGTACTAGCAAAGAATTTAAGTTGTAAGTGTTCCACTTACCATTGGATAGCCCCTTAAAAAAGAAAAACATTGACCCTAACACTTGGTGATGCCAAAAAAAATTCACTAGGCCCAAAATCTGGTTATATAATATATTTCCACCAAAAGGCCTACAAAAAACATATTGTTCTATTCCAAGTAAACTCAATGTAAAGTATAATATACCCTTACGCAAGGGATTAAACAAACGATTCTATACAGGGTTCCATTTTAAGGAAAATACATTGATTTAATTTTAAATCTTTAAACATATAAAAGATAAAATTAAAATCATCATGTACTATTTAAAAAACAATATGAACATGATTTCAACCGCCACCATAATTGAACAAATAGGAATGGTATTTCAAACATACTATGTAAAATTTAACATTCATCGAAATCTTATAATTTTTAGGAAATTGAAAAAAAACATTCCCTTTTAAGATATTCAAGTTAATGAGACAAATGAGGGTCCCTCTAACTCAAAATGGGTTCATCAGAATAAAACACAATAACATATTCTTAGTTGTTAATGTTTTAGAAAACACATATAGGGTTAAAAAATATAAAGCACCCCCAACTGACCTACTTGTCTCTAGTTGGGAATTTAAGAGCTAGGAAATTCATTTCATATTTAAAACTAAAGAACTTTCACATTAAAAAATTTCAAAACATATCATGCCTTGTCATTTAAAATGGGTTTTCATTTCTAAACTTATTATGTGCTTAGACACTTCATCAATTAAAAAATTTAAACCATTGATTACTTAAAATCTGTTATAAAAGTTAAATATTAGCATCCATTAAAAATTTAACAACATTTTACAATAATTAATATATATAAACAAACTAACATGTTATCTAGAATTAGAAACATATAAGCATGCTAGGACACATAAGAATGGAATATAAAAAATGAATCATGGAAAAACGTGATAAAATTTAACACTGAAGCATGTTATCTATACAAAAATGATAAGGAAATAAAAATTAGGGCATATCTCTCAAGTGACAATCAATGCAGTAGGAAAACTAAAACAAATCTACATGGTATGAAACAGACATGACATGTTAATCATTTAATGCCAATAATAATACAAGAAATGATTCATCCTTTCCATACAAGGATAAGGTTAAAATACAACAAAATCACAATAATATTTGGGAATGTAAAATAAATCATTCAATCAAGATGGACTCATAACAACTATAATAAAACATTTTGAATATTAATCACTACCCTAACCACATAGTTATTTACCATATATAGACTGATTAATCAAGAACATATCTATTTACCAAGTTTTTTTCAAATTCCTAGTCTCCTGTATACCATCCCAACATAGAATTATTGATGAAAACCCCCCTCTAATACATCTTTTTAATGTTATTTCCTGGATCACCTCTAAGATGGTGGTCATACCGGTGGGTCACATGGCCTCAAGAGCACCACCTCGTATGCTAGAGGATACTGACTAGTAGAAATGGTATATTGATAGTAAGGTGGGGATACAATACATTATACATTAGAGTAGAACCATGGATTTTCAGGTAATAAATAATATATTAATGAATATATAGTAATAAATGATGAAAAAGAAGTTGTAGAATAATATAATAGCTGAATAAAAATGGACAACACAAAATTTATAAAAATAAATATACGTCAAATGATGCTATAAGTGATTTTTTTGAGTCAAAATAGAAATAAAATTTAATAAAAGGTAACCACACAACAAATATCTCCATGATCATCATGACCATTGACATAGTCCAATGCTCATAACTCCTCAAGAAAAGCAAAATAGCATGAGCAATCGACCAAGGTCCTTTAAATATGAGGTCAAAATGGGTAACTCAATGTAATGGAGGACCAAAAAGGGTGTGATATAGTTATCCTAGTAGGAAAACACCTATGGTGTTTATCTCAATCTATTACATGGTATTTAATGTAAATAATTGTGTATGTGTAAGATGATAAAAAAACAACATGTCTTGAATAAATAAACAAAATACCCGCTCAGGTTCCTAAGACACACATGGAGGATATGAATTCTTCATCACCCAATTATGTATCTATTTCTATCAGTAGATCCTCCTATATGAGGATGGAACAGCCAAATTGGTTGTATTGTCTCCTGTTGGGGATGAATCACTCATAAATACCATAAACTCATGGCCTCTTCCCTTGGGCTAACCAAAATCTCAACTTTAGTGATAATTAAAATATAACCCCTATAAATCATGTGAAAACAATTCTAGAGCATATAAATCTAAAAAAAACATATAATCTTCCCTTAGTCATTCAATATCGGGGCTCCCATCCCTCAAGTAAGAAGAGAACATGCACCAGGCCCTCAGGCGTCGTTTTTCTGTGCATATAGTGCTTAGGCATCAGACATAAACATATAGAATGCTCTCAAACATTCATTACCAGTGAAAGTAGCCATAAGACTGTATGAAAAAATTATCCAAGCCCTCAGGCATCGTGTGACTAAGAATCTAGCCCTCAGGCATCCAAAAAATTCATATAATTTACACTCAGAAATTCAGTACCATTGTACATATCCCTGAAGTGGTATGAGAAATTTCACAATGACCTAAGGAATCTGGTGATTATGAATATATCCCACAAGAATCCAAATTTATCATATTCTCTTCCCTCATGCATTCAGTACAAGTGCACATTTCCCTCAGGTGGTACAAAAATATGCACCAAACCCTCAAGCGTCAATTCCAATCATGAGTAATATCATGAAAAACTCATCATGTTTTCAACATCAAACCCTATGGTATCCATCACATAGGTATCAAATAATCTCAAAATAAAAGGAATAAAAATCGCATGTTTAGTATCAAACATACCATAATTATCATCATAAGCCACAATGACCAATTAATAAAAATTGCCATCTTCCAAAATAATTCATTTCAGTAATCCATGTTTCTTTAATTGTCATAATAATTATATCAAGTAAGTTTAATTAATCATTGAAACATAACATCATTAATATATTAATTAATAAATTTAGACAGAGAAATTCTGTGACAAAAAAAATAAAGTTATTTTTATTTTATCTTAGTAGTTTAAACCAGCAATCAAACATTTTATTTAGTTTTTTATAAGTCTTCCAAGTGAAACAGATGAAATATTAATAAGTTCTGTGGCTGACATAACTATCAGGTGGAGCTTGTCTCACTCTCTTTGCCTATAGAACCAAAAAAATTTAATGGACATTTAAAAATAAGTGATAATAGTTTAATAGGTATTATCCAATTTATTTATTCATTCCCCCGACATGATGGAATGATATCACATATCATAATTTATATCAATATTTTAATCTGATAAAAAGAAATTTAGTTTAGAACACAAAAATCAATTTCCATTAAATTAATTTACATAAGACATTAATATAATTACAATAAGTTAAATGCATCATAAATTATCCATTTCATTTAAATGCATTTAAAATAATCGATCAAAATATGATAATTCATTTAACAAAAATAAATGGGTCACTTAGGTGGTGTCTTGTTTCATTTTACACTTATATATAATAGGGCTATTCCATTGAAGGAAATATATTGGGTTTATATTCTAAAAATTTCATATTCCAAACAATGATATTGAATTATAAAAAAATACTAAGAAAAATGGAAATGAAATCTTTAAATATTAAACCATCACTATGAGTTTCCAATGATACCTCACCTCTATTAAAGGGGATTTATTATAAAACAACCATAATGCTTATCAAACAAATCATTTAACAGAACAAATCATTTTATACAATGATAACAATTCAATTAAAGGATAATTTACTCTAAAAACAACACAACACTAAGTTAATTTATAATAAAAGAGTGAAGGAAATAAATTAATGAATTAAAAGATTCACGGGGATGGGGAGTGTCATCGGACCTCAGAAAGTAGACCAGGATGAACACTCATTGCATGATGAAATTGATGAAGATTTATCCACATTTCCACACACATACACTCCTATATGTAGACAACTTAATAAAATTCACATATTTTATTCTACATTAGGGAATTAATTAATGGAATATAAATATATATATACACACACATACATAGGTATGTGGGTTCAAGCATTTCTGGATTTTTCAAATCCTCTACAAATAATACTGGGAGGTTAAAAACACTACAGAAAGGACCAACGCACCCCAAGGAATTTACCAATTCCCCAAAATTTATAAAATCCCAAAAATAAATTGATCAAAATAATAACAGTGGAAAAAACTACAAATAAATGTTGTTGAGAGGACTAAAATGATCTGACCCACTTTAGCTTCGGTGGAAGATTCCGAAAAATGAATGAAGGAGTCTTGGAAGACTAACCTCACTCTCTATAACTGGAATAAAACGAAAAACTAGATTTTCCAAAATCCATAGGGTTCATCCAGACATCACTGGGAAATGGAAGAAGATAAAAATTCCCAATTGATAGAGGAGGAAGGAAAAAGAGGAAATAAAATGAAGAATTGAGCAAGAAGCCAGGGGAGATCTGATGGAAATCGTGGCATGATAGAGGCCATGACAAGGGTGTTCCATCATACACATCTGTAGAACTTCAAGGCACGGAATCACATTTAATTGATGGGGATAGGGGATATAACTCTCTTTGAGTGTTTCATATTAATTTAAAAAAATCCAATTTTAATATTAATAATAATCATTAACACCGTCTTCATTATTTTATTATTATTATTCTTATTCATATTCATTATTTTTATTACCAATATATTATCATTCTATTTATTTTGAAATTAATTTTATCTTAATTAAACAATTTCTTGATAATAAACACACCGCATATTTTTCTGCTGAGGGAACATGGTTTCAAACTAATTACATACCATTGTAATCTCCTCCTAGTGTGTGGTTTCAAAGAGAAATGATATTGAATCATTATAGATCACCAGGTGAACCCCCGAGGAAGGAGTAACATTAAAAAATAACACATTTAAGTTCCAAAACTCTCATAATTCTACTCCAAATCTTATTTTGTAAAATTTGATACCATGAAAATACAAAAATTCAAATACCATTGGATTTTCATCCATTTCATAAACATGGGATGTTATAAAAGTTGTAATATGGATAATAAAAAGATGGTTGAAGGACCACCTAGAAGGAGATAATAGTAGGAGTAGGGAGTTCTGTTGGGTGGAAAACATGGAAGAGGATCAGGGGAGAAGTTTTAGGTGGTAGACAATTTCCCATGCTTCCACTACTAATCAGAACTAGTCCATGCAAGGCTATGAGATCTGGTTGTAAGGGGTGAGGAATCCTAAAGGCAGTAGAGGCTTATAAACTCTAGTATCTAGGAATTATTAGAGTAATTATTGATTTATTATATACTATAGATATATTATTGATTGATATAGGTGCATACCGGTCGTTTTATTCCACTTCTCTAGTTTGATACTTATATATTTTGATGGATCCCTTAGATCAACAATCATTCTTAGACTCTCCTATTGAGGGTGAATCAATGATCGCATGATTTTGTCGATAGTGTGACCTTACTATCCCAGGTGATAGATTCTTATGGGATCTCATTATATTATTGATGATTCCTTGCAAAATCAACTTAGGTATGGACTATATATCCATGGTTCATGCCTGCATTTAATGTTATAGAAGAGTGATTTTTTGTTTCCATATAGATAGATCAAGGACTTCCATCATGGGTGAGAGGGGATCTAA
This sequence comes from Viscum album, assembly GCA_963277665.1. NCBI lineage: Eukaryota > Viridiplantae > Streptophyta > Magnoliopsida > Santalales > Viscaceae > Viscum > Viscum album. The sequence goes on along the minus strand of OY728150.1, from coordinate 1,214,932,137 downwards.
TGAAGGGAATTAGGGGATCATACCTAGGAATATAAAAATGAATAATCAGATGTTTTAAGTATTATCCTTGGAGTAGTGGAAGCTATCATATTTCTGTTTCCTACAGTGGTGTTAACTATATAGACACATTTCCTGGGGAATTTCAGTCTTACATACTTATTCAGTGATAGACATATACATGGAAAAAACCTTTGGATAGACCTAATATCTAAACCATCATATCAAGTGTATCCCATAGATCTTCAACAAGTAAGGATCTTATTGGAGGACTTGTAGAAGGAAGGTCATTGTCAGACCTAAAATTTTTCCATGGGAATCTCTACATTTTTTTCCAATAAGGTGGATGGGATCTTGAAGGTTTTTAGCTGTTATCATATCTAATTCCCTATGATCATGAGGTATAATTTTACACTTAACAGTAATTATGACATTTTAGACCTATCGAGAGGGGAGATATGGTTCTCAAAGATAGACCACCAATCAAGATATCACCAGCTCCTAGTATGTTATGTGGATATATTGATGATGGAATTGTTTTTCCTATATAGTAATTATGAGTAATTTTTATACATTTTGATGTTATTAAATACCATTTAGTGTTTCTAGGACTCATGAAACTGATTTTCAATCCTTTCTTACACCTGTTTGTGGTGGTATTCATCAATGATATCATAGTGTTCTTGATGTTAGAGGTGGACAAGATGAGACACTTGCGAAATATCCGGGACATATTCTGATAGCCACATTTTTATGGTAAATCATCAAAGGGATATTTTTTTAATATGTCAAATTTTTAGGACATATATTCTCAATAGAGGGCCATGCAATAATCCCCGAGAATATTGAGGTTGTGTTAGCTTGGGATCCACCCAAGAGTACGACATAGGTGCATAGATTACATGGGATGGGTGATACTATAAGGGATTCAATCCTAATTTCTTCAAGATATCAGAACCATTAATTTATTTGACCAAGATGTGGTATCCATACATTTGTATAGATACATTCCTTTAGAAAATTTAGTAGTTATTGAACAGGTTGATGAGCACCCTCATATTGAGTTTTCAAATGGAGGGTGTTGAGTATTCAGCATTCTACTATACCTAAAATACCAAAATATGTTATGATATAATGTATAGGAAGACAATGGATTCCTAATTTTCATAAATATTGATACCACATGATTAGAACTATGTTCCCCATTATCTGGATATGTAATTAGTAGTGTTCATTAGTAAGATGTGGTTAATCTACTTAATGAGGGAGTATTTTATCATATATTTTTACCACAAGAGTCTAAAGTTTATTTTAATGTAGTGGTATTTTATCTTCAAAAATATAATATGTCAAGAGTTCATCTAGGATTATTATTTCAAGATATTCTATACACTTATGAAGCGGAACATAGGGGAATATTCTCTTAGCGGGCTATCTTAGTCATAGTTGTTTACTGAGTCATAAAATATATTAGCCTCATTATTGTTTTACATTGTGGATGAGAATTGTGATTCTTAACTCTTGTTGATGGTTGTTACCCAAATTCTTCTAGAACGTGTTATGAACTCTGATGAGGGAAATACTAACAATGAGAGATTACGTGCTCTAATATCTATATGACCTTATCCTAATGGGTTTTCAAGAGTTGGGGATGATGTCACCCTTTTCTAAAGATGGAAAATTATACCGATAACATTACATAATGAGGTTCTGATGTAGTTTCATTCATCTAGAGTGACCATAGTATTTTACCCATATCATTACATGATTTTATGAATAATAAAACATCATATTACAAGGCAAGGGTCATGAAGTATAGTGTCGTGGAAGACTACATATATAAAACTGAAAATATGGGACTAAATAAAACATTTCTTCATTTAATCCTCATAAAGAGCCCCTAACAAACATTTCACTCATATATCATCATAGGGTAACATAAATATAACCTTAAAAAAGGTATGGGCTAATAGCCCAGTAAGAGACAAAAAATTGTAATAATGCTCTAGCTCATGGGTTAGAAGGAATCATAAAGTGATATAAAAATTCATGAAGAACGTGAAATACTAATATATAAAACATGGATTCATATAGACATGGATTCATAATAAAGTGTAATAAAAATAAAATATGAAATTATCATTATTCAAGGATTATTTCAAAAAGAGGATCACAAGTCAATGTTAACCACCAAGACTGTTTTACAAGGTATCATGATTCAAGGGTAACTACTAAGACAGTTACACAAAACGTCTCATGAGACTCAAAATTACCGAATGCATTAGAATTATAGCTGGGCACACCCATTATAACATGTTCATGAATATTTTTTACACACTAATAATCATACATAATCAATCATACATAAACATAAGGGTACCCATGGAAATAAATGTGTATCATAATTATGTCATAAAGAATAATCAATGGGCGTATTATAAAATTGTCTATGAATGAAATGAATTAAAACATACATGGAAATTCCTAAGGTAAAATAAGAATATTAGATGGTAGGTGATTTAAAATATAATTTACCTCATGGAAGAAATTTAATTATGGAATTTTAGTATTAAGAAATTTTAGTGTGGTTTTAAGAAAAATACTGACAGGTATTTAAAATTGAAAAGGGAATAATTTTGTATATAAAAACAGAAGTTATCAAAGAAGGTTATCATTATGAAAACATTTGTTTTAGAAAAACAAAGGTGTCTTAAAACATATGGTATATTGCACTTGAAATTGGGTATGAATATGGGTTGTATCCTTAAAACGAGTTTACTTATCATGATGTATTGAGGAGGGAATTACATAAATTCATGTATATCCCTAGAAGATAATGAGTAATGGATCTTGATACATCATTTTTTACATATAAAAAAATTATAATATTTACATAAACAATAAAATATGATTTTATTTGTGTAAAAATAGAGTAAGTATAACCCGAATTAATATTGGAGGTTATGGTATAATCTGTTACCTAACGTTTTATGGTGTTCCCCACATGATTTTAATGACCGGAATAATCAAATTAGGTTCATTAATTGATAATTCAACAACATTCACTATATGATATTGATTTAATATAATTTTATTATGTTCATACATGTCTTTTTTGATGTGTTAAGATGTTCAATTTCATTGTTTTGGAGTGCTTCCTTCCTTGGTTTTAAGGAACGGTTCACATATATTCATGTTAAAATAAACATGTATGATGAAAATGGATATCTTGAATTAATGTTACATGAAATTAGTGAACATAATAATGATTATCCAGTTACAAATTTCATTAGGATATTTTTAGTTATGTTGAATCATTAAATAAAACATTAATGATAAACGCTTGGATTAATTTGGATATTATTCTCATAATTACATGTTTTCTATTTTTATATTATATCATGTGTGAAAAAAGATTCTAGGACATTACATAAGATAAAATACATATTTAATAGTCTCTTTACTAATAAAAATGGATTCATAACAGGAACTGAAGTTGGTAATAGATATTCATAACCTGTCATCCTGGACTTTGATAAATTAATACATCTCAGAAGATGTTTCTATTTATTTTGTGTAAAAGATGGGGAAAGGAGAGATGATATTGAATTAATCAATTAGAATAAAAATAATTCATGAAAATTTATGGTACTATATTTTTCATACCATTTGGATGAGGATAGGTTATTAAAGAAAAGATACCAAATGATCAAGAAAAGAAAATAATGAAATGAAAACATTAATTTACCTCTTGATTTAATCTTCCTTGAGAGCCTCTTAAGGGGAATGGATTTGGACTTTTTAGGAGACCAAAGGATTCTGCACATGGAGGAAGATAATGGGGAAATATTTGTGTAGAATTTAGGGAAGTATTAGGGCTTGAGAGGAGTTATGAGAAGAGGGGAGTAGTGGTGGTTTTTATGGTGAAGGGGAGGAGGGTTTTATTAATATTTTAACTATTAAATTATTATTTTTGCACAAGACAAGAAATAGTGATACTTATTATTACCAAAAATAGTAATATGTGTATGTCAGTTTGAACCCAATGTTATTACATCAGCCATCTCTCTATAAATAGTGTATTTAACATATAATGTATATATATGGTAAATTACCATATTTATCTGTTCATCAAGAATTTAGGTATTCTAGAAAAATCCAAAAATTTCACCCTAACCAGTTTTCGACATGTAGAATCCAAAAATGGACCCCATTTTTGTGATATTATTTTTAAAATAGGATTAATTTATATTTATTTAAAAAAATAATTTACTTGGAAAACATGGGTTTTAAAACAATAAATAATTTTTTAATGGTTTCTAAAATAACGTAAGGTATTATAAAATTATCTTAAAACCAAAGGAAATAAAATTAATTATTTTTTATCTCCTTTTAGGAAAATAAATTTTATTTGAAAATAATTATTTAATATTAATTAATTATATATATAAGTTAAATAAATACCAATATATTCACAATGGTCATATTATCACTTATAAGATGCCTAAATTTTATTTATACATTCATGGGTGAAGTTACTATTATTTTGATGAATTGACTATTCATAAGGGTCATAAAATTATACATAAGGGGGGTTACTATTGATAAGGGTATGTCACTATTAACCAAAAATAATGTTTTTCATATCGTTCTCCAAAAATCATACTGATTGAAATCATGTTTTCCAGATTTTCATAATTCAAATTAGAGAAGTGAGAATAGTAGTTTTAAAGGTCACATAATACTTATTAGTTCGTTCTATTTTTATTTCATTTGATTATATGACATTATTATAGTAATGCAATTCCCACTGGTAAAATATTGGGTTGTTATATTATTCCCCCTAATGAAATTTCTCCGTAGAATTTTTTTTTATTCTAAGCCATAAATATGTGCGAGATCTTTTCCTTAATTACCTCCTCAAGTTACCATGTTTCCTATTTGTACTTTTGGTTATACCATAGTTCTTTGACTAGGTGAGTAGTATTGTTATGTAGAACACTATCTCTATGATAAAATATCGTCACTAGATTCTCCTCTCAAGAAAGATCATTATCCAATTATACCACCTCTGAAGAGAGAAGATGTGAAGGATCTGGTATATACTTCCATAATAAGGATACATGGAAGACATTGTGTACTTTAGACATAGTAAGTGGATGTGCCAGTCTATAGGTCACAAACCATACATGATCAATAATCTCAAAGTGTAAGATATACCCAGGACTTATCTTTCCATTCATCCCGAACCTTGTGACCTTCTTATGTGGTGATATGTGTAGAAATACCATGTCTCTAAATTTTTAATCAAGGTCATGTAGATGATTTTCTACATAAATCATTTGTTGAATTTAGGATGCATTGATGTATAGATGAATGGTAATAACCTTCTCCACTATTTCATCAACCATTTTAGGTCCTAACAGCCTACACTTGTATAATTCTTCCCAACACATGGTGTTCTTCAGCTTTTCCCATAAAGAGCTACATATGGTGTAATATGAATGAAAGAGTGGAAATTTATATTGTAGTAGAACTCATCCGGTGGAAGATGTTGTCTCTATCTTCCATTGAATTCCATATAACATGATCTCAACATATAATTCATTATCTAAATAGTTTTCTTAGATTGGCCACTTGTTTGAGGATGGTAGTTTATAATGAAGTTCAGTTCAGTGCTAAGAGCATGTTGGAGAATTTTCCAGAACATTGAGGATAATCTCGAATCTCTTTCAGATATCATATATAGTGGTACTTCATGTAGTCTTAACACTTCATTGATATAGATCTATTCAATTTGATCCAATGAGAAGTCATATTTCATTGCGATAATGTGATCTGTCGTTGTAAGATGATCCATAATGAACAATTTAGCATTGTTCCCTCTGGATATCCGTGGAAGTCCAGTGAAAATGTAAATTGTTTTGTTATACCACTTTTATGTTGTTATGGGGAGTTTTTTCATTATCCCCATAGACTTGTATCTTTCAGCATTCAATTTTTGACATACTAAACACTTTGATGTGTACATAGTAATATCCTTCTTCATATCTTCTACTGAAATTTCTCCCGGAGATCTCGATACATATTTTTGATCCTAGGGTGAATTTGGAAGGTTGAGCTACGTGCATCATTCAAAATCACCTTCTTTATATCTAGATAATATTTAATATATAATCGTGACCCAAATCATACAACTCTTTCCTTTTCAGTCATAAAATTAGGGGATTCCCCATTTCTAATGGATTCCAACCTTTTCTGAATCTCCACATCTTTTTATTGAGAATCCATTATTTTCTCCATGAGGGTTAGTTGAGAAGTAATTTGAGGAATGATTGACCATGTTCCTATCTCAATGATTCCCTTGTCCATCTACTACAAATCTTTGAAAATTGTATCCTTTTAAATTATCATCGTTGGAAAATATACAGGATCATTTCTTCATAAGGAATCCACCACCGTGTTTTTTTACTAGGATGGTAGTGGATTGAGAATTAATAATCCTTGATGATCTCTATTCTTCTTCCATGGTTCATATTAATACCTTTTTTGTGAATATATATTTTTGACTCTTAGGTTCAAAAAATATCTAACACTTATCCTCATAGAGATAATCCCGCCATATTTTCAATGCAAAGATCACAAATACCAACTCCAGATCCTGTGTGGGAAATAGTTTCTCGTGTATTTGCAACAATCATGAGAATTAGGCTATCGATTTATCATTTTTCATCAGCACACAACCTATTACTTTCTTTTAATCATTATTTTACGCCATAAAGATTCCTACACATATTGGGAGTGTGAGTATTAGCGCAGTGATAAACCTCTTTTTCGACTCCATAAAGCAGTCTTCACATTCTTGATTCAAGAAAAATGGAACTTCTTTCCATGTAATCTTGGTCATTGGGTTTTAAAATCATGAAACGTTCTTCAAAAATCAATGATAATACCCGGCTAGTCCCAAAAATCTATGGACCTCCATTACAGATGTTGTCCTTAGCCACTCTTTAACTACCATTTTCTTGAAAGGGTCTGCAGATATACATTTACTGGTGACAACATGCCCCATGAATGATACTTTATCCTTCCAAAACACACATTTATTGAAATTCTCATAAAACATCTTCCTTTTCAAAGTCATTAGCACAATATTAAGATGATCATCATGTTCCTCCTTATTCATTGAGTACAACGAAATATCATCAATGAAGACTACCCCAATTTTTTTGAGGTAATCTATAATGACTATATTCATTCAATACATAAAACATTGTGGAGCATTAGTGAGTCAAAAAGGCATAATTATGAACTCATAGTGTTCATACCTCGTTCATAAGGAAGCGTTTGGAATATCTTCCTTCTTCACATTTAATTGGTGATATCTTGACCAAAGTTCCACCTTAGAGAAATAACTGGACCCACAAATCTAATCAAACTATTCATCTATCTGTGTTAGTGGATACTTTTTCTTTATAGTAATTTTATTGAGATAAGTATAATCAATGTGGAGGGGAATCGATCCATCCTTATTTTTGAAGAAGAGTACTAGTACACCCCTTGGTGAAGCAATCCGGCTTATAAAACCCTTCCCCTAATTCTCCTGTAACTACTACTTCAGTTATTCTATCTCTACGGTTTCCATTCTAAAAAGTGTATTTTATATAGGAAGGGATCTAGGAATATGTTCAACTAATAACTCAACCTCTCGATTTGGAGGAAGACTGAGAAACTCTTCATGGAATACATCATTGTAATCCCTCATTGTGTGCATGTCTTCATACATTAGTCTCCCCTTTGTCTCAGTCATTTGATCTAGACATGATTTATCATATGGAATTAATATAAACACCTGATTAAATGATTCTAAAGGGGACTCATCTTCCTACATACACTTGAAAATATTTATAGGATGCTTCATAATGTGAGAGTGATCTCCCTTTCCTGATAATTAATATTTACATGGTATAAATATAGTCAATCCATGAACAAGATAAAATCGAACTCCACTAAAAGAAGTATGACATGATATTTTGGGAGGTTTAGTCAATATATATTTACTATGGAGAATTTATAAACCATGGATGTAATAATTTACCCATTCTTTATTCTCACAGATAACTTATCCACAAAATTTTGAGGTAGATTTTGAATAGTTCTTCTAAACATGCAAGAAATGAAAGAATGAAAAGTATCATAATCAAATTATAAAATTTATAATATTTAATGAAAAACTAGCATACATTTAACCATAATGTCTTCAGAAACCACCTCATTATTAGTGATAGCATAAGCCCTTCCTTGATTCCTTGAGGGTTGTTGTTGATTTCCACAAAAAATCCTTGACATAGGGAAATTGTTTGCATAATGTCCGTGTTCCATGAAGTTTTATTATTTCCCAATTGGAGGAGTGTTTATCTGAACCTTCCTTTATTATCCTACATTAGTGGTATTCTTCATATCATGTTTTTAGTTTTTAGCTAGATGTCCCATATTTACACATTTTAAGAAATATCTAGTTCCCTATAGAAATCTCCCATGATGCTTCTTCGCACAATTTTTTCACACGTGATGGTCTGCCTTCTTTCCTTCATGTAATTTATATGAAGAACATCCCACATTAGAAAAATATTCCCCTTTTTTCGTTGGCCCCATGATACCACTGAGAGTCTCTTATCCCCATTTCAACATTAAGGGCACAACATACTATATCTTCATTGTTTTTGAAGACTTGAATCACAACACATTTAACAGACTCATTTTCAGACTGCTAAAGAAGCGATGCAACATTCTTTCGGTGTTCATTACAATGAAAAAGATGTACCATGAAGGCCTTTAAAAGTTTGATTAATACATCCTAATTAAATCATCATCCTTCTTCTTGAGTTCAAGAAATTCTCTTTATATCTCGAGATAGAGCGTTCATGGAAAATTTTTACTGAAAAACATTCTATTTAATTTCTCATAGTCCATGGAATTAATTTCCTTCTCTGGACTTGAATTATTGAACAGTTTCAACCACTGATCATCTTACCCATCAAAACGATAGACCACCAACACAAATTTCACTATAAATGAACATTGGAGGACAAATAATATCTATTTAAAGGATTTAATCCATGGATCCATGAAGAGGGGACCAGAAGATCCATAAAACATTGGAGGCCTTTTCCACATGAAGGAATATACATAAACATTCTATTTTCATGAAGAATATGGTCATTCCAAATGATTCAAGTTATTATTCGTTACTTGAGCTTACTGAGCAAGTATTGTCATGAAATTCGTAGAACTCACTCCCATCATATTTGGCATATCATAAGGACATTCATCACATTCTTTGTCATATTTGTTGTTGTAACACAATCTTAAATTACCGTCCATTAACTATGAAAAAGAATGTAAAATTATAGGGCTTGGATACTTATCTATTGTGTATAAAAAGTAACTTTGAACATAAAATGATAAACATGTAAATGATAAGTACATCCTAACTTGTGATTCCCTTGGTTTAAATCATGGTTATCCTTGATATATTTGATAACTTATTTTCTTATTGGATTTTTTCCATTACTAATTGTTTGTACTAAGATCATCTTATTACAGAATCATATCCCATGAGACTGTAAAACCAAGAGTGAAGCAAGGCTCATTGTCATGCACCAGATCCTGTTCGAGTCTAGCTCAAAGAGGTGATTTCGAGTTATACCCCCAGATAAATATATACCGACACCAAATATAACTATTTTTATCTATACAAGGATGCATTTTCTTGATAATACACTTACTCTATATTTACCAAAATTCAAAGATGTTTTTTATACTTATTTTTATCATTAAGGTTCTTAATAAAGTTCTTTATTCTTAATCTTTAAAAATAACTAAACCATCCTTTAATAGCCACTATAGTGACCCTATATTTTTACACATATCATTAAATTATTTTAACCATAATTAAACATCATATTACAAGAAATGGATCTTGAAGTCTAGTGTCTTAGAAGACTAGGTAAATAAAACTGAAAAAGGACTAAATATAAAATTTCTTCATTCAGTCTACATAAAGAGATCATGTCTTCCATTGTGATCATAAATATTCATAGAATAACATTTTGATAACATCAACAAAGGGATGATATAAAATAACATTAAGGAAAAATAAATTAAATAAAGATTTAGCACAAAGGTTAGAAAACATGGCATAATGATATAAAAATGAATGGAGTATGTGAAATTATAACATATCAACATGGGTTCATATAAAAATGGAGTTATAATAAAGTGGATAAAACATAAAATAACTTTATCATGAGATAAATATTTTTACACATAGAATGGAATTTTTCAATGTTAACCACCCAGAACGTTTCACATGGTATCACGAGTCAAGGCTAACCGCTAAGACCATTTCACATAACATCTCATGAGACCCAACTTTCACAATTCATTGGAGCTCTATTCAGGATCTCCCATCATAACATGTTCATGAATATATTTTACACATTATGAATCAAGCATACTCAATCATACATACACATAAGTGTACCCATGGAATGGAAAGTGTATCATAATCATGTCATAAAGCATAATTAATGGGTGTATCATACATGTGTCCATGAAAGAAAAAAACTAAATCATACATGGACATTCATAATGTAAAATAATCATATATCATGGTAAGTGATGTTAAACATAATTGAAAACATAAAATAAGTGTATTTATGTAATTTTTTCAGTAAAACATTTTAGTGTGGTTCTAAGGAAAATACTAACGAGAAATTATAATAAAAATGGGAATAATATTTTAAAAAATAGAAGTGATAAAAGAATGTTTTAATAATAAAATGATTGATTTTATGAAAACAAACGTGTCTTAAAACTAAAGATAGAGTTCACTTGAAATTTATCCTGAATTTGGGAAGTTCCGTTAAAGGGATTTTGTTATCGTGAAGTATTGAGGAGGGAATCACTTAAAAGAATGTATATAAAAGAAACGTAACGACTAATTGATCTCTATACATAATTTTTAACATATTAATTGAAATTATATTATTTACATAATTTTAATATAACATTTTATTTTGGTAAAAATTGAGAATGAATAGCACGAAAAAATATTGGAGGTTCTAGTTGAATCCCATACCATATGTCCAATGGTGTTCCCCACTTGATATTTACTCCCAGAATAATGAAATTATGGTCATTAATTAAAAATAAAATAACCAAAACTAAATTTTATTACTTTATTATACCCTTATTATGTTTATTCATCTCTTTCTTTATGAGTTAAGAGGATCAATTTCATTGTTTGGGAGCATTTTGTTCCTTGTTTTTAATGATCGGTTCACTTATGTTCATATTGTGATAAACATGTATGATGAGAATGGTTGTATAAAATTGAGGTTATGTGAAATTATTGAACATAAAAAAGATTAAATGGTTATAAAATTCATTTTTTGAATTATAGTGACATTGAATCACTATATAAAACATTAATGATAAACACTTGGAATAATTTGGCGATTTTTCTTATAATTAACTTATTTTCTATTATTATTTTACATCATGTGTGAAAAGAGATTCTAGAACATAACATAATATAAAATACATATTTAATAGTATTTTTCATCCATAAAAATAGTTTCATGACCATAATTTAATTTGGTAATAAAAATTGATAACTCGTCATCCTCCAGTGTGATAATTTTACACACCACAAAGAAGGTTTTCATTTCATTCATATCAGAGAAGGGGAAAGAAGACATGATAATGAATTATACCATTAGCCGAAAAAAATTCTAGTACATGTATGGTACTGGTAGTTTCATTCCATTTTTATGAGTAGAGGATAGGAAATTACAGATAACAAAGGAGCATTAAACGAAAATGAAAGAAAAAAAAAGAAGAATTTACCACTTGATTTAATCTTTCGTGATATCCTCTTAAGTGGAGTGGATATGGTCTTTTTAAGAGGCTTAGGGATTCTAAACATGAAGGATGATCTTGGAGAGTTATTTGGGTAAAATTTAGGGAAGGTTCAGTTCTTGATATTAGTGAAGTGAAGAGGGGAGTGGGGTGGTTTATATAGTAGTGGGGAGAAGTGTTTTCTTAATATTTCAATCATTACTTTTTATATTTTTCCCTCAGACAAGAAATTTTTTTGAGTCTTGTAAAAAAAATAGTGATATGTGCTTGTGAGTTTTAACTAGACGTTCTTATATCATCCATGAATCGATTAATAGTTTATTTATGATATAATTTATATATACGGTCAATTATAGTATTTTACAATTCATCCAACAATTCAATTATTTTTTACAACTCCCAAAAATTCACCCCAACAATTTTTTTATTTGTATAATCTAAAAATGAATGATGTTTTCCAAAAATAAATTTCTAAATATGATAAAATTAATTTTTATTTAAAATCATATTTTCCATGAAAAATACAGATTTTAAAACTTTAACTGGTTTTATAGTGTTTTCAAAAATTACATAAGGCCTAATAAAGTTTTCATAAAATGAGATGAAACAAAATTGTTAATTTAAGAATTTTTTTTATAAAATTTATTTCTTTATAAATTAATTAATTAATTTTAATAAATTATTTATGCCTTACAAAAATACCAATACATTCACTATGGTCATATTATCACTTAATTGATTCAGAAATTTTATTTATAAATTCATGGGTGTGGTTAACATTTATTTTGAATAATTTACTATTAAAAAGGTTAATACTACGATTTAAGGGTACATACCTATTCACCACAAATTAAGATTGTCTTATCAGACTCAAGACATCTTACTGATCGCAACCGTATATGTCAGATTTTTAAAATTAAAATAACCAAAGTGACAATATTATGGTCAAAGGTAACATAGTACTTAGTAATTGTTTTTGATAAAAAGATGTATTCATTAATTTCAAAGATCAGTAGATGTACAAATGCGATGCCCAGTAGGGAAGTGGTCTAGCCGGACCTGGTTTCCATCAAAGGGGCCAGAGGCTTCCAGCTGATGGGCAGCATTGTTTCCTTCCCTTTTGGTAAAAGAGAAGGTGCAGATTGAAAAGCCTTTATGGATAGAGAGAATTCTCCTGAAGAGGGAGCCATATGAATAGAGTCCGCTGTCATTATGGTTTATTGAATTGATTATGGTGATCCAGTCTGATTCAAGGTTGATTTTATCCCATACATGATCTTTAGTGAGCATCATACCGGCGAGGATGGCGGTATCCTCAGCTACCCCAGGTTCTCAAAAAGCATGGTGTGATTCATGTTTGGATACAATGATTTGAACCTGATGATTCCAGGCCAGAAGGCTGAGGGAAACAGGTCCATTCATGGGGAGATATGTATCCACATTAATCTTCAGAAAACCATTAATTAGAAAGCACCATTGGACGGAAAAGGAAGGGGTTCCAAAGGGAATTTTTTCCATTGGGATGTTTCTTTCCCTTAGTCCATGATACGGCCCGGTCAATCCATAATTCAATTGGTTTGTGGACGTGGTTGAAAACTGCATCGTTGTGACAAACCCAAATGATCCAGGGCAGGGTACAAAGTGAGCTCACTTTAGTCGATGAGAATGAGATGCACCATCATGTCAAGATATAGGGGATGTCAGAGGCCATGGCCTGTAACTCATCTGAATCAGAGTCCCATTTATTCCAAATTTCATTAGCCATTGGGTAATGAATGATGTCATAAAAGGGGGATTCTGGGACGTTTGGGAAGAAGGGGCAACATTTATCACTGGAAATATGTCAGAAGATGAGAAGGCTCATTGTAGGGAGGGTGGTTGTGCATACCTGCCACCAGAAGCGGTGTATCATTGGGAGGAAGTTAAGTTTCCAAAGTGATTTCCAGGGTCCCCTTCCTGACCAGCTGAATAAGCGCCAATGGTGATCCGGTAGCTGGATTTCATCGTGTAGGCTCTCGAAAGGCCATTGGTCTAGAAGATATGGTCGGGGCCCGTGTCTGGACCCCAGAGGGTACTCAAGATAATTCTATTGTCTCGTTTGATCAACCAGACATTGATAATTTGTTGATCCATTCATTTATAATTTCCAGACACTCAGAATAATTCTTTAGTAGTTTATTTCATTTTTATTTCATGTGACTATATGCCATAATTAATAGAATGTAATTCTCATTGGTAAAACATTGGTTCGTTACAACATCCCCCTATACGGTATATCCAATTGTGGTAATTATGGTCTAAAACCTTCAATGTTTGTTTTTGTTGTTGTATAACATCATAGAATTCTCGTAAAAGCATATAAAATATTTTTAAATGGATATTCATTACAATACACAAACAGACGCATAATGACCATAATAGTATAGTGTTGTGGTAAGCATATAACTCAATCATCTAATCTAGAAAAATAACTTCAATGTATCCAAGAAATATTATCCCATTATCTATTATCCATATACATACCCTATAATAATCCTTTATTCATAACATGAGGAATGGAAATATAAAAAATGGTGATCTTAGATTCCAAATAAGGGTTAAAATAAAAGATATTAATATATAATCAGATGATTTCATGAGATAGAAATAGCTAAATGTGATCATAAACATAACTTATGAAGTTTTACCCATCCTTTCATATATCATAAACCTGATTCATGACATAAGAATTAATAATTTTTGGAAGCATAGCCCACAAGGTTGATAAATTATGTTGAATAAATCATGTACCATAAACTCGCATCATAAAATTGAGGAACCATAATAAATATATAAAAACCCTTTTCATTTTTAAATGTTATCATCCAAGTCCATCAATATAGTTGATTCAGACACAACAGTTTCCTATTGTGAATCAGCACACACATATTTCCCATAGTTGTTCTGGAAACACCTATTTCCCACAGTAGATCAGGATGCACATATTTCCCATAGTGGGTCAGGATACACAGATTTCCCATAGTTGAAGAAGCTCCTTGAATTATTTCTATTTTACCTCATGAGATATAAATATTTACCTAATACATTGGAGGGAGATATTGGTACCACCATTCAAATAATGAAGTCAGACATATATGTGCCAAAATATCATAATAATTCATCATGTGATAACCCAAAAAACGAAATGGGTATTTTAAAAATTTCATCCAAATAAAAACTGTGGAAAATAAACCTTTTTTATAATCATTTCATATTATCATAACCCATGAAAAGGATATGGTTTTATAATAATTCTTTTGTGCTATAAAATATTGATGAAAAACATGTTTTTATTAACATAATTCAATCAAAACATATAAAATTTGGAGAAACAAAATGAACAATGTCCTAGGATAATATCCCAAGTAAGGAATAGGTAACACCATCGTATGTCATCAAAGATGGATAATAATTTTAGAAGATCATTGAATATAATTTTTTATTAAATATCCATTCCACAAAAAAACTATTTTTTAAAAAATAACTATTGAAAACCATTTTCTTTTAAAATAACATTTATAAATTATAAATGAATATTGGAATAAAATATTGGTTATCATATTGGAAAAATTTTCTAATGTCATCAATGTAAAAACAATGGTTCCTTTCTGATATGTGGTAAAATCATAATGGGAATTTTTCAGTAAAATGACAAAATATTACTTTTAAAACTTATTTTAAAATTTTAATCATGGGTAAATATTCCCGTTAAAAATCAATAGGGTGTAGTAAATAAATTGAAATCAATTTTATGAAACATGATTATGAAAGGAAATATATTTTCGACTCATAAGGGATATAATGTCGGATTTTCTTAAAAAAATAATTATTTGAGTTAAAAAGAGTGCAAAATTATACCATTAAATTAATACACAATTAATAACTAATTGAAAAGAAACATAATGAGAATTATTTGGAGTTATATAATTATATTTTAACATAGGATAATTTCTCTTAAAAAATAATAAAAATGATGAGATTGTAATATAAAATATTTACCTCTTTAGAAACAATGAATCATAAACATATCGATGGAAAAAATTGAAATTAAAATTAAAATATAATGAGGATAAATAAATAAATTAAATTACATTTTAAAATTTATGTATGTACACCTCATGATATAATGTAAGCTCATAACATAACATATGTCTCAAAAAGGTAAATTGGGAAAAAACGCCCATACAGATTTTTTGACTTTTGAACCATAAACCCCATGAAAGAGAGATGCTGGAATTTATATCAAAATCAGAATACACATAATTAAAAATATTATAATATAAATTAAAGTTTTTTACATACATAATATAAAAAGAAACATTTTATTAACATGGAATATGTCATAGAGAAAAATAATGGTGAGATAGGCATTCTTATATAACCTTGGTAACTTTTGAACTATAAACACCCTGGAATAATAACATATATAGATATACTAATCATAATTAAATTATTTATATTCATGATATATCATAGAATTATTTTAGTATATACACCACACAAATAAAATTTGTGGCGAATATGTCATAAGCCATTTAGAAATATAAATGAGACTAGAAATCCCATTACATTAAGTATTGACATTATTCATACACATTAAAATTTCTTGTTTAAAAAATATAATATTTATATAATACTATTAATGAGTCATATATATATATATATCATACCATATATTATTACCTTGTGACATTTTAGTACTCTTTTCTAAACAATCTCAAGTTAATATTTTGTTTCGGGTAACAACGGCTATGTTTTGTGTATATGTTTTGATTTTTGATTTTTGGTCAATATAAATTAATAATGATTTCCAAATTCTAGGAATTTAAATCATTATATAAATATCATATATATTTATTATACATTTATTTATATTAATCCCTAAAAGTTTTTGGCAGGAAATATAATATATTTTTCATGGTGATAGTATGTCATACATACCCATGAACGACATCTTTATTTTCATAACGTATCGAAAAAAAATTAAATGATATATATATTATCATTATAGTAGAATTTATATTTCATATATATCACATATTTTTATTTATCCCAACCTAAATATGTTCCATGTAAAGAATCAATGAATCAAATTGCCTCTTGTGGTTGTAGTTAGTCATACACAAGAATGATGTTATCATATTCCCAAAAAATGGATACGATGAATGTGTGTGTGATATAAAAAATTAAATAAGAATAGTATAGTTGTAAATATTATATATATGTATATATATGATATATGTACTATAAATCCATCACTATTTCTAATCTTGAATGGTTTTAATGTTAAAAACAAATGACATATGTTTGTGAGATAGTAGTCTGCCATAAACATGAATGATGAGTTCATAACCCATTTGATGGAAGTTTCAATGGATATTGGTATTAAACATAACATTACAAAATAATATTTTTTGGAAGATACTGATTTTATTATATAATCCTGATATAAAAATAATTTGAGGTGTTGGAGGAGTATATTAAACAAAACAAATCATTGATGAATGTTTCATGTTTTTCTAGTATCCTCCTTAGGTTTGCACTAAATTTCTTTTTGTGTTCACTTTTTGTCCAAAATAAGGATTATAGGACGATATTATAGATTTTCTGTAGTTATTTTCAATGATCTTGTCTGATCCATATAGAATTAGAGGTGTGAAAAAGGAGAGAGAGTGAGTTAACATTTATAGATGAGGACAAGTGGTATTATTGTAAATATTTAAAAGTATTCACTATTGGGAGGTCAATAATGCCACAAGAGCATAAAAAATTAATTAAAGGGTTTTATGGACTAAATTGTCATGCCAAACATCCTATAAAAAATAAAATAAATGTTTTATACATTTAATTCATTAACATCTATGTATCCCAATTTTTACCATTTAGGTTTTTCACTAAGTTATATAGTTTTCTAGACATGGTTATTTATCCTTTGAGACTAAATTAGAATGATAATTATTAAATAATTTGGATCCAATTATTATAATTATAACAACTAATTTATATTATAAAAATATTATATGTTTTGGTAATTTATTTTAACATAATCATGAGTAACATGAAAAAAACTTCTATAACATTAACAGTAATAAAATAATTATAAATATCTAGGGGTTTATATATATATATATAAATATTATAAAAAGAAAAATTGTTCCATGAAAGGACTATTTTTTTAAATCAAATTTTATAAAATAGTATAATTTTTAATTATAAATAATTTAATAAAATATATTTTATCATAAAATAACATTTATTTAAATTTTGAAAATTATTCAATTAAAATTTATTTAAAAAATATCAAGAAAATTTTGGAATTAGATTCAATTTTGTTCACAACTATGTAAAAAATAATATTCATCTAAAAATATAATTGAACTTAATAATAAATTCATTTTACATCACCTTTAATATTTTTAGTATCATTTATTTTGTTTTACTATTAATTGAATAATTATTATGTTGAAATTTCATAAGAATTCAATGTAATTATTTAATCTATAAAAAAGATAAATTATTATGATAAAATATAAGTTATCATTCAAAATAATATTTATAAATGAACCTATGATTTCTTCACTATCAAAAATAATAAGAGATATTAAATGTATAAAAAGTGTATTTTTTTCCTCTTACATTTCATAACATATTTCATGTGTAATATTATAATTAATGTTTCATGTAACTTCTATATATTCTGTACATTAATGAAAATCGTATTGAAAAACTCATTAAATACTTTTTAGATAATATTGTAGGACATTAACACAATTATCTTTCCTGTTTTACCCCCTCCCCACAATTAAATTTTTACCTTGACAATGGTAATGAAATGTTACTCCATTTACTATTAAATTTTTATCAGAAGTTAAGTTTTCCTTATAGATATTAAAAATTATTCTAATTCAAGATAAGAAATCTATTAACCGAACTTTATTCATATAAGTGGTAACTGATAATTTGAATGCAATCCCATAAATGTAATGACAAGGTTGGACTTTATAGACTGATTAAAAGTTAAATTTTATTTATCAAAACACTTTTTTATAAATGTGAGAAACCATATAGTTCATATAGGAAAATAACCATAGAAATACATGAAATAATCATTAATATGATATTTGGGACTATTGTAAAAATTATCCCTAAATAATTTCATAGAGAGATTACTTTCATATGTTCTAGGATAATACCTCATAAAATCATCAAATAGGTTTTCCATCTTTTCCCATGTTTGAATGTAATCTTCATAATTTATCTTCCCTTCATTGAATCCTATTATCAATATACACTTCTCATTATTAATCCATCACTATGATTTTAATTGGTGTCCACCTCGAGTGCTATTTACATAATTTTCTATGATTCCTCTTTTGTGTCATTGATAATAAGATATTCCTTGACCATAACCTCTCCTAAATGGTCTTGGGGTTCTTAGTACACCTATTGTTTTCACTTGAATTCTTCCCCAAAAACAACCCACATAGACTCCAATAGTGGATTGAACCTATCAACCTCAACACATATTTGTGGTTTAATTAGATGGTTGGATGAATGTTTTCTATTATCCTAACATAGAACACATCCTACCATATTCTTATAATATGAATGAATGAAGGATTTTGGAATGTAAAAGGGAGCATTGAGAAATTGACCAAGATTGTGACTAAATAATAATCTTAAAACATATGAAAACAATTAGACCAAAAAAAGAGAATGAAAAAGTAACCATTTAATAACACAGATCCCTATACCATGTACGAATAAATTTAAAAAAACTGTTTTTTCAATTATAGTTAACTACTTTTCAAAATAAATCTACAAATGAAACTTTATTAAAAAAACTCAAAAAAAATTCTTGAATATGATTATAACATTATGAATTCAATATTGATTTTAATTTCATAAAATTTATTTTCAAAAAATATCAAAATTTATTTTTTAAATAAGACCACCATAAAAAGGTGACAACTAGACATTTTGGGAAAGAACAATTTTTAAGAGTATAATTGGATTTATTCTTATTACTTGTGTAGAAAACACAAAAGGAGAATGTTAAAAAATTAATTAAAATCATTCACCAATTGTGGTTTATTTAATTTATTATGTTCAAGTTTATTTATGCACTTTAAAATACTTTTTTAGAAAAATCAATTCCTTATTTTCAAATGGTTTTCATTTTCATTTTTAATTAATTGGCCTACAAGTAATTAATCTTATATAAATTTTAAAACAATATTTTAAAAGATTATTTAATCTTATTCATAACCAAAAATCTTACTTGTAGGTGATAACTATCATATTTATATATTATTTGTATAGAATGTTTCTTTTAAACATGGTGTTGACTGTAATGAGAGCTAAAATTAGTATTTTGTGTAACACAAGCCAAAATTAGTTTTGTATTAAATGCATGCTAAACTCGGTGTTACATGCAATTCATGCCAAAATTATAATTTATTATCACATAAAATATGAAATATATAAAATTGGGTATTACATTCTACTAACCAAAAAACTAATTTCTCTATAAAAACTTATCTTCGACATCAAAGGATTACCATTTCAAAATTCCAATATAGGAAACTACTTTTCAAAAATGAATAATAAAACGTCCTCTGATGAGGTAAATATGGAAACATAACAGTTTCCCAAAGTAACTCATTACTAGTTTTCCATATAAGGTAAAATAAGTCGGAAGAAAAGATTTTTACATGGAAGGAAAATGTAAATATACACAGATAGTGAAAAATATCAGTAATCAAAATAAAGTGGGTAATGTAGAGAAAGTAAACGACAACAAACCAAGAATCCAAATAGGGATGGAAAAGATAATTGGTATCATCAAAATGATGATAATATAGAAACATTTTATATCAATAATTTTCATGAGAATATATAATTTATTTCATTAGAACAATATCTTTATTTGGTTTCCACTTAATCAATTTTAATGTCATCTCTTACTCTTATAAATGAAGGTGAAGTTTTTATTCCTAAATCACTTTCAAATAAGATGAAACATAATATAATGATAATTTATTCCTTGTATTTATAGTTAAAATAAAGATAAAACTGGTTATCCAATATGGATAATCTTAATATGTTTATGTATTCTCTAAAACCTCATCCAAATATTCAACTTAAATAATTCCATAAATGGTTAACCTTATTACCAAACTAAAAGACTAAAATACAAAATGTTATATATATGTTCCCTTAAATTATCTTAACATTAATACCCTATAAATCATAAAGTGGATCATGATTATCACATACCAAACATGTGAATAACATCATCTTGTAATCATTTGAATCTTGGTAATAAAAAGAATTTCCATAAAAATATATCACAAAAATACACTCATCATCACTGTTTAAATAGAACACGATTATTGAATATGTTCTATAAATCCAAAAAATTATGTAAAATGCATCCATGATAGTATAAAAACATTGTAAAAACATATTAAAGTAATCAATACTATTTAATTTACATATTCAAATCCAACATATCATTTTTAAAAGATTGTTCTCTCAACAACTAGGACATAATAAGGGTTTTCTTAAATTAATAAATACAACATTATTCCATTTTGTACATTTTCGTGTCCATAGATAACATTATACATATTTTTAAATTAATTAAAAAAACATATATGGAACAATCCTTATATTTTTCATAATTATTGAATTCAAATACATAAGAACTTAAATTATTCAAATTAATTCATAAACTATTATCAAGGATTCATCATCTATTTCAATTATACAACATTATTTTCACATTTCATATGTAGTCTTTTTATCATCAGTAATATTACCATTATTCATACCACTTTCTTGGTACACTTTATGAGATTTCCACCTATGACATTGATTTTCATAATTCCCATACCTTACATATTTAAATCATTCAATATTTGATGATATATTGGGTAGACCCTTAGCCATATACATTGGGATAACTACAATATTCAATTTACCATTGTTTTTAATTTATTTCTATCCTTATTTTCTAGATTGAAAACATATTCACCTTCTTCTAATACTTACACATGAGTATTTCATTACAAATTCATGACTTATATGAAACCAGATCTTCTTTCCACCATGGTCTTTATTACGTGGACTCTCAAAAAAAATTTCATTATATTTTATGGTGGGTCTATGAGTTGGATAAGGTATATATTTGTATCCATATTCTATGAAATTTTATTAGGATTAATCATGACATTTTTTAATCCAATAATAATCCCATTTGTCTTATCATCATCGGGTATTTCATTACATTAAATGTTAATCCAATTACTTCTTGCTTCTGATATTGGATATATGAGAAAAAATAATGTGGGAAATTATAATCATAATGTAAAATCACATAGTCTAAAAAATAATTAACGGGGTCTAAATCAAAACACATTATTTTTAATCTATGACACATTATGTTTATCCTAGGACATTCATATTCATCATCTACATAAATTCTGCATGATGGTCCCTAAAGAGTATGTGAATTTCAAATACAGATCCCTTGAGAGTGTCAAACTAGGTGTGAAGAAATTATTGTTATTATATAGCAGTTACCAATAATTTATAACTCAATAATTTTTTTGTGTAGTAACCACTACTTACATCTGTTCTAGATTCAAACCCACTATTAATATCCAGACATGGATGTATTGTTAGTAAATCTATTTCACAATCCTTTAATAAATGTCTATTGTATTTTTTCTATTCTTCTTTTTCACCCTTTGAAATAAACATATAGACATCCCTATACATATACGTAGAAATATACCTTTGGATTTTAATAATTTTTTTCTATCATGGTTTAAAAAGGTTAACTAAACATTTCTTTTGAAACCAAAAATAGTAACTCAGACTTATAATACATGTATATTACATATTTTTAAATATATATTCAATAAATTTCCAAAAACACATGCCTGAGGACCATAAATGTTTAGTGTTATTGAAATATTGGAACATAATATTCCAGTATAGTGAATGATCCTGAATTTTTTTCATAATGATCTTCTTGATTTGTTCTCTTTATTGGAAAAACCTATAAAAAACCATTATACATAACATGCATAAGTAAAACATAATAAATCGTATGATCATATTCTCAGTAAGGGTAAACATAAAAGATATCAATATATGATCATATTAATGTTTGTCATAATGAAAATGGTATTTAATCCAAAACATAATTTATGAATTTTGTGCCCAACCTTTCATAGATTATAAAATTGTGTCATGGAATATATCATTATCATTTATTAAAATATATCTATTAAGGTTGATAAGTCATCATAAATAAAACACAATCCATAAGATCATGTCAAAAAAGTGTGGAACCATAATAAATATATAATAAAACATTTCATGTATCAAGTTTGAATACTAAATCCTTAAATATTGTGCATTAGGATGCACCTATTTCCCATAGTGGATAAAGACACACCTTTTTCCGATATTGGAATTGGACACAACTATTTCCCTTACTAGATTAGGACACGTGAGTTTCCCATATTGGATCAAGATTTTAAACTTGTTTTCAATTATTATCTCAAGATATAAAAAAATATATACCCAATGAATTGGAGGGGTATATATATCCCAACCATCATAAAATATAATAATATATATATTCCACAATATCATAAAAACTCATCATATGATAACCCATTAAATTAAATGGGTATCATAAATATTCCATCATATATTAACCTAGGGAAAATATACATATTACAAAATCATTTCATCATAGAAAAAACCATGTAAGAAGTGGGTTTCATAATTACTTTATCATGGTATGACCAGTGGAAGAGAAATGGGTATCATAAACACCATGCCTTCAAAATTTAAATCATTCCGAGAAATAATATTAATGGTATCATCATATAAAATCTATAATATGTTATAGGTAAAAAAATAGATTTTTTCCAATATGGAGAAAAATTTTGGAAGATAATTTAAAACAAATCATGAGAAAAATAACATTTCATCCAAAATAATATTTTTTAAAAAATAAAAAATTTTAAAACACTTTTTATTTACAAATAACCTCTAAATATTATAATTTAATAATTGAATAAAATATAAATTATGACTTCAAAAAAAATTTAACGCTTCATATATGTTATGATGAAGGGTCTTTCCTATTTGGGGAAAAATACTAATTGGACTTTTTTTGTAAAATGGCATAAATATTCATTTAAAAATTTCTGAAAAATAAATATATAGGTAAAAAAACATTTAAAAATCATAAGTGAGTGGGAAAATATTTTTTAAATCATTTTTTAGATACATGGTTTTCAATGAAAATAGATTTACGACTAATGCATGAAATAATGTTGACTTTTCTTTAAAACATTTTTTAAATTATTTTAATAAAAACTAGTGGAAAAGTGCTATTATAATATTAATATATTATTAATAAACATACATGAAGATAATTAAATATAATTATTGACAATTATATCATGATATTTTAACAATTCATTAATCCTAAAAAATCTTAATAAATGTTGATATTGTAAAATAAAATATTTACCACATTCTTAACATTGAATCACAAGACCCATAAGATAATAATATAAAATGAAACATAATATATCACATGGATAAAAAGTTATTGATATTACAAATCAATGGGACATTTTGTAAACCTCATTAAATAATACTGGTGTATAACATAATGTACATCTCAAAGAGGTCAAACTAAGCTCAAATCCCATACTGATTTGTTAACTTTTAGACTGTAAACCTCAAGAAAGAGAGAAAATAATGTATTTTTAAATAAAAATAATTTTATCTATAAAAATAAAAATAAAAATTCATGTTATTTAAATATACCTCCTAAATTCAAAAGTGGTGATCATTTTATATGTCTCATATAAAATTAAAAGTGAGACAAAAATTGCTTATTGCTTTGGTAACTTTTGAACTGTAAACCCCAAAGATGAATAACATAAATATAAAAATTAATAACAATTGAATTTTATATATTCGTGATATATAATTTAATATGGAATTATATACACCAAATAGAATAAATGAGATATAAATATGGCATAATTCTCTCAAAAATAAAAGTGAGACTAAAAACTATTTTCCTTAAGTATTGACTTCCATCAAACTCATTCAAACCTCTTGTATACCAAATATAACTTTACTATATATATATTAAAAAATATTTTCTTTAAATATAATACCAAATATTATTCTCTTTTTACGTTTTATAACCTTTTTATTGACCACTCCTAGTTAGAGTTACATTTTGGTTAATAACCGCATTGTTTTTTTGTAAAAGTATTGGTTTATTATTTTTAGTCTACATAATTTAATTAGAATTTAATCACATAAGTATTTTAAATCATTATATAATTTTAATATATATTCATTATCTTTTTATTTATAGAAATCCAAAAAAAAGTTGATCTGAAAATAAATACAACGTTCATAAAGATGGTAAGTCGTATATAAGTATGAACATTATCTTACATTTTCTAACCATGATGAAAAAACATAAATGATATATATATATATATATATATATTATAAGTATAGTATAAATTATATTTCATATATATCACATATATTTATTTATCTCATTATTATTTCATTCCAGGTAAATAGTGAACGAATCACATCGCTTCATGAGGTGGTAGTCCTCAGTACAGAAGACTGATGTTATTATATTGCAACCAAATAGAAAACATGAAGATATGTGTTGTATGATAATTATTGAGTCATAATATCATTATTAATATCATTTATATTATATATAAACTATATATATCATTTTTCGAAAAAATCAAACGTGGTAATGGAATCACGGATGACATTGGTCCATGACGTGATAGTCTTTCATACACAGAAATAGTGATTTCATTACACATTAGATAGAAGTGAGTAAGTTTTCAGGTCATAATCTTAACATAATTACATAATAGTATATTTAATATACTGATTTTATTATATAATCATCTTATAAAATTAATTTAGTGAGGCAGGTGAGGATATAAAACAAAAAATGATTAATAATGAACATTCCCTATACTTTGGGTATCCACCTTAGGATTTCACTAAAAGACATCATTGGTTAGATTTATATTCAAAATAAGTCTTCCATTATGGGATTACGATTTTTAAATTTTATATTTTTAGATCATTTTGATAAAAAATGATTTTTATGTGTGATGAATTGGGGAGAGCGAGTTTCATTTTATAATTGAGGATGAGTGGCATTCTTGTAAATACTTAAAAGTAATCACTTTTGGGAGGTCAATATTACGTAATGTGTATGAAAATAATATAATTAAAATATTTTATAATTATTATTTTCAAACAAACCACTACCATGAAATAAATCACATTTTATTTAAATATTTCATCCCTTAACACTTATTTATCCATATTTTTATCATTTTGTTTTTTCACTAAGGTAACATGTCTTCTAACCATGGAAATTTATCCACTAAGAATAAATTAGAGTGATACATATTATATAATATATAAAAAAAATTATAAATATGGAATATAATTTATTATATATAAATCCTATGGGAGTTTTAAATTAATTTTATTATATGTGCATGTAACATGCAAAAACACTACTTTAACCGAAAATGTACTAACATGGTTTTTACAATTCAAGGGAAAATATATTGATTATAAAAGAAAAATTTCCAAATTTATCGATCATATTTCTTATTTATTATCATTTAAAATCACATGTATAAAAATATGATTTTTTGACATTCTGAATCATTTAATAAAATATAATTTATCATAAAATAACATTAATGTCAATTATTACAGAATTTAATAAAATATGATTTAAAAAATATAAATAAAATGCTTTAAATTTATTATATTATATTTATAAATGAATAAAAATATATATATTCATAAAAAAATAATTAAATTTAATAATTAATTCAATTTAATTCACAATTAATACCTTTAGTATCATTTATTTTATTTTATTCTTAACTAAATAATTACTTTGTTGGCATTTCTTAAGAATTAATTGTAATTATTTCATATCTAAAAATTTATAATGAATTATTATGGAAACTAAACTAATTTATATTTTGAAATAACGTTTAGAACCTAACCTATGGTGGTTTTACCTATCCCAATGCATTATATATATTAAAAGTGGGAAAAGTATTTTTCTATCTCTTTCTCTTCAATGATTTTTATATGGTTCATATTCAAAATAAATTGGAAAATAATTTTCATTCATGGGATAATTTTATAGAAGTTATTGAAATAAAATCATTAATTATAATTTTTAAAATATTGTAGGTCACTTTCACTCTTATGATTCTAGTTTAACAACCATATAAATCGATTGTTTACATTAATAATAGTGATAAATATTTACTACATTCTGAATTCATTTGGTAAAAAATTATTTGACATGAAAAATTATATTGATTAAAAATATGGAATCAATTTATTTATATTTTATATACATAGTATTAAATTAATAAATTAAATTTAATCTTACAGACGTGATGAGAAAATTGTTTTTTGTAGAAAAAATAATTAAAAGATTATAAATATTTTAAATATAATTTCATTTTTAAATATATTATAATTATATAAATTGGATTATTAAAATTATAATTAACTAATTATACATTATATACAATTTAAAATATAATTTATCTTTATATATTAATTAAAAAAACTATAATTTTCAACTTAAATTCTAGTATTTGTCACTATTCATAAAAAAATCATTTCTAAAAAACCCATAAAAATTATTTCTAAGATAATTTTTATGTTATTTATTCAAAAATTCATTTTCTTTGATCAAATTAATTTTCTAAAATATTTGAAAATAGGTTTTAAAATAAGAGCTCCATAAAAAAATGAAAACCCCATTTTTATATTGTTTTTTAGGAATAAAATTGGATTTAATATTATTTATTGTCTAAAAAAAACATAAGATTAATGTTAAATTCTATTTAAATCATCCATTTTTTTTTATTGAGTTGATTTTTTTTATTATAAAATATTTTATTTCTGAAAAAAATCTCGTTTTCTAATGGTTCTTATCTTCATTTCTAATTAGTTCTTTAAAGTATAATTTATAAAAGAAACATGTGTAAATCATATATTAATTGTTTGTTTAAAATTATTCATACTTCTACACTAATGGTATGCTGATTAATAACATAATAATTTCACAAATTTATGATACATTTCTTTTAAAACTATTACTGATTTTAACTCGGGATAAAATAGTATTGTGTGTAACACAAGACAAAATTTTTGTTACATGTAACATATACTATACCCAATTTTAATTATAATGTAATTCACAATCACTATTTCGTGTCACAAAAAATATTGAAAATATAAAATTTATTTGGAAAAAATTGAAATATCTAAGGGTGTTACAAGTCGGGTATGAATAAGTATATAGATGATTTTGTCTCTTGATGCCTCACTTGACCGAATGTGAAGGGTTTTCACTAGGTTCTAGTTCATTTATCTTAACCCCTTTATGTGGAAGAGTGGATGTGTGCTTGTATATCTATAGAAATCATAAAGGGGATACCATTTACGTCTAGGTGGATATATTTTTTCAACGTGATCATAGAGTGATACAGCTGGTAAACACATTATGAAAATATAAGAAAAGAGTTAGGTAGAGATATTTGATGGAAATTACATGAAAAAAAGAGTCTAGCTTTATAATGTTCCCTCACTATCTTTTTAGAACGATATTATCACTAGACATCATGATTTTGGAGAGGATTCTTGGATTCCAATAAGACTTTGTTCGGTTTTATCGTGCTATTTCACCCCAAGATAGATGGCTAGACATAGTAGACTATTAATGGTCTATAGGAAATAATGTGGTATTTCGTGTTAGAATTTGGACATATTGTGATGATCACCTACCCTTGATGGATTTTGTGTCTAACAATAATCACCATTCCATCATTGGTATGGAACTATTTGAGCCCTTGTATGGGGGGAACTATATGTCACCATTATGAAAGAATGATCTAGGGGACTTTGTACCCATGGTCAAAGAGATTGTGTGAGATAAAACAAAAAAGGCACATATCATCTAGAGTGCATAAGGACCTCACATATTTTTCATATATCTCATGAAGATTGAAAAGATAGTCCTTTTGAGCTTTAGGAGGGAGCCTATGTGTTCCTGAGTTTCTTTCCTCGATCGGGATTATATATATTTGGTCAGGATGGCTTGTTATCTCTGAGATCCATAGTCACATTTTAGACACTATGAGTTTTGAATGAGGTGTTGTAATTCTTTTCTCTACGACTATAGTTATATTGGGTTCATGAAATCATCCATGTATCCAAGTTGTGTAGATATATTCATGAACCATCTCATGATATATACTAGTGTGACCTATATGTCAAGGATGTTTCAACCATTTTAGAGTACCCTGTGATTATCAAGGATTAGTAGGTGAATTTTCTTTGTGGTTAAGTAATCCCCTTATGTTCTGCGGATGGTAGCATGAAAATCCTTAGGAGAGAACCTGTGATCGGGATACCCATATTCAATAACAACACCTGTAATGTTTTGTGTTAAATTTTTTTCTTATTGGGAAAAAACATAAGGTATAGAGAATATAAATTATCTCATTTTAAATGTAATGATTTAGAATATATATTAAAAAATTATATCTAGTACATAAGACATTATTTTATTCCCATGGTTATATATCCCTGATAAAAATATAATAAAAATATTAACTATGTTATATCACACTCAAGTATATTTCATGAAATAGTGGAATAAATCCTTAATGGGAACTAAGATGTAAAATCAAAGATATCCACTGAAGTTTAAATGTTGGTTATAACCTATGTGTGAGATATACTTCATCGGTGTCAAGTGCTTTGATAAGGTTTTATCATGGGCACAAATAATAGAACCTATTAATTTATTTATATATTTAGTTTTATATTCATCAGCTGTTTGTCCTCTATAAATATATGGAAATTATAAATCATTCATATTTTCTACATCAACCTGGGATTAATAGAGGATATTTTTTATGAAATATTGGAGAATGAAAATGGGTTTGAGATCATTTTCTCTAATAGAATTCTAGGATCACATTATCCTTGATGGTGTAGATTTATTCTTTTCTAGTGATCAATCATAACCCAGTGTAGGATGATTTTTTATTTCACCATTTAATTGTCCTATAATGAATGAATGTTGAATAAAAATAGATTTATTTATAGATCGATCGTGTTTTGGGGTGGGTTTATATACTTGAGATTTGGTGAAATTGACATTGGTATTTTTCTCTAGTCATCAATGAAAATTATATTTTCATTTAGTTGAGTAAAATTTGAAAAATGGAGAAAGATCATTCCTCATTTATGTTAGTATATTTTCCCCACATCAATCACAAAATTTTCCACCAATATATCCTTGTTCTGGTGTTTAAATAATACCATGTATTCATTCATTGTGTCACCATTATTAGGTGACACAGATCGATAATACAAGTTTGGGTTCATGATCGAGGGTGTGATAGAGGTGCATTGAGTATAATAGATTATTTATTATAGATTATAATCATATCATGATTTTTCATTTGTGGATGGGTGTGAGGTTCACAGTGTGGAGTAGCAGGGATTAATTATAAAGAATCTAATTTAGCTGAATTGCATTTCATGATAATACATAGGTTCATGATGAAAATCCAAGGGTAATGGAGAGAAGTTTAGTGGATTTTCTGGAAAAGCTAATACAGGTGGAATAATCATGTAGAACCAAATAATCTTGAAAATTCTTACCTTCACATCTTGTTGTCCCGATTCTCTGGTACATGGGATTATATGTTGAGAAAAATTTCACATTTCATGTGAAACATGTCACAAGCTATGTGTCCCAATTCTAGTGAATTATAATATATCCTAAGTAGTATATGGGAATTTAAATGAAGAGGAATGCATGATTTGGAGGAGTGCATGGGCATGACCCAACACATAGGCATGACCAAATATACAGGAATGACCCAAGGCACATGGGTATGGAAAAATATACTTGGGTACGAGAAGTTTTAACACTAAGTACTATCTTGAAAATTATATTTTGTGTAGTACAGACCATGTATATGGAAGATGAATGGCCATGTTAGATAAAGAGACACGATAATACCCGGTGTATATGAGAGATATTGTGTAGCCCCTATTACATGTTATGTATTTCTTTTAAGACCACTTTTCACCCCTTTTCTCATCAATACAAATTAGGATCAGTTGATTGTGATCCATTTGTCCATCTATGTGATGTTAAAGTGTGTTATTAAGTCCTAGGCATAAGATATTAATCACCGTTATGGGTTTTGTATTATATTAAGTTCTTAGTATCCATATTTTAGGATCATGGTAGGATCCCCTATTATATTTTCTTCGCTATGTAGGGGTTGTGATATAGGCATGAACACTATGCACATTGTTTCGGTCCTCTATAATGATGATTGACTTTGTTGTTTTTCTAGAATGCCCCAATAGACTTTTGTGTGATCCCCTACCTAGATTTTGATATCTTTGGTGTTCCATTGAGTTATTCATGGATAGTAATATAGGGAATGACCTCTTGGGTGAGCACTATATGCAACATCATGGATCATAGAGTGGATCATATGGGACGATATATTCCTTGAATCATCGAGGGGGATTATATAGATATAATTGTGGATAATAACCCTTGATATGTTGAGTCTTTTATTACTATATATGGTATTTTATTATTATTATATCTCAAATACAAATTGGCATACCGTCTTATGATCTAACTACCCACTTAGAGCATTATATTATGTTTTTCATGGTGTCTTACTGGGGATTGTTATACTCAAATCGAAATGAACTATACCTAAAAATGTCATGTATTATATAAATGATAGGCATTTTTATGGTGTCTGGGAAGGATACAGAGCATCCATACCCTTCTTTTTGGGAAAGAATGACCGAGTTTTATACAAGTGTTGTATTAGATAATATTCATCTCTATTTGAATGGGTTGGAAATTATGTATAGTTTTGGTGAAATTTTATTTGTCTCATCTTCTTTCGAATACTTTCTCTATACTTTTCTTATGGGATATAGATGTATGAATTAATTTGGTATCAATTTAACTTTACATTCATCATTTCATAGTCCTAGAGATATGATTATGCATACATGTTCCTTATCACAATGCCTTCATAAGTGTGATATGACTACTCAGTGGTGGTTACCATCCTCTAGCCTATTAGTGGGGGGATTATGATTTTCATACATTGATTACCATCATCCTGGTGATTCCCTAAGGGTATGATCATGAAAAAAATGTAATTAATAAATCATTTTCATCAATTTCATAATTATTACATCATTCATTTGATAAGGGGTTTTTTAAAAGGCTTAGAATCAGATAATAATTCAATAATAAACTCCAAAAAATGAGTAAAAATAACACCCTATAAATAATCTAGAAATTAATACATATATTCAGTCACAACTATGAAATAACTAATCTACAAAACATCTTTCATTCTAATTACATGATAGGTGTGTAATTAATTATCATCTATAATCCATTTATTATCTTATTTGTTGGTTATAAATGTTATGATATCATTTAATAAAATATCCATGTGTCTGTAATTAATTGTAGCATGATAAACATAAAACCAATCCATACAAAAAATGGTATCAGGCTCTTTCATGGGTAGTTCAACAATATTTTCAAGAAATACCATCCAACTAATAACAATAGGACGATTCAAATAAATTTCTGTTTATTAAATATTTACATGAGGATATTTCAACAAATGTTATATATATTTTTCCATTGGTAATATTTTCATTTTACTTTCATTTTTTTATAACATAAATAGATGTGGAAATCTATATTCAAAAATGGAACTTGAATAATTTGAATAAACATGTAATATTCCTTAAAGAACATTGTTAGATAGAAAAAATCCACTATACTAGTATAAAATCATTTTAAACTCCATTTATATTCCACTATAAGTGACTTCCACAGAATGTGATTAACTTTGAACACATGTTAGTAAATCGCCCAACTCATTTAAATTGAAAAATCTCACCATTACATGGATATCTTTTACCGCATTATTGGATTTTGAAACACATATTTCATTGAAATCATGAGTACTATGACCAAAATGAACACACTAGTAACACTTTATAGATTCAATAAAAAAATTTCAGAAATTTATTTTACCACATGTGAAATATATTTGGGGTTTTCCTAAAATTTTATTAGATAAATACTTCTCCATTGCATTCCACTATGACCACTTTTACTCTTGTCATCATGAGGAATATAATTGTTTGGAAACTCTAGAACCATATTATGAACAAAATGAACAACATTGTATTATCTATTATATTCTCATGAGTCTAATACTCTCTCGAAACTATTTTTTAATAATGATTAAAATATAACAATTTGCATGATGTTTACGAATAAAATTTAGTGAAATAAATGAACATATTTTAAAATTTTGTTGATATATAGTTATTGTATGTTCAAATTTCTACCTCAATTCCAAAAATTGTTTCTCCATTTATAATTGAACATCCCTGGGAAAATATTTTTCCATGAAAATAATCAAAATATTTTCTAATAATATGAAATCAAGATCATCTCTCTCTATAATTCTTAACCAAATACCACCATTGATCTTACTCAACATCAAAATGATAAATTAAAAAGCCTCATATTGATGTTGTGAATATCCAAAGACATCAAATATATTCTCCAATTATTTTTTCCATCCTTCATAAACTATAAGATCTAATGATTCACTGAAATTAAAAGGGTGTGGATTCGTGAAATGCTAAACTATTAACATGTTCTTATATAGTAAATTAGGAAACTCTATAGCAAGGTTGATAATGTTATTTATAATATTCATCAACTAAAAAATAACTATAATAAAGTTCTTCGTACCAATTCTAATCATTCAAGGATATTGATTGGGAAGGATATTTTCCTACTGATAACTTCTTCATCATATTACGTGGTTCCTCTGTAGAAATTTTTTTTGAATAGAAATATAATATAATAGGGAACATTGTAATCCTAAAATTAAATATCATTGATACAGAAAAATAAAGTAAACTTTTTGAATGGTATTCTGTTAACATTATTCTAACCTCTAAATTTATCAAAATCATTCCTCTAATGAAAAATATTGATACATATAGTCAAAAAATACATAAATTGAATCATTAGAAAATAATTCACTATATTTCATTTCAAGGATATTTTTTTTATGTAATTTATAGAATTATTTCATAGATCATATATAAAAAACCATATTATACAAAGTGGTCACATATCATCACAAATTTTTTTCCCTATAATATAAAACATCTAATGAGAAACACATGTTATTTAAATGAAAATTACTCATGACTTACAAGTTGAATTCTTAATTGTTATTACCCATCCATAAACCCTATAGAAAACATTTTAAATCCTGTTATAAGAACAAAAAGATCTATAAAAGATAGAAAAATAAGAAATATGTTTGTCTGTATCAAAAAATGAGGCCCCGTAATTTTTTTTCACTCCAACACAATAATCATTGATTTAATGAAACAAATCATTTACAAGTAAAACACACACATTATTTATCAAAGAAAACTGTAAAAGCAATAGTATGAAAATAAAACACTTTTTTGTAAACATAGAGAGTTGTATTCATAACATATTTCATAAATGACTGGATCTCAATTAAATAGATACAAGAAACCTCTATAGTAAACACCCACCATTATTCATATAAATAAAAGTAAAATTACCCAATTCATTGGAGTAATATCTAGTCACACCCATCATATATGCTAGGTTGGGCTCACTTGTTGTATAATGGACACGGTGGGCTATATGTATGTATGTGTAATATTTCTATTTTTCAAAAATAATCATGTGAATAATAATTTATTTTAACATTAGAAAATTTTGATTATATCATAAATATCATATAATATATTTAAATACACATATATTTAGTATATTTATGATGTTTTTATGAGAAACATATCACATACCTTTGTGATTGTGGTAATATACATGTATTCATTAATGATGTTATCAATTTCTAAACAATGGAATGATAGGAAAATATATTATATATTAAATTTATTTAATGGAAAATATTTAATGATATTATATCTATATACCACAATTATAACTATCTTTTAGATGATGGGATGGAAAAAAATTATGTTGGTTCATGGGGTGATTGTCCTCTATACATAAAAAAAAGTTTTCATTTCCCATTTGATGGAAGGGAAAATTTATAAATATTATTACATCGACATAATAAAATCATTATAAAATGAATATAGTTATTTTATTATTTAATAAAAGATGAAAAATTTTATATTCTGGTATAAGAATAAATAATACAATAATTTTGGATTAGAATTATACCTCTGATTTAAAAAACCGCTCATGGTTTACACCAAAATCATTCCCAAAATTATTTTTTAATTAAAAAAAGGCCTTTAGGACATGAGGAGAGATATAATGAATTAATATTGCCATTTATTCTCCTAAATAACGTATTTAATGTTTGAATAAAATATTAGATTCAGATTTTTATATTTGAGGGGAGGGTCACTCTTAGTATTACATAAAAATAAATATTAATCTTAATTTTTTTATTTTAAATTGTTCCAAAATTTAAAATTACCTAAGAATTGATTATATTTGGTCTAAAATTTCTTAACTGATAGAAATTAGAAAATTGTAAAGGTCATTGTAACCCTTATTTCTTTTTTTAACCCTTTTTAACCATTGTGACACTTACCACTATGTCAGGAATTGTTACTGTTTATCAGGTAATGAAATCCACTATAATAGGTAAATTGACCCAAAAAGATAAAAAATATTATAATAAACCATATACCACTCACATGGATAAACATAATATTTTTCATAATAATAAATTATTTAATAAAGCATTTTTATTGTAAAATACCATTAACATTAATTTTAGAACTATTTATTTAACTAGACATTGAAAACAGCACAACAGAAAATAAAATCAAATATATTCCTTGAAACACTATAAATTGGTATATTTTCCTCAAAAAACATCAAACACAATAATTTATTAATACAATATTATTTTAAATATCATTAAAAACTATTTATTTTATTTTATAATAATTGAAAAAATATTGTGTTGATGTTGCATCAAGATATAAGGTAAATATTTCATCATGAAAAATTAGAAATAAAATAAAAATAAAAATAAAAATAATTTATATTTAAAATAAATATATATACCTAAAAATATAATATTTATAATATTTATAAAAATTAGAGATAATAAAAAGAGAATAATAACATTTTTATCTTTTATTTTCATAAAATATTATAAATCAAACAACCATGGTTAAATTGAAACAATTGTGATATATACTTATTTTGGATGATTACAGATGTTATATAATCATCCAATAAATTTAATGAAAGATTTAGGGTCATTATATAGTTCGTATCATATTATATTTAATCTTAATTATGAGGTATACCATTTCCGAGGTAAGAATTATATCCAAAAATTGATATTCATAATAACCAATAAAGGAGAAGTTTTTAAAAAATTTGGAAATTTTCATTCAAAATATGGGGTCCATTTTTTCAAAATTCAATTCATGTTATTCGAGTAGTTAATTTAAATTTCATCCCACAAAATGTGATGAAGATGGTTTTTCATTTAAAAAATTCTTTTTATAATAAATTTTATTATGAAAAATTCATGTAAAATATATTAGAAACACTATAATTGGATTAGTTTTACTAAAAATAATTCAATAAAAATTTAAAACTAATCGGAATAAAATATTAACTGGATAATATTTTAAAATATAATAAATTTTTCAATAAAAAATATTTTTAAATACTCATTTAATAATACATACTTTCATAAAATTATCATAAATTAAACCTAATATATTTTTGACAAATTTATTTTATGGTAAGATATTCTCTTAAAATTAAAATTCTATTATTTATAAATATTTTTTTTATAAAACCATTTACTTAATCAACATCCAATTTTATTAGATATAAATCATTTTTAAAAATGATATAAAAATAAAAAAAATGTATTCATACTGAACATAATTATATAAAGTCAATTAAATAAAAATATGAAAATAATTTTTCTTAACATTTAATAGGTTTTTTCCTTAGTAATTATTTCAAGTACATTGATAACACATTCTATTAGATAAAGTAATATTGAATATTTTAGGGAATGGGTAATGGGAATTTATTGAAAACCATGGTGATATGTCGGAGGGGTAAGTGTAAGTGCATGAAAACATCCTAAACATTTGGGGAAGTTTTAATTGTTTGGTTTCTATACTAATGAAATCGCTTTCTATATACAATTTCAGGATATAATCTGAGGTATAGTTGTACAGTGGGTAATAAAACAGATATTAAGGAATTTGGCATTAACTCGATTATCATCTAATGCATGAAAATGATGTGAAATTGCCTACTTATATTGAAACTCATAGTGTATATTCTATGGTTAATAACATACAATTTTGAAACATTATAAAGTATTCGACTATGATGTTTACTAATTATGCTAGAGTTCCTTATATAAAAATTATAATATATTTCCCAAGATTTAACAAAGAGCGTCATAGGTTAAAAAACGTCGAATGTTAAAAAAGGTATCATAGGGGATAAAATTTATAAAAATGTTTTCATTTTCATATTTTAAATATTTTCGTCACCATTTCAGTGTTATTATTTGGATGAAACTAGATGACAAAAAATGGTAATGAGAGTGGTGAATATCTAGAAAATACTATGACTTATAATAACTAAAGGAGGATACATAAATAGTTGAAAATATTAATATATTATTTTTTTAATAGAAAATGTTATTTTTATTGTCAGGTATATGGTGGTAAGAATGACATATTAACAATAAATAATGATTTATAATTTAATTTAATTTAAGCAGTGAGTGATAGTTATCGATTATATATTTTAATATGCTAAAAGGTATTAGGATAATGATAAACATTTAAGGATTTTTATTCTGTAGTTTTTTATTCAATTTAATGGAAACATATATAAAATGTTATAAAGAACAATGAAATTTGATTTTATGATAGGGTTATTTTTTGGCAGATAATAATTAAATAACACATGTTTGAGAGATAAATAACTATTAATATTAATATATTCTTGATGTAGAGAAAATATAGGGAGGATGAATGTTAATACGTAAAATATATGGTATTGGTAACCATTGGAATGAAAATTGATCTTGTATATTATTGGTGAAGTTCATAACATTTTTGGATTTTGGTATATATAGGTTTGTATGTTAATTTATAACCTTGGGATAAATGAAAATTATTGGTTAAAATAATGTTAATTTTTGGAATAAAAAATTGTTCACCATGGTTCAATTTATTTTAGATTTGTATGGTTTGTGCAAAGGTATATTATATAGATTTTCTGATTATGGTATAAACATACTTTAGTATATGATTTTATAAAAGACTGTTTTTTAGGAAAGATGACCAACATAATACATCCTAAGAGAGTAGGGTAGAAGTCATTTTATAAGTTATATAACAAATGATAAATATGATATGAATAAACTCACCTACTTTTATCAATTTTTAATAATTATAATCTTGATGAATCAATTTTTTTAATAGGTGTTGAATGTAACAACCAATGATTTTATTATATAATTTTTCCTTAAATAAATGTTATGTTGCTATATTGTTCCACATATAATATAGTATATAAATTACTGATGGTATATTAAGTTAACATTATAAATAAAAAAATAAGAAAAATAAAACCTTTAATAAATAAAAATATATGAATCAATTTAAGGTTATAATATTTAAGAGATAGTTAATTAATATTAAAAAGATTTTTTGTTTCAAATAACAATTTTTTAAAGTGTTTTAATGTTTTATAAATAAATTAGAATTTCCTCATTTTAATGATTATTATAGAAATATATTGTATTCAAATATGTTATAAAATATTTAGAAATTTATTAAATTACAAATTGGAATGAAATTTTTTTAAACTATTTAATTTTGAAATTGATACTTTCTAATAAAGGTAGTTTATCATTGTATTTCTTATTTTCATTCAAAATATAAATATATGATATATATAATTATAATTAATTATATTTCATATTTTTTCTAATTGATAATATAAAAAATATCATATTATGTGTTTTGGGATTATTTCTGAAATAATTTTTTTAATTGAAATTAAAGAATTAAATTTCTTCTAAAATTAAAAATTTCCGAGAGTTATCATTGTATAATAAATCAATATAAATTTATTAAAATAAAAAAAAATATATTTTTAAATATCATTCTGAATGTATAAAACATATATTAACCATCTTATGATTATAAGTAATATTATCCCATAAATGTTTAGGGGTTTTCTTTTAATTAAATAATTTTTTTAAGAATTCAGTTTTGGATAACATTAAAATTAGAATAAATTTATT
Organism: Viscum album; assembly: GCA_963277665.1. Classification (NCBI taxonomy): domain Eukaryota; kingdom Viridiplantae; phylum Streptophyta; class Magnoliopsida; order Santalales; family Viscaceae; genus Viscum; species Viscum album. The sequence continues at coordinate 1,214,892,586 of OY728150.1, read as the reverse complement.
TTTTTATAATAAATAATTTTATATGATTGATTTCATTGAAAATGATAATTTTACCCAACTCATAAAATTTATCCTTAAAAAACACTTACTAAAAACTAGTTTTTACTCGTTACATATTGTAATGTTAAAATAACATTTTCCTAGATGTTTAAATTTTGTTTCATAAATTGGATCACATATTTTTCATAATTACATTCAAATTATGTATTTTTTATTTGTAGGAATAAAAAATTATTTTTTTAGGTAAAAAATTGTTACGTGGTAAAATCCAAAATGTTAAAAATGGTTTACCAAATATATAAAAGGCCTAATATATAAAAAACATATTTCTAATTGATTGGATGAGGTGTAGAGAATATTTTTTTTCTAAAATCCATTATTTTTAATTTTTTATTCTTTTTAGATGTTAATCATATATATTTTATTTATATTTAGTTGAAATGTATAGAAAATGTCATTATCACAATTAATAAAAAGTGTACTCTCCCTAAAACATCTATATTACTCTTAAATATGGCTTACTATTGAACTAACTCCCTATTTTAATCTAGTTTAATAATAATTATATTCTCATTTATTTTCTTCTCAATATGATATCATAATCTTTCCAATACTAAGGATGCATCCAAGGTAAAACCCATGTTCTGAACTTAATTATTAAATTTTCCATAACATTTCTCCTTTTATGTCATTAAATTTAAAATTTATTTATCCTGATATTAATTTATCGCTTCATTATATGTATTATATTTAATTATTCTATATTTTTTTAATAAATTGTAACCATATTCCACCTTTTAGATTATGAAAAACGATATTTGTGTAGACTACAACATCATCAATGTAACGAATCTCGTTTTTTACAATGTTTATTTATCCTTTAGTAAAATATATTATAATATGATTCAATAGAATAAAAATAACAGATTAATATCATCATTATCTTATAATAATGATATTATTCGAAATGAAAATTCTTTTATAACCATATAAAACCATTAATTATGGTACATTCATGTTTGGGTCGGTGTAACCACCTACATAAACAATAAAATAAATTAATATATAAGATGCATATTATAGGTTAATTAATGAAAATATAATATATAAATATATAAATATATTTTTTACTTTGTTTTTTTAATTTTAAAATTAATATTAAACACAATAATTTATATACCAATCTCCATTCATTAATAATTACTAAAACATTCCCATTATCAATTTCATCATTAATGATTGTAACAAAGACACACATAGAAAAAAATTATAACATTGTACATAATTATAAATCATAAATTATTTCTCTTTTTATGATCTGATAATGATAATATTTTGGATAATAACAAGTAAAACCACCATTGTTATGAAACTTGTTCAAAATGGTAAATATTACTGTTTCCAGATACTGAAAATAGATAATAACTGACCAAAATAGATTTATAGGATAAATATAATTGATGTTTATAAAAGTTTGTAGATATTAATAACATTTTATCATATTTTATTATGATATTATTATTTTTTATATAGGATATTATAGTCCTTTAGTGGAGATAATGAATTATAGTATTGGTTATTTGTATCTAATTTCAATTCAATGAGACATGTTTGATATTTTCCACCATCATTTCATTAATATTTTGTATAAAATACCAAATATAATTTGATTATAATTAATTCCTTTTATTTCAAGATACATAAATTTCAACTTCATGGTAACCATAATTTGTTCTTTTGATTCTTATGTAACCTTTATCGTAAGTGGTTCTTTGCCTCAAATTTAATTTTTGAGCAATATTTTTTATTATGATTCTGGAGAACATTATTGTGGTGTGACTAATTTATATTGATTTTGTTTTACCACATTATTATAATTAATAAGCTTTCACAATCCTTATCATGGACTTAATTTAAATGTATTTTGTTATAAGGTTACCATGGTTGTAGTGATATTTGTTAACTCATCTCCCTAGGTAAAGTTAGAATGTGTTTCTTACCCTTATATTTTCATTGTATGGTTACTAACATCCTAATGTCTTATTTCATGGTAGGTGTTATTAATATATTCGAAGAGTAGATTTTTTTATTCAATTATTTCACCTCCATGCCCATATTTTATTTTTTCTCCAACATTAAGTTGTATAATTGGAAAAATAATTAAGTTTTATATCAAGAAAAAATAATAATTACTTCTTCTTATTTTAGAAATGATATTTTTTTTATTTTATTGATGTGTTTTTTGATTAAATGTATTTCCAAAAATAAAAAATAATTTTCCATATTTTCAAAATCATTTTTATTATTGTCCACTCAAAATTTCTTTTCAATAAATTTTATATATTTTCTATGATAGTTTATTTAATTTTTTAAAAATAAATAGTTATTTTACTATGTTATTTACATCACATTTTTTACACCATCTTCTTTTTTCATGGATTCCTTTTGAATATTTTTTTAAATAATATATGTTTTCAAAATGTTTTTAAATTACCTTTCTGAAACCTGATTTATATTTTCAAGGAATGATTATTTAAATTTATTTCCAAACATTGATTTAAAATATTCCATCATTCAAATTTCTTAGATGATACCTTTTTGAAAATCATTTTTTTTGTGACTTTTACATCATCTTTTATGACAATCTTAAAAGCATTATTAATGAACTCCTCATAATATTTCACTAAAATTTTCTAATTTATATCTAAAGACCATATAATAATCGAAGATTTTTTATATAAACCACACTATTAATGTTCTTATGAAACACTCTTTTAGGGTGATTATATTTTGGGAATAAATATTTTAAATTATTGATGGAAATTTTAGTGATAATGTTTGGAAATGTTTTGGAATCCATTTTATATTCATGGGTTCTTTATTATACAATAAATGATTGATTTCAATTGGAAGACATATTTTTCTATCATTGATGGGTGGGAAACTATATCAATGTATAATTCAATTGTTAACATTGACATCATATGAGATATTGATTTTTTGAATGGGTATAATTGTGGTTAATCTATTATCACAATGTTTTCTATGTATATTATATTGGTTAATATATTATCACAAATTTGTGTGTGTGTATATAAGTATAGTAAAGATATGATCACAATGTTTTTCATGGGTGTTATTGTGGTTATGTTATTATCTAAGATTTGTGTGTTTGTATAATTTGGGTTAATTTGTTGTCAAAAGATTTTTTTGAATAATTACATTTATGATACACTCACAAAATAATGAATGGAAATAATTGAAAGTAAGCTATGTTCCAAATGGTGTGATTTAATAATTATATATTTATTCCACATTAAAAGGTATATTCGTATTCCTATATAACACTCTGATTGATCATGTTAATTTATGATTTTTTAACACACTTATGATTTATATCGTGTGTTATACTAACCCTTATTACTTAACTCATACATTATGATATTTTATTTGTTGGTTATGCTTTTCATTTGTATCTTAATAAAAACCATATTCTGATCTTATTAACACGTACAATCATTGAATTTTGTCCATTATGTATACCCTTACTGTGAATCTATAATCACCCCATTTGGTTATGTTTCCATATCATAGGTTTTTAAGATGATTTTAATTTATGATAATAATATAAGGGATTATAGTGTCGTATAATTATAAAGAAATTTTTACATTTTTTGTAAAATAAGTTTCATATGTTACATGTTCTCAAAGACTCTAAACCTTATATTTTTGATATTATTTTATTATTATGATATATAATTTTCAACTTAAGTAAATTTTGAAAAATAATGATATGATTAGATATGTTTTTTATATATTTGAATATTTCTTTAGTTTTTTCATAAAGGTCACTTTTTATGGTTAAATGGGAACATCAACAAAATAGACCTAGTCTATTATCCCCAAATACAATCCGTAAACAAATTCCAAATTCAAAAAAAACAACTTCAAATGGGTGGGACAAATCAAGGGGGATGTTACCTCAAGCCTCTATCAGAAATGACCCTACATCAAGACTACCACCCTCGCCCTCCCATCATTGGATATGATAAAAATTTCTCCCCATTCATAATATCCCCTCTAACTTTCATCCAGCTAAAAAACTATACAACCATAAGAATGAAAATCCCTCTACACCAAACAAATATTTACCATCATAAAGCACCATTAACATATTCTTATTCTTCACCTTCATCTCCCCATTGATTAAAAGGGAATAACACATCGTCATCATCATTTCTAGATAAACAACTTGAAAATACTTTATTATACCAAATATAATACCAATCATGCCTCTTAAATCATTATTGAAGTAAAACCAAAAACTATAATGGGAAAATAAATCACCTATACCCATCTAAATACGTATATTCTATGTGAAAACCTCATCATCTGTAAGGAAAAATAGATAATAAAATCTACCATGTGCAAGAACCAGAACCATTATTTCAGTTATGGGCCTTTATTTCAGTTTCTTTTTATGTAATAAGAATAGGTGAAAATTTTATAAGTACACAATGTGTACCCAGTTGCCGCGTGTAGCCATCTACTTGCCATGTAATGGTTGAGTACATGGCCATGTGGGTGACCTCGAAGACCGCCTAATGTGGCTTCCGGTTGAGGCTAGTACATGGTGTATACATTAAATGATCATGTTGTGTACTTATCTATTTAAATATTTAATCAGATCATGGTCACATCTCATCTCTAAATACCTCTTCTTCTCCCCATATTTCATATAAGAGAGTGACATTTGACCAAAGAACATCAACCCCCTCACATTCCTTCTTTTAATCTTCGATTAAGACGTTGTATGGTGCGTTTGATTCCTACCCGTGAGTTCTCTCTTTCCATAGATCCTCTATTTATTATTTCCCATCTATCATGTGTTATATATAGATGTTAATTTTTGAAATTTTGTAGATCCATGACGTTCTAGGATGATTCAAGTGACAAAATTCAAGAATGTTCATCATACAACATCATAGTAGGTGGTTTGTTCCTTTCCTTGATTACCATTTGATTATATATTATGAAACTGATGAATACTGATGTTTAGAGTATTGTTTGTTTGGTAAATCAAAAATGTTTAAGACCAGTTATGGTTTGTTTTATTGATAAATGGCTATTGATTGGGTATAAGTTTTATTTCCATGATTATGGGTGTGTTTTCCATTTTGATTGATTATGGATGTTGGGTCTAGAAATCATGTTAGGATTGATTTGTTTTCCAGGCCTAATTTCGTTATGATTGAGATATTGTTTATTTGAGATGCATGTGTTTCTCATTGTGAATGTATGGCCAAGGGGAATTGATAGTGAGTGATTTATTAGGTAGGGTCATTTATGTATAATTGTGGTTATGTTAACCCAGAGGTATTGACTACGAGAGAAGCCATTTGGTGATAGACCATAGGGGATATATTGTGAGAGCTACCCAGAGAGTCATTATTAAATGAATGTTGGAATAAAGGTCATTAAATGTTAGAGCTTCTTGGGTTCATTATATTTTATTGTTTCTATGCAGACCAAAGTGTTATTGATCGTGCGAGCTACCTTGGTGGTCATTTGTAAATGAATAGTTCTATGTGGGAACAATGGGGTTAGAATTTTTGATCTTTCTCGGAGGGTAATTATTTATTATATTGATTATATGTTGAACAATAGAGGATACACTATGAGAAATTTCCTAGAGGGTTTCTTTGGAATGATTGAATGATTGTTAATAGTTTTTCATGCCAAAGAACAATTTTGGACTCGGTGCTACTTTATTATCTAGATGATCTTTTGAGACATCTATGTGTTATAATTTTATAAGGGGATTCATAGACTAGGTATGATCCTGTAATTGAATATTCATTTGTATGAATAATTTATAAAAGAAATTGAATGTATTTGATGACTGTAGGATTGTTTACAATTAATTACTTCCTAGATTATTGCTTCTTTTATAAATATTACATACTATATATATTCTCTGATAGTTAAGGACATATATTTTGGGGGTTTCCAACTTGGATTCATCTGACACCCTGATCAGGTTATGCTTTTGGTCCCAAATAAATTATACGATTGTATGTATAGATAAGGGTATGATCCCTTCTACATCAGGTACTTGATTTCTGGTTAGAACTAGAGAGCATGGGACCAAGCTGAGGCCTACAATGATTATGTATTTTACTACATTCTATGCTTTGGTTTTAGTATTTTTATATCTATCATTGTGACTTATTTGGTGTATTTCTTATACATATGTGACCTGTGTCAGTCATATATGTTCTCTAGTGGTTTATTTATTATCCGTCATCCATTGTTTAATTTGTTTATAGGGTAATAATGATTCTACTATGGTTTTCCATTTGTTATTCCATTTTGTATACTCTTCAAATGAGGGCATAGTTTCCCCAATGCCATGCATCGGTCTATGCTGCAATTTGGAAGCCTTTGTAATTTTGGGAAATGTGTTTGAGCTTATGTGACCAATAGTGTTCAGGGCACCTTTGGGAGATACCTGGAACCGGGATGTAACAAAGTGGTATCAGATGATATTTTTCTACATTGTCTTACTATTTAGAGCCTATAGATAGATATCGGAAGGAATATGTAGTTGTTAAAAAGTTGTGCCCAGGAGTTGCTAACCCGTGTATATGGAAAATCCAAGATACATTGAATATTTTAATTTTTTTTGGTTTTTCAATTCTTACAGTTGATTTGATTTCACTATTGTATGATTCACATGTATTGTGATATTATTATTTATATCATTGAGGTTCTATTTCTGTTGGAACTCTCTGAGATGAGTGTAAGTAATCCCATGCAACATATAGTCACTTGATAGATCTCACATGCTAGGAATTCTTGTCAGACCGTTTAGGGTACATTACTGATTGCATGATATAGTGATAGATGTTGTTCTTGATATGAAAATTGTTTTGATATATGTTGTTACAGATACACCTATTATTTTCATAGGGTATTGGAAATAGTAAATTTCTATATGGATGGATGAAAAAAATTTCTCCAATGGTGTTATGGGCCCTCTTGGATAAGAATTTTGTGGATCAGGTTTTTACTTTAATTGAATTTTATCAATCTATGAAATGAATAATGATGTCATAGGATGGTTCCCTTCTCTCCCGGTCATCCCCCTTTTCTGCTCAACTCATCTAGGGTTTCCCCTTGAAACCCTCCACTAGGGATTGACGACATGTCTGAGCTCCACACATATTCCTTCCTTTCTTCCCCTCTTTTACCTCTTTTAGTCTTCTTCCATCTCCATGTGTGGTCTTTCTATTGAATTGTGGCTTCGGCGGTCATCTCCCAGAATTACATATTTGGCATTGTTGAAGGGTTTTTCCATTGAATCTCTTGGCTGCCACAACCTTACTATGATATCATGTTCCACCACTCCTCTCCAGGTCAGATTTAGACCGATGGTAACACAGAGGTTTTGGGTTAAGTGGTTCAGTGGTCTTAGGTTATTTAGACTCTTCTGTCTCAGCTCGAACATGGTTTTAGCTTCTAATATTATTCTAGATGTGTCACCATCATCTAGAGTCCTCAATCACTCAAATCCCTACCTTGACCTCAAGCACCTATTCTTCCCTCCGAGTTGGATCCTGAGTGTTGGTTCCATAAATTTTTTGGAAGGTGTGGTTCGGAGAACGACGATTCCCCTCACTCAGTACGTTTTTGTTTTTTGTGAAGGTTTGTTTGACTTATTTTCCTTTGTGGTCAACATTTTTGAGACCTACTCAGTGAAGTATTGATAGTGTGTTTCAGGTTCATTGTTATCTGTTTTGGATTTTGAGGAAGCTCTCTGTGGTTCACGACTGTGATGTTGCTGGTTATGGTTCCTTTCACATAGTGTTTTGACACAGTACATTCTATTTTCCTGTTTTTGGTTTGCGATGGCTAGTGTTTTTTCGGTGGTTGCGTATGGTGATTTCTGGAGATGGTTTGATCTTGGGACAGTGACGATGGAGGCGTCATTGGACATCGTTGGTAGTGGGAGTATAACTCGAGGTGCATGTTAGACCCGAGGTGCATGTGTCATGCTAGGTGGGTGCGTGACACAAGGTGGCACATCACGTGAGGCGAGATGATTGACTTTGATTGAATTTTAAATTTGAATTTGAATTTGAATCTTGTTTTTTTTCGGTTTTGTTTACCGCTCACCCAAAAAGTGGGTATCTTGAAAAAAAGTGGATTTTAAGTAAATAAGGATGAAAAACATTGATTAATGTGAGAATGAGCTCTCACTGGTTGGAATTTTTCATTCCTTCGACAAAATTCTAAGTTATTGAGGGTTTAATAGAATATTACTGTCTCGAAACACAGAAAACACAGCATGTGGTGTCATGGAAACACGTCATGTATTCCATTGTTCTGGAAGAAGCTACTTTTATTAAGCACATTTAGTGTACCAGATAGACATGTTGTGTAGTTCTTGACCATGTGACTGACTGTGTATGAAGAGAAAATAGGGTTGGTGGACTTTGGTAAAAAACATCATGTTTGGGTTTAAAAGACATGTTGTAAGAACTATGTATTCGGCTATCTAACCAACGAAATGGGTGGATGAGAATTTGGTTGAACACACCATGTCTAATTTATTCAAGGCATGTAGTTATAAACCATGTCTCTGTTTGTGTGACTAACAACATGGGTGATTAGAATGTAAGTTTTACATGTCGTGTCTAGGATGAACATTATGTGTAGTGTTACCTGAGAGAGAATTATGTAGTTCCATATCTGTAGAAGTACTTGGGAAGGAGGGAAGATTCATGAACACACCATGTCTCATGAGGAACATATCATGTGTAAGGGTGTTACGTGACCATGTTTGGCTGAGGTATGTTTTATCTTAAAAGCATAAGGTAATATTTCCTATAAGCGTCATATATGTTGTGTAAACTTGTTTTTTTAAATGTTAATATATCTTATCTATTTCCTGTCATTCACGTATATGTTTTTTCCTTTTAAAATCATGAATAGAGCTGTGTGCTTGACCATGAAAAGTCATTCCACCAAGGCGACGTCCAGTTGTATGCCAGATATAGGGTGTGGATCAGACACCAAAAATGGTAGGTCAAAGACTACCAGAATATCCTCTTGTCATTCCCGTTGTGGCACCATCTATTATACCGGACACAGGTTCTGATGCATGGTTCCTTGAAGTCATTTTGAATTTGTTACAGACAAACCAAGGAGCACCTCAACCTTCCCCATCTATGGAATATTTGACAAGGGTTTTCTATTACAAAAATCCTCCCATTTTCTCAGAGTGTGGAGGACCACATGCTGTAGGGTCATGGTTGGAGGTCATGCTTTCCATATTTTAGCATCTCGAGATGCCTTTGGAGAGGACGGTGAAGCTCACAATGTACATGTTAAATTATTCCTCTATGAGATGGTGGGATGTTATCTCACTGGAAGGATGTCATCGAGATATGGATTGGGACGAGTTTCGAAGACCTTGTACAATTACTTCTAACTCGAGACATTAAGGGCCGATTGAGCCCAAGAGTTCATGAATTTGGAGTAGGGTGCTCCTTCAGTAATGTAGTACTCTTCTCATTTTATAGAGATTCAGTTATTCACACCTGTTCTAGAAGGTGATGAGTTATCTTTGGCTAGGCGATTTGAGGATGATCTCTAGTACGAAATCTAATCATAGTTGGATTTCTTTAGGATGACTTTGGTGACTACTATAGTGAATCAATCACAGATTACCGAGTGAAATCTAATGGAGTTGGGAGCTACGAGCCAAGGTGGCTTAGCATCCAGTGCGGCTACTCCTTCGAAAGATAGTGGAAAGCACATTGGGAGATTTCAAGTAGTGTTTCCTTCATTAGCCAGGGTGTATGATACTAGTGCGGGAAAGCAGGCACACAATACATCATTTCCCGAGAGGCCAAGTTGATCTCTAGTTTTGTGGAAAGATGGGTAATCTTCAACATTTTTTCCAGATATCCTCTTTTGCAGTGACTGAGAGGGGATTGGTTAGGACTCAACATTCAGAAGAATGACCACGAGTTTCCCATCAATCCGAGAACTGGAGTTTGTTAGGTCATTCATGCCAAGGTGGAGGCCATGGTTGTGGTATCTAGACAACTGGTTTTCAGCAACAACATTGTGGATCGGCTTAAGTTCATTCGGCTGGGTTTCAAGGGTACGATATTGGTTAGAAATTTTTATTATAGCATTCTTAGCAGTAACATGACCCCAAACCCTCTATGGTTTTGGGTATGATTCTATTTGCCTCGGTTTTAGTTTATGCTCTTTTTGATACAGGGGATTCACATAGTTTTATATCTATTGATGTTGGTGGGATCCTTAGGATCTATATCTTTATATATAAATATTTTATGATTCTCTAAACTCTTTTGAGGATTAGGATGACTAGTGTACATCAGTGCAAGGAGTTCCCTCTTGAGGTTCATGGGTGTCACTTCTTATGGGACCTCTATGTATTAGAGATGATGGAATTCAATGTCATTCTCAGAATGGATTGGTTAGTTTCTTTTCAATCCTTCTTGGAATGATATCTCCATAGTGTGAGTCGCACGTCACTATAAGGATGGTATTTTATACACAAAGGCAAGTGGGATTAATAGGTGTGAAGAAATGGACCCGAGAATCTTGGATTGGGAGTAAATACCACATATATTTCTATTTTATATCTCGATGCCTAGGGTACATCATAGACTGACTTTACTCAAGTGGTGGATCACATCAGGGATGTATTTTTAGATGACTTTTTATATATACCTCAGGAGAGAGAGGTATATTTCATTATTGATCTGGTGTTAGGGGAAACATCGGTGTCCATTAATCTTTATAGGATAGCTACACCTAAGTTACAGGAGCTCAAGATGCAGTTGGAGGATTTACAGGAATATGGTTTCATCAGACCATGTACTTATCCTTAGGGTACGTCTTTCCTTTTTGGGAAGAAGCTAGACAGTACCCTCAGAAATTATCTAGATGATCAAAAGATGAACCAATTGATGGTTAATAACTGATATCCATTTATAAAAATTTAGGATCTATTTGATTAGCTTTTAGGGTCTTATGTGTTCTTGAAGATTGAATTGAGATCTGGTTATCATCAGTTCTGTGTTAGACAATCAGATAGATCTCTTAAAGCCTTTATGATCTGGTATGGTCTATACGAGTAAGTGTTTATGTCATTTGGTCTCACAAACATGCTAGTAGTATTCATGGAACTAATGAACCTAGTGTTCAAACCATACTTGGATTCTTTTGACACAGTCTTCATGGACGATAACTTTCCATACTCTCACACCCAACATGACCATGTCACCCATCTTGATATCATTTTGATTACACTAAGAGAGCATATGTTATATGCTATAATCTCAAATTGACTCATTTAGGTAGACTAGATTCACTTCATGGGAAATGTTATGTCAGAGATAGGAGTATCAGTAGATCGACAGGAAGTGGGAGCAGTAGATTCCTAAGATCTTCTGAAATATATCTTTGAAGTAATGAGTTTTTTAGGCGTGGATTGTTACAACAGGTGCATTATACATAACATTTCACACCTCTCAGCACCAGTAAAGGCCCTAACTAATAAGGTTGTGTATAAATTATGGTAAGATTCTTGTGATTCAGTCTTTTAGGAGATAAAAGGGATATTGAATTCAACATTGATACAGGTTCTCTCAGAGTTGGACAAGAGTAACATCGTTTACTGTCATACTTTAGGTATCAAGATGGGGGATGTTCTTATGCAAGAGGACGGATTTTTTGCACATGGGTATCAATTGTTGAGGCCAAATGAGGGGAATTACCTAACACACAATCTCGAGTTATATGTAGTTGTGCATTCTTTATTTTGTTGGGAACATTGTATTTTGGGAGAGAATTTTGTGGTATTCACTGGCTACAAAATCATCTACTATATCTTTACTCATAATGATATAAATTTGAGATAGTGAAGGAGGGTTGAGTACATTAAATATTTTGACATTCATCTTGCCTACAAACTTGAGAAAGGAAACACAGTGGTTGATGCGTTGAGTAGTAGGATTCAGATACAAGCTTTTCAAGAGGCTAGTAGTGAGTGGAAGCTTATGGATATGTTCTTTAAGTTGTATTTGGAGGTGCATGATAGATAGAAGAAAACATTTCTATCTTCTATAGCTGTTTCTGATACTCTACTGGATCGAGTGAGAATGAGACAGCTATCAGATTTCAATGTGCTAGTCTTATGGGAGTGTTTTTCAGGAGAGGACCCTGCTCTTTGGTTAACCATAGGAGATGATGAGATCTTGCATTATCATGGACATGTATGGGTTTCAGCAGTCATATAAGAATATTTGATGTAAAATTTTAATTCATTTATTTGGGAAGTTAATCCTGGTGTCACCAAGATGTATTGAGAATTACACCATCAATATTGGTTACCAGGTATGAAGTGGATTGTGGCTAGTTTTTTATGAGATGTTTTACCTATCAGTGGATGAAGAAAAATAATCAGTGACAAGAAACATTTACTACAATTACCCATTACAGAGTGGAAGTGGAATGATTTAGTGATGGACTTGTGATATGTTTATCGATGTCGCCTCAAGGTAATGATGCGGTTTGGGTTATTATTGGCAGACTCATGAAGGCTGCATAGTTATTTTTCGATTAAATAAACAATCAGTGTTGATGATCTTGGAAGGTTTTTCATCCAAGATATTGTACGTTTTAATGGGTTTCCATGCACTATTTTTTCATATTGGGATTTAGATTTTACTTCTCATGCCTGTAAGGGACTATAGAGGGCTTTGGGTAAACATATACTACTATGTATATCTTACCATCCACAAATAGATGTCCAGTCCAAGCACATGATCTAGGAGTTGGAAGACATGCTTCGAGCATACACCCTGGATTTTAGGGGTTCATGGGAGAGACAGATACCCCAAGTGGATTTTACCTACATTAATAGTTTTCTGGAAATGATTTAAATGACACCATATGAGGATTTGTACCAGAGGCCACACCGATCACCTCGATGTTGGATGGAGGAAGGATAGAAAGCTATTATCAGACTGTAACTTGTCTATGAGACCAATGAGAAAGTGGAGTTCATTCATAATAGGATGCATAATGAACAGTCTAAAAAATATTATATTGAACGATGTAGATAAGCTCTCTAGTTCAAGGTGGGATATCAGGTTTTCCTACGTGTCACACCATGGTTGGGACATAAGAGGATTAGGAGGCAGGGGAACCATTAACTGAGATACGCCGTAATGTTTGAGGTTTTGTAAAGAGTCTTGCCTATTAACTATCAGTTGTATTTACCTTAGAAGTATTAGGATATGCATGATTACTTTCATATTTCTCAGCTACGATGTTACTTTTCAGACCCGTCTCATGTTTTTTAACCCAAAAATGATGAGTTGTAGGTTTATGCATCCTTTTAGGAGCACCCAATTCGGATTTTGGAATGTGACGTGAATGTACTTTATGGTCGTTCTCTTCCTCTGGTATGGGTGCTATGGAATCATGATTGAATACAGGATAAGACATGGGAGAGGGATACTGATGTATGCTCACAATTCCTAGAGTTGTTTGATGTTTCCTCTTTTCCAAACATGGAAGGTAAATTTGGGGACTAATTACATAAAGGGGGATGTTTGTAATAACCTAGATCTTCATTTCAGGTATGGATCAATATTTCGGTTTGGTTTTTTTGAAAATGAAAAAGGGGAAATTTTCTAAGTGGACACCGTGTACTTTTGAGTACACGTTGTGCACATTGTTTCCACATGTAGCTATGTACTTGTTGTGTAATGGCCGACAACATGTCCATGTGGGTGACCTGGAAGACCACCTAAAGTATGGGCAGGTTGAGACTAGTGCATGGAGTGTACACTAGATGAACATGTTGTGTACTTTTTTTTAATCAGTGTAGGGTTGCGTCTCAACTCAAGAAACCTCTTCTTCTCCCTATGTATCATACAGGAGAGTGACACACGACTAATGAATGTCAACCTTCTCCCACTCCATCGTCTATGCTGTGACTGTGATTCCTCTAGGTGCGTTGGATTCTCACCAGTGATTTATCTCTTTCCCTATATTTTCTCATCCATGTTTCTCCTCTCTCGTGAGTTATTCAAGGATGTTCATTTTCAATCTTATTGTAGATCCACAACATTATAGGCTGATTTAATGGCCAACATTGAAGTTTGTTCATTGAAAAACATCAAGCTAGGTTGTTTGTTCCTTTCATTGATTGTATTTGTATTATATTTGGTAAAATGTTTGAATACCAATGTTTAGGGTACTGAATTATTTGGAATTTATACTTATTTAAAACCTTTCATGGTGTGTTCGATGGAGAAAGTGTTATTGATTTTGCATAAGGTTTACTTCCTTAATTATGGGTGAGTTTCTCATGTTTGATTGATTATGGTCGTTGGGTCTAGAATGCATGTTAGGCATGGAATGTTTTCTATGAAAAATTTTGTTACGATAGAGTTATTGTTTATTTGAGATGAATTTGTTTCACATTGTGATTGTATTTATGAGGAGAATTTTCTGTGAGAGCTTTCTGAGGTTGGTTTTTTTTATGAATAATTATTGTCATGTTGACATAGTGGTCTTGACTGTGAGAGCTACCAGGTGGTCCAATAATATAGGGGTTAGACTGTGAAAGAAACCCATATGATTATTATTAAATGAATGTTGGACCATAGGGCATTGACATAGAGAGATTCAAGGTGTCATTATATTTTATTGTTTCTATATAGACTAATGGTGTGTTGATAGTGAGAGAAACCTGGGTGGTCATTTTTAAATGATTAGTGCTATGTGGGACCAAAGGGGATAGAGTATGTGAGATTTCCAAGATGGCCATTATTTATTGAATTGATTTTTTGTTCAACAAGAGGGGTTAGATTGTGATAACATTCCAAGATCGTTTATTTTGAATGTTTGAATGATTGGGATGAGACATCCAATCCAAATAAGATGTTTAGACTCAGTCTTAATTGATTGTTTATATGGTCTTTTGAGACATCTGTTTGCTGTTATTATACAGGGGGATTCATATCTTAGGCAAAATCCCAAGGATACATTATTCAACAGTTTGAATAATTTATAAATGAAACATTAATGTAATTTAAAATAGTAGGATTATTTAATTTTGGATACTTCCTAGTTTATTTCTTCATTTCTTCATATTTCCATCTATATATATTCACTGACAGTTAGGCACATATCTTTTGATGGTTGCCTACTAGGATTCGTCTCACACCATGTTTTGGTCATGATTTTGTGCCCAAAAAAAATTATATGGTTTTTGGTATAAATAAGGGTAAGAGCCCTTCTACATAAGGTACTTGATTTTTGGTTAGAGCTAGAAATAATGGGGCCAAGATGAGGATTGTAATGTTGTTGGAGTTTAATAATTTTTTTACATTTGTTTCAGTATTTTATTTTGACCATTGTGACATGTTTAGATTCTTTTCGAGACATATGTGACACACATCATTCATATATCTGCTCCACCCATTCATTTACTATCATTCTTCAACTAGTTATATTTTTTATATGGTATTACTGCTTCTATTGTAGTTTATCATTTGTTATTACATTGTTTATACTTTGCTATTGAGGTAATAGTTTTCCAAATGTCTTACCTTGGCCCTCGCTTCTAGTTGGCATCTTTTCTCATTTGGGAAAATTTTCTTGAGGTTATGTGAAAAACTGGGTTCAGGTCACCTTTTGGCGGCACCCGGAACAAGGACGATACACCAAAGAAGAAGGATATGAAAATGTAGCAAATTTTATCACCAAATCACCCATAATCTAGTTTAGGGAATGACATGATCCGAGACACACCCTAGAAACTGAATGAATACACCAATACCCTCCCAAATAAACCAGATAAACAATATAATAGACTAATATGGGTTCTAAAATAATGATAAGTAGTAATAGCAGAGGATAAGGAAAACTAAAATATGAGTAGCCATCGAGAGTTACTAGAATATTAATCCAAAATAAATAGACATCTATCATGTAAAAAATGGTGTTTGGCATATAAATTTGGGAGATAATATTAGGGTATTAATTTATGGGGAACAAAAATTGGAATTGAATATCTCCAAAAAATTCTTTAAGATAACTAAATGAAATGATAAAAGATAACTCCACATTAAAATAAACCCCAAATTAGAAATATAAAAAACTAACCACCATAAGAGGTATATTGTCATCAAATAAAAAGAAAATAATTCAAATAGATGGGTAAAAGGAGATGATATTTATGGAGTGAACTTGATTACATAAATAAAAAGTTGTATATATAGATTATAGGTGATATATGAGTCATTGTTTGAAGTTTTTTTTGAGAATTTTATCATTGATTACTTTTATATGTAATAAATTCTAATTTATTTTGTATTGGGTTTTATATAATACCATATGGAGTTTATATGTGGCTTATCTTTATTCTGAGGTTTTATGATGGTAATTATTCCAATATTTTCATTTTATACATTCAATTCTAGTAACAAAACTCATGGACTGTTTGAGGTGGTTTTCTAGTAACACACTCATCCTAATTGTCATATTAAAAGAGGTTATGATTAGGTTAGGTTCACAGTAATATACTCATAACCAATAAATTTATTTTCTCCCCCATATTTTCTATAGTGGGAAAATATAATCTATTCAACTGATGGGTTTTCATATTCAAACTCTTAGGGGTATTCCCAAATGGGCCTGCCCAAGGATCCCATTCACCAGTGAAGGTGAATGTCAACATTTAATGAAAAAGAATTAGATCCATATGCTAATTGAAATCTACCCTGTACTAGATGATATACAACTAGTCTATATTAAGAATAATTTTATAATATATTATATATTGTATGATGGGATTAAATGAAAATTTATGTTGTCGATGAGTAAGATCACGTTATTTGTAGTTGTTAGTGAGAGGATGATCACATCTTGTATGAGACTCTAGTTTATGAGGTCAACATATGATTTTTTATGAGAATATCTAGCCCTTGAACATATTATAAAATGATAAATGATGGATTTAATGATTATGAATGGGTTTGCATGAAAACTTAAAAAAGACACAATCCATACGTTGAACCATAATAGGATCTTTTTAATTGGTTTGATCTATTACCTATGTGTTACATCAGCCCAATATTTTAGAATCAAGGTTGTCCTATACTACTATCTTGCGGGTGAAACCATGTTGTTAATTTCCCCAACCTCTATAAATAAAGCAAAATGTGTTATTTGGTTATATGGTCTAAGTATTTGATCCGCCATTTTCCATCTCTGATGACTATGATATGGAATATTCCAATCCCCAATAGATATACATTTTCATTTTTATTTAATTAAATATAATAATAAATTATTCTTTATGTTTATCAAAAAAACTCTATCACAATTATTTATTTTCAAAAAAATACCAACTTTTTTTAGAAACTTCTCTTCAATATAAACATATGTGTGGTTGTAAAAAATTAACCCAGCATAAATTTCTCTTTCAATGTCCAACTCAAACCTCTGATCTCATATAAACCCATCCCGAGGTATATATATCTGTGTGTGTGTGTTGATAATATCTTTTGTTTTGTTTTAATATTATAGAATACAAGGTATTGGCATGTAACCAAGAGAGAGGTCCCCAAATTCTCATACTCAATATACCTTCAATCATTCCATATCGGACTCTTCTCTAAAAGTTTTCTTGAACTCTAGTCATAATGTAAAATACTCATCATGTAATCATGAACCAAAAACCTAAAAAATTGTTCTTCTTTACTATGAAGATGAATCAATGAAATGAAAAAAATTTATTTGGTTGGATTTAAACCCTAATAGATTACATATTTAACTGAATCAATTTAGTTCCCTGCAACATGAGGATTGATCTTTCATCTAATTCAATATGGAATCTATTTTTGTAACTATTAGAGTGCACTAAATTATTGTTTATCCTCATCAAACTCAATGGATAAAAATATATATTCTTTAGGTAGTACTTCCCTCAATTCATATTATGGGAGAAGAATCGCCATATCAAGAAAATTTTTAGGAAAATCATCACCCAACTATTTAGAAACTAGCGTGAAGTCCCTATAACCCTTCCCTTTAAGGTGAGTTGTTCTTTTATAGGGTGAAATCCTAGTTTTGAAAAGATTTTTCCATAATTATTAAAAAATGTCTAGAATAATATATCCATGAAGGGTGGGAAAAAACAAAAAAAAACATGTTATATGATGCATGTAAAATCCCATTTAAAACATAAAACTGTTTTCTTAGATTTCTGAGTCAAAAGGGGTTTCAGGTTTCTATTTGATGGATATATTGAATAATCATATCAATAATTGATTTCCCTGATCTATTTACCAAAACTAAGGATGGTTAATATCATTTTCTAAGTTATCCAAAAATAACAATCAGAAGACCACTAACTCTAACTCTATTCCTAAGGTTTTGGAGGCTCTAATATCATTTCAAATGACCTTGACCATTAAAATGCTTCCAAATCCAATATTAAGATTTGTGTACCACCAAAATCACACCTCCCATAGGATAAGTTCTATAGACAAGCACCAGGAATACATATCACATTGATGGGAAGAATTATCCGATAAAATTTTATACCACAACACATTTCCAAGAAAAAGATATATACAGCAATGAAAAAATATGAATAAACTTTTTCTATAAAATATTCAAGTGATAATGAAAAATACTATTTCAATATATCATAGAATAACATTAATAAATAAAGTTTAAAAAATTATTTTTCATAATATATTGGGAATAAAAACACTGAACAACTCTATAAAATGAACTCCCTATAACATCGACACTAATAAGGGTACCGCCAGTAATAAAAACCTCCCAAATAATCTAATAACCATATCCACATTCCCAAAAAATTAAACCATACTATGTTTCATTTTCACAAACAAAATATTTGTAGTAACAAGGACCAATTATAAATTTTTATAAATATAACAAGTAGTATTCCTTGAGATTATAAAAGAAAAACAATACATCAAGTTATATAAAGAAGATAAACCAATATACAATTAAAAGGAATCATTTAAACAAGGTTAATAAGGTCTTCAATATTGAAAACTCAACTCATCAGAAATAATTTTATTATGAAATAACTTGAATTACCTAGATCACTAGAAAACATAAAATATATATAATAACTTAATCTCATCAAATCTATGTAATCCCTAAATAGTAGCGGTGGGAGACCCATACAATGCAAAATAGTTCATGTCAGTTGATGGGTTACAAACCCATATGGAGGACTTATGAAAAATTACGTGGTGTACACATCAACCAAGAATATTTACTATTATATAGGTGTTTATATACCCATGTTATATCTCATTACAAAACACCATCTTTAATAGTTTATAAACCTATGCCCCAATAATTTTTGTGTATTGATACCAACTGTAGGACGTGGGAACTTTACATCACTTACACCAATAGGGCACTAACCCCATTCCCAAGTGGAGTACTCACACCCCATGACTGGATGTCCCACACCCTTGAACCCTTGGTTGTACTCAAATCCCCAATGATTATGTGGGAACCTCTCTAAAACCTAAAATAATCATTATTATGTTAATAACTCAATATTACTAATGTATATTACATCATTACTCCAATTTTCTCTAATAAATATAATTATTAAAAAATTACTAAATTTCTCAAAAATAATCACTAATAACGATGAAACATGCACCACCACATTATACATGTAAAATGTTTTATAATCCACCACTCATAAATTCAAAAGTTACCTTCATATGAGAAAACATTATGAAATAATAAAAATTGTCTAGTACATGTTATATAATTTAGAGTACATTGTATGTATTCCATTATAGTAAAGAGGATCTTATCATTATAATCTCATTTATATTTTATCAACCTATATGGAATATCCTAGTGGGGTTTATAATGTGTGGGACCCTTAGGAAAGGTGGACTTTTAGTGTTGTGTAAGTATGTGTAGTGTATATAAGTACGTGGAATGTTCTTTAAAGAATAAAGGATGGGAAACCATGTTAGGTGGACAACATAAATTATAGGTACATGTCGAGGCTAATCTCTATATGTACAAAGCATGTTCAATGATAGACATGACAAGTTGAAACATTGAGAGACTAACTGTGTTGTCCCGATACACACTGACATGCCTCTTTTGGTATAAACAATGTGTATGATGGGTGACAT
This sequence comes from Viscum album, assembly GCA_963277665.1. Lineage (NCBI taxonomy): Eukaryota > Viridiplantae > Streptophyta > Magnoliopsida > Santalales > Viscaceae > Viscum > Viscum album. The sequence continues at coordinate 1,214,872,310 of OY728150.1, read as the reverse complement.
GTCATGTGGCTCTGATGTGTTATCTAAGAATGTACATAGAGTAAAAATCATGGAACACAATATTGGAATGCTTTTTATATGTCCTAATACAACAACCCATGTAATATTAATAATGAAATGTAAACCCTCGGACATTATAATGTGAGATACATGGAATGCATCCCGAAGGACAACACGATGTGTAGTTCAGATTAACGTGTTCAAAAAACAAGATGATTCATGTTTCATTCCATGAACAATCCAATCATAATCACCAATAGACATTCCATGAAGTGTTGTGTGACCCTAAAACTCTTGGTGCCTATATTATGCCATATCACATCTTTATTTTTAATTCAACTTCATTAACTATTTTCACTACCATCCTTATATATCCAGGACTTTACTAAAACAAAATTAGAATCACATAACTATGAATTTGTTAATAAATTTGAACCTAAACCATCAACCATTTTTTTTTATTATTGGACAATCATGGGTATCATAAAATCAACTATTGGTGTTCACAGGGAAGTATTAACACCTTAAATTGGTTGTTTTCATGTCCAACAAATAATATGGAATATGAAAAAGGAAAAATAATGATTCCCTTATAGATAAAGAAACTTTTTTGGGGTGAATATCAAAATATATGAATCAATATCCAACGATTAATCTATCATCATAAAAAAAACTTCCCTAATATTAGAAAATATTTTAGAATAATAATCATAAAAAATACTCCATGTTAAAATTATAATAAAAATTAATTTTTTTTCAAATATTTGAGTTTTATATACACAATAATTATTTCCAATTTTTCAGTCAATGAAATTTTAATCAAAACAAAATGTATTACGAAAATAAGAATGAGAAATAATTGACAATAAAATTCATATTTTTTGGGTCATGTCTGCTTTAATGATCACACATTGATCAGTGTTTTTTGTCACTACCATTGTGAAGAATGACTCTCCATGTTTTTCCACCCATCAATGGTTTCAAATTGTGATATTTTGATCAAAATGGAAGAAAATATTTTAGGGGTGATTTAAACCAATCCACATATTTTTCTCTAAATATACCTATAATTTACTCTAAAATTACATTATTAATTGTAATTATAAGTCACACTAATAAATAATCTTTTTAATTCTCCTTCATTGTAAATTAGTAAACCCTACAATAATTATAATTTACCAATATATTTAATGTTCCACACTATTTCCACATGTCCATCACAATGCCACATCACCAATATCAATAAAAATAATAATTTTCTATGTAATACAGGTTGTATTATTCTCAATTAAGATAACGACCCATTAATTTATGAGTCCATCATTTTCGGGAAAAATAAAAAATTTATACTCCTTTTAAGAGAAAATCACAAATTTGAACAAAACAATGATATCGAAATATTAATTACTGACGCTATTTATATGATATTAACTATTAACATGTGAGTGGTTAAAAATAATTTTTAATTATTTTTCAAAGTCTCTGGACACAAATAAAAACTGACCATCTCTATGAAATTTAATAAAAATATCATAAAAGTATTTGAAGTAATTCATTACAAAAATATTGGTCCTAACATCATCCCCACATATAAAAATTTCCTTTCTAAAAACCATAACCCAGTGAATTTTGTGAGGTATTGATCTATCATATAATTCTCACATTTCCATGAGATCCCAAAGATATTCACATGATACTATAAGACATGTAGCAAATAAATCACATTCCCATGAATGATTTTATATTGATGATATAAAATATTCATCTGGTAATTTATAATCACATTTTCATTCTCAAGAACAATCTCAACTAAGACTATAATGTGTGATGTTCAGTACACATATTTCGTTTGTTGTGACATGTGGATGATATTGTGCCTTTGGTCTACATATAGGGTAACATCAAAAAAAAGAAACCTTGCCCACCCTAATTAGTTTCACAAATATTATAATAATCATTAGTGATAGATCACTACCCTAACTAATCCTCCTTAAACATAAATAAGGAAATACCTCCAGGAACATGTCATCTCTCACTTCAAACTCCAAAGGTCACCATTAATTGTGGGTATTTGAATCAGGATGACATCCTATTTTTTATTAGTTGTTCCATATTGGGACTCATTAGAGATGACTCATCATCCTATGTATATTGATGGTGTTTCATATATATTCAATAGTGTATGTCCTTGAAAGGTTTTATTCCAATTATATATTGGTAATAGTTTTTTGTAAGAGAACTTAAAAAATTATAGGAGACCAACCCCACTACATCTAAAATCTATCATACAAGCTCACAACATATACTCAAGGGGCTAAATAGTCCTATCAGTTTAACAATCAATCCAAATATTTAATATTATACTCTAATGTAATGGGATCACATAATTCACTAACATGATTCTCTACAATAATTATGTAAAATGATCATCATAGTTAGAAAAAATTATTGATCATTCCCAATGTAAAAAACTAAATCACATCTATCTATAGGAATCCTAAATTCAACAAAACTCTATTATCCTTATGATAAAAACAATTATCTGAACTACTCTACTTAGACATGAAAACCCAGATAATATAATTATACATACATAATCATGAAAGTATAGTAAAAAAATAAAGAGTATAGCTATTGAGTCATTCAAAATAGATTGAATTTTATGTATGTGTCATAATAAGGGATTCATTTTAAGAGATATATATCAAAAACCTCAAGTAGTATCAAATGAAAAAATAATAAAACCATACACCTAAACACTATTATGGGTCTCTCCCAAGCCATAACAGCCTCTACCCTCGTGGGAATAATAACTACACTATATATCAAGATGACATGTAAAAATATATAATCTTGTAGAATCTATATCTCACACTTAAAGGGTTCGACATAGTGATATTGAATATGATGTAACTCCATAAAAAAGAATTAATTCCTGGGATTTTCGTACATTATTTTAATTTGGATAGTAATTTCATCAATGAAAACTAATTTTATCCTCTCTATGTAAGTCTAAAATATCTAATTCTTAATTCTCAGGAACATTTTATGGGTGTTTTGTATACTTAATGTAATAATTAGGAAGTCGTAGTGACAATAGAATAACCTTGTAATCATCTTCTACATATTCTCCTCATAAACCCATGGATGGTGATTACCAGACCTTATATCACCCATCAATAGATATTTACTTTCATTCATTTGGTCCAATATATCCTCGATTCAATGTAGTGGGTATTCATTGTTGGATTTCCCCCACTTGACGTGATGTTAGAGAATAAAAATCATAAAACTTTTGATTTCCAAATTAATGAAGATAACATGAGCTACCTAGTGTGACAAATGGGGATTGATAAAGAATCTCAAAAAAATATACTTCAACTTTACCATCACCCAGAATATTTCATTTCCATTTTTCTTAATTGTATTAATATATTTCTTATGAAATTCACAAAAAATAAGATGGAGATACTTGAAATAGATTTAATCATTAACTAAAATTTTTGTAATGGTTTTCAATACAATATATTTTTCCACATGTTCTAATTATTTTATTTTAATATTAACCCTAAAGGTTTCCAATACTTTTCACATTATTTATATAAAATTTAGTTTAATCATTCCAAAAATATCATTTCCACAAAAATACACACTTCCTATAAATTTCTCCCATTTTATCATGAATCATAGAATACCCCCATCATAGAAAACAAAAAATGGGGTCTTTATTAGATTGATATTGAGATAAATTTTAAACTCATTAACCTAGGGTGTTATCCATAAAACATAAGTTAATGAATATATACTAGTTTCGTAAATTTAATGGACCCCTTTGATGTTTCATGATACGTAAAACCCAAATACCATTGGTACAAAAACGACTCTATATTTTAATTCTTGAATCAAAATCCATAAATACATTATCCATTTTATTTCAATTGAGGTCCTTTCATAGTCTTCGTGTTACCCTATGAAATAGGGTATTAACTCAGGTTTTACCTAGTTTCCCCATAATTAAGACAATGCACTATAAATGGTTCACTAGGATGAAATTTATTTCCTTCCAACATACTATTCATTTTCTCATGAAAATTAATTACTTTATTTCCTCCTTTTTCACACATAATGAATTTTTCCGTTCCTTTGAGACACTTTATTTTAAATCAATGATGCATTTATTTGAACCTAGGACATTCAAGTTCATTATATATTCAAATACATCATAATTAATTGTAAATAAAATGTATTTAAACCTATGTATATCTACTAAGAGTTTCAATCCATGTGCACAGTAGTTCCCATTTTTAGGTACTAAATAATTATTGAGTCAAGACTGACAGGAAGTTTTAAGAGTCATTAACCCTAGATTCCATTGATCTAGAGTCATGTCAACCTATAGTATCCAAATATGGATTTATTGCTAGGAAAACCCACATAATATATTCAATACCAAAACATTATAATGGTCTTATATACTTATCCTTAATGTCTACCATAAATTTATGGTCCCAATTCTATTATTTAAAAAATATAGTTCCAAAATTTTCTACTAAACATCTTCTAATACCAACTGTAGTGGCCCAGACTTGTGTATCCCAGAGCTAGTTCCTTGCATTATTACATTAGAATAGATACAATTGGTTGAATGTCGAAGGATTGATTAGATTTGTAGTTTTAGAGAACCAAATACATTAATGATACCCATTTTAGATTGGGAGTAAAAAATAAAATATGATATATAACAACAGAAAATGAATTAAATCATTGAAAAAACTTTAAATGTTTTCTTTTTTTTATCCTTGGGAAAGGAAAAAATTAGGGTAAAATCAAATGCTTAGTAAGAGTTATGTATAGTGTAAGATATCATGAATAAATAATCAAAATAAAAATTGTATGGTAGATAACTAAAAACAAATGCCATTTAAAAAACATTACTATCATAGTGATATTAGTAATACTAAATATGGAATATACAATAACAAAAACACACTTCATTTAATCATTAAATAGAGAATGAAACATAATCATAGATAATTTAAATGATTAAATATTTTTTATTACAATAATAAATAAATTATAAATGATTTAATTTATTATCTACTAGACACCATGTTTCCTTGGTACACGATTCACTTACCATTGATACCTTTCACAAGATGGATTAAAATGTACCGGGTATAAACCCATCAAACATGGCTAACTGATTCATCTCGTTATACTACTGATACATTAAGAGGATTTCTATATATGGTACCTAAACCATTACAAACTTTTCCCATTTATTCTTTTTATATTTAACAATTGATTAAATTCATAAAAATTGTTCTTTATCAATATGTATCTATATTGAGTAAAGTATACATATTTATCAATATATCCCAAATTAATCAAATAACATTCAAAGATAACACAATATATTAAAATATTTTATGTTTTTGGAAATAATTTTATTCATAAAACAATAATATGGATATCTATGATATATGTAATAAATAATTAAATATGATAACAATAAATTGATTATTTCAATGGAAATTAATTAATAATTAAAGATATTAAGATTACAATATAATCATTTACATTTAGTTGTTTCAGTTCAAATCCCCTTAGATAATATAATTCAAAATTCCATGTCTTTTGAATTAATTTTGATATTACATTCTAAATGGGACATATATACACTAGATAAAAGTAAATTGGTTTATAAGAAGAAATAATACCAAATGGAATGTAAATTGAGAAGATATCCATTACCTCATGCTTCCTGTTGAGTGAACATTATTTACCCAATTTTTTATTGTCTTTAAAATGGTTATTAATTTATAATATAACCATAATAATATTTATATAACCATATATGATACTTTTATAACATAGTATCACCTGTTATTATGTAATATTTTATTATTTTCATAGTGTCAGGTGTAAATTTCCATGTTTTCTCATTCATGTTTATCATGAATGATCCATTTCATGTACATATTAAATATTTTTAGAATATAAAAAATAATATTCAAGAAATAAAAATCATATTTATTCATAAATTATATTTTTAAAACCTATCATGAATTATATTTATGAAAAATAAATTATGTAATGATCATGGAGACGGTAGTTCGTACGTAGAAATAAGTAACACTTCCTTTTTCCAATGATCATTATGAATGGAATTATGTAATATTTTAAAATTAGAAAATGTTATTTATATCATATATACCATATTATATAATTATATATACCATCCATATTGTTTGGTGATGAGAATAAAGTCACATTGCTTCATCATTGTGGTAGTCCACATGTACCAGAACGATATTATCAACTTTAAATGAGTAAAATGGAAACAACAGAAAAGACATAAATTACCATTAAATAAAATAAATTATTTCATAAATATAATAATTATTTCATGTATATCTCATATAATCAATAATATTATTCTTATCACTTTCCATGTAAAGCATTAGTAAAATGTTAAACACATCGTTTCGTGAGGCGGTAGTCTGTTGTATACATGAGCGAAGTTATCGTGACTTGTATAGAATGGAAAGAAGATAATATAAATAACATAAAATAACATAAAATAACTATATATTAAATAATAAACTATAAATAATGTAAATATAAATTATATCCATCATCATACCGTACAGTGATATGTGGTAATGGAATAACGAACAATATCAGTCCGATATGTCGTATTCTGTCACATACATGAACGATGATTTCATATCCCGTTTTACTGAAGTGGAGATGGTTGTATGTCATAAAATAATTATAAGAAATACTCATATATTGTCACGTACCAGATCTGGTCGCCACCCTTAATGGCACCAAACCCGGCCCATGACAAGGCCCGAAGGGCATTCCCTATCCCCACGGGCTGGCACAAGTGCCCGGGTATAAAACAATATGATTTGGGAATGATTTACCCGAGTATGAAAGCATAAAACAAATAAAACAATCAATAATAAGAATCTGAAATTTCCATGCTAAACCATTCTCAACAAAACCAGATCTGAAAACATATTTTTAAAGACACTACAAGTGGTCCAAATACAAATAATGACAACATCAAGACATCCCCAATCACTTCACACAACAAGGGTGTCATCACCTGCACGCCTTCTCCACAACTCTGTCCCAACGATGGGGACTAACACCCTGAAGTGCCATCACCCTTAGCCTTCCCTTTACCTGAGTCAAGCATAAGAAGTTCTACTTACACCCAAGGGGTGTAAGTAGGGTGTGAGCCTAAGCCCAATAGGATACCACCAGAAGATTCCAAAGGGGATGCAATACAATGGGAACAAAACTAGCAATTTTAACACACAAGGTGAAACAATGTTAAAAATTTCAAGAAAAGCAACTTTCAAATGAAAACAGTTTTCAATCCAAGAATTTCAGAATGATAACACATTAAATAAACATGTGAGCTACTGTAATGTACTGCCAAAATATCCCACAACAAGGGTAAATACTACAATTCTAATGAGCATAAAAATTAGGAACACCCCTAGGCAACTAGATAGTCTCGGGCCCTATGTACCTCGTACCTCGGTGTAAAGTATCCAAGTCACAATCCTTTCCCGTGCACGAGCCACTAGTAGGGAACAAACCCATAACCTAGTGGTCCCCAAATAACATCCACATAGTTCAGTTAGTGTTGTCGTTATCCATTTGCTCAGTGAAACAGGGACACAACCCATCCGGTCCACTAGCCGTACTAGTACATATCCGCCCACCTAAGTACCCGGGATTCCCCTTTTTGTGCTCAAACAATTTCAGCAAACAACACACATACTTATTCATGTAATGTATCACTACTGGTCACAAACAAATAGTACAGTAGCTACACACATTTTATATCATTTGAAATAGTCAATAAAATATTTTGATCTTCAATAAAACAACCTCTCAAAACATCACATTGTTTTGCACCCAAAACACTTTAAAATATCCACTTTTCACAATATGTGAACACTTTTAAGTCATAAAAACAAAATTTCAGTTCAACACAATTTAATAAAACCAAAAATTCAGTTATGGGGCAGCCCAATGTGAACCAAGAAATTATATATTTTAAAAACAACCATTTTCACACCAACATGGAACTTAATGCCCATTTGCTTCTCAAACACAATTTAAACAAACTTTTGCAGCCACAACCAAAAATAATAAACATTTAAAACATTATTTTCATTCCTAATACAGTTCAATAAAATCAACTATGTAATTAGAGGTCATCCCAAAATGAACCAATAAAAGACTTGCATGAAAAACACTCAATTTCACCAAAAATAGTAACATAAAATTCATTTGCATTGTAAATGCAACTAGAACAAATTTTTACAGAAACATTAAAATTCAATAAGCATTAATTCATCCTCAAAACAGCAAGCAAATTCCCAAAAATTGCACACACAATGGAATCACCTACCAAAAGATTCAAGAACCGCAAATCCTAGTGCGGAACTTCAACCGCACGACCACCGCGCCACAAGGAAGTGATATCAAACCTAAAACCAGAGGATTGAACCATGAAACCCAAAATGAAACCCTAGGTACGAAGCCCTAGCTTCTGGACATTTGGGGATTCAAGAAAAAAAAAAGATAGATCTCAAGGAAAAGGAGAGAACTAGAAGGATAGTCACTTACTTGAGAAAACTGGACGTTTTTAGAAACCAGAGAAGTTAGGCCCTAATTGACGACAGATGCGATCTCCAAAGAGGGCGAAACGATGCTGGTCGTGCGGCCAAGTACAGTGGGAGAAGGTGAGAGGTGGAATCACCGAAAAAGAATAACAAATGAATATTTTATGAAATAATTACAAAACAATTTTAAAACTGGAAATGGGCTTTCGGGTTGGCCCAATACCTAACTTGATCACCCAAATCCAAGATGCAAATGAATTTTTAAGGGGGCCAAAATTCATTGGTGGTTTTAATAGTTAAATGAAGGTCATTTTGGAAGTTGAATGAGTTAAAAATGTTGAAAAACGAGGGAGTTATTAAACAAACAAAATTTATTGTCAAAACTGGAAATGGGCTCTCGAGTTGACCCAAATTATGGAAACCCACCATTTCCTTCAAAAATGCATTGAAAACCCCCAAAAAAGCAATAATGTAAATTAAATAAAAAAAAATACCTTTAAAATATGTCATGTATGTGACAATTCTCCCCACCATGAAAACTTTCCGCCCCGGAAAGTCACAGTAAGGCCAAAGCAACAACCAAACTCAACTGAGAAACCAAGAGGTACTCTCTTGCCAGGTTTCTCCCCCCAAAGGCCATAACACCTCCAGTGATCAATGAAGGAAGGAATACTCTCAAAAACATGACTTACACCACATTCCTGAAAGAATCAAGCACAGTCAGGCTTTATCCCAAATGAAAACTCCTCAAACACAATCTGAACAATACTCAATCAATTTACCCAAATAAACAACAACATCGAACAAGGTTACACTTGCCCTTCTATAACTAAACCATTTGTCACTCTCCAATATCAATGTTTACCAAAGTAAGATGTAGGTAGTTAGATATCTCCAAATGATAATACCTACTTCCCATACAAAACCAAGGAAAAAATATGATTCACTCGTATAAAGAGACACAAATGGGCTCCCCACCATAAGAGACAACTTAATTTTTTTTTCGAGATAGAATCAAGACACCAATAGGGGGAGGCCCAAACAGACTCCCTAGTACAAGGGGTATACATAAATTAGAAATTTACAAAATAATATGCATGTTACCCATAGTGGGTCTTCCCACCACAAGAACCAACCATCTTAACTGACCAGCATGGGCCGACACAAAAAGACTCAATTTTTTTTTTAAGATTTGGGAAGGGTGCAGGGTCAGTCCGCACGGTTTGGGAAACCATGCACTAACTATGCTGATCATTATTTTAATGTGGCTTCCTAGCACACTGACACTACTAATCATGCACAAAATGTGTGCTCAAACTTTCTAGCCAAATTTCCAACCATTCTCCAATGACTCAATGGAAACCAACGTGGGAGGGAAAGACATTAGGCGATGACATGGGTACAAGGCCCTCTACCTATTTCCACCGAATGAGAACAACAGAAGGAAGATGATGAAACCATAGGTTTAAACACTTTCTATCTTTCACACTGAGGATAGGACTTTCTACAAGTTTTTAAACAACACTAGTGTTTCCCCTGACTACACGCCAGCTTCTCTCCGAGACCTATGGCTGGAGCTCAAAATATTGAAGCATCTTCGGCCACGCAGTTAGGCTGTTGAAACCCCTATGTGGAACTTCTTCTTTCGGTGCCACAAACAACTACACTGCATACCCTGATGGGTTTATCAAGACATAACACACTTCATAACCCACTTTTCCCAGAAACAGTCATTACACTGAAACAAGGGATCAGAAGATGCACACACATCGCACCTTGTTCCTTTGGGTGAGAAACAACAGAAGGGAAAGACACATATAAACACCTTCCTCTAAGATATCGGATTTGATGTTTTTCCCAAGGAAGACATAATCCCAAAATAACATAGAAACTTAGAGGATTGTGTGACCTTCACCTTTATGGTCAAAAGAGCACACAACATCACAATGCGTCACCGAACATGACCCTGGCGATTGATAGAAACAATACATGGAACGGGACCATATACAAAGTCCCTAAGCAACATATAAGTCCAGAAAGTGGACACAATATCCTATCATGACCGAAATCTCATAATTAGTGGTTTAATAATAACTCTTTCTTCAAAGAAACTATAAAGAACCCAGAGGCCCTCTTAGACACCATCAAGACACTCATCCATACTAACAACGAAAGAACACTCCCACCTTTGATGAATCAGGAAACTTAAGAAACTAAGGTCCCTTTCAACCATCCACAAGCAATATCCCACTACAAGAGGATCCAAAAATCAGCGAACTGAATGGGTGTAGACTCAATAAAAAAAATGTTCGACAAAATATTCTTTATATTGATCAACTGGAGGATTTTCCAATGGCGAAACAAAACGGGTTGCACTTCAGTTGTGCATTAACCCTTAATGGGGGAATACCTTATCCAATGAGAGAACCCAAGGACCCAACCAAGCTAGTCTATTGGTAAAAACATGCCACAAACCAGATCCAAACACATGAAGGGAACCATCGTAAAGGTATCCCAAAAAAAAATTCAAAAGAGACCACTAACCGTCCCTGCAACACAGCTTACCGACCAAACACAAACCCAAAACACAGTTCAAACAGAAGGGGTTCTTGAACTCAAAACATCCCACAACATCAAAATTTTCAAAAACCCATAATACAAACAATACCAAACTATTCATCAAGACATCATGTTTTTCTTTAAATCCAATTCTTTGAAAACAAACAGTTTAGCAGTAAGAGTATCTACCAATGGTACCCCATGGGCCTCACACATGCATGTTATTGTGCCACACTGGGCACCCTCCTCATATCCATCCCAGCACTCATCCAGTCGTGCCATCAACCATCCATCATCCCATATAACCCCATGCATGTGTTCACTAATGGAAATACCAAAGGGTATAACAAAACTTCCTTCCACTTTTCAAAAACAAAATGGTCAACCAACCCAACCTTTTTCTCAAAACTGCTAACAATGAGATCGAAATCCCAATTCACATCTTACAAAACATTTCATAAGGACACAACCATTTTGAAATGAACTCACTTTCAAGTTATTCACATCAATTTCGAAACATATCATCCCATTAAAACACACTCTAATTGTTTAGAAAACTCTATTGGAAACGCTTTTCAAAACCAAATTCAATATAGTTCCTGCTTCCAAAGAGGTGTAAGCACACCATTTTACATTTCAAAACAATTCTGAAAATTCAGTTCTGCCATTTCATAAACCAAACCATTCCCTATTTATTTGAAAATCATTTCATAAAAACTTTACGCTTCTTAAAACCAAGTCACCTTAAAACCAAAGTGCTAAGATTTCAAAACTAAAGCACAAAACAATGCAAGAGGAAACTAGTTTCGGTGGGTGACTTGGACATATGGTTGGCAGCCATATTCCAATCACTTCACCATCATAGAGAGTATTCTAGGGAAATATCCATGGCTCCACAAGGCTTTCCAGGCCCTGCGAGCTCACTGAGATTATTCTCCCAACTCTCTTTTCATTTCCCATAGTCATCATTAAACCAAGAAAACCAAAGAACTCAGATAAATCCACACTTTCCATGGTGACTTGAATCCCTTCACGAGGTGTGCTAGCCAGCCACACTACCCATGACTGAAATTTCAAGTCCCAAAAATCCTAGCTCCAGACTATGCTGACTCTTCCCCAAATAACATGACCCATGGAGCGAACCTGCTCTGATACCATTTTGCCACGTACCAGATCTGGTCGCCACCCTTAATGGCACCAAACCCGGCCCATGACAAGGCCCGAAGGGCATTCCCTATCCCCACGGGCTGGCACAAGTGCCCGGGTATAAAACAATATGATTTGGGAATGATTTACCCGAGTATGAAAGCATAAAACAAATAAAACAATCAATAATAAGAATCTGAAATTTCCATGCTAAACCATTCTCAACAAAACCAGATCTGAAAACATATGTTTAAAGACACTACAAGTGGTCCAAATACAAATAATGACAACATCAAGACATCCCCAATCACTTCACACAACAAGGGTGTCATCACCCGCAAGCCTTCTCCACAACTCTGCCCCAACGATGGGGACTAACACCCTGAAGTGCCATCACCCTTAGCCTTCCCTTTACCTGAGTCAAGCATAAGAAGTTCTACTTACACCCAAGGGGTGTAAGTAGGGTGTGAGCCTAAGCCCAATAGGATACCACCAGAAGATTCCAAAGGGGATGCAATACAATGGGAACAAAACTAGCAATTTTAACACACAAGGTGAAACAATGTTAAAAATTTCAAGAAAAGCAACTTTCAAATGAAAACAGTTTTCAATCCAAGAATTTCAGAATGATAACACATTAAATAAACATGTGAGCTACTGTAAAGTACTGCCAAAATATCCCACAACAAGGGTAAATACTACAATTCTAATGAGCATAAAAATTGGGAACACCCCTAGGCAACTAGAAAGTCTCGGGCCCTATGTACCTCGTACCTCGGTGTAAAGTATCCAAGTCACAATCCTTTCCCGTGCACGAGCCACTAGTAGGGAACAAACCCATAACCTAGTGGTCCCCAAATAACATCCACATAGTTCAGTTAGTGTTGTCGTTATCCATTTGCTCAGTGAAACAGGGACACAACCCATCCGGTCCACTAGCCGTACTAGTACATATCCGCCCACCTAAGTACCCGGGATTCCCCTTTTTGTGCTCAAACAATTTCAGCAAACAACACACATACTTATTCATGTAATGTATCACTACTGGTCACAAACAAATAGTACAGTAGCTACACACATTTTATATCATTTGAAATAGTCAATAAAATATTTTGATCTTCAATAAAACAACCTCTCAAAACATCACATTGTTTTGCACCCAAAACACTTTAAAATATCCACTTTTCACAATATGTGAACACTTTTAAGTCATAAAAACAAAATTTCAGTTCAACACAATTTAATAAAACCAAAAATTCAGTTATGGGGCAGCCCAATGTGAACCAAGAAATTATATATTTTAAAAACAACCATTTTCACACCAACATGGAACTTAATGCCCATTTGCTTCTCAAACACAATTTAAACAAACTTTTTCAGCCACAACCAAAAAGAATAAACATTTAAAACATTATTTTCATTCCTAATACAGTTCAATAAAATCAACTATGTAATTAGAGGTCATCCCAAAATGAACCAATAAAAGACTTGCATGAAAAACACTCAATTTCACCAAAAATAGTAACATAAAATTCATTTGCATTGTAAATGCAACTAGAACAAATTTTTACAGAAACATTAAAATTCAATAAGCATTAATTCATCCTCAACACAGCAAGCAAATTCCCAAAAATTGCACACACAATGGAATCACCTACCAAAAGATTCAAGAACCGCAAATCCTAGTGCGGAACTTCAACCGCACGACCACCGCGCCACAAGGAAGTGATATCAAACCTAAAACCAGAGGATTGAACCATGAAACCCAAAATGAAACCCTAGGTACGAATCCCTAGCTTCTGGACATTTGGGGATTCAAGAAAAAAAAAGATAGATCTCAAGGAAAAGGAGAGAACTAGAAGGATAGTCACTTACTTGAGAAAACTGGACGTTTTTAGAAGCCAGAGAAGTTAGGCCCTAATTGACGACATATGCGATCTCCAAAGAGGGAGAAACGAAGCTGGTCGTGCGTCCAAGTACAGTGGGAGAAGGTGAGAGGTGGAATCACCGAAAAAGAATAAAAAATGAATATTTTATGAAATAATTACAAAACAATTTTAAAACTGGAAATGGGCTTTCGGGTTGGCCCAATACCTAACTTGATCACCCAAATCCAAGATGCAAATGAATTTTTAAGGGGGCCAAAATTCATTGTTGGTTTTAATAGTTAAATGAAGGTCATTTTTGAAGTTGAATGAGTTAAAAATGTTGAAAAACGAGGGAGTTATTAAACAAACAAAATTTATTGTCAAAACTGGAAATGGGCTCTCGAGTTGACCCAAATTATGGAAACCCACCATTTCCTTCAAAAATGCATTGAAAACCCCCAAAAAAGCAATAATGTAAATTAAATAAAAAAAATACCTTTAAAATATGTCATGTATGTGACATATATGGATAATATTTTATTTTTTATATCATCATTTCATAATAATAAATTATGTATTTTTAGGAAGAATTAAAATAATGGAAAAGGATGAAGAACAGTACCTCTTATGATTAGATATGTTTTTTATATATTAGAATATTTCGTTAGTTTCGTCATAAAGGCCAATTTTTATGTTTAAATGGGAACTTGAACAAAAAATACCTAGTCTATTATCCTCAAATACAATCCATCAAAAAATTCCAAATTCCAAACAACAACTTCAAATGGGTGGCACAAATCAAGGGGGATGTTACCTCAAGCCTCTATCAGAAATGACCCTACATCAAGACTACCACCCTCCCCCTCCAATCATTGTATATGATAAAAATTTCTCCCCATTCATAATATCCCCTCTATCTTTCGTCCAACTTAAAAACTATACAACCATAGGAATGAAAATCCCTCCAAAACAAACCAATATTTACCTTCATAATACACCATTATCGTCTTCTTATTCTTCACCTTCATATCCACATTGATTAAAAGGGAATAAAACATCATCATCATCATTTCTAGATAAACAACTTGAAAATACTTTATTATACCAAATATAATACCAATCATGCATCTTAAATCATTATTGAAGTAAAACCAAAAACTATAATAGGAAAATAATGTACCTATACCCATCTAAAGACGTATATTCTATGTGAAAACCTCATCATCCGTAAGAAAACAAAGATAATAAAATATACCATGTGCAAGAACCAGAATCATTATTTCAGGTATGGACCTTTATTTCAGTTTCTTTTTATGTAATATGAGAAAGGGGAAATTTTATAAATACATGTCGTGTACCCAGTTTCCGCATGTATCCATCTACTTTCCATGTAATGGTTGAGTACATGGCCATGTCGGTTACCTCGAAGACCGCCTAAAGTGGCTGCCGGTTGAGGCTTGTACATGGCATGTACATTTAATGATCATGTTGTGTACTTATCTATTTAAATATCTAATCATATCAGGGTCACATCTCATCTCTAGATACCTCTTCTTCTCCCCATATTACGTATTAGAGAGTGACATATGACCAAAGAACATCAACCTCCTCCAATTTCTTCTTCCGATCTTCGATTAAGACGTTGTATGGTGTGTTTGATTCCTACCAGTGAGGTCTCTCTTTCTATAGATCCCCTCTTCTTTATTTCCCCTTTATCATGTGTTATATATAGATGTTAATTTTTGAAATTTTGTAAATCCATGACATTCTAGGATGATTCAAGCGACAACATTGAAGAATGTTTATCATACAACATCATAGTATGTGGTTTGTTCCTTTCCTTGATTTCGTTTTGATTATATATTATAAAACTGATGAATACTGATGTTTAGGGAATTGTTTTTTTGGTAAATTTACCATGTTTAAGACCAATTATGGTGTATTTTATTGAGAAAGGGTTATTGATTGGGTATAAGGTTTAATTCCTTGATTATTGGTGTGTTTCCCATTTTAATTGATTATGGATGTTGGGTCTAGAAATCATGTTAGGATTGATTTGTTTTCCAGGCCTAATTTCTTTATGATGGAGTTATTGTTTATTTTAGATACATGTGTTTCTCATTGTGAATGTATGGTCAAGGGGAATTGATAGTGAGTTATTTATGAGTTAGGTTTATTTATTTATAATTGCTGTTATGATAACCCAGAGGTATTGTCTATGAGAGAAGCCAGTCGGTTATAGACCATATGGGATATATTGTGAGAGCTACCTAGAGGGTCATTATTAAATGAATGTTGGGATAAAGGTCATTAAATGTGAGATCTTCTAGGGTTCATTGTATTTTATTGTTTCTATGCAGACCAATGGGTTATTGATCGTCAGAGCTACTTAGGAGGTCATTTGTAAAGGAATAGTTCTATATGGGAACAATGGGGTTAGAATGTTTGATTTTTCTCAGAGTGTAATTATTTATTATATTGATTATATGTTCAACCATAGGGGATAAACTGTGAGAAATTTCCTAGAGGGTTTCTTTGGAATGATTGAATGATTGTGAAGAATTTTCTGTGCCAAAGAACAATCTTGGACTTGTTGTTACTTTATTATCTAGATGATATTTTGAGACATCTATGTGTTATAATTTTATAAGGGGATTCATAGACTAGGCATGATCCTGTAGTTGCATTATTCATTAGTATGAATAATTTATAAAATAAATTGAATGTAATTGATGACTGTAGGATTGTTTACAATAATTACTTCCTAGATTATTTCTTCTTTTATAAATATTACATACTATATATATTCACTGATAGTTAAGGACATATATTTTGGTGGTTTCCTACTAGGATTCATCTGACACCTTGATCAGGTTATGC
Source organism: Viscum album (assembly GCA_963277665.1). Taxonomy (NCBI): domain Eukaryota; kingdom Viridiplantae; phylum Streptophyta; class Magnoliopsida; order Santalales; family Viscaceae; genus Viscum; species Viscum album. The sequence continues at coordinate 1,214,855,203 of OY728150.1, read as the reverse complement.
TTTTGGTCCCAAAAAAATTATACGGTTGTATGTATAGATAAGGGTAATATCCCTTCTACATCAGGTACTTAATTGCTGGTTAGAACTAGAGAGCATGGGACCATGATGAGGCCTACAATGATGTTGGAGTTTACTACATTCTATGCTTTGGTTTTAGTATTTTTATATCTATCATTGTGACTTATTTGGTGTATTTCTTATACATATGTGACCTGTGTCATTCATATACGTTCTCTCGTGGTTTATTTATTATCCGTCATCCATTGTTTAATTTTTTTATAGGGTAATAATGATTCTGCTATGGTTTTTCATTTGTTATTCCATTGTGTATACTCTTCCAATGAGGGCATAGTTTCCCCAATGCCATACATCGGTCTATGCTGCAATTTGGAAGCCTTTGGAATTTTTGGAAATGTGCTTGAGGTTATGTGACCAATAGTGTTTGGGGAACCTTTGGGCAGTACCTGGAACTGGGATGTTACAAAGTGGTATCAGATGATTTTTTTCTAAATTGTCTTACTATTTAGAGCCTATAAACAGATATCGGAAGGAATATGTAGTTGTTAAAAAGTTGGTCCCAGGAGTTGCTATCTCGTGTATATGGAAAATCCATGATACCTTGAATATTGTAATTTTTTTGGGTTTTTAAATTCTTACTATTGATTTGATTTCACTATTGTATGATTCACTTGTATTGTGCTATTATTATTTATATCATTGAGGTTCTATTTTTGTTGGAACTCTCTAAGATGAATGTAAGTAATCCCATGCATCATATAGTCACTTGATAGATCTCACAAGCTAGGAATTCTTGTCAGGCCATTTATGGTACATTACAGATTGCATGATATTGTGATAGATGTTGTTCTTGATATGAAATTTTTTTTGATATACGTTGTTACAGATACACCTACTATTTTCATAGGGTATTGGAAATTGTAAATTTCTATATGGATGGATGAAAAAAATTTCCCCAATGGTATTATGGGCCCTCTTGGATCAGAATTTTTTGGATCATGTTTTTACTTTAATTGAATTTTTTCAAGGTATGAAATGAATAATGATGTCAAAGGATGGTTCCCGTCTCTCCCGGTCATCCCCCTTTTCTGCTCAACTCATCTAGGGATTCCCCTTGAAACCCTCCACTATGGATCGACGGCATGTCTGAGCACCACACCTATTCCTTCCTTTCTTTCCCCTCATTTACCTCTTTTAATCTTCTTCCATCTCCATGTCTTGTATTTCTATGGAATTGTGGCTTTGGCGCTCATCTCCCAGAATTACTTATTTGGCCTTGTTGAAGGTTTTTTCCATTGAATCGTCTGGATACCACAACCTTATTCAATATATCATGTTCCACCACTCCTCTCCACGTCGGATTTAGACCGATGGTAACACAGAGGTTTTGGGTTAAGTGGTTCGGTGGTCTTAGGTTATTTAAGTGCTCCTTTCTCAACTCGATCATGGTTTTAGCTTCTAATATTATTCTAGATGTGTCGTCATCATCCAAAGTCCTCGATCTCTCAAATCCCTGCCTTGACCTCAAGCACCTATTCTTCTCTCCGAGTTGGATCCGGAGTGTTGGTTCCATAAATGTTTTGGAAGGTGTGGTTCAGAGAACGACGATGCCCCTCACTCAGTATGTTTTTGTTTTTTGTGAAGGTTTGTTTGACTTATTTTCCTTGGTGGTCAATATTTTCGAGACCTACTCAATGATTTCTTGATAGTGTGTTTCTGTTTCATTGTGATCTATTATGGCTTTTGAGGAAGCTCTCAGTGTTTCACGACGGTGTTGTTGCTGGTTATGGTTCCTTTCACTTAGTGTTTTGACACAGTGCATTCTATTTTCCTGTTTTTGGTTTGCGATGGCAAGTGTTTTTTTTTCATTGATTGCGTATGGTGATTTCTGGAGATGGTTTGATCTCGGTACAATGACGATGGAGGTGTCATTGGACAGTGTTGATGGTGGGAGTACAACTCGAGGTGCATGTTAGACCCGCGGTGCGTGTGTGATGCTAGGTGGGTGCATGACACAAGGTGGAAAATAACGTGAGGCGAGATGATTGACTCTGATTGAATTTGAAATTTGAATTTGAATTTGAAGCTTGTATTTTTTTCGGTTTTTTTACCACTCACCCAAAAAGTGGGTATCTTGAAAAAAGTGGATTTTCCATAATTAAGGATGACAAACATTGATTAATGTGAGAATGAGCTCTCACTGGTTGGAATTTTTCATTCCTTGGACAAAATGCAATGTTATTGAGGGTTTAATAGAATATTACTGTCTGGAAACACAGAAAACACGGCATGTGGTGTAATGGAAACACGTCATGTATTCCATTGTTTTCGAAGAAGCTAATTTTATTAACTATATTTAGTGTACTAGATAGACATGTTGTGTAGTTCGTGACCATTTGACTGACTGTGTATGAAGAGAACATAGGGTTGGGGGACTTTGGTAAAAAACATCATATTTGGGTTTTAAAATCTATGTTGTAAGAATTAAGTATTCGGCTATCTAACCAACGAAATGGGTGGATGAGAATTTGGATGTACACACCATGTCTAATTTATTCAAGGCATGTAGTTATAAACCATGTCTCTGTTTGTGTGACTAACAACATGGGTGATTAGAATGTAATTAGTACATGTCGTGTCTAGGATGAACATTTTGTGTAGTGTTACCTGAGAGAGAATTGTGTAGTTCTATATGTGTAGAAGTACTTGGGAAGGAGGGAAGATTCATGAACACACCATGTCTCATGAGGAACACGTCGTGTGTAAGGGTGTTACCTGACCAGGTTTGGCCGATGTATGTTCTATGTTAAAAGCTTAAGGGAATATTCCCTATAAGTGTTATACACGTTGTGTAAACTTGTTTTTTTAAAATATTAATATATCTTATCTATTTCCTATCATTCACTTATAAGTTTTTCCTTTATAATCATGAATAGAGGTGTGTGCTTGACAATGAAAAGTCATTCCACCAATGCGACATCCAGTTGTATGCAAGATATTGGGTGTGGATCAGAAACCAAAAATGGTAGGTCAAAGTCTACCAGAATATCCTCTTGTCATTCCCGTCATGGCAGCATCTATTATACCGGACACAGGTTCTGATGCACGGTTCGTGGAAGGCATTTTGAATTTGTTACAGACATACCAAGGAGCACCACATCCTTCCCCATCTATGTAATATTTTAGAAGGGTGTTCTATTACCAAAATCCTCCCATTTTATTAGAGTGTGGAGGACCACAGGCTGTAGGGTCATGGTTGGAGGTCATGCTTTCCATATTTTAGCATCTCGAGATGCCTTTTGATAGGATGGTGAAGCTCACAACGTACATGATATATTATTCCTCTATGAGATGGTGGGATATTATCTCATGGGAAAGATGTCATCGAGATATGGATTGGGATGAGTTTAGAAGACCTTATATGATTACTTCTACCTCGAGACATTGAGGGCCGATTAAGCCCAAGAGTTCATGAATTTGGAGCAGGGTGCTCCTTCAGTAATGGAGTACTCTTCTCATTTTATAGAGATTCAGTGATTCACACCTGTTCTAGAATGTGATGAGTTATCTTTGGCTAGGAGATTTGAGGATGATCTCTAGTATGACATCTAATCATAGTTGGATTTCTTTAGGATGACATTGGGGACTATTATAGTGAATCAATCACAGATTACCAAGTGAAATCTAATGGAGTTGGGAGCTACGAGCCTGGGTGGCTTAGCATCTAGGGCTGGTACTCCTTCGAAAGATAGTGGAAAGAACATTAAGAGATTTCAAGTAGTGTTTCCTTTGGTATCTAGGGTGTATGATACTAGTGCGGGAAAGTAGCCACACAATACATCAATGCCCGAGAGGCCATGTTGATTTGTAGTTTTGTGGAAAGATGGGTAATCTTCAACATTTTTTCCAGATATCCTATTTTGCAGTGAGTGAGAGGGGATTAGTTAGGACTCAACATTTAGAAGAATGACCACCAGTTTCCCATCAATCCGAGAACTGGAGTTTGTCAGGTCATTCATGCTAAGGTGGAGGTCATGGTTTTGGTATCTAGACAACTGGTTTTCACCAACAACATTATGGATTGGCTTAAGGTTATTCGGCTGGATTTCAAGGGTACGATATTGATTAGACATTTTTATTATAGCATACTTAGCAGGAACATGATCCCAAACCCTCTATGGTTTTTGCTATGATTCTATTTGCCTCAGTTTTAGTTTATGCTCTTTTTGATACTGGGGATTCACATAGTTTCATATCTATTGATGTTGGTGGGATCCTTAGGATCTATATCTTTATATATGAAGATTTTATGATTGTATAAACTATATTGAGGATTAGAAAGACTAGTGTACATCAGTGCAAGGAGTTCCCTCTTGAGGTTCATGGGTGTCACTTCTTATGGGACCTCTATGTATTAGAGATGATTGACTTCAATGTCATTCTCAGAATGGATTGGTTAGTTTCTTTTCAAGCCTTATTTGACTGATATTTCCATAGTGTGATTTTCACGTCACTATAGGGATGGTCTTTTATTCACAAAGGAAAGTGGGATTAATAGGTGAGAAGATATGGACCCGAGTATCTTGGATTGGGAGGAAATACAACATATATTTCTATTTTATATCTTGATGCCTAGGGTACATCACAGAATGACTTTACTCAAGTGGTGGATCACATCAGGGATGTATTCTCAGATGACTTTTTATATATACCTCTTGAGAGAGAGGTATATTTCTTTATTGATCTGGTGTTAGGGGAAACATCAGTGTCCATTACTCTTTATAGGATCGATACACCTAAGTTACAGGATCTCAAGATGTAGTTGGAGGATTTACAAGAATAGGGTTTCATCAAACCATGTAATTATCCTTAGGGTACGTCTATCCTCTTTGGGAAGAAGCTAGACAGTACCCTCAGACATTATCTGGATGATCAAAGATGAACCAATTGATAGTTAATAACTGATATCCCTTTCTAAAAACTGAGGATCTATTTGATACGCTTTTAGGGTCTTCTGTGTTATTGAATATTGAATTGAGATCTGGTTATCATCAGTTGTGTGTTAGACAATCAGATATATCTCTTAAAGCCTTTATGATCTGGTATGGTCTATACGAGTAAGTGATTATGTCATTTGGTCTCACAAACATGCCAGTAGTATTTATGGAACTAATGAAGCTATTCTTCCAACCATACATGGATTCTTTTGACACAGTCTTTATGGATGATAACTTTCCATACTCTCACACCAACACGACCATGTCACCCATTCTTATATCATTTTGATTACACTTAGAGAGAATATGTTATATGCTATGATCTTAAATTGACTCATTTAGGTTGACTAGATTCACTTCTTGGGTCGTGTTATGTCAGAGATAGGAGTATCAGTAGATCGACAGGAAGTGGGAGTAGTAGATTCCTAAGATCTTCTGAAATAAATCATTGAAGCAATGAGACTTTAGGGGAGGATTGTTACAACAGGTGCATTATACATAACTTTTCACACCTATAAGCACCACTAACGGCCCTAACTAAGAAGGTTGTGTAGAAATTATGGTAAGATTCCTTTGATTCAGTCTTTTAGGAGATAAAAGGGATATTGACTTCAGCATTGATACAGGTTCTCTCGGAGTTGGACAAGAGTTACATCATTTACTGTGATACATTACGTATCAAGCTAGGGGATGTTCTTATGCAAGAGGAAGGATTTGTTGCACATGGGTCTCAGTAGTTATGGCTAAATTAGAGGAATTACCTGACACACGATCTCGAGTTAGCCGTAGTTGTGCATTAATTATGTTGTTTGGAACATTGTCTTTTGGGAGAAAATTTTGTGGTATTTACTGGCTACAAAATTATCAACTATATCTTTACTCATAATGATCTAAATTTGAGATAGTTAAGGAGGGTTTAGTATATTCAATATTTTGACATTCATCTTGCCTACACACTTGAGAAATGAAACACATTGGATGATGCGTTGAGTATTAGTATTCAAATACAAGCATTTCAAGAGGCTGGTAGTGAGTGGAAGCTTATGGATCTATTCTTTAAGTTGTATTTGGAGGTGCATGATAGACATAGGAAAACATTTATATCTTCTATAGCTATTTTCTATACTCTACTGGATCGAGTGAGAATGAGGCAGCTATCAAATTCCAATGTTCTAGTCTTATGGGAGTGTTTTTCCAGAGAGGACCCTGCTCTTTGGTTAACCATAGGATATGATGAGATCTTGCATTATCATGGAAATGTATGGGTTTCAGCACTCATACATGAGGAGTTGATGTAAAATTTTAATGCATTTATTTGGGAAGTTAATCCTGGTGTGACCAAGATGTATTGAGAATTACACCAACAATATTGGTTACCAGGTATGAAGAGGATTGTTGCTAGTTTTTTATGAGATGTTTTACCTATCAGAGGATGAAGAAAAATAATCAGTGACAAGAAACATTTACTAAAATAACCCATTATGGAGTGGAAGTGGAATGATTTCATGATGGATTTTTTGATAGGTTTATGGATGTCGCCTCAAGGTAATGATGCAGTTTGGGTTATTATTGGAAGACTCATGAAGGCTGCATAGTTATTTTTCGATTAAATAAACCATCAGTGTTGATGAGCTTTGAAGGTTTTGCATCCAAGATATTGTACGTTTTAATGGGGTTCCATGCTCTATTGTTTCATATAGGGATTCATATTTTACTTCTCGTGTCTGTAAGGGACTATAGAGGGCTTTGGGTAAACATATACTACTAAGTATAGCTTACCATCCACAAACAGATGGCCAGTCCAAGCACACGATCTAGAAGTTGGAAGACATGCTTCGAGCATACAACCTGGAATTTAGGGGTTCATGGGAGAGACACATACCCCAAGTGTATTTTACCTACAGTAACAGTTTTCTGGAAATGATTTAGATGACACCATATGAGGCTTTGTACCAGAGGCCACACCGATCACCTCAATGTTGGATGGAGGCAGGATAGGAAGCTATTCTCAGACTGTATCTTGTCTATGAGACCAATGAGAAAGTGGAGTTCATTCATAATAGGATGCATAATGCACAGTCTAAAAAATATTATATTGAACGATGTAGATAACCTCTCTAGTTCAAGGAGGGATATCATGTTTTCCTACATATCACACCATGGTTGGGACATAAGAGGATTAGGAGGCAGGGGAACCATTAACTGAGATACACCGTAATGTTTGAGGTTTTGGAAAGAGTCTTTCCTATTAACTATCAGTTTTATTTACCTTAGAAGTATTAGGATATGCATGATGACTTTCATGTTTCTCAGCTACGGTGTAACTTTTCAGACCCCTCTCATGTTTTTTAACCCAAAAAAGATGAGTTGTAGGTTTATGCATCCTTTTAGGAGAACCCAATTCAGATTTTGGAATATGACATGAATGTTCTCTATGGTCGTTATCTTCCTCTGGTATATGTGCTATGGAATCATTAGTGAATACAGAATAAGACATGGGAGAGGGATACTGATGTATGATCACAATTCCTAGAGTTGTTTGAAGTTTCATATTTTACAAACATGGAAGGGGAATTTGGGGACGAAATACATTAAGGGGGGATGTTTGTAAGAACCTAGATCTTCATTTCAGGTATGGATCATTATTTCAGTTTGGTTTTTTAGAAAACGAAAAAATGGAAAATTTTCTAAGTAGACACCGTGTACTTTTGAGTACATGTTGTTCACACAGTTTCCGCATGCAGGTGTGTACTTGTTGTATAATGGCCGACTACATTTCCATGTGGGTGACCTGGAAGACCGCCTAATGTAGGGGTAGGTTGAGACTAGTGCATGGACTGTACATTAGACGAACATGTTGTGTAATTTTATTTTTTATTTTTTTAATCAGAGTAGGGTTGTGTCTCAACTCAAGAAACCTCTTCTTCTCCCTATGTTTCATACAGTAGAGTGTCACACGACTAAAGAATGTCAACCTTATCCCACTCCATCGTCTATGCTCTGATTGGGATTCCTCTAGGTGCGTTGGATTCTCACCAGTAATTTGTCTCTTTCCCTATATTTTCTCATCCACATTTCTCCTCTCTTGTGTATTATTCAAGGATGTTCATTTTCAACCTTATTGTAGATCTACGACATTCTAGGCTGATTCGATGGCCAACATTGAAGTGTGTTCATTGAAAAACATCAAGGTAGGTTGTTTGTTCCTTTCATTGATTTTATTTTGATTATATTTGGTAAAAGATTTTAATACCAATGTTTAGGGTATTGAATGATTTTGAATTTATACTTATTTAAAACCTTTTATGGTGTGTTCAATGGATAAAGTGTTATTGATTATGCATAAGGTTTATTTACTTAATTATGGGTGAGTTTTTCATGTTTGATTGATTATGGTCATTGGGTCTAGAAAGCATGCTAGGCATGGTATGTTTTCTATGCCAAATGTTGTTAGGATGGAGTTATTGTTTATTTGAGATGAATGTGTTTCTCATTGTGAATGTATTTCTGAGGATAATTAACTGTGATAGCTTCCTGTGGTAGGGTTTTTTATGAATAATTATTGTCATGATGACCTAGTGGTCTTGACTGTGAGAGCTACCAGGTTGTCCTATACCATAGGGGTTAGACCGTGGATGAAACCCATAGGATTGTTATTAAATGAATGTTGGATCATAGGGCATTGACATAGAGAGCTTAAAGGTGTCATTATATTTTATTTTTTTTATGTAGACCAATGGCGTGTTGATAGTGAGAGACACCTAGGTGGTCATTTTTAAATGATTAGTGCTATGTGGGACCAAGGGGGATAGAGTATGTGAGCTTTTCCAGATGGTCATTATTTATTGAATTGATTATATGTTCAACCAGAGGGGTTAGATTGGATAACATTCCAAGAGGGTTTATTTTGAATGATTGAATGATTGGGATGAGACATCCAATCCAAATAAGATGCTTAGACTCAGTCTTAATTGATTGTTTATATGGTATTTTGATACATCTGTTTGTATTTATTATATAGGGGGATTCATATCTTAGGATAAATCCCAAGGATACATTATTCAATGGTTTGAATAATTTATAAATGAAAATTTAATGTAATTTAAAATAGTAGGATTATTTAATTTTGGATACTTCCTAGTTTATTTCATCATTTCTTCATATTACCATCTATATATATTCACTGATAGTTAGGCACAGATCTTTCGATGGTTCCCTAATATGATTCGTCTCACACTATGTTTTGGTCATGATTTTGTGCCCAAAAAATTATATGGTTTTTGGTATAGATAAGGGTAACAGCCCTTCTACATCAGGTACATGATTATTGGTTGGAGCTGGAAAGTATGGGACCAAGATGAGGCTTGTAATGCTGTTGGAGTTTAATAATTTTTATACATTGGTTTCAGTATTTTATTTCGACCCTTGTGACATGTTTAGATTATTTTTGAGACATATGCGACACGCATCATTCATATATGAGCTCCACCCATTTATTTACTATCATTCTTCAACTAGTTATATTTATTATATGGTATTACTGCTTATGTTATTGTTTATCATTTGTTATTACATTATTTATACTCTAATATTGAGTTAATAGTTTTACAAATGTCTTACCTTGGCCCTCACCTCTAGTTAGCATCTTTTTTCATTTTGGAAAATGTGCTTGAGGTTATGTAAAAAACTGGGTTCAGGTCACCTTTGGGCGGCACCCAGAACAAGGACGATACACTAAAGAGGAAGGATATGAAAATGTAGAAAATGTTATCACCAAATCACCCATAATCTAGTTTAGCGAATTACATGAGCCGAGAGACACCCTAGAAACTGAATGAATACACCAATACCCTCCAAAATAAACAAGATAAACAATATAATAGACTAATATGGGTTCTAAAATAATGATAAGTAGTAATAGCAGAGGATAAGGAAAACTGAAATATGAGTAGCTATCGAGAGTTACTAGAATATTAATCCAAAATAAATAGACATATATCATGTAAAAAAATGGGGTTTGGCATAGAATATTGGGAGATAATATTATGGTATTAATTTATGGGGTACAAAAATTGGAATTGAATATCTCCAAAAAATTCTACAAGATAACTGAATGAAATGATACAAGATAACTCCACATTAAAATAAACCACAAATAAGAAATATAAAAAACTAACCACCATAAGAGGTATATTGACATCAAATAAAAAGAAAATAATTCAAATAGATGGGTAAAAGGAGATAATAATTATGGAGAAAACTTGATTACATATATAAAAAGTTGAATATATAGATTAAAGGTGATATATGAGTCATTGTTTCAAGTGTTTTTTGATAATTTTATCATGGATTACTTTTATATGTAAGAAATTCTAATTTTTTTAGATTGAGTTCTATATAAAACCATATGGAGTTTATATGTGGTTTATCTTTATTATAAGGTTTTATGATGGTAATTATTCCAATATTTTCATTTTATACATTCAATTCTAGTAACAAACCTCATGGACTATTTCAGGTGGTTTTATAGTAACACACTCATCCAAATTATCATATTAAAAGAGGTTATGATTAGTTTAGTTTCACAGTAATATACACATATACCAATAAAATTATTTTCTCTCCCATATTTTCTATAGTGTGAAAAGATAATCTATTCAACTGATGGGTTGTCATATTCAAACTCTTAGGGGTATTCCCCAATGGGCCTGCCCAAGGATCCCATTCACCAGTGAAGGTAAATGTCAACATTTAAAGAAAAAGAAATAGATCCCTAGGCTAATTGAAATCTACCCAGTACTAGATGATAGACAACTAGTCTATATTAAGAATAATTTTATAATATATTATATATTTTATGATCGGATTAAATGAAAATTTATGTTCTCCATGAGTAATATCACATTATTTGTAGTTGTTAGTGAGAGGATGATCACATCTTGTATGAGACTCTAGTTTATGAGGTCAACATATGATTTTTTATTAGAATATCTAGCCCTTGAACATATTATAAAATGATAAATACTGGATTTAATGAATATGAATGGGTGTGCATGAAAACATAAATAAGACACAATCCATACCTTGAACCATAATGGGATCTTTTTAATTGGTTTGATTTATTACCTATGTGTTTTGTCAGCCCAATATTTTAGAATCAAGGTTGTCTTATACTACTATCTTGCGGGGGAAACCATGTTGTTAATTTCCCCATCATCTATAAATAATGAAAAATATATTATTTGGTTATGTGGTTTCCGTATTTGATCCCCCATTTTCCATCTCTAATGACTAGGATATGGAATATTCCAATCCCCACTGGATAGACATTTTCATTTTTCATTAATTAAATACCATTATAAATTATTCATTATGTATATCAAAAAAAACTCTAATCACAATGATTTATTTTCAAAAAAATACAAACTTGTTTTAGAAACTTCTCTTCAATAAAAACATATGTGTGGTTGTAAAAAATTAACCCAACATAAATTTCTCTTTCAATGTCCCACTCAAACCTCTGATCTCATATAAACCCATCCTGAGATAAATATATCTGTGTGTGTGTGTGGATAATATCATGTGTTTTGTTTTAATATTATAGAACACAAGGTATTGGCATGTAACCAATAGAGATGTCCCCAAATTCTCATACTCAATATACCTACAATCATTCCTTATAAGACTCTTCTCTAAAAGTTTTCATGAACTCTTGTCATAATGTAAAATACTAATCATGTAATCATGAACCAAAAACCTAAAAAATTGTTCTTTTTATTATGAAGATGAATCAATGAAATGAAAAAAAAAATTTGGTTGGATTTAAACCCTAATAGATTACATATTTAACTGAATCAATTTAGTTCCCTACATCCTGAGGATTTATCTTTCATCCAATTCAATAAGGAATCTATTTTTGTATCTATTAGAGTGCACTAAATTCTTGTGTATCCTCATCAGACTGAATGGATAAAAATATATATACTTGAGGTAGTACTTCCCTCAATTCATATTATGGGAGAAGAATCACCATATCAAGAACATTTTTAGGAAAATCATCACCCAACTCTTTAGAAACTAGTGTGAAGTCCCTCTAACACTTCCCTTTAAGATGACTTGTTCTTTTATAGGGTGAAATCCTAGTTTTGAAAAGATTTTTCCATAATTATTAAAAAATATCCAGAATAATTTATCCATGAAGGGTGGGAAAAAACAAAAAAACATGTTATATGATGCATGTATAATCCCATTTAAAACATAAAATTGTTTTCTTAGATTTTTGTGTCAAAAGGGGTTTCATTTTTCTATTTGATGGATATATTGACTAATCATAGAAATCATTGATTTCCCTGGTCTATTTACCAAAATTAAGGATAGTTAATATCATTTTCGAAGTTATCCAAAAATAAAAATCATAATACCACTAACTCTGACTCTATTCCTAAGGTTTTGGAGGCTCTAATATCATTTCAAATGACCTTGACCATTAAAATGCTTCCAAATCCAATAGTAAGATTAGTGTACCACCAAAATCACACCTCCCATAGGACAGGTTCTATAGACATGCACCATGAATACATATCACCTTGATGGGAAGAATTATCCGATAAAATTATATACCACAACACATTTCCAAGAAAAAGATATATACAACAATGGAAAAAAAGGAATAAACATTTTCTATAAAATATTCAAGTGATAATAAAAATACTATTTCAATATATCATACAATAACATTAATAAATAAATTTTAAAAAATTATTTTTCAAAATATATTGGAAATAAAAACATTGAACAAATCTAACAAATGAACTCCCTATAACATCGACACTATCAAGGGTACCACCAGCAATAAACACCTCCCAAATAATCTAATAACCATCTCCACATTCCCAAAAAATTAAACCATACTATGTTTCATTTTCACAAAAAAAATATTTGTAGGAACAAGGACCAATTAGGGATTTTTATAAATATAACAAGTAGTATTCCATGAGATTATAAAATAAAAATAATACATAAAGTCATATAAAAAAGATAAACCAATATACAATTAAAAGGAATCATTTAACCAAGGTTAAAAGGGTCTTCAATATTCAAAACTCAACTCATCGGAAATAATTTTATTATGAAATAACATGAATTACCTAGATCACTAGAAAACATAAAATATATATAATAACTTAATCTCATCACATCTATGTAATCCCTAAATAATAGAGGTGGGAGACCCATACAATGCACAATAGTTCATGTCATTTGATGGGGTACAAACCCATATGGAGGACTAATGACAAATTATGTGGTGTACACATCAACCAAGAAAAATTAATATTATATAGGTGTTTATATACCCATGTTATATCTCATTAGAAAACACCATATTTAATAGTTTAGAAACCTATTCCCCAAAAATTTTTGTGTATTGATACCACCTGTAGGACGTGGGAACTTTACATCACTTACACCAATAGGGCACTAACCACATTCCCAAGTAGAGTACTCACACCCCATGACTGGATTTCCCACACCCTTGAACCCGTGGGTGTACTCAAATCCCCAATGATTATGTGGGAACCGCTCTAAAACCTAAAATAATCATTATTATGTTAATAACTCAATATTACTAACGTATATTACATCATTACTCCAATTTTCTCTAATAAATATAATGATTAAAAACATTACTAAATTTCTCAAAAATAACCATTAATAATGATGAAACATGAACCACCACATTATACATGTAAAATGTTTTATAATGCACCACTCATAAATACAAAAGAGACCTTCATATGAGAAAACATTGTGAAATAAAAAAAATTGTCTAGTACATGCTATATAATTTGGAGTACATGGTATGTATTCTATGATAGTAAATAGGATCTTATCATTATAATCTCATTTATATTTTATCAACCTATATGGAATATCCTAGTGGGGTTTATAATGTGTGGGACCCTTAGGAAAGGTGGACTTTTAGTATTGTGTAAGTATGTGTTGTGTATATAAGTTCATTGAATGTTCTTTAAAGAATAACGGATGGGAAACCATGTTAGGTGGACAATAGATATTATAGGTACATGTCAAGGCTAATCTCTATATGTAAAAAACATGTTCAATGATAGACATGACAAGTTGAAACATGGAGATACTAACTGTGTTGTCCCGATACACACTGACATGCCTCTTTTGATATAAACAATGTGTATGATGGGTGACATGTCATGTGGGTCTGATGTGTTATCTAAGAATGTACTTATAGTAAAAATCATGGAACACAATCTTGGAATGCTTTTCATATGTCCTGATACAACAACCCATGTAATATTAATAATGAAATGTAAACCCTAGGACTTTATAATGTGAGATACATGGAATGCATCCTAAAGGACAACACGATGTGTAGTTCAGATTAACATTGTTCAAAAAACAATATGATTCATGTTTCATTCAATGAAGAATCCAATCATCATCACCAATAGACATTACATGAAGTTTTGTGTGACCCTAAAACTCTTGGGGCCTCCTTTATGACATATCACATCTTTTTTTTCCATTCAACGTCATTAACTATATTCACTACCATCCTTATATATCCATGACTTTACTAAAACAAAATTAGAATCACATAACTATTTATTTGTTAATAAATTTGAACCTGATCCATCAACCATGTTCTGTTTTATTATTGGACAATCATGAGTATCATAAAATCAACTATTGGTGTTCATGGGGAAGGATTAACACTTTAAATTTGTTGCTTTCATGTCCAATAAAGAATATGGAATATGAAAAATGAAAAATAATGATTCCCTTATAGATAGAGAAACTTTTTTGGGGTGAATATCAGAATATATGAATCAATATCCAACTATTAATATATCATCATAAAACAACACTTCCCTAATATTAGAAAATATTTTAGAATAATAATTCATAAAAAATATTCCATGTTAAAATTATAATCAAAATTTATTTTTTTCAAATATTTGAGTTTTATATACAATTAATTATTTTCATTTTTTCTGTCAATGAAATTTTATTCAAAACAAAATGTATTACAATAATAAGAAAGTGAAATAATTGACAATAAAATTAATATTTTTTGGGTCATATCTGCTTCAATGATCACACATTGATCAGTGTTTTTTGTCACTACCATTGTGAAGAATGATTCTCCAAGTGTTTCCACCCATCAAAGTTTTCAAATTGTGATATTTTGATCAAAATGGAAGAAAATATTTTAGGAGTGCTATAACCCATTCCACATATTTTTTCTCTAATTATCCCTATAATTTACTCTAAAATTACACTATTAATTATAATTATAATTCACCCTAATAATTTTTTTTAATTCTCCTTAATTGTAAATTAGTAAACACTATAATAATTATAATTTACAAATTTATTTAAAGTTCCACACTATTTCAACATGTCCATCACAATTCCACATCACAAATATCAATAAAAATAATAATTTTCTATGTAATACATGTTGTATTATTCTCAATTAAAATAACGACCCACTAATTTATGAGTCCATAATTTTCGGGAGAAATGAAAAATTTATACCCCTATTAAATGAAAATCACAATTTTGAACAAAACAATGATATCGAAATATTAATTATTGACGCTATTTATATGATATTAATTATTAACATGTGAGTGATTAAAAATAATTTTTTATTATTTTTAAAGTCTCTATCCACTAATAAAAACTAACCATCTCTATGAAATTTAATAAAAATATCATAAAAGTATTTGAAGTAATTCATTACAAAAATATTGGTCCTAACATCATCCCCACATTTAATAATTTCCTTTCTAAAAACCATTACCCAGTAAATTTTGTGAGGTATTGATCTATCATATAATTCTCACATTTCCATGAGTTCCCAAGGATATTCTCATGATACTATAAGACATGTAGCAAATAAATCACATTCCCATGAATGATTTTATATTGCTAATATAAAATATCCATCTGGTAATTTATAATCACATTTTCATTCTCAAGAACAATCTCAACTAAGACTATAATGTGTGATGTTTGGTTCACATATTTCGTTAGCTATGACATGTGGATGATATTGTGCCCTTGGTCTACATATAGGGTAACATCAAAAAATAAGAAACCTTTCCCACCCTAATTAGTTTCATAAACATTATAATAAACATTATTGATAGATCACTACCCTAACTAATCCTCCTTAAACATAAATAAGGAAATACATCCAAGAACATGTGATCTCTCACTTCAAACTCCAAAGGTCACCATTAATTTTCGGTATTTAAATCAGGATGACATCCTATTTTTTATTAGTTGTTCCATCTTGGGACTCATAAGATATGACTCATCATCCTATGTATAGTGATTGTGTTTCCTATATATTCACTAGTGTATGTCCTTGAAAGGTTTTATTCCAATTATATATTGGTAATAGTTTTTTGTAAGAGAACTTAAAAAATTATAGCTGATCAACCCCACTACATCTAAAATCTATCATACAAGATCACAACATATACTCAAGGGGCTGAATATTCCCATCAGTTTAACCATCAATCCAAATATTTAATATTATACTCTATTGTAATGGGGTCACATAATTCACTAACATGATCCTCTATAATAATGATGTAAATTGATCATCATAGTTAGAAAAAATTATTGATCATTATTAATGTAAAAAACTAAATCACATCTATCTATTGGAATCCTAAATTCAACAAAACTCTATTATCCTTATGATAAAAACAATTATCTGAACTACTCTACTTAGACATGAAAACCCAGATAATATAATTATACTTACATAATCATGAAATTATAGTAAAATAATAAAGAGGATAGCTACTGAGTCATTCAAAATAGATTGAATTTTACGTATGTTTCATTATATGGGATTCGTTTTAAGAGATATATATCAAAAACCTCAAGTAGTATCAAACGAAAAAAATAAGAAAACCATACACCTAAACACTATTATGGGTCACTACCAAGCCATAACAGCATCTTCCCTCATGGGAATAATAACTACATCATATATCAAGATGACATGTAAAAATATATAATCTTATAGAATTTATATCTCACACTTAAAGGGTTCGACATAGAGATATTGATTAGGATGTAACTCCATAAAAATAAATTAATTCCTGGGATTTTTGTACATTATTTTAATTTAGATAGTAATTTGATTGATGAAAACTAATTTTAACCTCTCTATGTAAGTCTAAAATATCTAATTCTTAATTCTCAGGAACATTTTAGGGGTGTTTTATATACTGAATGGAATAATTAGGAAGTCATAGTGACAATATAATAACCTAGTAAGCATCTTCTATATATTCTCCTCAGGAACCCATGGATGGTGATTACCAGACCTTATATCACCCATCAATAGATATTTAATTTCATTCATTTGGTCCAATATATCCTCGATTCAATGTATAGGGTATTCATTGTTGGATTCCCCCCACTTGAAGTGATGTTAGAGAATAAAAATCATAAAATTTTGACTTCCAAATTAATGATAAAGAATCTTAAAAAAAGATCCTTCAACTTTACCGTCACCCAAGAATATTGGTTGTCCATTTTTCTAAATTGTATTAATATATTTCCTATAAAATTCACAAAAAATAAGATGGAGGTACTTGAAATAAATTTAATCATTAATTACCATTTTTGTAATGGGTTTCAATACAATATATTTTTCCACATGTTCTAATTATTTTCTTTTAAGATCAACCCTAATGGTTTCCAATACTTTTCACATTATTTCTATAAAATTTAGTTTAATCATTCCAAAAATATCATTTCCACAAAAATACACACTACCTATAAATTTCTCCCATAATATCACGAATCATAGAATACCCCCATCGTAGAAAAAAAATCGATCATTATTAGATTGATATTCAGATCAATTTTAAACTCATTAACCTAGGATTCTATCTATAAAACATAAGTTAATGTATAAAAACTAGTTTTGTAAATTTAATGGACCCCTTAGATGTTTCATGATACATAAAACCCAAATACCATTGGTACAAAAATAACTTTATATTTTAATTCTTGAATCAAAATCCATAAATACATTATCCATTTTATTTCCATTGAGGTCCTTTCATGGTCTTGGAGTTACCCTATGAAATAGTGTATTAACTCAGGGTTTACCTAGTATCCCCATAATTAAGACAATGAACTATAAATGGTTCACTAGGATGACATTTATTTCCTTCCACCATACTATTCATTTTCTCATGAAAATTAATTACTTAATGCCCTCGTTTTTCACACATAATGCATTTTCCCATTCCTTTGAGACACTTTATTTTAAATCAATG
Organism: Viscum album; assembly: GCA_963277665.1. NCBI lineage: Eukaryota > Viridiplantae > Streptophyta > Magnoliopsida > Santalales > Viscaceae > Viscum > Viscum album. The sequence goes on along the minus strand of OY728150.1, from coordinate 1,214,836,836 downwards.
ATGCGTTTATTTGAACCTAGGACATTCAAGTTCATTATCTATTCAAATACATCATAATTAATTGTAAATAAAATGTATTTTATCCTATGCATATCTACTAAGAGTGTCAACCCATGTGCACAGTAGTATCCATTTTTAGGTACTAAATAATGATTGAGTCAAGACTGAAATGAAGTTTTAAGGGTCCTTAACCCAAGATTCCATTGTTCTTGAGTCATGTCAACCTATTGTATCCAAATATAGATATGTTTCCAGAAATACCCACATAACATATTCAATACCAAAACATTATAATGGTCTTATATACTTATCCTTAATGTCTACCATAAATTTATGGTCCCTATTCTATTATTTACTAAATATAGTTCCAAAGGTTTCTACTAAACATCCTCTAATACAAACTGTAGTGGCCCAGACTTGTGTATCTCAGAGCTAGTTCCTTGCATTATTACATTAAAATAGATACAATTAGTTGAATGTTGAAGGACTGATTAGATTTTTAGTTTTAGAGAACCAAATACATTAATGATACCCATTTTAGATTCGGATTAAAAAATAAAACATGATATATAACAACAAAAAATCAATTACATCCTAAAAAACAATTTAAATTTTTTCCTTTTTGTATACTTGGGAAAAGAAAGAAATTAGGGTAAAATCAGATGTTAAGTAAGAGTTATGTATAGTGGAAGATATCATGAATAAATAATCTAAATAAAAATTGTATGGTAGGTAACTAAAAACACATGCCATTTAAATAACTTTACTATCATAGTGATATGAGTAATACTAAATATGGAATAGAAAAAAACAAAAACACACTTCATTTAATCAGTAAATAAAGAATGAAACATAATCATAGATAATTTAAATGATTAAATTTTTTGTATTACAAGAATAACTAAATTATAAATGATTTAATTTATTAACTATTAGACAACATGTTTCCTTGGTACATGATTCAGTTTCCATTGATACCTTTCACAAGATGGATTAAAATGTACCGGGTATAAACCCATCTAACTTGGCTAACTGATTCATCTCTTGATACTACTAATACATCAAGAGGATTTCTATATATGGTACCTAAACCATATCAAACTTTTCCCATTTATTATTTTTATATTTAATAATTGATTAAATTTATAAAAATTGTTCTTTATAATTTTGTATCTATATTGAGAAAAGTATAAAAATTTATCAATATATCCCCAATTAATCAAATAACATTCAAAGATAACACAACATATGAAAATATTTTATGTTTTTGGAAATAATTTTATTCATAAAACAATAATATGGATATCTATGATAAATGTAATAAATAATTAAATATGATCACAATAAATTGATTATTTCAATGGAAATTTAATAATAATTAATGAAATTATGATTACACAATAATCTTTAACACTTAGTTGTTTCAGTTCAAATCCCCTTAGATAATATAATTCAAAATTCCATGTATTTTGAATTAATTTTGATATTACATTATAAATGGGACATATATACACTAGATAAAAGTAAATTGGTTTATAATAAGAAATAATACCAAATGGAATGTAAATTGAAAAGATATCCATTACCTCATGCTTCCTTTTGAGTGAACATTATTTACCAAATTTTTTATTGTATTTAAAAAGGTAATTAATTTATAATAGAACCATAATAATATTTATATAACCATATATGATCCTTTTATAACATATTATCACCTATTATTCATTAATATTTTATTATGTTCACAGTGTTAGGTGTAAATTTCCATGCTTTATCATTCATGTTTATCATGAATGATCCATTTCATGTACATATTAAATAGTTTTAGAATATGAAAAATAATATTCAAGAAATAAAAATCATATTTATTCATAAATTATATTTTTAAAACCTATCATGAATTATGGTTATGAAAAATAAATTATGTAATGATCATGGAGACGGTAGATCGTACGTAGAAATAAGTAACCCTTCCATTTTCCAATGAACATTATGAATGGAATTAAGTAATATTTTAACATTAAACAATTTTATTTATATCATATATACTATATTATATAATTATATATATCATCCATGTTTTTTGGTGATGAGAATAAAGTCACATTGCTTCATCATTGTGGTTGTCCACATGTACAAGAACGATATTATCAACTTTAAATGAGTAAATTGGAAACAACAGAAAAGACATAAATTATAATTAAATAAAATAAATTATTTCATAAATATAATAATTATTTCATGTATATCTCATATAATCAATATTATTATTCTTATCACTTTCCAAGTAAGGCATTAGTTAAATATTAAACACATCATTTTGTGAGGCGGTAGTTTGTTGTATACATGAGCGATGTTATCATGACTCGTATAGAATGGAAGGAAGATAACATAAATAACATAAAATAACTATATATTAATTAATAAACTATAAATAATGTAAATATAAATTATATCCATCATCATACTGTACTGTGATATGTGGTAATGGAATAATGAACAATATCATTTCGATATGTGGTAGTCTGTCACATACATGAACGATGATTTTATATCCCATTTTACTGAAGTGGAGATGGTTGTATGCCATAATATTATTATAATAAATCCTCATATATGGATAATATTTTATTTTTTATATCATCGTTTCATAATAATAAATTATGTATTTTTAGGAAGAATTCAAATAATGGCAAAGGTTGAAGAACAGTACCTCTTATTTAGGTATACTCGTCATGACTTCACTAAAGTGTTTCTATGTTTGATTTAATCAAAAAAATAAGGAATATAACTTGAGTTTAGGAATGTTGGTAAGTGATTTGGGATGTTTTTGGTCAAAAAAGTATGTTTTATGGTTTCATGAAGTTAAGAGAGCGGTGGCCTTTTATTAGTGGTCGAGAGGGAACACATTGTATTTATGAAAATAATTTTGTTTTACTGTGTTTTTATGTGTCCCAAGGGTACAATATAGACCGTTAGAAAACAATATAGGTTTAATGGTTCACTTTTGTCCATAAAATTGTTTTTTGACATGTTTTTAGGTCATTTTTACCCTTATATTTTTAGTTTAACCCCTAGAAAACCCATGTTTACCTTAACCACAGTAGTTAATATTTACTTAATTCACTATTCATTTTGGTCACAAAATAATATTTCCACATTATAAATTATAAATTAATCTCATTAATGATATTGTATATATTCTTCCAAATTCAATTTACATGAGTTGATAATTTTAATTTTAAATTAATCTCACATATGTGATAAAAATGTTTTTAAGGAAATTTCCAAAAGATTACATTACTTTTACATCTAAATTTAATATGAAAATGATTCCAATGAAATTAATTGGTTTAATTGATATAAAATTTGACTAATTATACTATAATACCAATTCAAAATATAGTATAAAGTAATATATTATTTAAAATATAAGGATTTTTTATTAAAATTCAGCATTTTTCCTTACTCATAGAAAAATAAAATATTTCATAAAAATACATAAAAATTACCAAAAGATAGTTTTCATATTCAAATTTAAAAAAATGAAGAAAATATTTATATATGAAATTTCAAAATGTGGAAAAAATTAATTTTAAATTATGTTCATAATGCGTGACAAATATGCCTTTTAGAAAAATATATTTGTTCAGAAAATAGTTCTTTAGATTTTAAAATATTCTTATTTTATTAATAATAAATTGATAACAATATTTTAATAAATTAAATAGTATTTTTTATATATTCCAATTGAATTTATTTTCCATAACTACAATATTAGTTAATAATATTTTAATAATATTTTTCATTTCAATTAAACTCAGGTTTTATGTAGAAAAATCTAAACTCAGCATTGCATATATCACAAGTTATTATATAAATTGAATTTATTTAAAACTAAATATATCATAAAGTTTCATTGTGTTATATTTTATTCTGATATTGGTTTTTTTACATATACTCTTGAATATAATGTTTTTATTTTAAAATATTATGGTGTTATTAATATCATTACAAAAAATATCTTCATCTTGGATGCCCATCATTTATAAAAATTTATATTAGAAGCACTAATATAGGCCTTTTTAAGCCCATTTGATTTTGATGATAGGATTGATGTTGTTGAACTTTGTCATGAAGGGATTGATTATGTTCAATATTTTATATTCATATTATTCATAGAATATTGTAAAGAAGAATTTATGTAAATACACATTATTCCCTTGTATATATCTAGAAATTTGGATTATGTCGACATCTATTAATTTGTTATTAACAACATCTCTAAAATTAATCTCATTCTAGTGCAGGAAATCCAACAGTTTTTCTAAAGAGAAACTACCATATCTCCCTCTACTATAATGATCCACTGGTATAAAAATAGTTAACCAAATCCTTTTGTATGAATCAGGATTATAAGTCAATTTGACGATCTCTTCCTTGACAAAAAAATTCATGATTGGTTGATAAGACATAAATTTCAATTTCATGTTAGGAAGAACATATTTGTATCAACATGTAGAAGATACCTCATCATACTTTCAGTGACTCAAATACTATGTTGATGGATGAATAGGGATATTGAGTATTGATAATTATCATTTTTGAATCCTCTAAGTATCATTATATTGATGTAAGATTCTCATAAATAGATGGAAAATAGCATATGACTAATAGAATCACTTACGTCACCACTCCAAATAGTTATTTTGTGACACTTAATAATCTATTCCATGAACGCAAGGAAGACTATGTAATTCACATTAATCAAATTGAGGTAATAGTTTCTTATTTAATTAATCATCGAGTTGTGTGAAACCTAAGTAAAAGGATAGAATATCTTATCACCTTCATGTAATATCATGGATAATAAGATACCATCATGGTGTGTTTTACACTAATATAGGAAGAGATAAATGTATTTACAATGAAAATTAATCTTTTTCTTGAATGCCTCTACATGAAGTTTATTCTAACCAACATTTATACCACAGAACAATATCAGATCAGTCTAAACCATCGAGGTAATATATTGATGTATTGGCCATGAAAACTCACTCATATCTCCATGAAATATTTATTCTCACTGAATCCATATATGAAAAATAATTCTTTGACCACATCCATAATGATGATATCCCATAGTAAAGTATAACAAATTTATCTCCATGGTCTAATGAGACCCCTATATCACTATTTAGATTCAAATACACCCTCAATTTTTTGGCATGAAATATTAATTCCTCAGAGATATCTCCCAAATCCCATAGTTTTGTAATTTCATAGTCCCCTGATGAGAGATTAAATGAATTAGTGAATACCCAAAATTTTATTGACCATAATCAAACAAATTGGAACATTTTTAGTCTTGAGAAAACTCATCATCATTTATATAAGATAAAAAATAAATCATATCATCTATTTCAAAAATAATGTCCAAATATCATCTACTTATAACAAGGATATGGTTTATAAGGATAAATAAGGGAACTTCTAGAGTACCTCACACAATAATTATCATACATCATTTCTTTCAAGACCTCGAGAGTACTCTCCATCATTTTCAAATGACTAAAATGACACTACATTAACTCTCAATCTTAAAATAATTCCTCCATAATGTAATCAAACCAAAATTTAAGTATAAGATAATGATTAAAAAGATTATGGAGATTCCCCTTCTACATTCCTAGAATGAATCTTTACCACCATTGATGAGATCATATAAGTGAATATAGGTACATGGAAAGACTTGTGACATTACTTACTAAATTCTCATATCTCCCAAAGAACAAGATACATTTTTCTTCTTTTAAAAAAAGATTCAATAGATCATAGCCTATACTTGTAAATAAACTAGTATAACTGATCGTGAAGTGTCCTAGAATAATTTTGGAATACCTCATGATCATTATGGTGACAATATGTTAAACAGAAGATTGCATTTAACTCATGATTCTAGGGTTGAAGTTGAACTCAACATTATTTTCTTATCTGAATTCATTTGGGAAGTCCTGTACCCAAAATGGAATTATAATATAATCTAGTCTCAGAAAAATATATGAAATATTAGTATCTATATTGATTTCAAGGATTTAAACCATCATTTAATTAAGGACGATTCCCCATTTCCAATTCAGGAAATTCCTATCGATGAAATTATCTATTCTAATCCCCTCTCCTTTTTGGATAGATATTTAGGATATAACAAAGTCTATTTGGCTCATAAGGATAATAAGTTCACTAATATTAGGGAACTTTAAATACTATACTAATATCAAGGGATTCATTTAGTCTTGAAGAATGACATCACTACGCATCAATGGGTTATGCACACTTTTTTTAAACCCTTATACATGAAGACCATGTAATGTTATGTAAATGACACGGTGTATAAATCCATTCAGTTTTTTAGATCATATTATCTAAATTTAGATACTTTTTATCACATTATAGAACCATCACATGAAACATAACGCCTTGAATTATTATTTTGAGGTTACCTCAAGAATGTCCCTTTTCTACATGGTTTGACATTATAACATCAATTTCATCCATGATAAGAATAATGTGATCCTTAACATGAAACCATCCCTTAACCTCAATGGTTTAGGAATCCTTCAAACAAGGTTCTTAATATTAAACAATAAAGGTAGATTCATACCTTTCAAAACTTTTATGATGATGGTAATCACTTGTTAGTGTGATAAGGATTTCTATGGAATTTGAAAATATTAATAAATACTTTTTATACGCCCAGTGTTAATATTTCCATCAAAGAAGAATCCACTAATATTATACTTGGAAGGCCTCGCCAAGGTGGTTGGTGCCCCTCTCACACAAGAGGTATGTGTGAAAATAAAATATCCTCTATTATCTTAGCAGAACCATTCTGTATACTGAGACCGATTATTTTGATATCAAAAATAATTTCTAGACAATTACCATTTTTTCTATAAATTGTGGAACTAATTTTAGTATCAGGAGGTACATGTCTTATCTCACATTTAGATTCTATGTAAATACTCAATCTTCCATGGTTAACTAGATTTCTGGCATATCAGGCGTTCATTGTAGATCAGTCTGATAACCACTTCATAATAAAAAAATGGTTGTTAAAGGGAATGAACTGACCGAATTCATTTAAACACATCCCATCATAAGAGGCACTCCATTAGATATTTAATTTCCCAATGAAGGGGTGTTATACATTACAGACACTCCGCATTCCTATGAAATTTTTATAATGTCTCTTCATTCTCATTTTAAAATGAATAGAGAACCCAAAAATCAAAATGGACATTCTACGAATCATACTCATTTCTCTATATAAAAAAATATTTCCCTATTATTTCATATTATTAGAAGGATCCACCAAAAAAAGAGGAAAATTACTATACTATTATTGTGGGTTAAAAATTAAAACTACAGATACCTATGGTCTACCGAAATATTAAGGTTGACTCAGATTTAGTGATCAAGAATATTAATAGTGAATATTTAATTATGAAAGCGGAATTGATTCCACTATTCAGTTATAAGATAGGGTTGATGGGAAAATTTCATTAAATTTCGAATTGTCTCATGTTTCACATTCAAAAAATACCTATGTGGATTCAATTTCTAATATACCCACCACCCTGGTAGATACCAAGTAGTATGTGAAATTTATCAAGATTGTACATCATCTAGTAGTATACTCATTCATTATAAATGGTATGAAATATATCAATGATATCAATGTCAGCTATAAATGAGTAAAGTTTACATCCTATAAAAGAGATACAACTATTAGATGGATGAACCTATTATTTTACGACCTCAAAAGTGGTATTCTTTTATCAGACTGAGAAAATAAAGAATATATCAAACAATGGGTAGTTAGTTTTAATCTTTACGCTGACCCAAATTATCAATAACCCATTTGTAGAAGATTTTTATTTGGAGTCCCACATATATGCTTTAAAGGTGGAGATAATATCTCCATAATGCATGAATTCCATATATATAACTATGGTTCTCATTATATAAGAATCAATATAACATATCATATTATGATTCTTGGGAATTTTTAAACATCAATGACACAAGAATGCATGGAATTCGCTAAAAAATATCAGCTATCATATATATATTCCAATTTCAACCATAAGACCCTATAATTTCTACATACTTCCAAATATTCTTTTTCATTTTTATAGGGAACTTATTTCATGGGGCCATATCCCACATCTAAATCAAGATAGTTTTTGTTTATCCTTACTACTAAAAAATTATTCTCAAACTACGCCATGGTTTTATCCCTTAAACTAGTTTTAAAGAGTATATTATCATATTTTTTAAGATGAACAACATTACCAGATTAGTTGTACCTCAAAAAATATTGATGAAAAATGGAACCAGTTTCTTATTTTCTATGTTTAAAAGGATGTATCAATAATATTGAATTCAGTTTATCAAATATTATTACAATCATATGTTGAAAAATAAAATATCACAGCTTTCAAAAGGTCTATATTTAATATACTCCATAACACAGTGTTCTAATATAATAATTTATGGACCAAAGAAACATCAACATGATATTTGGGATTATCAAACCATGAAATGGTCATCCATAAAAAACACCAATATTAATTTTCATGAAATATAGTGGTTTTCCTAACCATAGATGCTTAAAAATCCCCTCTTTACACTTCCATATACAAAACGTTTTCTAATGTTGAAATTCTAGAAAAGTGCCTGGAAAATTTCAAATGACTCGATGAGATATAATTGCACACCTTTCACAACTTGTAACTTCATTAGAAGAACGTTTTTTAGCTTTAAATAAAAAATATAACCTTTATGTATTCCTATAAGGATATATGGAATTTTTTGTTAGAAATATAATGATACTCGTAATGAATACTCCAAATATCAAAACAAAGTATGATGAAACTTACATTATACACATGGTCTACTCTGATGGATCATGATCCTTGGACACCATGGATAGATACCAATTACACCATCCATAAAAGTATGTTATATAAATAAATACATTACAAAAAATTTAGGTTCATACACAAAGTACCTTGTTGTGTGTCTTTAAATTTCATTTCATGATCATCTGAGTCACACAAAGATAAATTCTCATGACCTGTCCCCTGGGGATCGTGTCGTGACTACCCCAAGCCTGACTTTCATAGGACAGGGTTTGAAAAATAGAATCTGAAAGGAATATCACCATAATGTGAAGTAAATGACTTTAAATGTGTACAAACAAAAAGCTAAGAACACAACAATATGAGACCAAAAAGAAAAACTGCAGAGGAACAACTGTGTATTGAAAGTCAGGGGTTGGAATACAAGACCAATTGAAAGATACAAATACAACTGAAAAAAACCCAGCTCCAATGATCATCCACCAGGGATCCTACCTGAAGGGAAGGTACAACTTCTCCCCATTTCTATCCACATCAGCTAGTCACCTCCATGACCAAATGGTCCTGGCTTCCCCAAATCTCAACCAAGCACCTTATCGTCTGCACAAGACAAAACAAGGTGTAGATGAAGCATGTGCATGGGAGAGTATAACAATACCTAGTTGGATCCCTGAAACCCCCAAAGATATCTCATAATCCCACAATGGAAAACCCCAAAGCATGATCTCAATCACAAAGAACAAAGGAAATGACACAACTGAAACTAGATGTACTCATCTCATCCAAAAAAAACATAAGCCCCCAACCTCTAGTCATTTCTCGGATTTACAAAGACTGATCAAATAATAATTCAAGGATCATGAGTACATGCACCATGAGTTGGCCATTCCTGATGGCACCCATCTGCGATATGTACTCAATCTGGTATAACCCAACCATTCCTAAAGGAACGTCTGAAAGGACGTTCTCCATCAAGAACATTCTTCTAGAACTGCCTCTAGTGCCCCTTCACTAGAGGACTCATAGTCATTGTCATTCTCCCGAGGAAAGACCAAGGGAAACCTAGTGAAGAGGCCCACTCCTTGATATTGTTTCTTGTAGCTGACGGAGCTCCAACTCCCCGGAAGTACCTGCTCCCCATCGCTACTCGGAGATGGGGGGGTACTTCTCCATATGTGAGGACCCACACCCTACCTGGTTGGAGAGTCCAACTATGGTAGTTTGTTTGTTGTGGGGGACCCGCACCCTTGTATTTCAGAGGAGTACCAACCCTAGGATAGAGGACCCACAAAGTGGCACAGTGGGGTAGTACCAACTATATAAGTGAGGACCTTCACCCTACCCTGTAGGGGTTTACAACTCTTGTAGTTAGTTCGATGTGGGAGACACGTGCCCTAGTATGTGAGGAGAAAAATGACCCTAGGCTAGAGGACCTGCACCCTTCCATGGAAGGGGAGTACTGACTCTGTTGTAGCACAGCATAAGGAGGACAAACACCCTGGGTTGATATGGGATTACCTACTCCAAACATAGAGGACCCTCACCCTACCTAGTAATGGAGTACCTGACTCTATGTGAGTTATAAATAAAGGACCCTCACCCTAGTCTAATAGGGGAGTACCAAATCCAATGATTGAAAAACCAATCATAGGGTAGAGAACCACCTCTCAGGACGTGGGGATTCCCATCTCAATCGGATCAGAGGAGTAATAAATATGTAGAGACCCCGACCCCAGATAACCATAGGGGTCGGTGCCTTCTGAACATGATGTGTTATCTTAAAATAAAATACACTTTGTTAGCAACACATCATGTCCCATACAGAGGATCGTGTGCGGTTCGGGTTCTGGGAAACCGGAAACTTCTGAAACCATCCATCTTACAAAAGATGACACCTGAAAATTTTAAACCAAAACATAGGGTGAGCATTGAAATACTCAGTAAGGGGGTTTTAAAAAGAATTTAAAATACAGTAGCATTTGAAAACATTTTTAAAAGAGTTTGAGCGTCCACTAAGAAATATTTTAACACAACATACATAACAATGCTTTAATCAAAGTTATCACGACAAACATGAAACGAATACGTTAACTCTTAAAGGAGTGATAATGGTTGATATAAACAAGCACTACATGTGATTTACTTGAGCATAAAATTTAAACAGTTAAAAGTAATGCATAATCAGAGTTGCGCACAAGGAAACAACTAAACGTTCATATGTTGGTTACTATTCTATTAAGTGATAACACTAGGCATGCTTCAAACTTCAAACTAGGGAATTATGAACTTTATACAAACATTAAAGGAATCAGTCATGAAAGAACATTAACTTGGAAAACTTGTTACATGACTTGAATTATGTGGCATCAACATTTTAATATTGACAATCGTTTCGTTTCACCAAGGTCCATCCCCAAGGTGTCGTTAAAAATTACCAAGGTTAATCACCAAGGTATCGTGAAAATTGTAATCTCTAGTGGTTACATCATTACCCAATGCATTGGAGCGCTATCAGGGCGCACCCTTAAATTTGCCTTTATTATCATGTGAGCCACATCGTTCATTCTTTATTGAAATGGTACGTAATTCAAGATGTCCCATACCACCTTGAACATCTCATTCATTTTAATTTTTACCCAAGGTGTCCCATACCAATTTGGGTAATCCAATTTCTTAGTCCATTTAGTGATATGTCAAAAAATGCATTATGTAAATAATAACTAACATAATTAATACATCATTACACATTTTACATGATGTGACAGTTCTCACTAAAAAAAAGGCAAGGACAAATTAATGACATACATAGTTTGATAAAACATCCTTTTCACTAAGGCATATAAACAGAATCATACTAAATGGTGAATCTTTGTCATTATAAAACTTTGAAAAAGGGAAAATCTTAAGAAAAATACACGAAATCAATTATGGTGGTAAACAGACCCTTGGATCAAAATACAGGTTTTATCATAAAACTTATCAGGGAATTATTAGATAAGTCTTCTTGATAAAACATGTTCATTTATGTGTATTTTAAAACATGTTGGTTTAGCAATCACACAATTCATATCTAAATAAAATCATCCCAGCATCCAAGAACAGTTTAAGTCCTTCTATAAAGGAAATATTTTTTATAAGTATATATACACACGTGCACAAATATATATACCCGAGGTGTATATATGGGTTTTACATAATTAAAACAAGTTTATTAAACTCCATAGGTAACTCAAGTCTCCAACCATAATGCAATTACATGGTTGAAACTAAATTCACATAAGGTTTGTTATAAATGTATCTATGTATAAAAAATTAAGGTTTTTCAAACATAACTTCATTTAAACTAAAAGGGCATAGTTTGCAAATATATTTCTGAAACCGTATATACCCAATGTATAATAACCGGTACACATAGATATGAAACCGTATATACCCAATGTATAATAACCGGTACACATGTGGGCAGTATACATAGGTTTTGAAGGAAAACCGAAAAAAACAAGGCATGTACGTACCCTAACATATACAAAACTTGGAAACCCCAAGGCCGACTACTTGAAGACAGAACCGAGGCGTATTTATACCTCGAGTGTATATAGGTAAACTTGAGTTGTGTTTAAACCGAAAGTTCCTTATAAAGGTAGATAAGCATGCGTGAACAACCCATAAAATTTACGAAGGCCAAGATCCTTGAGGGGAAGGCAACCCGAGAGGGTTATATTTGAGTACATACATATACATAAACCATTTATATATTTATACCGTGAGTATAATAAAAGGGAGGTTGTTTCGAAACAAGGTATGAATGCAAGAAAAAAAAACCCTTACCTGCTAGGGGAGGGAGTTTGGAACGGTGGTGAGCTTGCTAGATTTCGGGGAGATCAAGGGTGAGGAAGAGGGGGAGGAGCCGCTGTGTGTTCATGGGGTGCGAGGGTTTAAGTACAGCATCGGTGCAAGGAGGGTAACTCGGCCCATGGGTAGGCCGTTGTGGGAGAAGAACGAAGGTACAGTGAGCTAGGAGGAGGGGAGTGTTCGGGGGTCAGCGGTGCAGTGCGAAGGGAGGGGCCCGACGTCCTTGGTGCAGACCTACTGGTCGGGGCCGACTCGAGGAAGAGGACGATGGGGTGACGCGGGAGATGAAGGGACGGTCTGGATTTGAAGAAGTCGAGATCGTGTGGCTGAGGGAGAAGCTGGATTTTAGTTTAAAAGATTAAAGAGATGGAGGGCTGCGATTCAATCGCCGAAGAGATCGGACGGCGATGGAGATACCGCGGGAGAGGCATCGCGTTTAAAACAGGATGGACGGTAGAGATCGACGCAGAAGTCGATCGGACGGCTCTGGTCGCGCGGAGCGCGTCCCACATCGAAACCACAAAGTTTTGAGGCGCGGTATAAAGGATAAGCCGCTCGGGTACCGGAGCAATAACACAACACATACACGCACTCGGGGCCTTATACACGGGCCCCTCGCGGGCCTTGGCCCACCCTCACGCAGCGCGAGCCGTGGCCTTACACACGGGCCCGCTCGCGCGACCCCTTGGTAACCTATGCGCGGCCGACCCTGCCCGAGCTCCTGCTTGGCTGACTCCGGAAACGCGTATGCACGCACATGGGGAGCCCGATGGCGGTACCTCGGGTTCCCTATGGGGTCCTCGGCCTTGGACTGAGGGCTTGTCCCTTGTGGGATGCCCTTGGCTGGCCGGGACTCAAGCAACATTTTTTTTTTTTTGAAAAAAAGTTTTATTATATACTTAGCTCAAAGTAGTGAAAATTAGGGATTTAGAAAAAAACAAATTGTTTTAACTCAAAATGATAGAACAAATTTCAAATTTAGATAAAATATCTTAACTCTTGATCTAAATATTAAAAAGATATACCTCTTGTACATTAAAATCATTAGTATTTTTAAAACACTCTACTACTAGTTTTATAAAATTCCTTTAAAGAACAAAAAGTTTTCCCAAGATTTTTCATCATTTAAGAGATAAAAAGGTATAATTATTACAAATTCACTCTAAACAAATTTTTTTTTATTAAAATATTATCAAGTTTCCAACTACCTAGGTATTTCTCGGGATTTTGTAAAAACGAAGAAATTTACTTTTAAGAACAAAAACGAAGTATCTTCCATGAAAGAATGTTTTTAAGAAAGAGGTTATGAGGGAATAATACTTAGTTCTCTTTTAAAGTAAATTTTAGTGGAAAACACAACGGTAGCTTTTAAAAACCCAACGGATATATATATTTAAACATAACGGTCATAACTCAAAGAACTAGTATAAATACAGGAATGTGGGGTGTCCTTTAAAACAGAACACTTGAACAAGAAGGATGGCTCTCCTTATACCTCTGGTGCTGAGTGCGTGCGCGGTGATTCTGGCGGTTATACTTTTCACACTGTTGGATCCTGAGGATGACGACTATCTGATTGCCCGTGTTGTGGTTCTTTGTAGTCTTGCTGTGGCCGTGTTAGGTCTTGTGCAGGGCACTTTTAATTAGATGGGTCTTGTTGTAGAGTAATGTTTTAAATAAAATGTCAGTTTACCTTGTTCTCTATGTTTTATTTCTAATTCCTTATTAGCAAAACGAATAAAACAAGAGACATTAATAAGGACATAACACTTCTTACATAAACCAGTTCATAAAACCTGGGGCGTCACATTATCCCCCCCTTTAGAAAATTGCGTCCTCTCAATTTATTTCACGACATTACAAGGTTCAGAAAAGTTCCTACCACCTCCACCAACGATAAGGGTCAACCGGTATATTTAGAGGGATCCCCGTAGCGAAGCTCACTTCATCCAGCTCCCTAATCCACACACACCTAAGACAGGAGGGGTAGCACTTATGCTCCGGGCTTTCAGGCCTCCAAAGGGAAGCTCGAACCGTACAAAGTTCTGAAATGTCTTTGCAGACCAACGTTCGAAGAACTTTCCGAATTATGTCTCGGTCGAGGATATCGATGCCATAGATATGGTCAAACAGGCTAAAGCTGAGAAGTTGGAGCATATAAGCTGCATAAAGATTTCCCTCTAACGCAGCCTCCTGGAATTTCACTCTGGCCGTGAAGTTTCGGCCTAGGGTGAAACAAAGAAAGAGCCCTTCGTGGTAACTTCCTCGTCGTTCACGTCCGGCTAGCTGAGCAGAGCCAATGCGGTAATAGATGGAGGCATTCCCTTGGCAGGTGCGGAGAATCTCCGGACCATTTGTTATCTCAAACCATTGCTTGCACGTTCTTCGCAAATTTTCGAAGGGGTCATACTCGTCCTCACACGTTTTGATCGCAATGATTTCCAAAATCTCGGTGGGAAGAGATAACAGGTGGGTTTGTCCTTCCATCTGAAAGTTTTAAGACAGGAGATCCATTACTTGAAAATCATACAAGGGTAAAAACATGGTACGAACAAGGAAAGGAGGAAGATAACATTTCAACAAACACACGTTCATTATTATTAGTGCTTGAGTTTCCCTTACTCATTGACTAAACGAACTCCACACAGGGAAGCAAAACTCCCTAACTCCTCGAACCAAACACAGGCCGAGCATTCAGGGAAAAACTCATGAGGACACCTATGACGTCTTATGAGTCTTGCATGGGGGACGTGAAGTTGAGTGACATCTTCATACACTTGTCGTCTGTAAGACAACCGGGTGGACTCGTCTTCTAACCTTCCGAAGTCCAACAACTCACCCCAGAAGCCATAGTTTAAAATCTGACAAAGGTAGCCCGCTCGGAGGTCCCCGTCAGCAGCAGCTTCTTGAAAGGGGTTATCAAGCATAGTGCCAAAGTTTTCACCCGCCGTGAAAATCCGGAAAAGTCCCTCGTAGTACTTTCCTCGACGTACATAGGAGGGAAATTGGGTTATTATCATAAGGAGGTAATCCAATCTCAACCCTTGGTGCAGACTAAGCACTCGAGGTGAGTTGGATACATCGTAAAGGTATTTGCATGTCATACGGATATGGGCATAATTTAGAAAGTCCTCACGGCTTGCTAAAGACACAATGGTCTCTAGGGTCTCAGTGGGGAGAGATAAGAGATTTGTGCCTTCATTTTCCATCTGAAATTTAAGAAAACCAAGTTTTTTTTAATAAAATTGAAATACATATACATATATATTTTTGTTTCAGTTTCTGGCTTTCCAGAGTTATCCAAACCGAACCTCTGATACCAACTGTAGAGACCCCGACCCCAGATAACCATAGGGGTCGGTGCCTTCTGAACATGATGTGTTATCTTAAAATAAAATACACTTTGTTAGCAACACATCATGTCCCATACAGAGGATCGTGTGCGGTTCGGGTTCTGGGAAACCGGAAACTTCTGAAACCATCCATCTTACAAAAGCTGACACCTGAAAATTTTAAACCAAAACATAGGGTGAGCATTGAAATACTCAGTAAGGGGGTTTTAAAAAGAATTTAAAATACAGTAGCATTTGAAAACATTTTTAAAAGAGTTTGAGCGTCCACTAAGAAATATTTTAACACAACATACATAACAATGCTTTAATCAAAGTTATCACGACAAACATGAAACGAATACGTTAACTCTTAAAGGAGTGATAATGGTTGATATAAACAAGCACTACATGTGATTTACTTGAGCATAAAATTTAAACAGTTAAAAGTAATGCATAATCAGAGTTGCGCACAAGGAAACAACTAAACGTTCATATGTTGGTTACTATTCTATTAAGTGATAACACTAGGCATGCTTCAAACTTCAAACTAGGGAATTATGAACTTTATACAAACATTAAAGGCATCAGTCATGAAAGAACTTTAACTTGGAAAACTTGTTACATGACTTGAATTATGTGGCATCAACATTTTAATATTGACAATCGTTTCGTTTCACCAAGGTCCATCCCCAAGGTGTCGTTAAAAATTACCAAGGTTAATCACCAAGGTATCGTGAAAATTGTAATCTCTAGTGGTTACATCATTACCCAATGCATTGGAGCGCTATCAGGGCGCACCCTTAAATTTGCCTTTATTATCATGTGAGCCACATCGTTCATTCTTTATTGAAATGGTACGTAATTCAAGATGTCCCATACCACCTTGAACATCTCATTCATTTTAATTTTTACCCAAGGTGTCCCATACCACTTTGGGTAATCCAATTTCTTAGTCCATTTAGTGATATGTCAAAAAATGCATTATGTAAATAATAACTAACATAATTAATACATCATTACACATTTTACATGATGTGACAGTTCTCACTAAAAAAGGCAAGGACAAATTAATGACATACATAGTTTGATAAAACATCCTTTTCACTAAGGCATATAAACAGAATCATACTAAATGGTGAATCTTTGTCATTATAAAACTTTGAAAAAGGGAAAATCTTAAGAAAAATACACGAAATCAATTATGGTGGTAAACAGACCCTTGGATCAAAATAAAAGTTTTATCATAAAACTTATCAGGGAATTATTAGATAAGTCTTCTTGATAAAACATGTTCATTTATGTGTATTTTAAAACATGTTGGTTTAGCAATCACACAATTCATATCTAAATAAAATCATCCCAGCATCCAAGAACAGTTTAAGTCCTTCTATAAAGGAAATATTTTTTATAAGTATATATACACACGTGCACAAATATATATACCCGAGGTGTATATATGGGTTTTACATAATTAAAACAAGTTTATTAAACTCCATAGGTAACTCAAGTCTCCAACCATAATGCAATTACATGGTTGAAACTAAATTAACATAAGGTTTGTTATAAATGTATCTATGTATAAAAAATTAAGGTTTTTCAAACATAACTTCATTTAAACTAAAAGGGCATAGTTTGCAAATATATTTCTGAAACCGTATATACCCAATGTATAATAACCGGTACACATAGATATGAAACCGTATATACCCAATGTATAATAACTGGTACACATGTGGGCAGTATACATAGGTTTTGAAGGAAAACCGAAAAAAACAAGGCATGTACGTACCCTAACATATACAAAACTTGGAAACCCCAAGGCCGACTGCTTGAAGACAGAACCGAGGCGTATTTATACCTCGAGTGTATATAGGTAAACTTGAGTTGTGTTTAAACCGAAAGTTCCTTATAAAGGTAGATAAGCATGCGTGAACAACCCATAAAATTTACGAAGGCCAAGATCCTTGAGGGGAAGGCAACCCGAGAGGGTTATATTTGAGTACATACATATACATAAACCATATATATATTTATACCGTGAGTATAATAAAAGGGAGGTTGTTTCGAAACAAGGTATGAATGCAAGAAAAAAAAACCCTTACCTGCTAGGGGAGTGAGTTTGGAACGGTGGTGAGCTTGCTAGATTTCGGGGAGATCAAGGGTGAGGAAGAGGGGGAGGAGCCGATGTGTGTTCATGGGGTGCGAGGGTTTAAGTACAGCATCGGTGCAAGGAGGGTAACTCGGCCCATGGGTAGGCCGTTGTGGGAGAAGAACGAAGGTACAGTGAGCTAGGAGGAGGGGAGTGTTCGGGGGTCAGCGGTGCAGTGCGAAGGGAGGGGCCCGACGTCCTTGGTGCAGAACTACTGGTCGGGGCCGACTCGAGGAAGAGGACGATGGGGTGACGCGGGAGATGAAGGGACGGTCTGGATTTGAAGAAGTCGAGATCGTGTGGCTGAGGGAGAAGCGGGATTTTAGTTTAAAAGATTAAAGAGATGGAGGGCTGCGATTCAATCGCCGAAGAGATCGGACGGCGATGGAGATACCGCGGGAGAGGCATCGCGTTTAAAACAGGATGGATGGCGGAGATCGACGTAGAAGTCGATCGGACGGCTCTGGTCGCGCGGAGCGCGTCCCACATCTAAACCGCAAAGTTTTGAGGCGCGGTATAAAGGATAAGCCGCTCGGGTACCGGAGCAATAACACAACACATACACGCACTCGGGGCCTTATACACGGGCCCCTCGCGGGCCTTGGCCCACCCTCACGCAGCGCGAGCCGTGGCCTTACACACGGGCCCGCTCGCGCGACCCCTTGGTAACCTATGCGCGGCCGACCCTGCCCGAGCTCCTTCTTGGCTGACTCCTGAAACGCGTATGCACGCACATGGGGAGCCTGATGGCGGTACCTCGGGTTCCCTATGGGGTCCTCGGCCTTGGCCTGAGGGCTTGTCCCTTGTGGGATGCCCTTGGCTGGCCGGGACTCAAGCAACATTTTTTTTTTGAAAAAAAGTTTTATTATATACTTAGCTCAAAGTAGTGAAAATTAGGGATTTAGAAAAAAACAAATTATTTTAACTCAAAATGTTAGAACAAATTTCAAATTTAGATAAAATATCTTAACTCTTGATCTAAATACTAAAAAGATATACCTCTTGTACATTAAAATCATTAGTATTTTTAAAACACTCTACTACTAGTTTTATAAAATTCCTTTAAAGAACAAAAAGTTTTCCCAAGATTTTTCATCATTTAAGAGATAAAAAGGTATAATTATTACAAATTCACTATAAACATATTTTTTTTATAAAAATATTATCAAGTTTCCAACTACCTAGGTATTTCTCGGGATTTTGTAAAAACGAAGAAATTTACTTTTAAGAACAAAAACGAAGTATCTTCCATGAAAGAATGTTTTTAAGAAAGAGGTTATGAGGGAATAATACTTAGTTCTCTTTTAAAGTAAATTTTAGTGGAAAACACAACGGTAGCTTTTAAAAACCCAACGGATATATATATTTAAACATAACGGTCATAACTCAAAGAACTAGTATAAATACAGGAATGTGGGGTGTCCTTTAAAACAGAACACTTGAACAAGAAGGATGGCTCTCCTTATACCTCTGGTGCTGAGTGCGTGCGCGGTGATTCTGGCGGTTATACTTTTCACACTGTTGGATCCTGAGGATGACGACTATCCGATTTCCCGTGTTGTGGTTCTTTGTAGTCTTGCTGTGGCCGTGTTAGGTCTTGTGCAGGGCACTTTTAATTAGATGGGTCTTGTTGTAGAGTAATGTTTTAAATAAAATGTCAGTTTACCTTGTTCTCTATGTTTTATTTCTAATTCCTTATTAGAAAGACGAATAAAACAAGAGACATTAATAAGGACATAACACTTCTTACATAAACCAGTTCATAAAACCTGGGGCGTCACAAAATACCTGCACCTTGAGTCATCAAGGTAGTAGCCATCCTCACTCTCACTAAAAGAAAACCCATGGCTCTGCATCTCTAGTTATCTACCATTCCTCAACCACCACAAATTTACACAAATAAGAACCTTGATGATCCTTCATGTCATAAGGGTTACAACGTAATAGACGGTTCATCGATCGGAAACCTGGTCTGTAAGCTATATATATTTTAGTACTGAGGGCCCAGTTGGATTCGACTATGATCCAACCCAGAAAACTCTAACATTCTCCAAATGTCACATGGAGTATCTCAAAAGTAACATCTCTCTCTAAAGATCCCAGCTCGGTAGACAGTTTGACAAATGGATACCTGGTTCGCAAGATACGATCTTTTAAGCATATCATGGCCTGGGTCTAGTCTGACCCAACCCAGTCCATGTCTGACCCAGCCTGGCCTGGTTGGGCTGGGACATGGTGGGCTTGGCCTGCTAGGCTATGGACTGGCCCCTCCTACTGGCTGGAGTGACACACGCGGAGTCATATGGTCTGCTGATCCCAAACGACTCAAAGGAGTTGTTTAGGTCCTTTATTGGTGGCACTAGGTGGTGTCGCCTTATCACCAACAGGACCCCCAGGGAGTAGGTCCCCTGCATCATGGTGGCTCCCTTCAACGAGGTGTGTGACAGCACACCACCTCCACATCTACATTTGTCTGATGTCGTCCAAATGTCTGACCTCCACGGCACCGAGCGGTGCTGCTCTTCCACCGTGGTCACGGGTTGTTGGCCGCCTCCCTCGTCCGTGGATGCCTTTCTCTAGTGCCCCGCACTAGTGTTGTTCCGGTTCTTCTTTTGTGGGTCACTTAGGGAGCTCTAATGGCCCGTTCTTCCTTTTGGACGCTCCTACGGACCTCTCAAGATGCTATAGTTGTTGCCCTCCTCTCGGTTTTATGGTTCTTTCAAGATGGAACAACCCAACTCTAAAGAACGCAATCAAAAACAAGCAGCGAAGAGTCTGATCCTTATTTGTTTGGTCAGCGCCCTCCACATTAGAATTATAACAAGATGGGTTAAATTATAAATCAAATTAAAATAATTATCATCCCCATTCAAATCCCCTACAATGACCACCCCAAATTCAAGAATAAGGAGAAGAAATGTGGGAATTTATTGAATTAAAATACAACCCCTACCTCGAGATATTTTGGATATATAGTAGTGGAGGAAGAAGATTCACCATTTTATGTATCCTCTAGAGTTCATCGACATCGGTTCGTTGTCACCTAAGCATCTGTCTATGTCTATGGAATGTGTCACATCACGTCATAATAGGTTTCTCGCTTGATGAAGCAGTGCCAAAAACTCTACCTTGAGCACCATTTAAATAGTGGGGGAATGGTGAGTAACACACAGAGGAATTAATGAGGTTAATTAATTGCCATAATTAGTGTTCCA
Organism: Viscum album; assembly: GCA_963277665.1. Taxonomy (NCBI): domain Eukaryota; kingdom Viridiplantae; phylum Streptophyta; class Magnoliopsida; order Santalales; family Viscaceae; genus Viscum; species Viscum album. Next base: position 1,214,815,361 of record OY728150.1, on the reverse strand, counting down.
CATTAATTTCACGATGGGTGGTTACACAACCAAATTGTAATGGATCATTCAATATCCCATATGAAATATTTTTCTGCCTTTGTAGTCCCCGCCACCACCGCTTAGAAGGTGGTAGGATAAAACTAAATAACAATTTTGTTATTTTATTAATAATTAAAAGATGAAAAAACTTTCTTTTTTACCCGATGTACTTCTGTCGATGTAAATACTCCCTTCAGCGAATCCTTATGTTGCAAGGTCAACGGTGCCCTTAGATATCAATTCTGATCACTGGTTTAAAATATTGAAATTGTCACCCACATGTTTAATGAACGTACCTTAAAATAATATCAAAAACTTATTTTCAGTCACCCTTAACCACAATGGTCGAGGTTAGGTTCTGGCTAAGGGAAACATGATCTCACAAGCTCAACGGTTCCGAGTTACTATTTAGAATTTATAGAATTTAAAAAAAAAATATTTGCTTAATTATTTTACATGCAGAAAATAAATAACTTCCACTATTGGCCCACCCCAGACAATGTTAGGATCTTCTTGAGAAAATAGTAGCCTCACGATTTCAGTGGTGGTCTTGAATTTCTAATATGAGTCATCATTCGTGAGTTATAAGTGTTTAAAAAATAAAATTATTTTATTAAATTATTTTATTTATGGTTATTCCATTTTTTGGTTTTCTCACTACAGGCCTACGCTGACTAAACATAAGTCACACCCAGGGTAAAACTGCCATTTTTAATGCATTGGTTCCCTAATATTTCTGATATGGGAACCCATTTATGAGTTATTCCACTTTTTCATGAAAACTAATCTTTTGCATTATTTTAGGCATAACACTTTTACAACGGATCATTTCGGGCACTGTGGGCCTCAAAATCACATGTCATCAGATTTCACGATCTCGTAATAATCCTAAATAATTAAAAATATATACATAAATTCTGGGTCTTTACATTCTCCCCATCATAGGGATTTTCATCCCCGAACGCCAAAACAATGTAAAATCAATCAAATGGGGATACTTAGAATGAAACAGAGCCTCCCGATCCCTTATTCCCTCCTAGAGATTCAAGTGATTCCACTAAATGTGAACTTGGGGAATTTACCCTCCATGAGGGACCCATGATTGTTGATCTTCTATCTCGACGGGTAACTCCACAACCATTACCCATCGACAATGCCCAGCTCACCACAGTCAATGGTGTGCGATGGATCATGCTTGTATCTCCTCCTCTATGACACATGGAAAACATCATGCACTAGGTTGATCTATGGTGGAAGATATAGGTGATATTCCACCTCACAAACTCTTCATAGAAACTGAAATGGTTAAAAAAACTTCATAGATAGCTTTTTCCCTGGCTGAATCTGTGCAATCCTCATCGAGGTGAGACCCATAGGAAGACACGGTCTCCCTCCTTGAAATATAAGGGTCTCCATCTCTTGTCGGAATAAGACATCTACTGGATCTGCGTAGTCATCATCCCTAGCCACCACTGCTGATGCCGGAGGTCCTATTACATCTTCTCCACACCATGATGTACCACTAAAGGGGTTGTGTAGAACCTTCTCACCACCTCCTCTCGTAGCATAACTAGTATCATGGTGTGTTCTTTTGAGAAGGAAGACATGATCCCACCCTTCATAAAAAAATTTAGGAGCCTTTCCTGAGGATATCTGAGCAGGTTGGTCCTTTCAGTCTATTTCCCCAAGTTGTGCCTCCCGATATCGTAGAAGGTGTGGGGGAGTGAAAGTTATTGACTGTTGGTAAGCTACTCTATCACAATCCATGAAGGGATTCTCTAACTCGAATAGATACTTTATCGCCTCACTCAACAGATGTAAACGAGTCCTCCTTCTGAGTGCATATTCCACCACACCCCCCTTCTAAACACTCATCTCCTAGAGCTCTACCGGATCCACAAAAAAATTCAGTTGTAGATATTGGGGTCATCACTGGGTGAAAGAAAAAGTAAAATTCATTCTCCATTCGGGTAGGTAATTATAGAAACATCTTTTGAAAAGATGTTTCCACACTCTACCACTACTATTGGGAACTAAAAACTGAAAACTCTTTCTAACACAAGGGTAAGGTTGGCCGACTCAAAAGTGATCGGCTTCACCCTCCTATGCATGAGTTTAACCCATGCTACATGGGTTTCCTTTTTTGTCTACCAAGGGAAATCCCATTACAGTGCTATAGTATACCAAAACCTTTTTGCCTAAAATAGTCAATCTATGCATGAACTATTGATGACCAGTCTATACCCAAACTAACATTGTAAGGCCTTGACGATGAAGCCAAGTGGTTTCAACCGAAACTCTCACCTCAAGGGTTAGATCACACCATCGACATAAGTTTGATTATTCAGTCTCATCCCAAAGGTATCTCTAGATGTAAGGGTCGGGTTAATGATTTAACCAGAAACTCTAGGTCTTGAACTAGATTAGTGACAAGAATGAATAATTAGTTCCTATTTATATTAATACGAAATATACTAGTTGACACAGATCATACCTAAAATCATTACTGGAGCCCTTGGGTCACACTCCATGATAAATGTAGCTACATCGTTCCCATGTCACCCAGCTCCCTGAGCCTGGTGGAGACCACATTGTGGTGGTGGTTATAACCTGTGAAAATCAATACCACCTACTACTACTCTCCTAGTTCCTCATCCACATCTGATGCCCTACACATTGATCTCTACATATCACTTACTCTTCTCTAAAAATTCTTACACATTCAAGTCTCCATGACTGACGTCAGTTTCTTCCATTCCCACTACTGACATTCACTGGCTGTATATGCTCAGTGAAATAATTTTCAACCACAAGGTTCTCTCTAGAACCCTAACATAATAACGAATCCATAGAGGAGTATTGATAGCTCGTATGTCCATAAACACATCTTTCTCAAAGGTCCAAGCCCTGAAGCACTAGTCGTGTCATATTCATCCAGTACATGAAATAGTCGGTATACCTCTATGAATACTCAGCTATCAACATGTCATGCTGCCAAAACTATAGAATCTCTTGGGAACACATACCATTTAGATATTTATATAATGGGACCCCATTCTTTGAGGAAGCTCCTGAAGCTCTGTCCATGGAAAAAAGACACCTCATCATAGAATATGGGTAATCTGAACCCTGGAATCACCCTACTGAGACACATTGAATACCACCATCTGATCTAATGGTTCCCTGGCAATATGGAAACTCAGTAACCACCTTAAGCTAGTCCTTGGACTCCTGTGAGTCGAGCTCGCCTCAGAACCTGAGGGGTACCTATCACTGAAACTCATGTAAGACACTAAGTCTATAAGTGTCCTATACCAGTAGATCTGGTAGTAACTTCTGACCAATGGGTAGTGGTATCACTAGGACACTTCTTAAAGGTAACTATCTCAGTCAACAGTCCAGGTACTAAATCCACATCACACTATGGACCGTCCTCATGGTCATGCATTGTAATCATGGTCGGCTGTTAGTGTGGAGGCATCTTGAAAGAGAATCAAGATAAACCATAGTCAATAAGTTATACCTGGTGATCTGACTCAAAAGAGGTCAAAACAAAAACATTTCCAAAACACATTCAATTAGTTTTTTTCATGCATTAAGTCAGAAATCAGAATTTAGGGTCCTAGTGTATAGATATGTTGGAAACCACACCAACACTGGACCCCCGGAACTGAAAACCACACTCAAAACAATAACACAATTGCTCCATTGGAAAGATCATAGTCCTAGTTCTTTGATAGAACAGACTCCTCTAATACCACTTTGTCACAAACCGTCCCCTGGGGCCCATGTCGTGACTACCACAATCCCTCCATTCATAGTCCATGGGTTGGTGACTAGAATAAGAACAGCATATCCACCAATGGGTAGGAGTTTCCTTTAAACCTGTACAAACACACAGCCAATAGCGTAATAAGATGAAACCATAAAGAAAAACTACAGTAACATAGGTGTGTATTGAAATTATGGGCAGAATAAAATCCCAAGTGAAAGATAAAACTACAAATGAAAAATAGAAACAGGTCTCTCGATCCTACACCAATGATCCTTCCTGAAGGGTAGGTTTAACTTGTCTCTATAGCTCTCCACGTCAGCTAGTTTCCCCCCCACAAAATTCCTAGTCCTGGCTCCCTCAAATCCTAACCAATATACTTATCGTCCACAGAAGATACAATGACGTGTAGGTGAAGCCCATGAAGGGGTGAGTATAACAATACCTAGAAGTGTGACCAAGACCCCAAAAGGTCTCTCAAATTTTCACAAAGGAAATCTACAAATCTTGATCTCAATCACAAAGCACAAAGAAAAAGACAAAACACAAACTCGATATACTCATCTCATCCACAAATAAACATAAGGCCCTAAACTCAATCCATTTCCAAGATTTCCAAGGATGGATCAAAGTGTAAATCAAGAATCAGGAGTAATATAAGGCCCCAGCATTAAACCTTACTTAATCTTGAGTTATTACAAGATTACACATTGAGGATCTTTTCAGGTTTAGAGTTTTAGAGAATTAGATCATGAAACTTGCATCACATTCCACATTTAAACAAAGTTGTTACATAAAAGACAGTATTCATTCTTCCCATCAACGGAAAAATATTTAAAATGAAACACGGATTCTTTTATGACACATCCTTGACACTATCATCACATCATGTACCTTTACCTTGACCTGTGAAAAACATTTCAAAAACATGGGATGAGCATAAAAATCTCAGTAAGGGTTATAAAAATATGGAAAGGAAACATGAGTTCATATATACATAAGAATGAAATCATACTTTACCCATAAAGCATAGGCACTTTAAAATACCTCATCAAATCATGAATAAATCATAGATATCATAATACATAAAAGGTAACTTGAGGCATTCATAACATTCTTACATAGGGAGTAACCCTCTTGGTTACGTTTGGAATACCCATCACAGTATATTCCCTAAATCTCTTCAGAGAAACCTTAACATTTCACTCCTTCATGTTACCCAATGCATTGGAGAGCTATATCGGGCTCACCCGCCCTTAGTTTATCACGGAACCACCCGTATTCATAACAATGTCCAAGAACCATAACATAATCTTATCACATAAAACATGCATAAAGGAAACATAGCATTTCCACCTTTCAATCACAAGATATCAATACAACACATTGAAAAAACATTATGAAACCATTTTCACTACCAAAATAAAAGAATAGTAAAACATGGTATTTATTTTTCTTTTAAAAAGAAGGTATGGCTTGTAGAGGAAGCCGAAACTCAAATAACGGTCATGACGGCGAAGAAGTCGTTGTCGCCGCATACGTACGACAAAAACATTCCCTTTTGTCATTTAATAAACACTTCGTATAAAAAGATTCCTCTTGAATAAACATAAAAGTCAAAGGGGGTTATACACCGTATAAAAGAAGGTTGTGTATAAAACAGAATATGCCTCAATGAAAGGAAATTGAGACGATGTCCTTTACAAAGATGGTATCCTTGGTTTAAGGATAAATCAATTACATAATTATGTGTGACAAATGAATAAACCAAATATAAGTGGATATTAAGTGTAAAATAATCATAGGTCATTCACATGTATTCAAATGATGACATATTCAATAACTACATGTTGAACCCAAAGAAATTGAAATTGGGTTAAGAAGTTCCCTTGACACCCAAACGGCGTCACATCAAAATGATTTGATGAGAGATAAAAAGTGTATCTCATCACTTGGACATAAAATTTACATCAATAAGGATATATGAGAACATATACCAACATAAAAATATGTAAATTAAAAGATGCAACAAAAGAAGTCTTTTAAAAAAGAGGAGGGTGAAAGGTTCCCTTACCGACTTGGGTATCTTTCAAAACATACACCCCATGAAAGAAGGACAATAAATAATTGATGTAAATACTCATAAACGAAATTATATTACACAAAGAGTAGAATAATGGGCAGTACATACACCACTAAAAGGAAATTGTGGCAAATGTAGCATAAATATCACAGGAATAAAAGTGAGATTAAAAATCCCTTACGAAAACTCGGCAGCCTAACGACGCCACATAAAACTTACAAAAATGGATTGATGAGATAAAATAGGGTATCTAATCATATTAACATAAAGTTTATAGAAAGAGGAATATAAAATAACATCCCCCAACATAACAAAGAGGAGCTTAAATAAAGTGACATAAAGGAGAGTACTTAAAAAGAAAGGGAGAGGTTAGATCTCTTAGGAAAATTCGGCAGCCTAACGGCGCCACTCAAAACTTCCAAAATGGATTGATGAGAGAAAATAGGGTCTCTCATCACATGAACATAAAAATTACAGTATGAGTAATATAAAAAAATATCCCAATAACAAGAAAGATGAGCTTTAAAAGGAATGACATAAAAGAGTATACTTGAAAAGAAATAGTGGAGTATGATCCCTTAACTCAAGTCCAAATTGTCTTGTTCATTTCTTTAAATTCCTGAATAATAAAATTTTTTCAATTAATAATTTCCTATGTACCTCCTTTAGAGATTATTATTCAGTTTTTATCACATATTATAATGTTATAATAATTGTTTAATAATGTTAGTTCATATCAGACGTTTTTGCCGATGTTTGGTGCATGAGTCAAAAATGAACTTGTTTGAAAAAAGATTGCCCATGTAGTTATAAGTAAAGAATTTCCAGAATAGTATTAATGATTAAAATATCATATATATCCACTAAATATTAATTTCATACTATTCCATATCATTTGGAGATAAAAAACGAAAAGCACCGTTCATGGAGACGGTAGGTCGTACGTACGCATGAACGCTACTTTCATTTTTTGTCATATTAATGGAATTAAAACCAAATGAGAGAGATATATATATGTTATAATTCCAGAATGATATCCATAATTGTTATGTAATATATTACATATATATCCATTATATATATGTACTTATAATATTACATAACATTTTGAGATAAGAAAGGAAATGTACCTTTCATGGAGACAGTAAGCCGTACGTACGCATGAATGCTACTTCCATTTATATTTCATATTTAATGGAATTAAAACATAATGATACATAATAGTATTTTAATTCCAGTATGGTATCATATATAATATTATTAAATATATCCTTTATACGTACCACATATGGTATTAACGAATCAAATCACTTTGAGGGGGCGGTAGTCCGCACTTCCTTAAATGAAGATATCGCGTTTACCCAAAATGGACACCATAAATGTATGCCCAAAATGAAAAATACAGAAGATTAAGGAAAACAAAAACATATTATATATCATATATAAATATAGTGTCATCTTAATGGCCACCTTTGAAGGTGTTAAAAGAATGTTGAACAATCATCGTTTCGGGAGGCCGAAATTCGACATCCACGGAAACAGTATGTTCTTAACCATTAGATGTAGGTGTGTGAAAGTGTAACTCAAATCCTTCTTATAAAAAAATCATAGTATATTTATGATACTATATTTGTTACAAAATAAATGAATAATAAGAGTTTATGGGGTTGGAGAAGCAAAATGAAACAAAAGGACTCAAGTGAAGACATTACCTTAAAATCGGGCAACTCTCTTTGGTTTGAGCTCAAAGGCTTCCTTGGGAAGACTTCTGCCCAAAGTGAGGCTTCAAGGAGTAAGAGAGGGAAGTGGAGAGACTAAATAAGCAGAGTTTTTCCGATCCAGAGGCTTTGGGAGTGTGAGTAAGGAGGTAGGGGTGGGGGCCTTTTATAAGAGGAGAGGAGGGGCACTCTTGTAAAGTTACAAATTGTTACTTTATTTTCAAAAGAGTTTCGGATTTAAAGGTCCCACCTTGATTTATTTCGAGTATAAGGTGCTAAGGGTTATAAATCCACTCATACAATTGGTTTTTGACATGTTTAGGTCTTAGATATTACATTATCTTTCCTTTTTATTTAAATCATTAAATAATGAGGGCATCGCTGCATCATCATGATGTCATAAATAATTTAATTTATTTAATGTCTAAAAATTATAAAAAAATACTATGATGTAGGAAATCATTTTATATTTTCAATGAATATTTATAGTCAAAAGTATGATTTGTATAACCCCATTTAAAAATTGTTTTAGTAAAACATTTCATGTTTGTCTCATTTTTACATTAACTTTAAATAAAAAGATATTAATGTCATTTTCCAACCAAAGTGGCTTCATGGGGTCCCCAAGTTGACCCATGGGTCGTCTTGGTCGGACATGACACATAACATGATGTTAGAACATGTGTCATGTTCATTTCATATTATTAAAACATTATTTTTACCTTAAACAACACTAATTACCTCTAATCGTGATTAAAAACTTAATAAGTTACTATTCACAAAAAAATTATTTTTATCCCATTGAACCACATTTTACTTCTTAATGTCAACCATGTATGTCGGATTTTTGAAATTCAAAACACAACGATTGAAAAATTTCATTTAAATGGAAAAATCAGTTTTTATAAGTACCACTTAGTGGTTTCACTATTCATCAAAAATTGAAGTTTTTCAGAAAAATCCCAAAAATTCACCCTAAGCTATATTTGATATTCCAAATTAAAAAATGAAGTCTATTTTACCAAATTCAAAACATATAAGTCACATTAATTAATTTAATAATTAATTCCCGCTGTCAAATCAAATAGCGTGTTTTTATGAAACAATAAGTATCAATAGATTGACACTAGTTTAAGTCTGATTTTAAAGTGAAATTAATTCCAACGACCACTATTAGATTTAATGGTAAAAATATATTCTAATTTCACTTTAAAACCAATTAAAAATATAATCTAATCATATGAATAAATTAGATTAAAAAGAGTTTTTGAATTAAAATACAACATTTTACACTATTCATTAAAAAAAATGAACTTTATCGGAAAGATACCAAAAATTTACACAAAGTAAATTTTGATGTCCCAATTCTTAAGAAGAGTTTTATTTGGTCTAAAAGGATGTATAAGAGTGAAAAAAACTATATTTGATGATGGTTCTCCATCAAAAGGTGATAAGTGAACCTTTAGTAAAAACTAGGGCATATACGCCTAAAATCGAATTATTTCCGTATTTTATGCCTTTATCTTTTATTGGATAAATGTAAAAACATTAAAAACCATATATAATCATATTTTAGTTATTTCTATCCATTCCCGCCAATACAACGGCTACATGTTAACTACCATTTAAAATAATATTATTTTATTATTAGAGTGCAACGTAAGATTCCCAAGAAACTCGTTGTTGCGTGTTGGGTATGCCATCGAGCATAGAGTCCCCTTTAAAGTAATATTAATACTTTATTCACAAATATGGATAAATATGAAAATTTCATATTCTTTATTTACCTGGGGTGTTATAGTAACATTACTAGTAGTTGAAATCTAGTTCACAATAACGTTGAATCCAAAAGGATCCAATGATAAATCCAATAAATGATTGATCATGAATATTATTATATTAAATAACATGCATGTTAAGTTAGTGTAATCACACAATATTACACATACATAAACAATTTGATATAGACTATTGGTTTTGTTTTTAGAAAACCTACCAATAGAAGGTGATCAATGAAATGATTCAATGAAACTCCAATATAAACAAATGAGATGGTGGCCTTGAAGATGAACCTAGATTGCACAATATCATGATCAAAACTAGGTTTCCTAGAGGTTTAAATATTGCACAACGATAACTTAGATAAAGTAGAAGAGAGGGGAAAACCAATTCAAAACCAATCACTATGGATCAAATGCATTGTTGGGATGTATGGAAAGGAAGGGTTGGATCTAAAATTTTCTAGAGTTCCCCTAGAATTCAAGAGAGAGATACAACAACATGAAAATGAGAAATAAATATTTTTTAACCCGTGTTTTTAAAACTGTTTAGCCTGATAAATACGTGGAATGATTTTTTTTCAAACCTTTTATTTCTATATTATCTAGTTACTCAAAAAAACCCCCCTCCATTCAAAATAACATCAATTGACGATTTTTACATTATGGATTAGTTTCAAAACATTTCTCTATTTCACATCCCGAAGTAGATCATAATGTATTTCGGGAAACATTTACATGTCTTGTAACATGTTCAGAATGTGTATATGACTTGAAGATATCTCTCAGTGTACTATTTATAGAGAAATACAAGACCACTTATGGATCTTTCCAAATAATTTAGAACCCTCATAATACCTTTGAAACATTTATACCCAAACCCCAATAATTTAAACAACCATACATCCCTGAACATTATGTAATTTTCCCTAGAAAAATCTCTTAATCCTCAACTTTAAGTCGACCACCCTAGTTTAAAGAAGAAATAAACCCAAAAAAAAGAGGTTAATTTAAAAATTCAACTAGGGATATCCCTAAAAAAAGAGATTATAAAAATAGGATAGCACATAGGCATGTGGTAGGAATTTATCATTTGTTGATTTTCATCTACAGGTTCGAGCCTAATGGCCATGGCAACTAGAACAGGTTGTCTCCCTACATTTAGGGTACCCTTTTATAGAAAAACGTATATATTTATGTATAGGGATAATATAAAAGGAATAAACTTTTATGATTTTAACTAACTATATTATATAATGTAACAAAAATATAATTAACATCATCAAAAATAACTTTCATTACAAAAAAATTCATCATCCATGGTTATCAATATTTCATACTTTATATTTACCCAAAATCAAATAATCAATATCTTTAATTACATCAACCGAGAAGGATATACTCAACCTAAAATTTATCTATTCCTTTTAGTGAATATTTCTTATAATACACATCATACAACTTCATTTCTATTAAAATCAACAGAATAATCTATGAATATCAAAAATTCATCAATAAATAACAGTCATAATTTTCAAAATCCCATACCTGGACAATTAAAAACTTCAAAACCCATTATAAAATTTTAACCAATTATCTTATCATTTGTTCATAATAATTATTTCAAAAAACTAGAATCATACCCATAATTCATCAATATTATTCTATATATTATTTTTTTAACAAGAACAACTAAAATAGTTTATACCTATTATAGATTCTTCATTTTTGACCTATATTGAATATTATTCATATCATTTTAAATTTAATATAATAGTATGTAATTCTAAATCTATGGTAAAAAATAAAATAAAATTGGAAATTTAGTCTCATGTAATCTCATAGTCAATAATCTTTATTTCTTTTGGAATATATTCAGATTATACATTTTTTTTAAATGTTTCTTAAATTTTTATAAAGATCATGTGAATTAACCAAATAATATCACACATGACTATCTATCTAGGTGAGTAGGTTGGGCCCATTTACCATGGAGAAAAATGATGATCAATATATACACCAACACATATTTTTCAATGCTTTTTCCTGTACATGAATCCTTTCCAAAACCATATCCACATTATGATACCTAATCCGGGATGAATTTCTTAGGAAAACCACACAATCTTTACATTTAAAAAACATTATATATTATATCATACTTAGAATTATCCTTACATTCTATCATAGGTCCATGTTCTATAATATATGTTTTCTTAATTATTTTTCTAATGGTTTCTACAAAACATTCCCTGATGCCATCAAATAGAACTCCAACTACATTAACCCATATATAGTTTCTATATAATTTCATTGGCATAATTTATAAGAGACCACATCATAAAGGACTAATCATTGACATAGTCAAGAGAAACATGATACATACTCGATTTCCATTTTACATTGGAAGTAAATTTTATCACATAGTAAAATTAAATATTTTTTATTCATGTATCTATTTAAATGATTCTATATTAATATCAAGAGGAATTGAAATAAATGAAGATATAATTAAATTAACCTTATTGGTTTCATAAAAAAATCATTCATTATCAAATAAGGCATAATCCATTTTTCAAGGTAGATAACTAAAACTAAATTCAATTTAATCAATAACTAGAGAATAAAATAATCCATGTATAATATCAATGTATTATTATCAGGGATAATAGAAAATAAATTCTAAATTTAAGAAATTCATAATACCAAACATCATGATCAAGTCCTTATGTAAATATATTTATAAATATTGACAGGTATAGACCATAAAGCTATTTAATAAAGGCTACCTAATTAGTTCATCCCGTGTCAAATATTAATGTGTCATTGCACTATCCATAACTAGGCCCCACCAAGAACTGGATCTGCAATGCATTATTAATATACTTAATAAAAAATTTAGCCTATAATCAATATGTATTTTAAAAAATATCTATATTCAGTAACAAATTTGTACTATCATTATTTCCAGAGTCGATCAAATAAATCTCATAGTAAACACCATATCAAAAAATTGTATATGAGTTAGGAAATAAGACTATCCATGTTACAAATTATATGGATATGACTGAGAAATTGATTATCCAATTAAGTATGATTATAATAATGTGAATGTTTTATCACAATTTAAATGACAAAAAATAAATCAACATATGATAGATGGCTATAAATTCATTAGAAAAGTATATTTTGTTGTAAAATAAAATATATTTTTAACATGGAATGGAAATTAATTAAAAAATTTATAATAAGTTTTAATTAATTAGTATTCTTTTCAAAAAAATTAAAACATATAAAATAATATAAATATCATAAAATGGTTATAAAAGTGGAAAAATTGTTAATTCTATATAATTCAAGAAGAAACATTCCTTAGGAATTTTCATAATTAAGTAAAAAATTAACCATTCTAAAAACATTATAAATATTTATATTAAAGATTTTAGCAATTTAATGAAAACATAAAATGTTTTTAATAAAAAATATGGTTAATTAAAAAGGACATCTGTGAATAAATTTTGAGGAATATGAACTATAAAGTCAAATATACCTAATCAAAAACAAAACTAACATCATAATTTCTCGTCAACATTTATTTTCTTATTCATGTTCAAAATAGATGAAATAATGGATGAAAACATGTAAATTAATTTTTTATTTATTTGATAAGAAAATATATAGAGTTTATAAGGGATAGAATATATGATTCCATCAATAAAAAATTAGAAAACCCAAAATAATGAGATTATAAAATAATTTTTTACCCCTATAGTGACAATAAAATTGTAAATAATTCATTGATTAAAATTGCATTAAATCATTAATGATAATTAAAATATATAGATTAATGTTATATTGATCAATTGTTTTGTGTATAAACTAGATAAAAAGAAATAAGTTCATAATTCCAAATATTTATCTACGGAGTGGAAATTGAGATGAAAAACATTAACATGATCATAATGCTTATGTGAGAATGAATCAACAAAAAAATGAGATGCATAAAAAAATTGGAAATAAAAAGAATCAATAAAATTAAATATTACACATAATATTGTCACCAAATAATCAATGAAGTAGTGTTATAACTCAATGAAGAGAAATTGAGTTAAAAAACACCTCACCTGAAATTTACACATTTTTGAATGATCCTTTTACCTCTTATATAATAAATAAAGATTTTTTACACTTATATTCTAAAATTATATTCATAGCTATAATTTTATAAATGACCAACTTTTAATGTCGTATCACCCATTTGGGAACAATTTTTCATTTTTATCAGTGTTTTATGTGTTAACTAATTAGTTTTCTTAGGAATTTTTACTCAAATTTGTTCAAATTATTATGTATTTGTGTTATTTTCACAACAACAAAATAGTGTAAAAAGGAGGTTTAATAGAGGAGGTTTCTATAACTACAACATTAAAATACATCAAATATTTAGTGGGGGTTTTAAAAAACTATATCGAAATCATTTTATTAAAAAAGCAGAACTTCCTCACCCTTGGACACCCTTCTCCCTAGATCCCATCCACTATTGATCAATCCTTTTCTACCACTACCTCACCTTCCACATTCCACCACACCCCAACCCCATTCGCCACTACCCTTTCTCCTAATTGACACCTCCCAATATATGCTAGATATTTTTGGTATGGATTACTCCTTTTATTATTTCTTTTTCATTTTCTAATTTGACTCTCACAAGCCTTGGTTGAACCATAATGAATTAAAGAAATATTTTAATGATTTTTCATTGATAAGGTTCATCAATAGTGATATGCATATCATTATAGTGATTTTTGTTATATGTAATAGTTTTCTCCCTGTTTAAGGTAAAGGTTTCATTTGTTCTTCCATTTGAATGAAAATAAATTCTATTTTTTATTATTATGACATGATTGATTTATTTTAATCCCTCATTTATATAAACAATTATTAGAAAATATATTTTGCATATATGTTTTTTGGGTAAATCAAGATTTACTATATATCTACTTCAATTTAAAGGATCTCCCTAATTTTGAAGTTCTTTTATAAATATATATTAATTTATTTTTCATACCAATTGTTTTTTAAACTAGATAATTAAATTTAATTATTATGTTAAATTCCATAATGGATATTTTAGTGTTAAAATGGGGTTCATTGAAATTAATTTTTAACTTTAATTATTATTTTGATTTATTGGTTTTCTATATTTTTTTATTGATTTTATATATTATGTGGTGAATTTCAAATTAATTAATGCTTTTGTTCCTAAAATTAATCTCAAATTCACTTGATAAAATAAGGCACAAAACCACTTCGGTATGTTGTGGGAGGCCGAGTGTGAGGTGCTCACGTCTATATAGAAAGGCCTATCCCCTGAAAAATTTAAATATTTACATTTTTCAACAATATTTTAAATATAAATAATTATATTAAAAAAATGAATACAAATTAAATATGCAAATTTTTTGGGGCATTACATGGAATTTGTTGGAATATACATTTTATTTATTTAGTGTCCAACTCAATTTTTTTTAATAATTCAATAAATAAAATATTTAATGGTGATTCCAACTCTAACTAAATTTTCAAAAATGTATCCCTATTTCCACCCTGCTTTCACCAATTTCCATCCCAATTTCCATCCCTGTCAGGGAATATTTAAAACCACATCCCCATTAATTTTTACAAGGGGGGGTCCAATTGATTGAGGGGGAATTTCATTACTATCCTTTAGACATAGAGCATCCAATTATGGTGTAAAATGGGAACACCTTGGTCAATCCTTAACGAGGTCACATCACCTCATCAATGGTGAGGTTCTCCATGTGCACCCCAAAACACCTATCATTAAAAGAGCACGCCTCAACAGTACCTTGAAAAAAATATTTTCTCCTTGAATCATAGTTCCCACAAGCCTTTTAGATTTTAAAGTGGGGTATAGTATTTTAAGGATTAATTTATACTACTTTAAAAAATAAAATGTAGATTTTTTCTTGATCCACTATGTAATTTATTATATACCTTTGAATTAAAAACTAAGAAAATTGATGTCATTAAAAAATGTAATGAATTTAAAAAGAATAATTTTTATTTCATATTCATTATTTTTAATAAATTATTAATTATTATTTAAAATAAATAATCTATTTATGGTGTTTAAATTTTCATAAATTAATTGTAGGCACATTTTGATATATGTATTAAATCATGATCATGTTATAGAGGAACAAAACTCAGTATGACATAGGTTTAAAGGAGTTTTTAGATTTTGAAATTTTAAATTTATTTGTTGAAGGGAAAATTAGATATTTATTCCCTGAATTTAAATTTAGAAGATTTTTGAAG
Organism: Viscum album; assembly: GCA_963277665.1. Classification (NCBI taxonomy): domain Eukaryota; kingdom Viridiplantae; phylum Streptophyta; class Magnoliopsida; order Santalales; family Viscaceae; genus Viscum; species Viscum album. The sequence goes on along the minus strand of OY728150.1, from coordinate 1,214,799,647 downwards.
ATTGGTGAATATTATAGACACTTTATATTAATGCAATTACAATGATAATATTTGAGAGGGATTTGGGGTGGAGAATCAAACATTACAGAAAGTATGATCACTGATGTCAGTCAGCATAATGTTCTCAAACCAAAATCAATAATATAAAATGAAATTAAAAAACCATATAAATCATTCTTTCGATATTGTAAGAAAAAAACATAAACATAGAAACATATCAGAAATACCAGTTGAGGTAGATATGAATAATAACCTGACATGTGATGTTTTTGGGACTAAAGGAATTAAAAATCAAGATTGTGTCATATCACTGGATCGTCTAATTTATGGTATTGATACTAATGTAAGAAAGAAATTAACTTAGAAAAAAATGTTTTTAATGATTTAGTTAATGATGAATATCAAGAGGTGTTTGTTGGATGTATGAAATATCCATGAATTTTTTTTTCACTAATGTTATACCATATCAAATTCCTATAAATAATTATAAATAAGATGATGTCCATGATATTAGAATTTTTATGTGATTCATTTCCAGAAACCAAGATCCACGATACCTTTATGATATTAAAATGTTATTTACAATATTGGTTTGAACTATACAAAAATTTATGCGTGTACAAATGATTTTGAGATTTCTTTGGGAGAGCATTCATGTCGAGATTATTGAAAAATATGGTCTTCATATAGATTGCAGTTAACGGGTGAATTTGGAATTATGAATCAACATACAAAAATAATGAATAATAAAAATAACACACCATAATGGTTTTTTTTAATTCCCTTTAAAACCACAATTTTATAGATTATTCATGTCATTAAAAAGCAATGGGTATAATAAGTTACATTCTATTTATTATAAAAGTGATGGGTTAATGGGAAATCACATAGAATCAAAACTACTCAAAAAATTTGATTCATTACATGCATATTTTTCATGTGATACTAGGAATGTGTTATTGGGATTTTCTACAAATGGATTTAACCAATTGGGACTTTGAGTACAAGTTATATCATTTGGATAATTGTTTTTACCCCTTATAATCTACCAATATGGATATGTTTGAAACAAAAATATTTTATCATTTCATTGAGTATTCATGGAAATCAAATTTTTGGAAATGATATTGATCTATACATATAGACTCTAATTGAAAAATTAAATGAGATATGTAGAAAAAGTGTTGTGACCTATGATTCATTTTTATGAAAAATGTTCAAAATGAATTCTCTTATAATGTAAACCATTAGTGAAATATCTTTACTTAGGAACATATCTATTTATAAAACCTATACGAGTTTGTGTATTCTTGTTTGTAACATTGATTTTTATCCTGAACAGATACTTTGTAGTAAAAATTGTTATACTTGTGTCATCATATATTTCTCGATGCATAATATATATTTCATTATAAAAAGTCAAAAATAAATGGTTCTTTTTATCCTGAATAGATATTTTAAAGTAAATGTTTGGATGGACTTACAAACAATGAATAAAAACATGATCTATGGCCAGATGAGAATGGAAATAATTTTCGTACAATTTTTTCAATGAAAAATAGGGATATAGATAAATTTATTTTATTTTTAATACATGTGAAGGTATATTATGTGTACTCTAGTACCATGTGAAGGTGTGTTGAAATAATTCATCATATGTTACATTGTTTGAAGATTCATGATTTTCATATTTTGATACAGATGTTAATACCATTTTCTTATCATACATTATTACCTAGAGAGGTTACTATAGTTGTAATTCAATTTTTTACATTCTTTTCATAACTATGTGAGAAAAATATATAACCAAACGACCTTAAAAAACCAGGATAGATTTTTACTAATGCTTTTTTATTGGATATTTTCTTTCAACCATCAAATTTTATGGTAATGATGTATTTAACAGTGACTTTGGTCGAGGAAACTAAAATCAGTGATTTTATATATTATTAATTGATGTATCCATTTGATATGTTATTGTTTTATATGTTTTTGATGTTAAGTAAAGAATTATTTGAAATTTATTAAAAATATTACTATTTTTTTGTTAATTTTATTTAAATAATACCATGGACATTTCAAATCATACATGAAAAATAAATCTCAATCTAAAGGCTCAATTTAAATAAGACTATTTACCAGAGGAGGGTATTATATTTTTTTTATAGAATGTTAGATGAAATTGAGAAAAGATTCAATCATGTTAGAGTATTGACCACACATTGAATCAATTTTAACTACATCTGAAATAAAAAATCATTCATACTATTAGCTAATTAGTTGTTAAGATCTCAAATATTACGTTATAAAAAATATAATTATTATAGGCACATAGATATATATGTTGGAAAATAATGAAATTACTGATCCATTTATTGAAGATACATGGATACAAACAAAGAGATAAATGAAATTTCACTCATGAAATTATAATTATATAACAACATATTTTAGTAAAGGGCTTTTAGAATGGTTTTTAAAACGTCTATGTTCATAAATCTTTCATCAATATAGATATCAGATTGATATATATATATATTTAAATTTAATCATGTATATTAATTTTTGTAGATTATGAATACCGATACTCAGGGTGATTTGTCAAAAGATTTCATTTTTCTAGCTTAGGGTCTTCCGAAACATGCTTGAATGGAAGCCACTTAAAATTTGAATGGCTTAAAATATTGTATAGTCTATATGGTAGAGGGTATAAAAAAATGGAATTGTGGTATATTTATAGTTTCTAAAATGGGATACTATAAAAATTTCAATGATATTGTCAAATTGATCTATGATAGTCATTTTTAATTTTAATTATTTAAATTCAAGTGGGGATACATTACCAATGATTTTAAAATAGATTCTACGAAATATAATTCTATGAACATCTATCGTAAGATGGATACCTGTGACTATGTCTTAAATCATCTTTATATCTTCTCATCACAATAGAAAATGGTATATTATGTGGATTTTTTTGTGGAGGAAGGTTGGTGAGTATTTATTCACATAAAACAAAGAGGCTTGTATGATATGGGTGTGGATGTGGATGATTTTATCACTGACATTGAATCAGATATACAACACGAAATAAACTTCTGTTTTGACCGTGATATTGAAAATATTAGTCTAGAAATGTTAGATTAGGTATATGAATTAATTAAGGAGTAGAATAATGATATAGTTGAGAGAAAAAAAGGTCATGTGTGTATTTATCCATTATCTTATTAGTAACCTATATTATTTGCTACTCAGTTCCATTAAAATGGATATATTATCATATTTAAGGTGATTTTTATGCATGATTTTTTAATTTTGCATATATAAATGTTATATTTGTTTTTATGCAACGTCTTTCATTGATATACCTATGTATATTTTTACTATCAACATTGTGAATATGTAATCATAGATAAATTTAGTTTTCTACAATTATTTTTTGAAATATAAAGTTTTTGAAGTGAATTTTTGTTGTTTAAATGAGTGGAATTCTATGTATAATGATATTTACTAATCCCAGCTAACTACCAGTTTATATTCCCTCTAGAAGAAAAAAACATGATTCTCCATCAGGCTCCCTCCCTACAACATCTAAAACACCCTTTGTCAACTCCATTAGTGCCAGGAACAACCTTCTTATCCTTTCCATCAGCATCTAGAACACCGTATTTCCACATCACATCAACATTTCACACATTTCCTCCATATTCAGTTAGTCCATACCATGATGAAGATATATTAATAGAAGTGGTATTTAATCTAGTTACCACATGATGATATTAAAGGGTAAAAATTATAGGAAAAAAATTTAATGTTAATGAAGATATTGAAATTATTTATACTAATAAACTTTTTCATAAAAGATGCAAACACTTTTACAGCTGAGATAAATATGAATAGTTCAGATATTTGGAATCTAAATTGATTGAATATATTTTTTCCCTTTTATTGTTATTTATTCCCCACAAATCACACTATATAAATTTTGGCCAGATTCTAGTCCAAATAGGCTAGATCTAGTTACCCTTCAAATGAAATAATCTAATTGGAGGCATATTCCTCAATATTGGAAGAATGATATCATTGATTTAAGGATAATGTAAAATTTTATACATTATAGAGTAATAAAATTCCATTATGTAATTAAATTATAATATTTTTAAAAGGATTCACTTTGTACGAATCTTATTACACTTTACTGTTTCTCTACCGAAAGCATTGAGATAATCATATTAAAGTTTGAATGGGTTTGTCCGTAGTGATATTATGTCAATGAATGGTTTGATTGATTATACTATTCACACAACATCATGATCAGTTATTATAATTTTTTTATTGGTATTAAGTATAAAGGTAAATATACAAAACTATTTAACTCTCAAGAAAATTTTATTACATGTGTTGGTATGAGGGAGGAGAGATAGGGAATGAGATTATGTTGATCATAGATATTTATGTAGTGATTAGGATTGGAATTGGGTTTATTTGTGATGATGTGTAACTAAACTCATGATATTCTTACAATGATATGGTGATTGAAAAACCATGTTGTGTTTTGAGCTGCGTGATATCTCTATTTCCCTTAAAATTTCAGAGATCTATATGATTGATTGATTTTTTATTTTTTTTATTTGAATTTTACCATATAATCGTCATTATTAGGATATTATGTTTTTATTATGAACTCAATTTGATCACATATTAACTTTTTCTCTATGAACAAACCCATTACAGAATTCTTCAATTTAATAAAAATAAATATTATCAAATAATTTAATTATGAACAAAATCATTTCTATTCCAAAAAAATTTTGGTCCAATATTTATTTTTATATGGACTAATGTTTCTTATTAATGACATTTCTATGTGGTTTTATGTTTTTTATCAAGTTATTGCTTTTATGTACATATGATATATTGAATTTAGTGATTTTAATTGGATTTTTCCATTAATTTATATTGGGGTCTCAAATAGATGCTTTAAAATTTTATCCAAATAATAGTTGGTTTATAAATTGATTTTTATGAAGGTTTTATATGTATGGTTATTAAATTCATACCAATGTCACAATTAACCCTTTATCTAACATTTTTTTTAAAAAAATATTTTACAAACATTTTTTGTTTTATAATAGAACATTGTTTTCTATATGTTTTTGGATCATACAAGAGACGTGTGGTTATTTTTCTTTATGGGAACTATATATTGGTAATTTATAAGAAGGTTGTGTGTGGGAGGGATGAGTTATGAAATTTATATTCCTTTCGTTGTGTCATGTTATTGATGTGTGATTCATATGTGATCCATGTTTTCCTACCACTAGTCTCTAGTATCAATGGAACCCTTGAAATATAAGAGGGATATTGATATATGGTTTACATGATTTTCATGATATTACACTTACTATGGACCTCAGTTACATGATTTTTTCTGACTATATGGACTTCCATCTAGTGAGAATTATTATAGTAGTATAAGAATTTATTGTTTTGGAACATCATTAATAGGTAGGAAGATTATTCCACATGAGATTATCTAGGATCCACTCACTAGGACAATAAGAGGTTACCATGATTACATAAAATCCTTGTGACTTCATTAATATAATACAGGATTATTATGCTTCTGTGTTTTAATTTATTATTTTTTCCTTAAATTTTATTCTCATCCTAATGTATTTGTGTAGTTTTTTATCAAATAAATAATTATTATTTTTATAACAATTCAATATATTCATTTGATAATTTTTTGTAATAATTCATGTAATTTTATAAGGAATATTAAATCACATCTCTTTGTCGAGGTTATAGTCCACACACATGCACACGTGGTGTTATCATTTTTAAATGGATATATGGGCAAATAGAATATAAATATTTTATCAATTTGGAATGAAAATTATATCACAAATATAAATTTATTTCTTTAAATACACCTATTTAAAATTCTAGGTGAGGTGGTGATGGAAAAAATTAAATCCATTTGTGAGTTGGTAGTCCAACATACACATATATGAAGGTTTCATTTCCCATTTGATCGAGAAGTAGATTGATTAATATTATTCTATAAAAATAATAATATCTCAGTAAATGGATGATACAGTTTTTCGAATATTTTAATGTTTAGGAAAAAATTATTTTTTGGAAAAGTAGAAGAAAACTGAAAGTGTTCGGTTCGGATGATTACATCTTCGTTGAAAGTTCTCCAATAGATATCCTATGATGGACCTTAGGGTTTGAATTTTTGGAAGACCAGAATTTCTTGAATTTACATAAGGATGCTGGGAAGACATTTTTTAGTGTTTTTGAGCAAGGTATCTATTAGTTTTGTCAATGATAGAGTAGAGAATCTATCCTTTTACAGTGAAAGAAAGGGAACATTAGGAATTACTTTAATGATTTAAATATAATAAGATATTTTTCATGTCAAGGTGGCACAAAATTTTAAAAATTCAGAATACTATAAGTTATTTTTTTATAATTCGATCATCCATTGACTTTTTTATCAGTTTATATTGTGTATTATATTTCTTCAGGTTTAACCCCATTGATAACCAATTTTAACATTACCACAAAAACACATTTTTATTAACTAAAGGGTTATAAATTTACAAAATAGGGAAAATTTGGTTCGCATAAGGTTGAGGGATGAAATTTTAGACCCTAAACCAACTTATTTTCAATATATATTTATTTTTAGGACTTCTTAATCATATCATAATATAATAATTATCATAAAATACCATTAAATTCATTTTTATTACTATTCACATATTTTAAATTTAAACACATCAAAATAGGAATATAGATATACTATAATGACATTGAAAAAAATATACATTATTATTAACCATAAAATTCATGTGACACTATAATTCATGAACAATATTTTATAGTTTAATTTTCATAAATTTATTTAAATTGATATATCTATTTGTGGTACAGTAATTTGGTCAGAATTGTGTTAGAATTCATGTTAATTATATCATCCCAAATAATTAGAATTAAAAAATAGTTAAAAATGAAAAAAATATTTTCAAAATAAAATTTTATATTCATCTTAAAATATATTTATCATTATTTGAACATATAAGATTTATTAATTTCCAATGAGATACATTTTATATTTGTCCATTTTTTAAATAATATAAATAACTATTAGAAAATAATATGGAACCATAATGACATATATTTGATGTTATGATGGATATTGTCAAAATAAAATAATTAAATGAAATGAATTTATGTTTTAGAATGAATTTCAAACCGTTATGACATTATTTTTAATAATAATATCCTAATTTACCCTATACCACAGTGAAAAATATTCACCACTATTACTATTCATAATAAACAAAAAATAAAAGGGTTCTATTTTCTAAATTTTGACCACATGATCAAAAATAAGGAATCAGTTTTTTATAATTCAATTTCTTTTATTAAAATAGTCCAATTTTAAAATAAATGCATAAAACATAATGATATACAGTTTTTAAAAAATTTTTGTTTTAATCATAAATGTAAAAATATACAAAAATAAAATATATTGTTTATTAATATGGAATTATTTCTATTATTTTCAATAAAATTCATATTTTCATAAGAAAATACCAAATATTATGGGAAATTATACTATATGAATTAATGAAATGGAATAAAAATTCAACAAAAATTTGTATTTTTATATACTAACAAAAAATATTTCTATAAAATACCAAAATTTAACACAATTTTTTTTAATTTTTTTATTTTAAAAATAATATCATTTTAGAAAATAACATTTCAAATATTAAAAGAAATTATTTATTATATCTTTTTTACAACAAGAAATAATTTTTTTTAGAGGGAACATATTTTTTATGTAATAATAACTTTGCTAAAAATTGAGTGCCAATTTATTGAGTGTTAATAACTAAATATGTATTGAGTATGGGATTATATATATATATATATATTTAAAAATTTGGTTACTCTTTATCAAAACCTCTAATTTGATGAAAATTTTTAATAATAATATTTTAATACAATTATTTTGTGGTTTCATTATGCTCATATTTTTTGATTCTTAAAAAGTAGTCATTTTTTATTAATCAAATTAAAAGGATATATATTTATAATTAAATATCATACACATGCTCAATTAAAAATAAATAAATAACAAGAAATGTTCCAACACACAAGACATATATTTCTCTTCACCTACAATATTAGATATTCTAAAACACTAGTCTAAATACCTTTTCCTCATACCTCATCCAACATTACCCAAACCTAAGGTGCATTCCATATCAACCATTGGTGGAAGTTTTTTCCGGGTTTCACACATGAAATTGAAATTATTTAAAATTTATCAACAATATTTTTTAACTTATAATATTTATAACCTAATAAATAAATCAATATCATCAATGATAAAAAAATATGACGTTCATATTTACACACATGGTAAAATATTACATGGATAATAGTAAAGCAAAAAAATATCGAAATAAAGAACCAAAAAATAATCAAATAAAAAATGAAATTTTTTTCCACTACATCAATTTATATACTACTGAGCTAATTATCCACTCTAAAATAGGATCAATAACATTACCAATAAAACAGTCCTGAAGAACGCAATGCTACATTTATAATAAGGAGTTTATATATGGTATGATTTATTACATAGTATGATATGACTGATAATAAATTTAATTTCATTTGTAAGACTAAAAAAATTTATTTTTTGAAATAATATTAAAAAAATTGAAATTTCATTAATATAATTAGGAATTAGGAATTGAAACAACCCTTTTTATGTCAAAAACTATTCCAATTTGAAACAGACACATAACCAAGAAATAAATAATAAGAATTCAATGAAATAAAATTACGAAATTCATATGAGAAATCATTGAATAATGTAAATAACATTATAAAATAAAACAAAAAAATAAGTACAGTATCATAATGTAAAAAAACAAGGGATAACAGCCTATAAACTATAGATAGAATTGATTACCTCACTCAAAAAACAACATTAAAGAATATAGTGGTCCTAAAAGACTCAAACTGTGACTTGAACTCATGTATTTTACGAGTATCAACCCTTTTATAGAGTGTAATAGTATCTCTGAAAAAATTATGATAGAAATTAAAAAAAGTGTAGTAATCATCATCAATTTTAAATAGTGTTACATTATGATCATGTTTGGGAAAGCAGTCTTAAAATTCATCCACCTTTTTCCTATTATACCTAATAAAAATAAAAATAAAAATTACATCATATATACTTAAAAAAATACCTTTTTAAACTATGAGGCATTTAATTTGGGGGGGGGGGTCTAATGTGGTGATAACCTAACATGTCACCCATAACAACGAGGTTAGAATGATAAAGAATAATCTGAAACAATCCAATCATTCCTTTACATGATAAAAGAATATTATTACTAGTGAAAAAAATTTAATAGAAAATTAAACATAATATATACATCCTTTATAAACAAAAATTATTAAATCAATTTTGAAGAAATTTTAGTAAACACTTTTTGTGACAAAAATATTGGTTTTGAAATATAACACTTTAAAACCATTATAATAAACATTATAAAAATAAAAATATATATCAAAGAATTATTCATAAATATATAAGGACCAAATAAATTATTTTTTACCTTTTGATGAACAACTGATGTGCTAAGGAAATGTTTTTAGTGATATATAACATATATAAATTTGAAAACCTTTTTATATCAAACTCAATAAATATGAACATGGTGTTGTGAGTCCAAAATTTATTTGCAACACTTTGAAATAAGTTAATGAAAATTTCTTAATCTGGGAAAGGTGTTGATGTTGAGTTTGGTGATCGTAGATCCTCTCAGTGGATATATTATATATATTTAACATAACATATCATCTATGAATAGATTTTGTAAAATAATGGGAGAAAATTAGAACAGTGTATTAGATGGGAAATCTGAGACTTACATTAAATTGAGAAAATGGATTTTACTCTAGGTGCAACATAATTAATGTCAACATTAGATGACTTGGTAGTGTGCTGTCATGGGAAGATTAATTGGATTATATTAATTTAATTGAATAATTATTATTTAATTATGAAACCCTAATTAAAACTCTCTATAAAATCCTCTCTATATATAATTACATAAGGTTATCCACATAACCCTAAAGAGATTGTGGGGATGGAGAGATAGATCTAGTGGTGAGTGAATTTGGGATGGTTGATAGATTTTGGATCGAGGATAAGAGTATCATGATGATCATTATCATCAAAGGAGATCTTGGATATTGAAAATCGTAATTGTGTAGAAGAGTTCTTTATTTTATATTGGTTTAATCTAAAGTTATGGATTTTTATTTTTTTTTGGTTTTATCTCTATTTATGGATTGAGATGGATATGAATTAATATTTTTCAAATTATTTTGTGGATTAATATCCATTGGTTTTTCCAATTCCATCTTTTTATTCCTATATATAGGAATTTGATATTTTTTTTGTAAGATCATAATTATTTCTAGATACGATCCATATATTTTTCAATATTCCATTGGACCACAATGGAGGACATGGGGTATTTTGGAGGAAATAGTTGCTGTAGGGAAACTTCAACATAAATCTATTTGCAGAGAATCATACAATGTAAACCATTTTTTAAGAATGTAAATGATTAATTTAGGGTGTATAAACATATTAAGAAAAAATATAGATATAGAAGACCCTTTCAAGGGGAAAATTTACATTATATACCCCCATTTAAACAGTATATTTGTCATGATGATTAAAAATATGTATAAATTACCTTTTCACACCAAATACCAAATAACCAAAAAATCCTACCACACTTTTTTTAGGCATAGGAGAATTCTACCAAATAGATCTTCCCCTCATCACATAGAATTTTAATTATCTCCCTCATTCAAAATTTTACTTGACCTCCATTTTTGGAATTTTAATCGTATGAGTAAGATCTTAAATTGGTTACCTTCTTTATTTCATTTATCTCACTATATGGAATGATAAATATAGGTGTTATATTTTCCCCTATTTTTTGGGATTTAATATTTTTTTACTTTTCCCATTCATGTAAAATTGTGAAGAATCTATTGGGTAAAGATAATTCTTCTCATCAATGGTAGGGTTTCAATATCATTTTTACTAATGTTTGGGTTTTTATAATTTACTTTTTAGAGCCTCAAACTATGAATTCATATAATTTAATCTTGAATTGATATTTCATTAAATTTAATGATTTAAAAATGATTTAATCATTTTATAAAAAACATATGAATGTTTTGATGTAATCAATATCAACCAAAACAACCCTTGAAGAGCGTTCATTTTATTAATCCTAACATCGCCACACATAGGGTGAGTCTGGATCACCTATTATGAAATGGAAACACCTAAAAATTAATTTAATTGTTTATAGAATGAGAACATTTCTTAGAAACATATAATATACATGTTAATGGGGCCATAAAATGGGTAAAACTGGGAGTTGTGGAATGAAAAGGAAAATCCATTAGATTATGAAAAATTATGTAATTAATAAGAGGGTTGTCATAGACACTGGAATGTATCTTGTTCTTAAAACATTTGGGTGAATTCATTAGAGAATTTAATATGATGAATTAAATTGATACATGTAATGTCATAAAATAAATCCCCTTGGTCATTTTTATTATTCAGTAAATGAAACTTATTAAAGACATAGAAATTAGCATGCCTATTTTCTTTACAAGAGTGATTGAAATGATAATGAAATGATTAAAATAGATTAAATTAATAAATATTCAGGGTCACTAGAATAGACCATTAGATATTAATATAATTATATTGGAAATGGGTGGTCTGATATGGAATCGTCGAACTACTTAAATATTTAATGTTGGATGACTTTCATTGTGACCTTACATCCAAATTTCATAGACAACCTTGGACATACTTATTTTTTCTCACCAAATATTTTACTGAGTTTGCTATATATTTTCTGCATGGAGTTTAAGAGGATTCCTTCGTCCATTATCTTAGGTCATGACCCATGTATGTCCATATTAAAACTTATGTTTTATGTGAATGAGATCCATGGATTCGTAGAGGATTCCTTGGAAAATTGCACTGGGACCTTAGCTTCATAGATCTGAAATAGATATAATAGGTGTTTTATATAGTTGTAGGAGACATGATATTCTAGTGTTGGTTGTGGATAATGTTATTCATTGTTATAAAAATTTTCACCCTTTGTATTCTTCTTGTGATTGTATTTTCTTATAAGCTATATTGAATGAGTTATTGTATAGATTCATTCATATTATATCTATACACTTATAAATATTATATTAACGGACTAAATTTGTTATAGACACAATTTTTGGGGTCTTACTAGGTGTATTTCACACTTTATTTAGGATGCCTGTTGGTACTCAAATAGAATTCATGGTTATAGGTTGGGAAAATTGAAACTGTCTAGTGCTGAATTCCTGATCTCTTATGCTATGATGGATCATGATAGAAGAAGATCAAGTTTATGCACTCGTTTCTATTAGTGATGGAATAGTTCATTTTTATTTGTATATATCTTGTTTTATTTGCATATTTTCTCTATTCCCATGCACTTTCCCCGTATATATGCTTTAAAGGTGGAGATAATATCTCCATAATGCATGAATTCCATATAAATAACTATGGTTCTCATTATATAAGAATCAATATAACATATCATATTATGATTCTTGGGAATTTTTAAACATCAATGACACAAGAATGTATGGAATTCGCTAAAAAATATCAGATATCCTATATATATTCCAATTTCAACCATAAGACCCTATAATTTCTACATACTTCCAAATATTCTTTTTCATTTTTATAGGGAACATATTTCATGGGTCCATATCCCACATCTAAATCTAGATAGTTTTTGTATATCCTTACTACTAAAAAATTATTCTCAAACTACACCATGGTTTTATCCCTTAAACTAGTTTTAAAAAGTATATTATCATATTTTTTAAGATGAACAACATTACCAGATTAGTTGTACCTCAAACAATATTGATGAAAAATGGAACCAGTTTCTTATTTTCTATTTTTAAAAGGATGTATCAATAATATTGAATTCAGTTTATCCAATATTATTACAATCATATGTTGAAAAATAAAATATCACATCTTTCAAAAGGTCTATATTTAATATACTCCATAACATAGTGTTCAAATATAATAATTTATGGACCAAAGAAACATCAACATGATATTTGGGATTATCAAACCATGAAATGGTCATCCATAAAAAACACCAATATTAATTTTCATGAAATATAGTGGTTTTCCTAACCATAGATGCTTAAAAATCCCCTCTTTACACTTCCATATACAAAACGTTTTCTAATGTTGAAAAGCCAGAAAAGTGCCTGGAAAATTTCAAATGACTCGATGAGATATAATTGCACACCTTTCACAACTTGTAAGTTCATTAGAAGCACTTTTTTAGATTTAAATAAAAAATATAACCTTCATGTATTTCTATAAGGATTTATGGAATTTTTTGTTAGAAATATAATGATACTCGTAATGAATACTCCAAATATCAAAACAAAGTATGATGAAACTAACATTATACACAAGGTCTACTCTGATGGATCATGATCCTTGGACACCATGGATAGATACCCATTACACCATCCATCAAAGTAAGTTATATAAATAAATATATTACAAAAATTTTAGGTTCATACAGAAAGTAACTTGTTGTGTGTCTTTAAATTTCATTTCATGATCTTCTGAGTCACACAAAGATAAATTCTCATGACCTGTCCCCTGGGGATCGTGTCGTGACTACCCCAAGCCTGACTTTCATAGGACATGGTTTGGAAAATAGAACCTGAAAGGAATATCCCCATAATGTGAAGTAAATTACTTTAAATGTGTACAAACAAAAATCCAAGAACACAACAATATGCGACCAAAAAGAAAAACTGCAGAGGAACAACTGTGTATTGAAAGTAAGGGGTTGGAATACAAGACCAACTAAAAGATAAAAATACAACTGAAAAAACCCAGCTCCAATGATCATCCACCATGGATCCTACCTGAAGGGAAGGTACATCTTCTCCCCATTTCTATCCACATCATCTAGTCACCTCCATGACCAAATGGTCCTTGCTCCCCCAAATCTCAACCAAGCAGCTTGTCATATGCACAAGACAAAACAAGGTGTAGATGAAGCCTGTGCATGGGAGAGTATAACAATACCTAGTTGGATCCCTAAAACCCCCAAAGATCTCTAATAATCCCACAATGGAAAACCCCAAAGCATGATCTCAATCACAAATCACAAAGGAAATGACACAACTGAAACTAGATGTACTCATCTCATCCAAAAAAACATAATCCCCCAACCTCTAGTAATTTCTCAGATTTACAAAGACTGATCAAATAATAATTCAAGGATCATGAGTACATGCTCCATGAGTTGGCCATTCCTGATGGCACCCATCTGCGATATGTACTCAATCTGGTATAACACAACCATTCCTAATGGAACGTCTGAAAGGACGTTCTCTATCAAGAACATTCTTCTTGAACTGCCTCTAGTGCCCCTTCACTAGAGGACTCATAGTCATAGTCATTCTCCCGAGGAAAGACCAAGGGAAACCTAGTGAAGAGGCCCACTCCTTGATATTGTTTCTTGTAGCCGACGAAGCTCCAACTCCCCGGAAGTACCTGCTCCCCATCGCTACTCGGAGATGGGGGAGTACTTCTCCATATGTGAGGACCCACACCCTACTTGGTTGGAGAGTCGAACTATGGTAGTTTGTTTGTTGTGGGGGACCCGCACCCTAGTATGTCAGAGGAGTACCAACCCTAGGATAGAGGACACACAAAGTGGCACAGTGGGGTAGTACAAACTATATAAGTGAGGACCTTCACCCTACCCTATCGGGGTGTAAAACTCTTGTAGTTTGTTCGATGTGGGAGACACACGCCCTAGTATGTGAGGAGGAAACTGACCCTAGGCTAGAGGACCTGCACCCTTCCATGGAAGGGGAGTACTGACTCTGTTGTAGCACAGCATAAGGAGGAAAAACACCCTGGGTTGATATGGGATTACCTACTCCAAACATAGAGGACCCTCACCCTACCTAGTAATGGAGAACCTGACTATATGTGAGTTATAAATAAAGGACCCGCACCCTAGTCTAATAGGGGAGTACCAAATCCAATGATTGAAAAACCAATCATAGGGTAGAGAACCACCACTCAGGACGTGGGGATTCCCATCTCTATCGGATCAGAGGAGTAATAAATACCTGCACCTTGAGTCATCAAGGTAGTATCCATCCTCACTCTCAATAAAAGAAAACCCATGGCTCTGCATCTCTAGTTATCGACCATTCCTCAACCACCACAAATTTCCACAAATAAGTACCTTGATGATCCTTCATGTCATAAGGGTTACAACGTAATAGACGGTTCATCGATCGGAAACCCGGTCTGTAAGCTATATACATTTTAGTACCGAGGTCCCGGTTCGATTCGACTATGATCCAACCTGGAAAACTCTAAAATTCTCCAAATGTCACATGTAGTATCTCAAAAGTAACATCTCTCTCTAAAGATCCCAGCTCGGTAGACAGTTGGACAAATGGATACCTAGTTCGCAAGATACGATCTTTTAAGCATATCATGGTCTGGGTCTAGTCTGACCCGACCCAGTCCAGGTCTGACCTAGCCTGGCCTGGTTGGGCTGGGACTTGGTGGGCTTGGCCTGCTAGGCTATGGACTGGCCCCTCCTACTGGCTGGAGTGACACACGCGGAGTCATATGGTCTGCTGATCCCGAACGACTCAAAGGAGTTGTTTAGGTCCTTTATTAGTGGCAGTAGGTGGTGCCGCCTTGTCACCCACAGGACCCCCAGGGAGTAGGTCCCATGCATCATGGTGGCTCCCTTCAACGAGGTGTGTGACAGCACACCACCTCCACATCTACATTTGTCTGATGTCGGCCAAATGTCTGACCTCCACGGCACCGAGCGGTGCTGCTCTTCCACCATGGTCAGCGGTTGTTGGCCGCCTCCCTCGTCCATGGATGCCTTTCTCTAGCGCCCCGCACTAGTGTTGTGCCGGTTCTTCTTCTGTGGGTCACTTAGGGAGATCTAATGGCCCTTTCTTCCTTTCGGACACTCCTACGGACCTCTCAAGATGCTATAGTTGTTGCTCTCCTCTCGGTTTTATGGTTCTTTCAAGATGGAACAACCTAACTCTAAAGAACGCAATGAAAAACAAGCGGCGAAGAGTCTGAGCGTTATTCGTTTGGTCTACGCCCTCCACATTAGCATTATAACAAGATGGGGTAAATTATAAATCAAATTAAAATAATTATCATCCCCATTCAAATCCCCTACAATGACCACCCCAAATTCAAGAATAAGTTGAAGAAATGTGGGAATTTATTGAATTAAAATAAAACCCCTACCTCGAGATATTTTGAATATATAGTAGTGGAGGAAGAAGATTCACCATTTGATGAATCCTCTGGAGTTCATCGACCTCAGTTCGTTGTCACCTAAGGATCTGTCTATGTCTATGGAAGGTGTCACATCAAGTCATAATAGGTTTCTCGCTTGATGAAGCAGTGCCAAGAACTCAACCTTGAGCACCATTTGAATAGTGGGGGAAGGGTGAGTAACACACAGAGGAATTAATGAGGTTAATTAATTGCCATAATTAGTGTTCAACATTAATTTCACGATGGGTGGTTACACAACCAAATTGTAATGGATCATTCAATATCCCATATGAAATATTTTTCTGCCTTTGTAGTCCTCGCCACCACCGCTTAGAAGGTGGTAGGATAAAACTAAATAACAATCTTGTTATTTTATTAAAAATTAAAAGTTGAAAAAACATTCTTTTTTACCCGATGTACTTCTGTCGAAGTAAATACTCCCTTCAGCGAATCCTTATGTTGCAAGGTCAACGGTGCCCTTAGATATCAATTCTGATCACCAGTTTAGAATATTGAAATTGTCACCCACACGTTTAATGAACATACCTTAAAATAATATCAAAAACTTATTTGCAATCACCCTTAACCACAATGGTCGAGGTTAAGCTCTGGCTAAGGGAAACATGATCTCACAAGCTCAACGGTTCCGAGTTACTATTTAGGATTTATAGAATTTAAAAATAAAATAATATTTACTTAATTATTTTACAAGCAGAAAATAAATAACTTCTACTATTGGCCCACCCCAGACAATGTTAGGATCTTCTTGAGAAAATAATAGCCTCACGATTTCAGTGGTGGTCTTGGATTTCTAATCTGAGTCATCATTCGTGAGTTATAAGTGTTTAAAAAATAAAATTATTTTATTAAATTATTTTATTTAGGGTTCTTCCATTTTTTGGTTTTCTCACTGCAGGCATACGCTGACTAAACATAAGTCACACCCAGGGTAAAACTGCCATTTTTAATGCATTGGTGCCATAATATTTCTGATATGGGAACCCATTTATGAGTTATTCCACTTTTTC
The DNA here is from genome assembly GCA_963277665.1 of Viscum album. Lineage (NCBI taxonomy): Eukaryota > Viridiplantae > Streptophyta > Magnoliopsida > Santalales > Viscaceae > Viscum > Viscum album. The sequence goes on along the minus strand of OY728150.1, from coordinate 1,214,782,097 downwards.
ATGAAAACTACTCTCGTGCATTATTTTAGGAATAACACTTTTACAACGGACCATTTCGAGCACTGTGGGCCTCAAAATCACATGTCATCAGATTTCACGATCTCGTAATAATCCTAAATAATTAAAAATATATACATAAATTTTGGGTCTTTACATTCTCCCCATCATAGGGATTTTCATCCCCGAACGCCAAAACAATGTAAAATCAATCAAATGGGGATACATAGAATGAAACAGAGCCTCCCGCTCCCTTATTCCCTCCTAGAGATTCAAGTGATTCCACTAAATGTGAACTTGGGGAATTTACCATCCATGAGGGACCCATGATTGTTGATCTTTTATCTCGACAGGTAACTCCACAACCATTACCCATCGACAATGCCCAGCTCACCACAGTCAATGGTGTGCGATGGATCATGCTTGTATCTCCTCCTCTATAACACATGGAAAACATCATGCACTAGGTTGATCTATGGTGGAAGATATAGGTGATATTCCACCTCACAAACTCTTCATAGAAACTGAAATGGTTCAAAAAACTTCATAGATATCTTTTTTCCCTGGCTGAATCTGTGCAATCCTCGTCGAGGTGAAACCCATAGGAAGACACTGTCTCCCTCCTTGAAATCTAAGGGTCTCCATCTCCTGTCAGAATAAGACATCTACTGGATCTGTGTAGTCATCATCCCTGGCCACCACTGCTGATGCCGGAGGTCCTATTACATCTTCTCCACACCATGATGTACCACTAAAGGGGTTGTGTAGAACCTTCCCACCACCTCCTCTCATAGCATAACTAGTACCATGGTGTGTTCTTTTGAGAAGGAAGACATGATCCCACCCTTCATAAAAAAATTTAGGAGCCTTTCCTGAGGATATCTGAGCAGGTTGGGCCTTTCAGTCTATTTCCCCAAGTTGTGCCTCCCGATCTCGTAGAAGGTGTGGGGGAGTGAAAGTTATTGATTGTAGGTAAGATACTCTATCACAATCCATGAAGGGATTCTCTAACTCGACTAGATACTTTATCGCCTCACTCAACAGATGTAAACCAGTCCTCCTTCTGAGTGCATCTTCCACCACATCCCCCTTCGAAACTCTCATCTCCTAGAGCTCTACCGGATCCACAAAAAATTCAGTTGTAGATATTGGGGTCATCACTGGGTGCAAGAAAAAGTAAAATTCATTCTCTGTTCGGGTAGGTAATTCTGGAAACCTCTTTTGAAAAGATGTTTCCACACTCTACCACTACTATTGGGAACTAAAAACTAAAAACTCTTTCTAACACAAGGGTAAGGTTGGCCAACTCAAAAGTGATCAGTTGCACCCTCCTATGCATGATTTTAACCCATGATACATGGGTTTCCTTTTTTTTCTACCAAGGGAAATCCCATTGCAGTGATATATTATACCAAAACCTTTTTGCCTAAAATAGTCAATCTATGAATGAACTATTGATGACCATTCTATACCCAAACTAACATTGTAAGGCCTTGACGATTAATCCAAGTGGTTTCAACCGAAACTCTCACCTCAAGGGTTAGATCACACCATCGACATAAGTTTGATTATTCAGTCTAATCCCAAAGGTATCTCTAGATGTAAGGGTCGGGTTAATGATTTAACTAGGAACTCTAGGCCTTGAACTAGATTAGTGACAAGAATGAATAATTAGTTCCTATTTATATTAATACGAAAAATACTAGTTGACACAGATCATACCTAAAATCATTACTGGAGCCCTTGGGTCACACTCCATGATAAATGTTGCTACATCGTTCCCCTGTCACCCATCTCCCTAAGCCTGGTGGGGACCACATTGTGGTGGTGGTTATAACCTGTGAAAATGAATACCACCTACTACTACTCTCCTAGTACCTCATCCACATCTGATGCCCTACAGATTGATCTCTAAATATCACTTACTCTTCTCTAAAAATTCTTACACATTCAAGTCTCCATGACTGATGTCAGTTTCGTCCATTCCCACTACTGACATTCACTGGCTGTATATGCTCAGTGAAATAATATTCAACCACAAGGTTCTCTCTAGAACCCTAACATAATAATGAATCCATAGAGGAGTATTGATAGCTCGTATGTCCATAAACACATCTTTCTCGAAGGTCCAAGCCCTGAAGCACTAGTCGTGTCATATTCATCCAGTACATGAAATAGTCAGTATACCTCTATGAATACTCATCTATCAACATGTAATGATGCCAAAGCTATAGAATCTCTTGGGAACACATACCACTTAGATATTTATATAAAGAGACCCCATTCCTTGAGGAAGGTCCTGAAGCTCTGTCCATGGAAAAAAGACACCTCATCATAGAATATGGGTAATCTGAACCCTGGAATCACCCTACTGAGCCACATTGAATACCACCATCTGATCTAATGGTGCCCTGGAAATATAGAAACCCAGTAACCACCTTAAGCTAGTCCTTGGACTCTTGTGAGTCGAGCTCGCCTCAGAACCTGAGGGGTACCTATCACTGAAACTCATGTAAGACACTAAGTCTATAAGTGTCCTATACCAGCAGATCTGGTAGTAGCTTCTGACCAACGGGTAGTGGTATCACTAGGACACTTCTTAAAGGTACATATCCCAGTCAACAGTCCAGGTACTAAATCCTCATCACACTATGGACCGTCCTCATGGTCATGCATTGTAATCATGGTCGGCTGTTAGTGTGGATGCATCTTGAAAGAGAATCAAGATAAACCATAGTCAATAAGTTATACCTGGTGATCTGACTCAAAAGAGATCAAAACAAAAACATTTCCAAAACACATTCAATTAGTGTTTTTCATGCATTAAGTCAAAAATCAGAATTTAGGGTCCTACTGTATGGATATGTTGGAAACCACACCAACACTGGACCCCCGGAACTGAAAACCACACTCAAAAAAATAACACAATTGCTCCATTGGAAAGATCATAGTCCTAGTTCTTTGATATAACAGACTCCTCTAATACCACAATGTCACAAACCATCCCCCGGGGCCCATGTCGTGACTACCACAAGCCCTCCATTCATAAGCCATGGGTTCGTGACTAGAATAAGAAAGGCATATCCACCAATGGGTAGGCATTTCCTTTAAACCTGAACAAACACATAGCCAATAGCGTAACAAGATGAAACCATAAATAAAAACTACAGTAAAATAGGTGTGTACTGAAATTATGGGCAGAATAAAATCCCAAGTGAAAGATACAACTACAAATGAAAAATAGAAACAGCTCTCTCGATCCTACACCAAGGATGCTTCCTAAAGGCTAGGTTCAACTTGTCTCTATAGCTCTCCACGTCATCTAGTCTCCCCCCCACATAATTCCTAGTCCTGGCCCCCTCAAATCCTAACCAATATACTTATCATCCACAGAAGATACAATGACATGTAGGTGAAGCCCATGCAGGGGTGAGTATAAAAATACCTAGAAGTGTCACCAAGACCCCAAAAGGTCTCTCAAAATTTCAAAAAGGAAATCCACAAATCTTGATCTCAATCACAAACCACACAAGAAAAATACAGAACACAAACTCGATATACTCATCTCATCTACAAATAAACATAAGGCCCTAAACTCAATCCATTACAAAGATTTCTAAGGAAGGATCAAAGTGTAAATCAAGAATCAGGAGTAATATACGGCCCCAGCCTTAAACCTTACTTAATCTTGAGTTATTACAAGATTACACATTGAGGATCTTTTCTAGTTTAGAGTTTTAGAGAATTAGATCATGAAACTTGCATTACATTCCACATTTAAACAAAGTTGTTACATAAAAGACATTATTCATTATTCCCATCAACGGAAACATATTTAAAATAAAACACAGATTCTTTCTTGACACATCCTTGACGCTATCATCACATCATGTACCTTTCCCTTGACCTGTGAAAAACATTTCAAAAACATGGGATGAGCATAAAAATCTCAGTAAGGGTTATAAAAATATGGAAAGGAAACATGAGTTCATATATACATAAGAATGAAATCATACTTTACCCATAAAGCATAGGCACTTTAACATACCTCATATAATCATGAATAAATCATAGAAATCATAAGACATAAAAGGTAACATGAGGCATTCATAACATTCTTACATAGGGAGTAACCCTCTTGGTTACGTTTGGAATACCCATCACAGTATATTCCATAAATCTCTTCGGAGAAACCTTAACATTTCACTCCTTCATGTTACCCAATGCATTGGAGAGCTATATCGGGCTCACCCGCCCTTAGTTTATCACGGATCCACTCGTATTCATAACAATGCCCAAGAACCATAACATAATCTTATGACATAAAACATGCATAAAGGAAACATAACATTTCCACCTTTCAATCACAAGATTTCAATAGAACACATTGAAAAAACATTATGAAAACCATTTTAAATACCAAAATAAAAGAATAGTAAAACATGGTATTTATTTTTCTTTTAAAAAGAAGGTATGGCTTGTAGAGGAAGCCGAAACTCAAATAATGGTCATGAATGCGGAGAAGTCATTGTCGCCGCATACGTACGACAAAAACATTCCCTTTTGTCGTTTAATAAACACTTCGTATAAAAAGATTCCTTTTGAATAAACGTAAAAGTCAAAGGGTTTTATACACCGTATAAAAGAAGGTTGTGTATAAAACAGAATATGCCTCAATGAAAGGAGATTGAGACGATGCCCTTTACAAAGATGGTATCCTTGGTTTAAGGATAAATAAATTACATAATTATGTGTGACAAACGAATACACCAAATATAAGTGGATATTAAGTGTAAAATAATCAAAGGTCATTTACATGTATTCAAATGATGACATATTCAATAACTACATGTTGAACCCAAAGAAATCGAAATTGGGTTAAGAAGTTCCCTTGACAGCCTAACGGTATCACATAAAAATGAGTTGATGAGATATAAAAAGTGTATCTCATCACTTGGACATAAAATTTACATCAATAAGGATATATGAGAACATATCCCAACATAAAAATATGTAAATTAAAAGACGCAACAAAATAAGTCTTTTAAAAAAGAGGAGGGTGAAAGGTTCCCTTACCGACTTGGGTATCTTTCAAAACATACACCCCATGAAAGAAGGAAAATAAATCATTGATGTAAATACTCATAAATGAAAGTATATTACACAAAGAGTAGAATAATGGGCAGTACATACACCACTCAAAGGAAATTGTGGCAAATGTAGGATAAATCTCACGGGAATAAAAGTGAGATTAAAAATCCCTTACGAAAACTCGGCAGCCTAACGGCGCCACATAAAACTTACAAAAATGGATTGATGAGATCAAATAGGGTATATCATCATATTATAATAAAGTTTATAGAAAGATGAATATAAAATAGCATCCCCCAACATAAAAAAGAGGATCTTAAAAGAAGTGACATAAAGGAGAGTACTTAAAAAGAAAGGGAGAGGTTAGATCTCTTACGGAAATTCGGCAGCCTAACGGCGCCACTCAAAACTTCCAAAATTGATTGATGAGAAAAAATAGGGTCTCTCATCACATGAACATAAAAATTACAGTAAGAGTAATATAAAAAAACATCCCAATAACAAGAAAGATGAGCTTTAAAAGGAATGACATAAAAGAGTATACTTAAAAAGAAATAGTGGAGTATGATCCCTTACCTCAAGTCCAAATTGTCTTGTTCGTTTCTTTATATTCCTGAATAATAAACTTTTGTCAATTAATAATTTACTAAGTACCTCCTTTAGATATTATTATTCAGTTCGTATCACATATTATAATTTTATAATAATTGTTTAATAATGTTAGTTCATATCAGACGTTTCTGCCGATGTTTGGTACATGAGTCAAAAATGAACTTGTTTGAAAAACGATTGCCCATGTAGTTATAAGTAAATAATTTCCAGAATAGTATTAATGATTAAAATATCATATATATATATAGTAAATATTAATTTCATACTATTCCATATCATTTGGAGATAAAAAACGAAGATCACCGTTCATGGAGACGGTAGGTCGTACGTACGCATGAACGCTACATTCATTTTTTGTCATATTAATGGAATTAAAACAAAATGAGAGAGATATATATATGTTATAATTCCAGAATGATATCCATAATTTTTATGTAATATATTACATATATATCCATTATATATATGTACTTATAATATTACATAAAATTTTGAGATAAGAAATGAAATGTACCATTCACGGAGATGGTAAGCTGTACGTACGCATGAATGCTACTTCCATTTCTATTTAATATTTAATGGATTTAAAACATAATGGTACATAATAGTATTTTAATTCCAGTATGGTATCATATATAATATTATTAAATATATCCTTTATACGTACCACATATGGTATTAACGAATCAAATCACTTTGAGGGGGCGGTAGTCCGCACTTCCTTAAATGAAGATATCGCGTTTACCCATAATGGAAACCATAAAGGTATGCCCAAGATGAAAAATATAGAAGCTTAAGGAAAAAAACATATTATATATCATATATAAATATAGTGTCATCTTAATGGCCACCTTTGAATGTGTTAAAAGAATGTTGAACAATCATCGTTTCGGGAGGCCGAAATTCGCCATCCACGGAAACAGTATGTTTTTTAACCATTAGATGTAGGTGTGTGAAATTGTAGCTCGAATCCTTCTTATAACAACATCCTAGTATATTTATGATACTATATTTGTTACAAAAGAAATGAATAAAAAGAGTTTAGGGGTTGGAGAAGCAAAATGAAACAAAAGGACTCAAGTGAAGACATTACCTTAAAATCGGGCAACTCTCTTTGGTTTGAGCTCAAAGGCTTCCTTGGGAAGACTTCTGCCCAAAGTGAGGCTTCAAGGAGTAAGAGAGGGAAGTGGTGAGACAAAATGTGCAGAGTTTGGCCGAGCCAAAGGCTTTTGAAGTTTGGGTAAGGAGGTAGGTGTGGGGGCCATTTATAAGAGGAGAGGAGGGGCACTCTTGTAAAGTTACAAACCGTTACTTTATTTTCAAAAGAGTTTCGGATTTAAAGGTCCCACATTGATTTATTACGAGTATAAGGTGATAAGGGTTCGAAATACACTCATCCAATTGGTTTTTGACATGTGTAGGTCTTAGATATTACATTATCTTTCCATTTTATTTAAATCATTAAATAATGAGGTCATCGCTGCATCATCATGATGTCATAAATAATTTAATTTATTTAATGTCTAAAAATTATAAAAAAAATATTATGATGTAGGAAATATTTTTATATTTCCAATGAATATTTATAGTCAAAAATATGATTTGTATAACCCAATTTTAAAATTGTTTTAGTAAAACATTTCATGTTTGTCTCATTTTTTACTTTAACTTTAAATAAAAAGATATTAATGTCATTTTCCAACCAAAGTAGCTTCATGGGGTTCCCAAGTTGACCCATGGGTTGTATTGGTCGGCCATGACACATACAATGATGTTAGGACATGTTTCATGTTCATTTCATATTATCGAAACATTATTTTTACCTTAAACTACACTAATTACCTCTAATCGCGATTAAAAACTTAATAAGTTACTATTCACCAAAAAATTATTTTTATCCCATTGAACCACATTTTACTTCTTAAAGAAAACCATTTATGTTGGATTTTTGAAATTCAAAACACAACAATGGAAAAATTTCATTTAAACGGAAAAATCAGTTTTTATAAGTACCACTTAGTGGTTTCACTATTCATCAAAAATTGAAGTTTTTCAGAAAAATCCCAAAAATTCACCCTAAGCTATATTAGATATTCTGAATTCAAAAATGAAGTCTATTTTACCAAATTCAAAACATATAAGTCACATTAATTAATTTTATAATTAATTCCCGCTGTTAGAGCAAATAGCGTGTTTTTATGAAACAATAAGTATCAAAAGATTGACACTAGTTTAAGTCTGATTTCAAAGTGAAATTAATTCCAATGACCACTATTAGATTTAATGGTAAAAATATATTCTAATTTCACTTTAAAACCAATTAAAAAGATAATATAATCATATAAATAAATTATATTAAAAAGAGTTTTTGAATTAAAATACAACATTTTACACTATTCATTAAAAAAATGAACTTTATCGGAAAGATACCAAAAATTTACACAAAGTAAATTTTGATGTCCCAATTATTAAGAAGAGTTTTATTTGGTCCAAAAGGATGTATAAGAGTGAACAAAACTATATTTAATGATGGTTCTCCATCAAAATGTGATAAGTGAACCTTTATTGAAAACTAGGGCATATACGCCTAAAATCGAATTATTTCCGTATTTTATGCCATTATCTTTTATTGGATAAATGTAAAAACATTAAAAAACATATATAATCATATTTTAGTTATTTCTATCCATTCCCACCAATACAACGGCTACATGTTAACTATAATTTAAAATAATATTATTTTATTATTAGAGGGCAACGTAAGATTCCCAAGAAACTCGTTGTTGCGTGTCGGGTACGCCATCGAGCATATCGTCCCCTTTAAAGTCATATTAATAATTTATTCACAAATATGGATAAATATGAAAATGTCATATTCTTTATTTACCTAGGTTGTTACATCCTTCCCCCCTTTTGGGAATTGCATCCTCACAATTTTTAAAATTGAGCTTCGAAACATCCTTGAAAATCCCACATCGGAACAAGAGTCGGTAAAACAATCACATTAAAATAAAGAAAGATAAGTACAGAGGTCACCCGAGTTAACCCATACTATGACTCCATGTAGAAAAACATGGACATGGAGGAGAAGACATAGGGTCACGTTCTGATGGAGAGTGATAGAAAACATGTTTAGGAGAAAGTTAACAATAAGAAAATCACAAACTTGTGATGGGTTAAACGGTGTTGGGTTCCCCAGTAGGAAATATTAATAGACAAATTTTTTGTTTTAAGTTGCTTTTTATTGAGGAATTTATTCATAAGTAAACATAATCACTTATCATGTTGACTTTCAACTTTTACTAGATTCCTTAATCGAACTCATATTTTTTCCAAAAGACGAGTATTTAGGGAGACTTGTTCGCATTATGAGTACTATAATCAACTTATAGAGAATCAACTAATCCACAAAATAGAACTATATACATCCCATGTCTTTAGGATTTAACCAAAACCAAAACTAGAAAGGTTAGTACAAGGTCATATAATCAAAAAAGGATAGCCCTTTATAAAAAGATAATCTATTCTTAATCTCAAAATTTGTCCAACAAAACCCAAAGTTCAACGAGGACCATTCGATAACCAATTTTTCCATAAAATTATTCAATGTAAACCAATCTAAGATTGAAACCCAAATATTTGAAGGATTTAGTCACATAGTCTTCCAAGTTAAATCGTAACATTTATCTCCAAACAACATCAGTGTCTCCTAAATTCTCGTATTGAAAAGTAATTAACCTAATCACATATCCTCCATGATAGGTTAATAATTTTTATAAATAACCCAAAATCAACATACTCTTAATTCATAAAATCATCTAACTAAAAAGAATAGGTCAAAATTACCAGGGACTTCACGTAGTCCAGTGGTAGGCGGTAAATACCAGTCGCACTTTGGTTGTGGGTTTGATTCCCACAGCTTTGTCCGACGCGACGGGTTGTCACACGGTCTGCGTGTTGTCCTTTTTCCAAAACTATATAATTCTTAAATCATTCCACAAAAAGAGATAAAATCATCAAAAATGATCATAACATATTTTAACCTCAAGTTTATCTCATGCCTTTCATTTTCCAGCATATCATATAATAACCCATAATTACCTCAAAAGTAAGGATCATATAAACTCTAATGGTTACCGTTATAATTATTACCTGAACTTCCACATAGATTGGTCATCTCATACATGATTCATTACAGAACATACCAAGGTTCTAGTGGTTGATCATGACTCCTTGATATTTGGTTTAGAACAACCACGAGTTTCCTCATTGAATCCTCCATTTTATCTAGTCTCTTAATCAGAGAACCACCACAGTTTCCTTCAAACCAATTGTCACTTCGGTGCCTGCTAGATCCAGCCATTTACTAAAACCAAAAAGGTCAGTGTGAGTATATCAACAAAACCATCATGTACTAATGAGTAATGTAAACACTAAGATACACTTACTCAGTCACTTTATCTAAAACTAGGACTCTTTCTGAAATCCTAACCATTATGGTAATGCCACTTATGCTTAAAAATTACCCTAACCTCTAAAGTTATCTAAACCGACCTTTGATACCAACTATAAGTCCCCAGCCTTAAACCTTACATAATCTTGAGTTATTACAAGATTACACATTGAGGATCTTTTCAGGTTTAGAGTTTTAGAGAATTAGATCATGAAACTTTCATTACATTCCACATTTAAACAAAGTGGTTACAGAAAAGATAGTATTCACTCTTCCCATCAACGGAAACATATTTAATATAAAACACGGATTATTTCTTGACACATCCTTGACACTATCATCACATCATGTACCTTTCCCTTGACCTGTGAAAAACATTTAAAAAACTTGAGATGAGCATAAAAAGCTCAGTAATGGTTATAAAAATATGGAAAGGAAACATGAGTTCATATATACAAAAGAATGAAATCATACTTTACCCATAAAGAATAGGCACTTTAACATACCTCATAAAATCATGAATAAATCATAGAAATAATAAGACATAAAAGGTAACTTGAGTCATTCATAACATTCTTACGTAGGGAGTAACCCTCTTGGTTACGTTTGGAATACCCATCACAGTATATTCCCTAAATCTCTTCAGAGAAACCTTAACGTTTCACTCCTTCACATTACCCAATTCATTAGAGATCTATATCGGGATCACCCACCCTTAGTTTATCACGGAAGCACCCGTATTCATAACAATGCCCAAGAACCATAACATAATCTTATCACATAAAACATGTATAAAGGAAACATAACATTTCCACATTTCAATCACAAGATATCAATACAACACATTGAAAAAACATTATGAAAACCATTTTCAATACCAAAATAAAAGAAAAGTGAAACATGGTATTTGTTTTTCTTTTAAAAAAAAGGTATTGCTTGTAGAGGAAGTTGAAACTCAAATAATGGTCACGACGGCGGAAAAGTCGTTGTCGCCGCATACGTATGACAAAAACATTCCCTTTTTTCGTTTAATAAACACTTCGTATAAAAATATTCCTTTTGAATAAATGTAAAAGTCAAAGGGGTTTATACACCTTATAAAAGAAGGTTGTGTATAAAACAGAATATGCCTCAATGAAAGGAGATTGAGACGAAGTCCCTTACAAAGAAGGTATCCTTGGTTTTAGGATAAATCAATTATATAATTATGTATGAGAAACGAATACACCAAATATAAGTGGATATTAAGTGTAAAATAATCAAAGGTCATTCACACATATTCAAAGGATGACATATTCAATAACTACATGTTGAACAGAAAGAAATCGAAATTGGGTTAAGAAGTTCCCTTGACAGCCTAACAGCGTCACATCAAAATGAGTTGATGAGAGATAAAAAGTGTATATCATCACTTGGACATAAAATTTAAATCAATAAGGATATATGAGAACATATACCAACATAAAAATATGTAAATTAAGAGACCCAACAAAAGAGGTATTTTAAAAAAGAGGAGGGTGAATGGTTCCCTTACCGACTTGGGTATCTTTCAAAACATACACCCCATGAAAGAAGGACAATAAATCATTGATGTAAATACTCATAAACGAAAGTATATTACAAAAAGAGTAGAATAATGTGAAGTATATACACCAGTCAAAGGAAATTGTGGCAAATGTAGCATAAATCTCAGGGGAATAAAAGTGAGATGAAAAATCCCTTACGAAAACTCAGCAGCCTAACGGCGCCACATAAAACTTACAAAAATGGATTGATGAGATAAAATAGGGTATCTCATCATATTAAATTAAATTTTATAGAAAGAAGAATATAAAAGAACACCCCCCAGCATAACAAAGAGGAGCTTAAAATATTTTACATAAAAGAGAGTACTTAAAAAGAAAGAGAGAGGTTAGATCTCTTACGAAAATTCGACAGCCTAATGGCGCCACTCAAAACTTCCAAAATGGGTTGATGAGAGAGAATAGGGTCTCTAATCACATGAACATAAAAATTACAGTAAGAGTAATATAAAAGACTATCCCAATAACAAGAAATATGAGCTTTAAAAGTAATGACATAAAAGAGTATACTTAAAAAGAAATAGTGGAGTAGGATCCCTTACCTCAAGTCCAACTTGTCTTGTTAATTTCTTTATATTCCTGAATAATAAAATTTGGTCAATTAATAATTGCCTAAGTAACTCCTTTAGAGATTATTATTCAGTTCATATCACATATTATAATTTTATAATAATTGTTTAATAATGTTAGTTCATATCAGACTTTTTTTGTCGATGTTTGGTACATGAGTCAAAAAAGAACTTGTTTGAAAAAAGATTGCCCATGTAGTTATAAGTAAATAATTTCCAGAATATTATTAATGATTAAAATATCATATATATCTAGTAAATATTAATTTCATACTATTCCATATCATTTGGAGATAAAAAAACGAAAAGCACCATTCATGGAGATGGTAGGCCGTACATACGCATGAACGCTACTTTCATTTTTTGTCATATTAATGGAATTAAAACCAAATAAGCGAGATATATATATGTTATACTTCCAGAATGATATCCATAATTTTTATGTAATATATTACATATATATCCATTATATATATGTACTTATAATATTACATAACATTTTGAGATAAGAAATGAAATGTACCGTTCATGGAGACGGTAATCCGTACGTACGCATGAACGCTACTTCCACTTCTATTTCATATTTAATGGAATTAAAAAATAATGATACATAATATTATTTTAATTCCAGTATGGTATAATATATAATATTATTAAATATATCCTTTATACGTACCACAAATGGTATTAACGAATCAAATCACTTTGAGGGGGCGGTAGTCCGCACTTCCTTAAATGAAGATATCGCGTTTACCCATAATGGAAACCATAAAGGTATGCCCAAAATGAAAAATACAGAAGATTAAGGAAAACATAAACATATTATATATCATATATAAATATAGTGTCATCTTAATGGACACCTATGAATGTGTTAAAAGAATGTTGAACAATCATTGTTTCGGGAGGCCGAAATTCGCCATCCACGGAAACAGTATGTTCATTAACCATTATATGTAGGTGTGTGAAAGTGTAGATCGAATCCCTCTTATAAAAACATCCTATTATATTGATGATACTGGATTTGTTACAAAAAAAATCAATAAAAAGAGTTTAGGGGGTTGGATAAGAAAAATAAAACAAAAGGACTCAAGTGAAGACATTACCTTAAAATCGGGCAACTCCCTTTGGTTTGAGCTCAAAGGCTTCCTTGGGAAGACTTCTGCACAATGTGAGGCTTCAACAAGTAATAGAGGGAAGTGTATAGACAAAATGGGCAGAGGTTGGACGATCCAAAGGCTTTGGGAGTGTGGTTAAGGAGGTAGGGGTGGGGGCCTTTTATTAGAGGAGAGGAGGGGCACTCTTGTAAAGTTACAAAATGTTACTTTATTTTCAAAAGATTTTCGGATTTTAAAGGTCCCACATTGATTTATTTCGAGTCTAAGGTGCTAAGGGTTCAAAATACACTCATCCAATAGGTTTTGGACATGTTTAGGTCTTATATATTACATTATCATTCCATTTTATTTAAATCGTTAAATAATGAGGTCATCACTGCATCATCATGATGTCATAAATAATTTAATTTATTTAATGTCTAAAATTATAACAAAATTACTATGATGTATGAAATCTTTTTATATTTCCAATGAATATTTATAGTCAAAAATATTATTTGTATAACCCCATTTAAAAATTGTTTTAGTAAAACATTTCATGTTTGTCTCATTTTTACTTTAACTTTAAATAAAAAGATATTAATGTCATTTTCCAACCAAAGTGGCTTCATGGGGTCCCCAAGTTGACCCATGGGTTTTCTTGGTCGGCCATGATACATAAAAAGAGGTTAGGACATGTTTCAAGTTCATTTCATATTATTAAAACATTAGTTTTTCCTTAAACTACACTAATTACCTCTAATCGCGATTAAAAATTTAATAAGTTACTATTCACCAAAAAATTATTTTTATCCCATTGAACCACATTTTACTTCTTAATGACAACCATTTATGTCGGATTTTTGAAATTAAAAACACAAAGATGGAAAAATTTTATTTAAACAGAAAAATCATTTTTTATAAGTACCACTTAGTGGTTTCACAATTCATCAAAAATTGAAGTTTTTCAGAAAAGTCCCAAAAATTCACCCTAAGCTATATTTGATATTCCTAATTCAAAAATTAATTCTATTTTACAAAATTCAAAACATATATGTAACATTAATTAATTTAATAATTAATTCCCGCTGTCAGAGAAAATAGCGTGTTTTTATGAAACAATAAGTATCAAAAAATTGACACTAGTTTAAGTCTGATTTCAATGTGAAATTAATTCCAATGACCACTATTATATTTAATGGTAAAAATATATTCTAATTTCACTTTAAACCCAATTCAAAAGATCATCTAATCATATAAATAAATTATATTAAAAAGAGGTTTTGAATTAAAATACAACATTTTACACTATTCATTAAAAAAAATGAACATTATCGGAAAGATACCAAAAGTTTACACAAAGTAAATTTTGATGTCCCAATTCATAAGAAGAGTTTTATTTGGTCCAAAAGGATGTATAAGAGTTAAAAAAACTATATTTAATGACGGTTCTCCATCAAAAGGCGATAAGTGAACCTTTAGTGAAAACTAGGGCATATACGCCTAAAATCGAATTATTTCCGTATTTTATGCCTTTATCTTTTATTGGATAAATGTAAAAACTTTAAAAAAACATATATAATCATATTTTAGTTATTTCTATCCATTCCCGCTAATACAATGACTACATGTTAACTACCATTTAAAATAATATTATTTTATTATTAGAGTGCAACGTAAGATTCCCAAGAAACTCGTTGTTGCGTGTTGGGTACGCCATCGAGCATAGCATCCCCTTTAAAGTCATATTAATACTTTATTCACAAATATGGATAAATATGAAAATGTCATATTCTTTATTTACCTGGGGTGTTACATGTAAACACCCCATGAACTGGACATCCCTGATGTCACTTGTTTTATATAAGTACTCTATTAAGTACAACTCAACTATTCCTAATGGAATGTTTGAAAGGATGTTCTCCATCGGTAACATTATGCTGGAATTGTCGGTAGTGCCCGACACTAGAGGTATCGCAGTCACAATAATTCACCCATGGAAATACCAAGGGAAGCAATGTGAAGATGCCTGCTCCTCAACAATGTTTCCTATAGTCAAGGGAGATCCAACTCCCTTGAAGGACCTACTCCCCATCGCTACTCGGAGACGGGGGAGCACTAGTCCATATGTAAGGACCCACACCCTACCCGATAGAGGAGTACAACTCTGGTAGTTTTTTACTATGGGGGACCCTCACCCTAGTATGTTAGGGGAGTATTGACCCCAGGATAGAGGAACCACACCCTGGCATATAAGGGGAGTACCAAATATATAAGTAAGGACATGCACCCTACTCGGTAAGGGAGTACAAATCTGGTAGTTTTTTTCGTTGTGGGTAACATGTGCCCTAGTATGTTAGGGGAGTACCATCATCAGGTTAGAGGACCCACACCCTAGAACTGCATGGGAGTACCGACTGTATTGTAGCACTGCATAAGGAGGACTCTCACCTTAGGTTGATAGGGGAGTACATACTCCTAACATAGCGGACATGCACCCTACCTGGTAGGGGACTACCTGACACTATGTGAGTTATGTATGGAGGACCCACACTATAGTCCAATAGGGGAGTACCAACTCCAAATATAGAAGAACCAATCACAGGGAAAAGAACCCGCACTCATGACGTAGGGATTCTCGTCCCTACTGGAGAAGAGGAGTATGGAATACTCAGGCCTTGTGTCATCATTGGAGTAGCCATCCTAACCTTCACAACAAAGAAATATCCCGTTTTTCTCCTCCTTTAATAAGCCATACCTCAACCAAAACTATGTTCCACAAGTATATAACCCGATGATCCATCATGTAGTAAAGGTTCTAACGCAATAGACGACGCGTCAATCAGACACCCAGTATATACGCTATAGGCATTTTAGTACCGAGGGCCCAGTTGGAATCAAGTATGATCCAACCTAGAAAAACTCCAAATTTCGCTAAAATTTACATGGTGTATCTCAAAAATACCATATTTCTCTAAGGATCTTAGCACCACAGATGGTTCTTCAAATGAATGTCTTTTTCGCAAGCTATGACCTTTTAAGCGTATCAGGGCCCGAGAGGGATTCGGGTCCGGCCCGACCCGGCCCGACCACATTAGGCTTGGCCACAGTGATTTTGGCCCTCTGGGCCATGGAACATCCCTCCTCTCCAGGTAACAGACCGGCCCAGCCTTCCCTAGTTGGGATGGGACACATCGGGCTCAGCCCGCCGGCCGACGCCACCCATGCAGTGTCATGCGGTCCGATTCTCCCAAATGGCTCAAACGAGTCGTTTTTCTCCTTTATTAGGGGTGACAGGTGGTGCTTCCTCATCACCCATGGGGCGATTAGGGAGAGGGTCCCCTACATCCCCGTGGCACCCTTCAGCGTAGTGAACGACAGTGCGCCACCTCCACCTCCACGGTCGTTCGTTGTCAGCCGACTGTATGACCATCGTGGCACCATTCTTCCACCATAGCCGGCGGCTTTCGGCCACCGCCCTTGTCCACTGACAGCGGTCACTGGTCTTCGATGCCCTTGCACTGGTGCCATGACGACACTTCTTCTACTGGTCATCTGGTGAGCTCCTCTGGTCTGTTCTTCCTTCTAGATGTGCCTACAGTCCTCTCAGGATGCTGTTTCCATTGCACCCCTCTCGGTTTCAAGGTTTTTTCAAGTGGGAACAACATGACTCTAAAGAACGAAATGAAAAACAAGTGGTGGAGGGTTCAGGCCTTGTTAGTTTGGACAACACCCTCTGTGTTATCATTATAAAAAGTGGGGTAAATTTATACATCACATTAATATAATGATAAACCCCGTTAAAATCCCCTACAATGACCACATGTAAACTCAAGAAAGGGGAGATGAAATGTGGGAATTGTTTGAATTAAAATGCAACCCCATACTTAAGATTATTTGGAGAAATAGCTATAGTGGAAGAAGATTCCACGTTTGATGAAGATGTCGTCATTCAAAGATCCTCATTTGTTGCCGCCAAAGCATCTGTCTCTGTTGGTGGAAGGTGTCACGTCACTTCTCCATAAGATAATCTCTTGATGAATAGGCACCAAGAACTCTACACATAGCCCCATTAAAATAGAGGGGGTAAAGGGTGAGTAATGCACCGAGGAATTAATTATTTTCATTAATTGACTTAATTAATGGGCCACATTAATAGCACGAATAGTGGTTACACAACCAAATTATAACCGAGAACTCAATATCCAATATTAAATGTCCGACTACCTCAATTCTACCCGCCACCGCCACTCAAGATTTGGTAGGATAAAGTAACATAAAAATTTTGTTATTTTATTAATTATTAAAAGATGAAAAAACTAACATTTCCACCCGACCTACTATAGTCAAAATGAATCCTCTCTTAAGTGAATCTCAGTGCTGCAAGTTCAACGGTGCCCTCGGATTTCAATTCTGAGCTTCAGTTAAAAATAGATCAATTTTTGCCTAAACATTTACTGAATGTACCTTAAAAAAAGTTAAAATATATTATTTACAATCACTCTCGACCCGTACATATCAAGGTTAGGCTCTACCTATGGGAAAAACACCCTCAATAGCACAACGGTTGTCGCAGATTTCTAATTCGTGTTACGGTTTAGAAGTTATAGAATTTGACAATAAAATATTTGTTACGTAATTATTTTATTTACAACCAAAAACTAACTTCCACTATTGTCTCGCACTAGCCAAAGATAGGATATGCCTCAGAAAAGGACACCCTCATGAGTTCGGAGGCGATCTAAGATTTTTAGTCCAAGTCACCGTTCATGACTTATAAGAATTTGAAAAATAAAATAATTTTATTTATTTATATTATTTACGGTTATTTAATTTTCAGGTTTTCTCACAGGTGGCCTGCACTGACTAAACATAAGTCACACATATAGTAAACCTACCCTTCAGAAAGTAATGGTGCCCTCATATTTCTGATACAGGAACCCATTTAATATTTATTCAACTTTTTTACGAAAACTACTCATGTGCGCTATTGTAAGCTTATCACAATTTCGACGGATTATTCCGAGAACACCTGGCCTCGGAATCATGTTATGTCTGATTTCGTGGTCTTGTAATAATCACAAATAAATAAATACATTATATAGAAATTCTTGGTCTTTACATAAATTTCATGGAACAAATCCAGGATTTATGACATTAATATATATTTTATATAATCCTCCTCATAATAAAGTAAAATAATTGAACTATGTTTTAGTCATATGATGTAAAAAAACATGACACCGTCCTCACCATGTACAATTTAACAACATGGTTTCCTTCCTCACTATAATATGTCAAACCGAATATTAGACATTATTCTATCATGAAATTAGACTATATGATGCCCTTCATATCTTGAATGCCTAATCCCATTATATGTGTTAAAACCCCCCTCCATGTTACCTTATACAGTTTCAGTTATTTCCAAATTCCTCTTATTTCTAACATTGTGCATGACTACCATGATCTAAGTGGTCTTAGATGATCAACTTATTTGGAATATTTCAAAGAACCATGATCATGAAATTCTGGTGAAACAATCAACACTACACTACCTTATACTATTTATGGAGACCCATTATTTATGACCTAATTTCACTACATAAGATCCAGATCTATATAGAAATAATTGGATCATAGTATTCTTGGGAAAAAATATCAGTAATTCCCACCTCCATCTATTAAAGATTCATTTATTCAAGAAGTTACTTTCATATGAACTATTTGTGGCATCATTCCATATTACGTTATGAAATATACTGAAATTGGACTTTCCTTATCCTTGGCCCATCGATGAATCAAAAAAATACCCATTTCCATATATAAGAGCCAAATTAGTGTAGGGGTTTCAAAATCAAGAAATATGTGTGTCTTGATTCCATATCCAATAGGATATATAGTGACACCTGTAACACTAATCTTAGGTCCAGCCAGAAACACCAAAAATAATATAACCCTCTATTTATATTTTTTAATTCTGAAATTATAATGTAAAGTGGAATAAAAATAACAATATGTGTCTTGATTCCTACTCCATTAGGGTACATCGTGATGCTAAGATCATATATTTTGGGCCAAGAAGCAAATTATATTAACCAAAATTCCTTCCTCTCATACAAATAGGATTTTCTAGTGATGATACAATTGGAATCATTCCTTGAAAAAATGAGAGAACGTAAAAATTCCCCCATCGTAGCATGGAGGATATATCCATAGACCCTTTTTATGATAATATACATTCATCTTATGGTAATATTATTTGATTCCTTGTTTTTAAATTTTCACCATGGTAAAACATGGTCCATCCTACATACCATTAAACTAATTAGATTTTCTTCATACATATGGCCAAGTCTCCCTACAAGAGAGTTGTATCTATGTAAAG
Source organism: Viscum album (assembly GCA_963277665.1). Classification (NCBI taxonomy): domain Eukaryota; kingdom Viridiplantae; phylum Streptophyta; class Magnoliopsida; order Santalales; family Viscaceae; genus Viscum; species Viscum album. Next base: position 1,214,762,307 of record OY728150.1, on the reverse strand, counting down.
GTCTCTTCGATAGGCTAATTACCCAAACAAATATTAGGATAAGATCCCCCATTCTCAATATTATATCCCAACATTGGGATAATCCTTTATAATATATGTTCTAAAATTGTCCACACTCATTCTATTTTACAATAAAAATAGGAACCAAATTTTCATGACATAGCCATAAGTCCTCATTCATTTCCACACCTTTTTACGGAAATCATAACAACCAATTACTATATAAATAAAACCCAAAATTCCATGTCCATTCATTATATACACTTATTTTTCTTTGAACACACATCATGATTAAAGAATCATGGATTATAGAAAATTACCATGTCTGTCTGTAACAATAACATTACACTCCAAAGGACACTACCACTTCACTGTGTATACCATGGACTAGTAATGGATCTACAGATGCACCAATTATGGGACATGTCATCGTGAGTAATATTCATTATGAATTGGCAGATCTCTTAATTTCTATATTCCATCATATCATCTCAAAAACCCTTATTTTGAATATGTTATATGGACATCTCTTTCATGCCTTCTCTATATCACTAAAATTTTTCCGAGAAACTAAATTTGTGATTTAAAACATTCCCATTGATTGTTCAAAAGGTGTTTGAAAATTTCAATACTTTGGGACCCATTTAAGTAATAATTACTATTAATCAGTTCTAAGCATCATGACCATAAATGATGTTCTCCCCACATTTTGGATATTATATAGTGGAATTAGTCCCTGAATTCATATAGGGTCAACATTCCACATTCCACTTAAATAAATTATCTCATCCCATTTTCCTCAAATGGATAAAACCTTAAAATTTTGTCCCTATTTCGTGGAATAGTTTATACTGGAATTATGATCTCTATTCACATCATATTTTTACCACAATATTTCCATATAGGTTGTCCCACTTCACTTGTGGATAATGTTTCATGACTAAAACCTCAACATAGATTGGTCAAAGTTGTACATCATTAATCTATACCCAATTAAGGGTCCAAACCTATATACATTAAAATATATGGGAAAATAAATAAAACCTAATAGGATGAAAAAATGTAAATGGAATCTTGAGTTTAATTTAAGTTATCACTAACTTATAATTCCAACATTAGGATATTCAAAAAAATTATTGCATGAATAAAAATAATCACAGTGATAATAGGTACTACTATACAGCCTTATTAATTGTTGATCAATGCTCACAAGGATCATTGGTTTAGGAAACAATTTGAGTGGTGACACATCATATCACTTTACCCTAATCGTGTGGTCTATACATAGTGGAAAAGTATTTAGAATGACAGAACCCTTATTGAATATTATTTCCTTCGATGACCATACATAATTTTATTTGTACATTAATCTTCAAAAACCATTCATTGTTTATACTTAATGTGTATATTAAACATAAAATGAAACCTATGTTTTATTTCTCATATTATGTCCTTGATATAGTTCTCAATAAGTTCCCATCATATGTCCAATAAAATGGTGAATTATTTTTCCTAAATAAGAGGATCTAATAATTTTTCTACATTTAAAGACTATTATAGTGGAATGTATCTTAAAACATGGTACATATTCATCCCTATATATTTATCTCATCTCATCACTCCTGATTCAAACTCCTTGGGTGTAATCTATTGGATTTTCCATGTATTATTTTAAAATAATATATAGAAGTATTTTGATTCTAGGATTTGTGAAAATGTGTTATTCTAAGGCCTGAGGAACCCAAAATAAATGTTTGAAATAAATTAAATATTTAAATAGCATTTGCGAGTGGTTATCTAAGAAAAGTGGAATAAATTTTAAATGGGTGTCAGGATCAGAAATATTAGGGCACAGTTGCATTTAGAGCCGTGAATTTACATTAGTTTAGACCTATCATCGACTGGTGTGGGTTTTCTATAAAATTTTATTCTTTGATGTTAAAAAGAAATAAAATAAATTAGGAATTTATTTTATCTTAAACGTTTTAATGATGCATTTAAGAATTTTATAGTTTCAAGTAACCAAGAGCCCAGGGTTAGGCTCATTACCCAAGAAACTACCCTTGGATGCTCAAGATATTTGGAGTGGATCCACCCTTGGGGTACTCTTAATGAATTAAAATGAAAAAGAACTTGTGGATTGTTGCGTAGTAAGATTGGATCTCACCGAAAATGTCATCAAATTCATCCTTCATCATCAATCGAGTTAGGGGTTGTTATTTTGATAGTGTTTTTACATTTTTTATTTTTAAATGATGAATAATATTCTACCCGTGAGTAGGTTGAACTGTGGATTGTTCATGCACGTGGGGGGTGATTATCAGGTTTTATTTTATGGAATCTATTTCATATTTGGTTTATTCTACCTTTTATTTCTAATGGGAATGGATCATTGTTGTAACGAAAAACAGGGGGGTTTCTTTATTTGATTTATAATATGAATTTTTTCTCCCCATTGACCTCATGCATTCCATGAATTCTTCACGAGGTTATGTATAATGGAACATTGCATATCCATCTCACAACATAATGATCTCAAAAAAGAGATCAGACATCATGACGACCCAGTTGAGGTTCAATGACAATGGTAGTAGATGAATCAAAACAGTTCGGAAGAAATAATTCATCCACAATTATTTGATCTAGTGATCGAAATGAGTTTTTGGGACTGATTTAACACCGGAAACCTACCAATTTGGTTTTACAATGGTGGGGCGATTTTGGATAATTGATTTTAAGGACAATAATTGTCTAGATCAAGAATCATAGGATCAAGAAATTTGTTAGAAGGAGAACTAATGATTACGGAATATTTCAAAAACACAACTTGTATCCTGAAGAACATATCATGTGGTGTCATCTCAGCGGTAGTTAGGGTTTTGGGTGATTTAATGGTTGAACATGACATGTCACAGCTATCACATGGCATGTGGGGCCTTACCAAGAACTCGGAATGTATATCAGATGAAACACGGACATGAGGTAGAGTACACAACATATACTCCACCACACATCTAGACCATGGAAATAGGGCGGGTTACCCCGTGTACCAGTACACGGGTTAGCAGACATGAGTTGAAGCCATGTAGAGGAACATGGTTAGCATACACCGAGAAAACCTTGATTTGTAGGACATGGAGTCTCATTCAGTTAGTAGGACATGATGTTTCACTCTCTAACACACCGTGAATATTCCTTTCTATACGGCATGTTCTTATGACTCAGTCTGTTGCACACATGATGTACCCAGAGTCAAGTTATGCGATGCTTGACCCTTCTTCACACCATGTAATCCATTATACATAGATTGATCTCCTTTTCCATTGTACCATGGACAAGTTTAATTTTTTAGTACCCATATTCTCATTCCTCAAAATGTTTTTGGTATCGTTTACTATTCATCAGAGTACCACCACTTTAGCAGGACTTTCTAGACCGAGATGGACTCCCTCCGAGAGGCCTAGAGTGAGATCCTCTATCCATTTTTGACCCTAAGCTCAATCATGTATCATCATGACCAATCCTATAGGATTTTGATCCTCTACATAGAAGGTGCATTCAGATGAGTCATGGTATACAGAAAGTCCCTGGTTGTGATCCTCATCCATGTATCATGGTATTCCAACTCAAGAGTGGGTTCTCCCAAAATGAGTATATATGTTCTCTCTTCAGATCTATCAGTGAATCTATCTCTATCATGAAACTAACCAAATAATTGTACATCATAGAATTGTATCATTATATATATCACACTCATTGAGTGACATCTCTTGGATGACTGCTTCATAGAATCTTCGATCTGAATCCACAGCATGGTTATGTGGATTGTCGTAACATACATCTAGACTAAGGGTTTGGGTTTCAAGTATATCTAACTGATTCTCTTATTATATATTTTGTAGAAATATACTCTATATATATGAATGTACCTTTACTTTGTGTATTTAATTGTGCTTTTCAGTATTTCCTACTGAGTATTGTTATAAACACCCATACATTTTCATTTCCAGCATGTGTCATATCTTGTGAAGACGAGCAGCCTTTTCACAGACTCCATGGAGGACGAGGAAAAAACTGAAAAATATGAGATTTTCTATAGTCCATGTTGTTCCTTAGACACTATGCAATAGTCCCAGTAACTTTCTTATTTATAGGATGGACTTTGTAGTGGTAGAATCATTATTTTTTTGGGATTGTATTATAGCCTAGTTACTTTTCCACACTTTACATATTGTAGTACTCTTTTGTTTGGGATTTGTTTTATGCATTCATTTTTATCCATAAGGGTTTTTACAATTCATAATTTTTTTAAATTGAGATGTGTGCGTGTGTACAGGTACATAGTCAATTCTTCCCATGTTAGTGATATTCCTACACAGTGCTAGTAACCATCCCCTTCTCTATTTGAGGAGGTCTTGGGGTCGTAGTGGGGGCCCCACTGTGATGGTCTTCACAAAGTTGTAGTAGAGGAAGTCATTTCTAACTTAAGGACTGAGAGTTTGTGTGTTTTGGTTTGGTTAATATTGGTATGTGTTTCAATTTTGTCTTTTAGTTTAGGGACTCCAGTGTTGGTGCAGGCGGTCGATGTATCAATAAACCAGAACTCTAATAGCCTTGTTTTCGAATCGTTAAATGAGAACACTAGTTGCAGGGGAAAATGGTAGATACATCATATTAGAATGAGTTTTGGATTTTTCCCCTTTGTTTCATCTATCAAGATATACTATTTGACCTTTTTATATCTTTTTTTATAAGAAGAAGTCACCATGATTAATACAAGCTAAGATGTAGGAGATCCATCATGAGGTTGACCCCCTCAGTTACAAGGTATCAATTAAGGGGTCAGTTCGCCATGAGTTACCTCTAGGTGTTCCACATACTATACCACCACCAGTGGAGAATAAAGTGGTACCTACAGTACCATCACATGAGGGGCACAGGATGAGCGTGCTCTATTAGTTTTAGAGACAGAGACCCCTCTGGTTCTGAGGTGAGCTGAACCCTTAGGCGGGTGTGGACTGGCATGAGGCAGTGACTAAGGTCTTCCATCTAGTGAGGACACTGGTAGACCAGATGGTGATCCTAGGAGCAAGCCTTCATCAGGTTGATTTAGGGTGATGTAGGATTTTTACCACTTAGACTCACGGCAGGGAGACTCTTTCAAGTGAAGAGTTTGAGAAACTATTTAGGGAGGAATTCTATCTAGTTACACTGAGATCTCTGTATATCCAAGAGGTTATTCAACTCTAACAGGGTAGATAGACAGTGGCTGCCTATTCATCGAGGTTGACCAACCTCACCCGTTACTCGATGGATATGGTCAGTGACCAGTAATTCATAGCTCATACTATCGAGTGACGTTTATCATGAAACATCGGAGCTAGAATCGTGACTTTATGCATTCCAAATAATTATAGAGTACTCAAGAAATAATTGGTGGTTGAGAGCCTTTTGGACGGGTAGATATAGCTAGTGAAAGTCAGAAGAAGTCATGTAAGTGAAGATACCTCAGAAGTAGGGAGCCGACATCATCCATACAGATAGAAAATGGTAAATGTCATTGAATGACCCGGGATAGGGGATCTAGAGTCCAGGGATCTCCGGTAGGATCCATTCAGCCTATGAAGATGTGATAGTACTCATGCGATGGTAGAGGATAAATAGATATGGAATTTCTAACCCGTTGGGTTGCTGACAGGGATTCGATGGATGGACCATCGAGATAGAGGTAGAGAGTGGAGTAGGTAGACCCGCCTGGTGGTGGATGTGGCAGATGAGCATGGAGGGCTATAAGAGGTGGCAGACCTTTTGACATAATTCCACCAACACCCATAAAAGGTAAGCACTAGTCTCAGGGAGGTGGGTAAAATGGGTGGGGGAAGCAATATGCAGTATATTCATATGACTCAGGAACATAGGGTATGATTCGATGTACCATATGTGGATTTTCTACCTTACTTCTTCGTACATATAGGTAGAGGTTCAAGTCACTCTTTCCTCACCACATATCTGGTGAGAATTTGTGACATTCTATTAGAGCCATTAAATCGACCCTTATTCTTGGAGACACCTAATGTAGAAGACTCAATGATCACACGTCTTTTTGGAATGTGTGATCTTGACCTTGGAGGGAATAGTTTTGATTGGAACCTCTTTGTGGTTGTGTCAGGGCCTTACACTGACATTCATGGTATTGATTGGTTATCTTCATTCTATGCTCTTATTGATGCATTAAGAGAAGTTTGTGGTGTTTCCATAATATTTAAAGGGGTTTTCCTTTTTGGAGAAATAAATACCGAGATAGCACAATAGGGGCTCTTTCACAGGTGGTTGAAACCAATCAATTAAGTGTTGTATACCATTACCCATGGAGCAGAAGATGTTATGATCATTTAATTCCCTACAGTAGTGGATGATTACAAGGATATCTTCCCAAAAATTGTTTCATGGTTACCTCCCTACTAAGAGATTAACATCTGCATCGACATGAACCAAGGGATGACACTGATATCCTCACTAGTATATCGGATGGCTCTAGTTGAGCTTCTTGAGATAAGGGTGATTTTGGAAGATTTTCAAAGTAAGGGATTCATAAGACCCAATGTTTCACCCTCTGTATCCCCAATTTTTTGAGAATAAGGATAATGTGAGTTTGAATATGTGTGCAGATTACCAAAACCTATACCAGGTTATGAGGAAGAACAAGTATCCACTAACGAGCACCGATGACCTATTCGATTAGCTGAGAGGGGAACTGTGGTTCTAAAAGGATGACCTTCTATAAAGTTATCATCAAATTGCAGTATGAGATAAGGATGTATTGATATTGGATTTTAGAAGATGCTACAGTCTCTATGAGTACTTGGTGATGCCCTCTAGTGTGACTAACACCCCCACAATGTTCATAGGACCCATGAACTAGATCTTACACCAGTAATTATACCGTTTCTTAGTAGTCTTCATTGATGAAAACCTTTTGTACTCAGAGTTAGATTAGGATCACATGAGGCACATGTGGATGGTTCTAGATGTACTATGAGAGCACCAGGTATATAGGAAGCTCTTAAAGTGCCAGTTACAGATACATGACGTCCACTTTTTGGTACATGTTATCTAAATAGATTTATTAGTGGAGGAACCATCCGTGTTCAATGTGGGGATATCGTGGGAGAGACCTAGAAGAGTTATAGGGTTTTTAAGATTCTTTGGGCTTGTAGGATATTTCTATAGAATTATTCCTGATTCCTCCTAGATATCAGCACTGATTATAGTTATGACCTGAAAGTGTATGCATTTCTTATGGATGGAGAAGTTCCATTTGGCTTTCTAGAAATTGAGGTTGTGTTTTATGAGAACACCAATCTTGAGACTTCCAGAAGAGGGTTTCAAGTATGTTGTTTTTTGTGATGCATCAAGGAAGAGTCTTTGATTTGTCTTGACGTATACATAGGCGGTGATTTATAATGGTTCACCCCAACTAAGGACACATGAGCATAAATACACAACCCAATGTCTTGAGTTGGAATTGGTAGTCTTATTGTTGAATATTCAGCGACACTACCTGATGGGTGAGAAGTTTGTCTTCTATTCTTACAACAAGATCCTCAAATACATCATCTAACATAGGGATCATTTTCTGAGGTAGAGGTGATGTCTTGATATCCTCAATGATTAAGAATTATACATCATCTATACTCCATTGAAGGGTAATGATGTGGCTGATTCCTTCAATCATAGATTTATTTCACAGCTGATGAGAAAGGGGTATGAGTAGTTGGGCTCTCTATATACATCCTTTATTGATGGATATTATGCATCTTACCTTCATTCGATGGTTTTCACCCCTCCACTATTACAACGAGTTAGGGAGACACAACTAGGGGATGGTGAATGTGAAGATTTACATGTGCAGTTATCCATTGGACAATCTCTTGGTGGATATTCATAAGGTGGGGATCACATCATCCTTTCCATAGGATGCATAGTTTTACTAGTGGCATTGTAGGAGGAAGTTCTGAGGGAGTTTTATACATCCCCCATGGAAGTAAATCTTGGAGTAGAGAAAATGTATCAGGACCTCCAACATCAGTTCTGATGGACAGGAATGAAGAAGGCATTGTCAGAGTTCATCTCTTGATTCCTTACATGACAATAGGTGAAGGTTGAGCACCAGGTTCTAGCTAGATTAGCTCATCCCATTGAGGTTCTAGAGTGGAATAGGGATAGAATATTGGTGGACTTCGTGATAGGCTTTCCGTGAATGTCCAAGGGACACAACTCCATCGGGATGACTATTGACCAACTAACCAAGTCATCCCACTTCCTAGATATTAGGGAGTATAGTTCAGTATAGAGCATGAGATTCCTTTACATATAAAAGATAATTTGGCTTCATGGAGTATAATAGATGATAGTTTTTGATCGTGATGCACACTTTGCATCCAGGTTGGGGAGGGGACTATAGGGGGGTCTTAGGATGTAGCTACACTTGACCATGACATTTCATCCCCACATAGATGGTTAGATATAGAGGACCATTTAGGTTATGTAGGATATGTTGTGGGAAATTATCTTGGCCTTTGGTCACAGCTAGGAGGACCACCTATCATTTTTAGAGTTTTCATTCAACAACAGCTACAACTCCAACATTTATATGACACTATTCAAGGATTTATGTGGATGACCCTCCCAGTAATTGCTTCCATGGACCATCCTAGGAGAGTCAGCACTCATGGGTCAATGTTGGGGAGAAATACAACCGAAAAGGCATAGATCATTCAAGAGAATATGAGGACTTCATAAAGAAAGAAGAAAGTATATTCTAGAAGATGGTGCAGAGCTATGGAGTTTGATAAGGGAGACCATGTCTTCCTTTGGGTCTCACCTCGACAAGGGTTGTGTAGAATTTTTCTACGATGGAATGTTGCCTCTATAGTTCATCACCCCATTCAATATACTTCATAGGGTTAGCAAGGTGTTATGCTGACTAGATCTATTTCTGTAGTTGCACCAGGCACATGATATCTTCCATGTGTCGTAGTTGAGGAGGTACATGCACAATACATTGAAAATCATCAAATTGAGAGAGATATAAATTGAGGATGGAGGAACCTTTGCAGATTACCCAGTGGAGATTGATGATTTGTAGGATAGAATCCTTCGATGGTTAGTGATTTCCTTGGTGAGTGTTTTTTGTAGTAGCATAGGAATATTTTGCAGAGCATGTGGGACATTGGGGCTCAGATTTGTGCATAATACCCACATCTGATTGAGTAGCATTTTTTGGGATTTTCTGGGATGTAAAACCCTAAGGTAGAAAGGTTGTAATGTCTCAAATTTTCCATGTATTAATTTTAAATATTATATGGAATTGTTTCATTACTAGGATTTGTGATGGTGTATGACTCTGAGTACCAGGGGACCCCAAAATAAGTTTTTCAAATAAATTAAACGTCAAAATAGTATGCACGAGTGGTTTTTATAAAGAAATATAATAAATTTTAAATAGGTTGCCCAGAGAAATATGAGGAAACATATAATTTTATAGCAATGACAATACCATTTGTGAGGCCTAACATCAACCATTGTGGGTTGGATATACAAGTTAGTTTTTTGTTATTTACTAGAAAAAAAAATAAATTAATAATTCATTTATTTTTAATAGTTTTACTGACACAGTGGCACGTTTTATTGTTTAAAATAACCAGGATCCGAAGGTTAGTTTCATAACCTTAGAAACCTCCCATGGGTTCTCTAGGTATTTGGACAAGGGAGACATTTGGATAAATCTCAACAAACGATGATGAACAAAAATTCATGGATTGTTCACAATAAGATTATATCTCACTGATGATAGAATCTAATCTACCCTTCATCAACGATCGAGGTAGGGGTTGTTATTTTGATTGTGTTTTTTCTGTACATGGATTTAAAATATTTACACAGATTAACCCATGAACTGGTTGACCTATGCATAATTCTTTCTTCCATGAGGGTCATATTATCAGGTTTTATTTTCGGGAATCAATTTCATATTTGTGTCATTATACATCATACTTATAATGGTAGTGGGTCAATGCCATAATGAAAAATGATGGATGTTATTTACTTGATTTTTATATGAATTTTTTCTACCCTTTGGCCTCGTGCACTATTCGCGTTCTTCAAAGGGTTATGAACAAAGGATCATTATACATCTATCCCAAAATGAAACGATCCCAAAGCAGTGATCCGACATCCTAGGGACCTAGAGGAGGCGTGATAGTGATGGAATCAGAATAATAATAATGGTTCTGGAGAAATTTTTCTTTTAACATTCTTCTTTAGGATGATCTAAATGAGTTTTCAGGATGGTTATAACATCTGAAAACTACTGATTCAGTGTTACCATGGCAGCATGACTTTGTATCTTTATTTTTTTAAAGGGCTAGATTGAGAATAATAGGACCAAATTATTCTCACTATGAAGAATCAATGATTCTAGAAAATCATTAAGAACAAATCGTGTATCCCAAAGAACACAGTGTGTGGGAATGGCTTTGTGTTGGCTAGGGTTTCAAGTGATAAAAATGCAGCACACAACATGTTATTACTTTCACATGGAGTGTGTGTGGCCTTACCCAGAGCTCAGTGTGTATTTCGAATGATAAGAAGACATGGGGTGGAGTACACAACATGTATTGTACCACACAACCAAAGAAGGATGGTTACATAGGTTACCCTTTATATTGGTACACAGGTTGGATGACATGGGTTGATTCCGTGTATTGGTACATGGCCAGCATACACGGAGATGGTCATGGTAAATAGGACATTATGTGCCAGTCTCTTATATTCCATCTATATTACATTCTCCATGGAATGTTCTTTTGACACTGTTTTTTTTTTCATGCGGGTGTACCCGGAGTCAATAGACACGACATGTGAGCCTTATACACATCGTGTAATCTCTTCTTCATGTCTTGATATCCTTGTCCACCAAACCATGGATAAGTTTTTTTTGTGTTAGTTCCCCTTTAATCATTCCCCTGAATGTAAGTGGTACTATTTCCAATCCATTGGAGTACAACCATTTTAGAAGGACTTTTTGTAGAGGGTCGGAGTCCCTCCGAGATGCCCAGAGCGAGATCCTCTATCCATTATTAACCCTAGATCGATTCAGTTATCAGTGTGACCAATCCGAAAGAAAATATATCATCTTCATACAATGTGAAATTTGATGAGTTGTGGTATACTCCAAGGCACTATAAATGATCCTCATACATGTATCATGATCCTCCCACTGAGGAGAGAGTTCTCCAAATATTAGTGTATATGTTCCCTCTTCATATCTATAAGTGCATCAATCTCTCTCGCAATATTTTTGATGAACATTTCTTCTCAGATGGATTTCATTAGAACTACCACACATGTGGATTGATTTCTCTTGGATGAGTGCTTCATGGAATCGTAGAACTGAATCACTAGTGTGAGAATGAAGGTCATTATGACTTGCCTCTTGACATAGGGTCTTGTTTTCAAGAATATATAGAAGTTTCTTTTATTTTAGGTTCTGTAGAAAAATACTTTTAATATTTGACTATACCATTAATTTGAGTTTTTTATGGTTTTCAGGGTCTTCTACTAAGTATTTCTATACTCACCCTTAGATAGGCATTTCTCTCATGTGTCAAGTCTTGTGCAGATGAGCATCCTTTTGATGGAGTCCATGGAAGACCAAGACCATACTGATATTTTTGGGCTTCCCTCACGGTTGAGGTGTTTCTCCAGCATAGAGCAGTAGCCCCATTACATTTGTTCTTTACATTTTTTGACATTGTAGTTGTAGACTCTTTATTTTGATGTGATTCTATTATAGACCAATTACTTTTCCTCACTTTAAATATTATTGTACTCTTTTGGTTGGGTTTACATGTCTGCAATCATTATGTTCCATAGTGGTTTTTGCATTTCATAATTTGTGGGATTGGAGATGTGTGTGTGTGTGTGTAGGTAATTAAGAAATTACTACCATGTTAGTGATATGCCTACTCAATGCTAGTCACCATCCCCTGGCCTGTTGGAGGTGAGCTAGGTGTGTTGCGGGGTGGGCCCCCCTAGGATGGGTTGGGAAATTTGGCTATGACATACAAAATCAGTAATACAAGTATTCAAGTCGAACTAGTACCTTTATTGTTTGACAGCTATGTATCAAGCCTAATTTTCAAATAAATATATTAATGTCATAGCCTCAATCATTTAATTATTGTTCCTCATGCATATAAATATAACCCAACATGATATCTTGATATTCAATTTTATAAACGGAATTCTCCTTTTTCTAGTGAATTCTACATCAGCATTAGTCTCTCCATTCACATCGATTTTTCCTTTACCACTCTATGTGAAATTTTTTGTAAATTTGTTCAGAGATATACAACCTTACACAAAATGAATATGAGGTATATGGATCATAAAAATAAACTATATACACTTGGATCAATGTTTTCTGACCATAAACATTATCCAAAGATGATTTAATTTAATTTCCTAATATTTCTGATATAAAGTGACTAAAAACTCATCATGTTGAAAACCTTAAAATAGGTGTAATTTTAAAAAAATTAGTATCTAATTGATGGGAATTTACATCCAGTAATTTATATAAAATTGTGAAAAAATAGTTGAAAATGTATAAATATTGTTCAGTATAATTACAATTAAGGGAAACCTAATAAAAAGACAATCCCTTTTCTTCTTGGACCCCCCAGTATAAAGCTTTATAAAAGGTTTGGGAGATAAAATAAAAAAATTAATGATCGTGGAGTTCATAATATGACTCTAGTATAATATAGGTTGTTCTCTCAAGAAAAATTTCCTTGGAATGATTTAGAGAATTTCCACATCCTCTCAAAGATGTTTATCAGTCTGTAGAATCCATATGAAATGTGAGAATATTTAACATCAAGGTTCTTGAACCATTAGGGAAAAATGAATCCATATTCCAAAATCCACCCATCGTGGACCTTATCAAATTGAGTAAACACATTTGTCCAAATAAACTAGATCTAGTTTTATCATGATGGTATTTATACTTATACCTATCTTTGAGCCATGTACAGAAGGAAATCATTCATCAAAATGGACCAACTCTAGTGTTTCAGTAATGGTATTTATTTATATACACACTAACAAGCCACAACTAGGATTAAATTATCTTTATTAATGTTTCTATGATTCATATTTGTCATTATTTAATCTAAATATATTTTGTGTGTGAGGTAAATATTCATGGATTTCATTTCCTATGATTTCACATGTCATTAAAAAATGATGTTTAGAGTAAAGAAAGTTATTAAAAACATTAAAATTGACAACTGATTGAGGAAAATATTATTTTTATTTATCAAAATTCAAGATGATGGGTCCCTAAAAATTATATTCTCCCATTCATGAAGTGATACATTGAAAGTGAAATCAAAATAATTATGGAGTCACTAGATCATTACCAGGGCCTCGTCATCATTATTTTGAATCCTAAGTTTCCCCAAAGCCTCAGTATCCTCAACAAGATAGTATTTTTTCATCATAGAATCAATAAAATATTTTCCACAAATTGTAATTACTTCAACTCACTGGGAGATATATAATAATTCTTTTTTTTAATACAAGTCCCATTTGATAAGGGTCACCTAGAAATATTTTGTGTCAAATATGAGTTGATATTATACCAGCTCATTACAAGGGTATTTTCATGAGAAATATTAGCTCTGAGATTAGCACATTTTTATAGTAATATCACCCTGATAAAAAATTTGTGTGACCCTTTCTATTATTCTCATCATAAAATGTCCTCTTTCAAGCCATAATGGATCTCACAACAATAACACCTATAATGGCCTAAACCTTTATCAATGTTATTCCATTTTTAATGTATAAAATCTTTATTTAGTATTATATTCATAAAAACAGTTACCCTAATTTGGTTATTTTGGACCATTAAAAATTATAGTTGATTAAATTTAAAATATCATTAATAACACTAACTACCGATAATTTAAGAACTATATAGTGGTTGTTAAAAATATAATAAATTATTGGATTTGATAAAAACTAATTAACACATATAAAATGTACAATTACCTCAAATGGTATGATTGTACCCGGTGAAGCCCAATTATCAGATCTTCTTGGGGAGTTGTAATCACAAATATTTTCCCTTGCCTATAGAAAGCTTAAATTCAACAACTAAAACATGAGTAACAACATTTATGAGAGAATTTGAAGTATATTGATATCATGCACTAAACCATATTCATTGAACCACCCCATGATAGTAGCACAATAACACACCTTACCCTTAGGGAATACACCATTTTAATAAAGTGTTATGTATCAAAACAAATGTTTTTTTGAATTTTATTATTCTTTAATCAAATAATGATTATGTTTCTCATTTTACATTATTAATTTATATGTACACATATATATGATTTGATTATTAATATATTTCGATATGAAGAACCCAAAATTTTATTATTGGAAAATATATTGTTTTTACCCTTTTTTATAAATTTGAATATTTTGAAACAAATATTACATTCATATAATATTTTTACATAAAAATGAAAATATAATTTAATGATGTCCAATTTAATCTTTATAAGAGTTAGAAAATTATTACTATCTCAAATAAAATGTTTTCTAATAAATAAGGATTTTTATTTAAAAGTGTGAAGTATATTATATTAAAAATTATTTTGATAAAATAAATATTTTTTTTTTGAATTATCATGTAAAAATTTCCTTACTGTCATTTTTTTATAATCTTCTGAGATAGTTAAATTTTTGGGAGAAAAATAAATATGAAATAAATACATGTTCTATATTATGACATCGTGATGAACCAAAAGAGATGAAATAAATTATATAAATTGAATCCACAACCTAATGTATATTTTCCATTTAAAATAAAATGATTGAAGTTATTTTATTTTATTTATAATACTTTAATTAATCATCAAATTCATATGTTATATTTTTTGTTTTTAAAATAAATTATCTATGAATGTTAACCACTTTAACATCAATTACGATATGGTTTATATAGTATTAGTTATAAAGCATATAAAAAAATTTAAACCACTAATATTTGGTAGAAACCATTAGAAAAAAAATGGGAAGGTTTTTGGTTTTGATTATATTATCATATAGAGTCTAAAACCTATGTCTAAAAACTAATAACCAATTCCTCTTTTTTCGATAAATAAACACCCAAATTTCAACTAATATTTACTAGCAATCTATTTATCGTAAATGTTATCTCTTAATCTCCCCCAAATGTCCCTGCAAGGTGTTACCATTCTCTAAAGAATCTCTTCCCATGCTTTTTGATGCACCCTAACAAGCTAATGGATTATCTTACTCTACAATTTATTCATGTAAATTATTCATATTAAGCCTTTCCATTTCAAATCATTGATTTTGTAATTTTTTTACACATAACTTCAATAACCTTATGATTCACATGTTCTGAGATTCCTTGCATCACACTCATTAAACCCTTCCAATAACCATTATATACACCCATTATATTTCCAAAAATATCTCATGATTTTCCATGAATAACATATTTATAATGAATATTTATCCTCATTTAAACTCGTGGGTATTCACCACGATTTACCTATCCTTCATTGAGATGGGACTAATATGTATGTAAACCACTCTCCATAACTATGATGATAAAAGTTATGAAATGTTTTCTTATTTAGTTTGATCTATGTGGAAAAATGTTTCTGTATGATATGAATGTGATGGGTGGGTCTTGAATTATATATCACTCCAAAGAGTTGGAAAAGTTTTTTACCTCATGAAATTAAACATATATTTCATAGGATTTTATCCTAAGAACACTATATATTGAAGCCGCATCTATTCTCATTTAAATTTTCATATGATTCCATGTTTTATGTTGTCATCATATTCTTAGGATTCCTTGATATTAGCATCTTATATCATGTTTATATGTTAATTTTTATGACTCCCCCTCATTTTATTTCAACTTTATATTGTTATTGCCTAAATTTTTTTATCCAATTGAATGAATTACTAAAAAGGATGGGTTCAAGTAGAATTCATGAAGAATAAAGGATTGGGGTTGGGAAGGGAACATAATATACCCTTATTTTTTCATCCATATTAATTTTAATTATACGAATCTTGGATGCCCTGGCCTAAAAAATACCCATCCCTTGCTAGCTAGCCAACTGGCTCAACCAGGGAACATACGAGAGTTATCTCAACCACTCCAATGGGATAGTGTAGTCGGATATCACACATCTACAAGGATGGGTGTGTTTATATGTGCACCTGAAAGAGGAGAAATTTTATTACAATGTTCTAAATATCAATTGAGGAAAGTGTCATCATTGGTCGATGTCAACAAAGGTCTAGAATGGACCTCACAACTCTCTTATTGCCTATTAAAGGAATTTATTGACTTATTCATCATATAAAATACCTCCAGAATCCCAATGAGAGATTTAATCATGTGTGGTGTTGTTCATTCAGATAATAAAATATAGACATAATTTCAGTTATCTATTCACATGAACCTAAATAATTTGATCGAGTGTGTTACCAGCATCAATAACTGCATGACCTCCACTCTCCTCTATAGTGATATATCATTTCTATGTCCTCCCCATTGAAGTTTTCATTTCATTCTAGAGCTTAAAAAATTCCATAAAACTACCTCTAATTATCAACCATATGTGATTGATCATCTCAGGGAATGAATGCAACATTGTTTCTCATAAATATTGTTATTTGGAGAACTCATCCATCCCACGTGGATGGTAAACTGAGCTGAACCATCATGTGGAGTTTTTTTTATCATGAAATGACATAGTACCATCATGAGATGATAAAGGTATAATTAAATCATGTGATCATGAAAACAACGCAAAAATCACATGGTCCATATGAAAAACATTGTATGTTACCTAAATTAGAGAATTCCATAATTTACAACTTTCATCATGTGAAGACTTTAGAGGCAATCAAAAATTTTCCCTTATACATGTGGATCTTACCTATGAATATTTGAACACGATCACACATATCCCTTGAATCGTTAAAATATTTTTTTTATACAAAGATATGTTCATGAAAATACATCATTCGATCGCAAATAATTCATGTTACATAGGTCATGTGAAGAACTCCATCGCCTCAATCCAGTGCATGTGTCACCTCACCATGTGATGAAATAGAAATATAGGTATCCTTTAAAATATAAAACCCATACATATTCTCTAAAAAATATCATGTGAGAGGTGTAACTTGCGGCTGGACCATATGAAGGAAAAACAAATAAGAGGATGAGGATGAGGTTGGTACCTTTGGAGAATTTTTTCAGGTATTCATGAGACCCTATTGTGAGAACCCCTCATGATATTTTATAATAAGACTCTTTCGCATGATCTTGTTAACATTATACAACCACATGATGAAATGAGAATGATGTGATCACTCAATTATGTGACTCAAGTATGTTTCATGGATGCACATCTCTTTATCATGTGATATTATTATGCAAAACCATCTATCTTATTAAGCCTCTCTTTGTATATATAGTGAAAACCTCTTGTCATTTGGAAAGCACATTTGAATTTCTGTTCCCATGTTCCCTTGTCATACATACACCCCTTGACATGTGGCCTCTACATACATGTCAGGAAACAAACATTTAATCCTCCCATTATACAAAATCTATGATGTGAGACCTTGACATGAAAACTTATCCAAGAACTCCTCCTATCATATATCTATGTCTGTGAATAAGAATTTGTATGAAGTTATAACAAAATATCATGACCCCTATTAGTCTCTTAATCCCCTTGTACATCCTTGAACCTGAATCCTGAACCACTAGACAAGAACCATTTTTCTTACATTAAATCCTACATGTGTTGGAGAGACCATATTTTGTGACTCCTTAAGAAAATGTAATCTCACGACTCCTAATTGGTATAGTGTTTCAATCATGTTAAGGCCATCTTCCATGTCATCTCAGATTTTATATAACACATGGACATGTAATTTATGTTCAAAAGAGGAAATATTTTACATTTAAACACTATTAAGTGGTATCCTTCAAAAAATTCATATTTGATAATGTGAAACCATTTGACATTTCATATTATATAATGTAAATACACAAGTATATTTCAACCTTTTTAGACAGATATCCTTGGACATGTTAGGAATACACCCATGGAATTATCATCCTTTTTAGGTAGACATCATGGATATTTTAGACATTTCAACAAGAGACCCTTGAACACATGATCCATATCAGGTGGAAGCCCTTTGAAATATCAGTTTTGTTAGGTGGAAACCTCAGGACATGTCAACCTTATTTGATATATGCACTTGGAAATATACCATTTCAAACCCACCATGATCTCTCTGCTGATCACCCTCATTATAATGGGATTTTCTATAACGGTATATGTATATTCATCCATAAAACACAATTATTGGCATTCCCTCAAATGGGCCTCTATGTCATACCAAACATATTAGACAGACCTTTCATTTCCAATTTCACTCTTCATCTATCTATTTATATACAATGAATATATTTGTCTTCATCAATAAATGAATGAAGAATGAATATGTGACATGGGATTCCACCTTGGTGTATGTTCCTCTATATTCTAAGTAGACTATTTCATGGTACACAAATTCTCTAATAAGACTAGATTCCTTTAGCATCTACTAGCAGAATAGAAGTGCATTCACACATGGGACTCTTCTAATTTATAAGTATCGACCAGGATCTCAAGCACGTTAAACCCGTAAATGGGTTAGTAACTTAAAAAACTATGAAGAATATGGTTGTTGTCATAAATAGGATTTATAGAACACATTTTTCTTACCCAAATAAAATAGAAAATTTCCATATAACTATTCTTATATAACCTCATTTTTTTAAAACTGTGGTTATAGGTTTCATGGATCCATTGTTTGTGTAAAATTTTTAAATAGGCCATGTTAGAGCCATAGTTATTTGATACTGTTCTATTATGAGGATGAAAGAACCAACTAAACCACATGTGAAATTGGATAGAATTTTCCATTTCCATGATTTTAGATATTTTCTGAAATATCAATCAACTATTGTTATAGTTTTAGACATCCATAGAAATATGCCTTGTCAAAATCACATAATTCCATGATTTTAGACAACTGTGGAAATGTCTCTCATGGAACACACCTATTGTCATGGTTTTAGAGATCTAGGGGAATAGAAATTGGATATTACCATAGTTTTATGCAACCATGTAAATATGAATCATGAAAATACACTATTTATATAGTTTTAAACAAATATGGACCCCCCCCCCCCAATTCCTTTTTCAACTATATTAAAAAATTATGTTAATTGCCCTTTGCAAAATCACATATTTCCACAATTTAATATTGTCATGTAATAGGCTTCCTTAAAAATATAATTTTTCATTTTTTAAGTATTAATAGTTAAAATTTGATGAAATATATAAATACATTAGTGTGTTTATATATAAATATATATACAAAAATACGTATAATAGTGTTTACTGTTTTGGTAAATTCATTGAAATATTTCCAAATGGTCCTTGGGATCCAACATGAATGCTTCTTTTATTTTTTTCAAGTACTACCCCGTAGCTTAGAAAATTGTGGTCGTTGGTTTATATTGGGGGGAATATGGAACAGTACAAATAGACTGTGTCTATAAACCACCTATGAAAAATATATAATAATCCAGGGAAATAGGTCCATTGGTCATAGCCTATCACCATGGTCCACATGGACTATGGTGAGAGTCCACATAAAGCCCAGATTTAAATCCATGGTTGTAGAAAAGATACCTATTGAAATGGCCTATATAGAGATAGCTTCCAATACAATTCCATAGGATATGGACAAGGTTTTGGACTCTATTTTAATGTTTTTGAACTATAAAAATAGGTTAAATTTCTAGTTGGATATGCTCTATACAAGATTATCAATAAGACTAGTAATAAAATATCAGGGTAACCTTAGTGTGTGTGTCGTTTGAAATTTTGGTCTAATGCAAAGTGTACAATCTTTCACAATCTCTATTTCTCATACATAGCATGACTCAAGTGTTGTTAGATAAATGTGATGATTCTACAAATATAATTTTGTTGATACCCCCAATATAGACCCTTATTTGGGATTTAATATTGATTACCAATTGTCATGAGTCAAAGGTCAATACTATTCAAAATGATATTTAAGGTAGATATACATTTATAAGACACACTCAAGGCCACTTTTATTGTTTCTTATACAATTCAGACACCCATAACACAAACTACAAGGAATCTAATTCTTATCTTCAGATGATACAAATTATGTATTTCCCTGGCTTGATCCCTATAATAAATAATCAAATTCCCTCACATATGTCTTGGCTAAATGGAATTAAACTTCATAATGTATTCATGTTATAAAAAATTAAAATATGTTAATCAAACTATGTGTTTTTTGATTTATGTTCTCACAAGATACATAGGACACCACTAGTATGTTCAATCCCATCTCCCAGAAACCAACCACCTCTCAATAGAGTGATAAACTCAGTAGTTCATAAATATGAATATAAACTAATAACATCATAAATACATAATAGAATAATAGATAACTTATGAAAAAAATGCATTCTCTTTAACACAATATCATATCATTTTCATTGGTGTAACCAGTCCCATATTAGATCTTGGGAAGGATTCATGAATATATCTTAAATCTCTATGTGGGTCTAATAGTGGGGTATAATTCTTCCCAAAAGGGTGTGATGATACTGACCAACCACCATCTCAAACAATGTAATTTATTAAGTGTTTTTGGGTTTGAAACCCCAAATGACCGCCTCCCTTTTGAAAAAATGTAGGTAACTCACTAATAAAATGTAATTGATCACCAACCAATTTCTATTAATAATGTAATAGAGTGGATTTACACAAGTAAACATGCATTCATTTTTTTTATTAAACAAACATTTAATAAATTCATAATGTTTTTCATTTATTATTACATTACATGGATTTATAGCTCACCCTTATATTATATACATCACAAGGTCATCTCATGTAGTATTATGTGAATAGGGGAGCTTAAGGAGATGAAATTGTGTTTTTATATAATTTCATTATATGCATGCTTCACGTTTTTATGATTGATGTCTAATTACATGAAGGCCTTAGGTATTTAAATTTTTTGGGATTGTGTTATGGGTTTATTTATGTAATAACTCAGGAAATAAGGTTTATAAAAGATATGGGATTTCATAGTTTATATCAGAGTAAGGATTACTTATTTTGGGGGATTACGATTAGAAAAAGTTTGTAAAAACCATAAATATAATACTTAAAATAGGAATACATCCTTAAATTATTGTAATGTAAATATTATGTGGTTTCCAAGAAAAATAAATACATATTGGGATAATACAAGTAGTGGTGTATCAATCACAGTTTCACCTATTTTTTGTAACACCAAAATGGGGGTCTTTGGTGATAAAATGGTCGTAACTTGGGGAATGAAAAAGAGGCCCTACATTACTCATTATTTGAAACTCTAGGGGGTATTCATTGGTAATTTCACAACCTATTTATGATCCCTTATTAAGGGGTAAATATCTAAAAAAATTATTTTTTGAAATTCACCATAGAGAACATTGATTGAAACTTATAAATTCATAAGTTAATGCATGTATGTGGTTTATGAGTTATTCTATCAAGTTTCAATAATTTACAATTATATGATTAATAGTGTGAAAATAATCATCCATAATTTTCACTTTATATTATTAAATTGATGGAAATATGAGTAACTAAGTCAACAACCAGTGTGATGGGAATCATATTGACTCTCCAAATCAGATACTGAACATGTTGATAGTAGGAGACTAGAACTTCATGAAAATAAATTCTCAATTAAATCATGTTTTTAATATATACATGGATAAGTGGGAATACCCACAACCCCCTAATAAACATCATGTTAAAATGGTGACCCTTAGGTAATAAATAACTCTAAATTTTAGTGTATATTGTGATCATTCATGGAAAAATTTATAACATATATTTAGGAGATCATATTAATACATTAATAATATGAGAAAGAGCTTGTCATTGTGGTTGTTTATTATAAAGAGGTAATGGAGAACAATGGTCGATGTTGACAAAAAATATGATTTCATTGTTGGAGAATGAAATAATTGAGTGAAGAGAATTAATGAATTTTTTTGATAAATATTTTTCTTGCACTCATGGAATTAAAATGGTGGGGGATTTTCGTAGCCTCAATAGAGAAAACGATGAATCCATTGGGGCGTACATAGACAATTTAAAAATTCTTTCATGATACAATTATGATTTTTTCATTAACAAAATAGTGAATTCATCTTCTTCTTTAACGGACTAAATCATCAACTATGAAAACCAGTGGTGATTCAATACATTTAAAACTACTGGTAAATTTTCCATTGTTCCCTCAAATCTATAATAGAGTTCATAAAATATAAATGGTCCCATTTTTCTTGAAATACGAAGTATAGAATAGAGTTATATTTAGTATGAATGATGGAGAATATCATGGTGGAAAAATTTTCAACATCCCACTAATCAAAATTGGGGGAAGCATAATTCCAAATAATTCATATGGGGTATATGTAAATATTGTAGTTGTGGAAAGGCATGGAATTCCAAGTTAATTATAATAGGAAAACACAAAAATATGATAGAAGAATGGATTAATATAGTCAACCCACAACCTATATTATAAATTTTCAACAATAATAAATAATGAAACTATATGAATAAATGCACTAAGATACCATTTTTCAATTAAAACTGAAGAAAATATGCTCTATGGAATAGATATAAAGTGTGAGATTGTTCCATCAAAACTAATGAGGTTGATAATGAAAATTATGTGGTAATATGCATGATAGTAATATATTTACGTCCTGTGAACATACTATTTGATTTTTGTTCTATAAATTCTTTCATATAACATTATTTTTGTTTAACAAGTCGAATTACTTTTGAAGATATTGAAATTGGAGCTATCTATAAAAATGGAAAGTTGGTAAATTATTTTTTTCAAGTGTATAATTTCTCCCCTATCCATATTTATATGTTGAAAATCCCAGTGATACATTTTATACTCCCTTTAGTGGAATTTGATAATATTTAGGGTAAGGATTGTATTTCCTTATATAAATCCAATATAAACGTCTCATAGAATTAAATCACCATTTATCTCTTAAATTTACCTCTGATTTTAAACATGTTCAATTAGAATGATTAATGTAATTTGGAATAATCATCACATGCATTAATATTATTTCGTTATGACCATGTTCAACTTGGTAAAATTATTGATACTAAGGAGAAAATTACCCTTGAAGAATAGAAAATTTTAAGGGAACATGTTGATGTGTTTCTCATGGAATTATTTTCCCTTCCTCTACTCTCTTAGGTTAATCTCTAAATCAATATTATACTTTGAACATATCTAATATCCAAGAGTCCATATAGAATTTATATTATTTAACATGAGGAGAAGAAGAAACATAAATTAGAGAACCTAGATAATTTTCTTATATTCCCAAGTGATTCATTGTGAGGGTGGATTGGTACTTTTAGTGAATAATATGTAAGGTTCAATGCACCTCTACATAGATTATCGTGAGAATAAAAAGATCATTAAAACATATATATATATCCTATAAGGACATGGCATTAAAAAGTTACTTAATCTTGAATTATACACATGAGCAAAAATTATAACACATTTAAGATATTTTGGGGTTTAGTGAGTTAAATAATTTGGATATCTTACATACATGAAATAACACATTCATACAATAGGATACAACTAAAATAGTATCCATTTTTTCATAATAAAAAAAATTAAAACCTAAAACATTATTTCATTAACAACACTCCAAATCAAACCTCATGACTCCCTTCTTCCTCTTACCCATCTTTATATCTTGTGAAAACCATTTTTAAAAACTCGGGATAAGTATACAACTTACTAGGGGATATAAAGAAAGAAATAATTTGTAAATTGATTACATAAAAAACAATAAAACCCATAATCATAAAAAATCATATGCATAGAGAATTATGTGGTTTCATAGGGACATATTTATCATATCACTCTTAAATTCACCCTTATACATGAAATAACCTTTTGGTCAACATCCATCTCCAGAGTAACCAATACATTGGATAGCTATAATGGGGCTCACCCATCATATATTGATCTATAATGGGCTCATCATAGAATATAATGTGCTAAAATGGGCTCAAAAAACATAAATAATGTCCAAGTAACATATCCTGCCAATTTATTATCTTAAAAATTAGAAACAAACACTCATTCCATATACATATATAAAAAACAACCCTTTTTAAATTTATTAAAGAGGGTATAAAATGATTTTAAAATGATACTCCATTAAAATATAACCAGTGTGAGAATTAATTTAATTGGAATATATATGTGTACACATTTTAAATATACATAATAAAAAAATTTATGACATCCATAATTTTAAATGCATGTAATGGATATAGTATAAGGTTAACCCAAATATGGGAAATTGGGGTATGAATTCCCTTACCTCGGGTTATTATGAATTAAAAAGTATATAAGCCGCTTGTATAATGTTTAATAGTGTGTTATTAATATCTTAATGAAACATATTAATTTTTATACCAACTTATATGATCATTTTACAACATCATTCGACATAATTATTAGTAATATTTTGTTATTTAAATTGTGTTGGGTGAGTTGTTTACATGGTTTCAATGATCGATTCATGATGGATATTCTTATTGATAGGAAGTGAAACACCAGAATATGAATAAAATAATATTTACATATTTTCATAACAATAATGTATACTATTTATCATTTTTAATTCTGAAATTAGTACGATTTATATGTTAAAACATTATTGATATTTTTAGGTCATTTTGGTTATTTTTCGATTGTAATGAACTTTTTTTGTATTATAAATTAACCAAATGTGTACAAAATAATTAAATAACTATATATAACATATAATAAATAAATTATTATTTTGTTGAACTATATAAATGGTTTCATGACCATACATGAAGGAAGTAAAAGAAATTGAAATCATATCGTCCACAATGTCGGTAAATCGGCACATCACGTACAATGTTTTAATTTCGTGAATAAGTGGTAGAGGAGAAGAAATTTAATTGTGATTATTCCCTAAACATGATAAAATCAAAAATATATAAGATACCGGATCATTCATGCCACTTGCATAAGTGGATATGAGTAATGAATAAGAATATAAAAGAACCTGAAATAGAACAATAATTGAGAAATTCCATATAGAAATTCGGCAGCCTAATAGGTATGCAATATGGTTTTAGAAAAATAATAAAAAGAGTAAATATAGGGGTCACCCATAAATAAAACAATCATAAATCTATATAAGGAAATAATTAAATTAAAAGAAAAACATTTTATGAAAACATGAAGGTTATACCTCATAAAAGAGAACTTGAATGGAATAAAGAATGAAGGAATTTGAGGATTCTCTTACCTTGTAGAGTAGCTCCATAGACTTGATGGTCGGGACCTTGGGGGTCGAGGAAATTTTGGGAGGACTACTTGAGAGTCAATAATGAAAGAACTTCATTGAAGAAAAATTTGGAATGATTGAATGAATTAACGGGTTGTTATATATAGCAAAAGTGAGGGTATATTTTAATAATTTTCAAGGGACACCTCATTAGTGGTATTTTCAAAAACATGGGTAATACTATGGTATTTTGCCATTGTATTGGCCACTTGGGAAACATATTATCTTATTTTACTGGATATAAGTCGACCTGAATTGTTACATCATTATTACCTCATTAATGATGTCATTAAACACACCGAAACTCAAAACTATGTTTTCACTATTCACTGAATAATAAAATGATTCCGGAAAATCCAAAAAAAACACCATAAGAATTTTTTGATGTGTATAATTCAAAAATGAAATCTGTTTTTTGGAAAATAATTTTCTAAATATTATTAATTTAATTTTAAAACAAAATCATACTTATTTAAAAAAATAACAAATTTATTTATATAACTTATTTTATATCACATTGAAAAATTAACCAAGATGTCATTATCATAAATCCTTAAGAATATAAAATTATAATTCAATTTACTATTCATTAGGGTGGTATTACTATTCATACGTGTATGTTACTATTCACAGAAAAAGTTGGTTCCTTAAGACTCTAAATAACATACGAAACACAATTGTAGGTGATTGTTTTTACAAATTAAAAACATAGAAGTAACAAAATTATGTTTAAAGACTAGTTATAAATATCTAATTAAAAACCAAGTGTCATGAATTTTATTTATATTTTAAAGCTGCAGGGTGTTACATAATCCCCACCTTCGTGAAATTGCATCCTCACAAATTTATTTACTCATTAAACAAGTGAGGCTACATTTATCTGATAGCATTTTAAAGTTCCCATGTTAATTCTTCAACCATGTGGTTTCTCCAAAAAAACCATTATGTTTTGTATTACCTTATTCTATAATACTTGTTCCATTCGATTAAGAATATAAAATGGTTTCCCTTTTTAATAAAGGTTCCCTTCTAGCTGAATTGCTTCTAGGATCACGTAATGTGATGAATCTAGAATGAAAATTCTCAACATCAAAACATGAAAAACATTATGTACCTGAGATAAACATGGAGGAAAAGGTACATGGTATGATAGTTTTCCAACTTTCTCCCGAATTTCAAAAGGATCGATGAATCACAAACATAGCTTTACATTCTAACCAAAACACATCACACTTTTCAAATTAGGGATTCTATGGAAAACAAGGTCACTTACCTCAAAAGAGAAGTCGTTTTCTTATGTTATCTGTATAACTTTTCTTCCTACTCTAAGCTTTCCTCATGTGTTCCTGGATCATCCTCACTTTCTCAGCCACTTCCTCTACTAATTATAGTTACATGAACTTCCTTAAACTGAATTCATCCCAACAATCTAGAGTTCACCACCACTTCCCATACAATTCCTCAAAGGGTTCAATCTATATACTGGAATGAAAACTGTTATTATAAGAATACTCATCTAATGACAGATGTTGATTCCAACCTACCTAGTAGTCCATTGAACAATATCAAAACATATACTCTAAGGTTAGAATCATTCTTTATGACATCTCATCTGATTGAGGATGAAAAGCTGTTCTGAATTTAATTATTTTCCTAATGACTTTTAAAGCCCCATCTAAATTGTAGAAGAGAACCTGTGATCCCGATCAGATACAATGGAAGGAGGAACACCATGTAACCAGACAATCCCATTTAGGTATAGTCGAGAAATCTAATCCAACGATATTTTTCCTCAAATAGAATGGAAGTGGGTGGATTTTTCCGTCCGATCATCTATAACCCAAATCGCACTATTACCTCAATAAGTCTTTGGTAGTCCCACCACGAAGTCCGTGGATATCTTCTCCCATTTTGACTCTAGCACTGACAAAGGTCGAAGCATCCCCTTCATCAAATGCCACTCTTCTATAACTTGTTTAAATATCAATCATTTCAACATAAATTATGTAATATCCCTTTCCATACCATCCCACCAGTAACACTATCGAAGGTCTCTGTACATATTAGTACTTCCATGATGAACCGAGAATGGATAACAATGAGCTTCACACAACAAAACTTTCTTCAACTGGGAATCACAAGGAATACGCAAAAGTTTTCCTAACAATTTAACATAATATTTATTATGGTTAAATTCTAGAAGCTTACCCATTTTAACAAATTCACCTTTTTGGTATCAAAAAGTCTCCCTTCTGCGCATGCAAAATTATATCTTATAATGATGACTACACTGAATCCTAAAACAAAAAATATGTATCCCTACTCTAATAACATCTATGCAAGAATTCATCATAGAATTAATAAAGGTATCATGTTACAAACATAACATGGTTAATGATGCATTATGTTTTTGAATCAAGGAATTTTCCACTATGTTTTCCTTTCTAGGATGGTAATTGATCGTGAAATCATAATAGGTTATCAGTTCAATCCATATTATCTTCATCATGTTTAATTCCTTCTGAGTAATTATATGATTTATGCTTTTATGGTTAGTATATATTTGACATTTGTCACCATAAAAATGGTTCGACCAAATTTTCAAAACAAAAACCATAGCTTCTAATTCCAAATAATGAGTAGGATAATTTAACCCTTGAGTATTTAGTTGTGTTTTAGCATAATCAATTACATGATCATTCTGAATCAGAACAAAACAATTCCCTTCCATGAAGCACAACTATAGGTGACAAGATCACCATTTTGGGAAGGAAAGTCCAAAACTAGACCATTCACCAATCTCTTTTTCTATTCCTAAAAACAAACATCACATTATTCTATCCAAATAAATTTAACCCTTTTTCTTGTTAAGTTATTTAGTGGTTTAGATAACCATGAAATGATTTTTTTAAAACCATCAGTAATAACCTACTAATCCAAGAAAAATATGAATCTATGTAACATTTTTAGGTCTTGGCATTTCACGAACCACTTTTTTTTGGTAGGACAAAATATTATTCCATCCTTATATACAATTTTCCTAATAAAATAAATCTGTTGCAACCAAAAATAACACTTTCATGATTTTTTTAATATATTTTATTTTCATTTAATTCATTCAAAACAACCCTTTGATTTTTTTATGCTCATACATACTTCTAGAATATAGAAGAATTTAATCAATAAACACAACCACAAACTTATCCAAGTACTAATGAAATATTATATTCATAAGATCCATGAATAAGTATGTTAATTAGTTAACCCATAAAGGATAACTACAAATTCATAAGGACCATATCTAGTACGGAACACAATAATTAGGATGTAATCATCCTTTATTATCGACTGATGGTACCCCAACCTCAAGTCAACCATGGAAAAATACTCTACTCCCTAGAGTTGATGAAACAAATAATTGATATATGGAAGAGGATACTATTTTTAATAGTAATGTGATTCAAGTATATATAATTAATGAAAATTCTCATTGAAACATATTTTTTCTTAAAAAACAAGACAGGTTTTCCCCATGGTGATGTTCTTGGTCAGATTAAAACATTATCTAATAATTTTAGAAAATGATTTTTTAATTCCAAAAGTTCCATTTGGGTCATTCGATAAGGATATTTATAAATAGTCTTAGCATCAGGATGTAAATAAATAGTTACTCAACATCTCTATTAGGAATAACATGGGGGAAATCATTAGGGAAAACACCCATGTATTCTTTTACTGTTGTTACATCATTAATGTGGATAGTTCCATTATGTTTATAAATATGTGTAAGACAAATTTAATTTCCATCATTAATTGGATTATTATCTTCATAATATGTTCATAATTGTGTGGGTTCATTCCTCTACATGGACTAAATATTTTTTTTGGAAAAAAACTTATTTTCACTTTAATCTATCTTAAAATGATAAAAAGAAAGATAGTCCATACCAAGAATAACATCAAACTGTACTAGAGGAAAAACAACATGGTTTGTATGTAAAATTTTTCCACAGACAAGGATAGGTAGATTCTTATGTTTTATTTTTGCCACAATATTTCCCCCATGAGTTTTTACAATGATATCTGGTTTCATTTCATGAGGTTGAATTCCCAGTTTTTCCAAAAATATCTCAGAAATGAAGGAATGTGTAGACCCTAAATCAAGCAACACATTTGAGAAATCTATAATGATAAGAAATATACCTGACACCACCTCATATGATAGATAAACATCTGTTGAAGTGGTTGAAAATTATTTTACCAAACCCTTTTGCTTCCAATATTGCTGATTCCCTTCTTGAGTAACTAGAATTGGAAAAACATTAGAGAAATGACACAATTCCTCACAGCTAAAGCATATCACCATAGACTTCTTATTAATTTTCGAATCATTTTCCTTTTACACAAGATACATGTGTCCCGAATTTACACATAGGTATTATTTCCCAGAATTTACAATACAATCACTAGGATGCCTTTTACCACACTTTTCACAAGAAGGGAAATTTATTTTCTAACTTCCAGACTTCATTGATGAGTTCTTCCCCATTTCATGCCAACCTTCCACTTGTTATTTATTTTATTAGAAGTCATGTATGTGTTTAAAAAAATCCATCACAACTTTTTCAGCACAACAAACAAGTTTCTAATAGATTTTAAACTTTCATGAGGCCAAAGATCATCACAAAAATAGTTTCAAACAAGTGTAAAATATTTTAATTTTACTTTCAAAATCATGAGTAAAATCTGGTATGTACCAGGCCAGTCTTGTAAAATTGGATTCACATGTTTCCATAGAATCGTCGTCATTCTGATTCAGTTCCAAGAATTGTTTTTCCATTCTGAGATGGACAGTTATGGGAAAATATTTTTCCAAAAAACAAATTTGAAAATTATCCCATTCCAGACTATCAGGATAATCTCTTTATCTCACATTCTTAACCAAATACCACTATTGATCATCATCACCTTCAAAACAATAAATGGATATTATTATGTTTTGATGTTCTGAATATCCCTTGACCTAAAATATATTTTCTAGAGCATTGATCCATCCATCAGTTATTAATAGATATGTGATTCCAATGAATGTTAGAGGATTTTTCCTCATATAATGATCCAAAAAAATCATGTTTCTTCATGGTAGATCATGTTTATCTATATAATTGGAACCACCACTGTATATTTCTTGGTTCAACTGATCCATCACTGTCATAAACTACTCAGTTCTAATTCTAAACATTCCAGGATGCAAATTTGCATAGAAATCAACCTATTGTTTCCTTCCTACATCAGATTCCATGTTTTTTCTATGGAAATACATTTTGAATAGACAAAACATATTTGGATCAACATGGAAATCCTTAAATTTTATAACATTTCAATTTACCATAGATTAAAAATTATTTATCGTATTCTTTTAACATAATAATAACCCCTAAAGTTATCTATACCATCATATAATCCAATTATAAGGACTTGACCTTAAAACCTTTCTTCAACTTTAATTTTACACATGCCCAAACATGATTACACTTTGAGGATATTTTCAGTTTTATATTTTTAAAGAATTTTTTGTATCTTACATACATGACATAA
The DNA here is from genome assembly GCA_963277665.1 of Viscum album. NCBI lineage: Eukaryota > Viridiplantae > Streptophyta > Magnoliopsida > Santalales > Viscaceae > Viscum > Viscum album. The sequence goes on along the minus strand of OY728150.1, from coordinate 1,214,731,010 downwards.
CACATTCATACATGAGGATACTATTAAAATTGTATCCATTTTTTCATAATATAAAACATCAAAACAAAATACATGATTTATTTAACAACCCTTCAAATAAAACATCCCGAAATTTTTATTCCTCTTACCCATCCTTATATCCTGTGAAAAACAATTTTAATAACATTGGATGACTGTAAATCTTAGTAAGGGATATAAAGAAAAAAAGTGTTACTCATGTGATAACATAAAAACCAATAAAACCGATAATCCTAAAAAATCATATGCATGGAGACATAATGTAGTTTCCTAGGGAAATATTTTCCAAATCACTCTTACATTCACCATTACACATGGAATAACCTTTTTGTCAACTTCTATCTCTGAAGTACCCAATGCATAGGAGAGCTATAATGGGGCTCCCCCATCATATCTTGAGCTATAATGGGCGCAACCAAAAATATATTTAGCTATAATGGGATTATCCCAACATGAATAATATCCATGTAACATATCATGGTAACAAATTCTCTTGAAAATCCTAATAAACCAGTCATTCCATATACATATATAAAAACAATCCTTTTGAAATTTATTAAAGAGAGTTTAAAAAGATTATAGAAGAAAATTCCATTAAAATATTATCAGAGTGAGAATTAATATAAAGGAATGGATGTTTGTATAAACTATAAATAAATATAATACAACAAAATCTCGTCACAACAATAATATTAACACCACATAATGGATAAAGTATTATATTAACCCAAATATAGGAAAATGGGGTAAGAATTCCCTTTCCTCATGTTCTTCTTATATAAAAAGTGCTTAAACCTCCTGTATGATGGTTAAAATAGTGTTATTACTATCTTAATGAAATATATTAATGTTTATAACACCTAATATTATTATTTAACAACATCATTTGACACATTTATTAGAAATATTTTGTTATATACATTATGTCGGGTGCGTTCATTACATTGTTTCCATGATCAGTTCATGATGGATATTCTAGTCGATTGGAAGGGAAACACTAGTATTAGAATAGAATGTTATTTAAATATTTCCATAAATATACATTATACAATTTATCATTTTTAATCCTTAAATTATCTTGATTCATAATTTAAAATATTATTGATATTTGTTTAGGTCAATTTGGCGATTCCTTGATAGAAATGAACTCGTTTTGTATTATAAATTAATCACATGTGTACCAAATAATTCCATAACCTTATATAATATATAATACATAAATTATAATTTTGTTCAACCATATAAATGGTTTTAAGACCAAGCATGAATTAATTAAAATAAATTGAAATCACATCGTCCATAATGTCGGTAAATCGACACATCACAGACAATGTTTCAATTTCATGAATAAGTGGAAGAGGAGAAGAAATTTATTGATGAGTATTCGATAAACATGATTAATTCCATAATATTTAAGATAGTGGATCATTAATTCTTCTTGTACAAGGGTATATGTGGAAATAATAAGAAGATAAAGGAGCTCGAAATAAAAAAGAATAATTAAAAAATCCCTTAGGAGAATTCAGCAGTATAACGATTATGCAACAAGGTTTTAGAATACACTAAAAAGAGAGAAGAAAAGGGCACCCATACATAAAGGAATCATAAAAAAGTATAAATATAGAATAAAATGAAAATAATTACATAGTGTTTAAACTTTAATGTTATACCACATAAAAGAGAACTTGAATGGAAATAAGAAAGAAAGAAGTTGAGAATTCTCTTCCCTTGTAGAGAAGCTCCTAAGACATGATGGTTGGGACCTTGGGAGATTGAGGGTAGTATTCAAGGAATAATAGGGAGGTGAGAAGGAAAGATTTTCATTTAAGGGGAATTTTAAATTAATGGAATGAAGGAATGGGTTGGTATTTATAGAAAAAGTGAGGTTATATTTTAATAATTTCCATGGGTCACCTCATTAGTGGTATATGCAAACCCAATGGATGGCCCATCGTATATGGCCATGTTATAGGCCTCTTGGTACACCACATGTCGTATTTTACTATAAACAAGTATACTATAATTATTAAATAATTATTACATCATTAATGATTTCATTAAACACACCGAAACTCAAAACTATATTTTTTTCTATTCACCGAAAAATAAACTATTTCAGAAAAATCCCCAAAATACACCCTATCAATTTCTCAACATGTATAATTCAAAAATGAAATCCATTTTTATAAAATTATTATATTAATATTATTAAGTTAATTTTAAAATAAAATCATATTTCATTCAAAAATGAACAATTTTAATTGTATAACTACTTTTATATGACATTGAAAAATTAACCAAGATGTTATTATCTTAAAGTCATAAGATAATAAAATTATTGTAAAATTTACTATTAATTTTTTATATATTGATATTCATAAGGGTGTGTTACAATTAACCAAAAAAACAAGTTGGTTCTATCATACTCCAAATAACTTACTGAACACAATTTTATGTGACCATTTTTGAAACTCAAAACATAGAAGCAACTAAATTATGTTTAAATACTAGTTATGAATATCCACTTAAATCAAATGTTTCATGAATTTAATTTCTTTTTTAAAACATTGGGATGTTACACATCCTATGGAAGATATTAATGACTTATATTATCATCTATTTTTAATGAATTACCTATCAAATGTGGATCATAGGTTAGGATATTATCAAGTCATGGTGACGATTGGGGATATCCAAAAAATTTCTTTTAATACAATATTCATGCACTAATAGTTCATATTGATTCCATTTTGACTCAATAATGATCTATTTATCATTATGGAAATAATGAGTATAATTCATTGGTATTACCTAAGTAATTTGGGGTAGGCATTATACACCATATTTGTATCTACTTCAAAAGAAAAGAGGAACATGATGAGAATTTGGAAGTTATAGTGAAGAGCTTGTGATTGGAAATGTTATATGAAAATTATATAAAATGTTATTTTTGGATGGGTAAATTAAAATTAATTGAGAATTTTAATGAAAATAAAGGGATTAATATAGATACATCAAAAAAGGAGTCAATTAATGGATGATCCAGGCCAACATCTATGGTAGATATCTATTGTTTCCTTAGATGGGATGGGTATAGTAATCAATTTGTTGAAAACGTCTCATGATAGTAAATCCTAATAACCAAGTTAACTTATAAGGGAGTAAATTATTTCTATATTGATGAATGCGATGAGATATTTAAAGAGTTAAAGAAGAGGTTAATCATAGAAAAATTTACCACATTACCCACAAGTGGGCGGGGATTTTTATCTATATATGTGTATCCAAATATGTCTTAGGATGTGTGATCAAGAAATATACAAAAGTGATATGAAAATCCTTCCTCTAATTAATGATACCTGAAATGATCTCCCCAATGAATGATCTATAATTTTCATGAGTTATATTCATGTTAATGATTTGATAAAATTATATCTATGGGGAGAGGTTTTCCATATATATGAACCATAAAATCCTCAATTATATATTCACACATAAGGATCTCATTATGTTCCATCAAATTTGGTAAGGGATCATCAAGTAATATGATAGTTCAAGCCATTATCATAATGGGAAGGTATAAAAATGGTATATTTTTTTGTGTATAGAGGCGTCTGAAACCCTATCCCTGATAAGGGATAAAAGGGATCCAAAATATTGAATCCGAAAATGGTAGACATGGGAATAATAAATAGATTTTAATACCATATTAATAATATAATTATTCCTTCAACATTTCTTAAGAGGGCCTTGTAGGACCAAAATGATGATTATGAGCTATTTTAAATAGTATATATTATTCCAGAGTTCATTTTTAAAAATGATAGTGTCATTAGGTCTATGACTCGGATATGATTCCTATGAAATACATAATTGAATAGGGAAATTCTTGATGATGTGTGTAGATCATCCTTCATTATTCGTTAATGTATAGCTACTATATATGGAGATCATAACCATATCTTCTATTGGGATTACATTAAGATGGATATAGAGTATTTTTTATCCCAGTATAAAAACAATTCATGGTTATATGGAGGAACTATAAGGGTATAATGAAGCCATTTCATATACTAGTATTCAAATGGGAAAACATAACATGGTATTTCAAGATATTACTACCCATGACAACTAATAGTAATAGCATCATATGTGTGGTAATTAATCACCTTAAAAAGTCAGTGAATCTCATTTTTATTGGGGAAGATTTATCTCATGAACAACTCATTCAGATATATATAGGGGAAGTTTAAAGACATCATAGAGTTACACTCTCTATTGTATCTAATAGAGATATGAGGTTTCAGTGAGGTTCTGGATAATTCATTAATAATATATGGATACAGTGATGAGTTTAAATACTAATTATCAATGTTATATGGATAATTTGTATGAAATATCCTTTCAAACTCTTGAAGATATTCTAACATCATGTTAAATGGATTTCTAATGTCGACATGGTCAGCACCTACCCATAATGGAGTTCTCATATAACAATATTATTGATACCTGCATTCATATGGAACCTTAAGGGGCTCTATATGTTTAGATGTGTCACACTCCAATATACAATGAATAAGTTAAAGAGTATAATCTTATAGGTCCATATCTTATCTAATAGGTGATTGAGGAGGATCAAACCATTCAACTTTATATTAAATCTATAAAAATAAATATAAAATCTATGAAAAAAAATGATGATGAGACCAACAGTTTGAGCTTAGTGATTGGGTATTCTTTCATATGTCAATAATAAATAAAGTTATATGATTTTGATATAATGGATAGCTTTGTCCATGATACATCATCCCCATTTAGATCCTTGGAATCATCAGAGTTTTGGCCTACCAAATAGTAGTCCCACCAAACCTATCCCAAGTACATGAATTTTTCATTATATTTCTCTTGAAGAAGTATATTCCAAAACCCTCACATATAATAAATCGATAGGTGCAACTATTGGAGGATCATCATTCATATGAGGAGAATCTGGTAAATTTTTTAGTGCATAGAGAAAATTTTCAATGAATTAGTAAAAATCACCTGGTCAAAGTGTTGTGGTGGAACAACATGTTTTATAAGGAAACAAAGGAACTAGGGGTGATGGTGAAATAGAAGTTCCCTAATCTATTTTATCGAATGAAATTAAATTTGATTAGTGAAATTTATAAAGTATTTATGAATGTAGAATCTAAAAAATTATAAATAAAATTTCATTTTTAAATGAATAAACTCATTATTATATAATGTTGTTATAGAAAATACATGCACTACACTGGTCATTCAAAAATTCTCGAAAATTTATTTTGTCAAATTTAAAGGACCATTGAGAATCTCAACCATCAATAATATAGTTTTTATATGGAAACCTTTATTATTAGTAAATATTAAAGCCAATGATATTGTCTACTTGAAATAGATGGATGATGTAATGGACTCAATGTGTATGATCATGCACTATGAAGCCATATTATTAGTGGTTTTTAGGGAGATGGAATCGTTAGCATTTTCCCTTGACAAAACACAATCTAAAATTAGATAATTAAAACATGAAAAAAATAATTTTATAGAATAAACTAACACTTTTTGAGATCATAAATTGAATGATGTTTTCATAATCACCCCATGAAGGAACTGTAATTTCACACCATAACCATAGGGAGTAGGATATTGTAATAAGGATTTATGTACCTAGACAGTAGTTGTAAGAATTTTTATGTTTATTGTAATAAAATAATTATTATTTTTATCAGTTTTCCTTATTACATTTTACATCCAATTATCTGTGAGGTGGTGACAATTATATTAGGATACAAAGAAACCAAAATTTTATTTTTTTAAACATTTTGGTTTTACACACTTTTTTATCATTTCATGAATTTTAAAAAAATATTACTTTCTTATAAATTAATTTATAAAAAATGATTATATAATTTAATAAAGTTTAATGCATTTTTTATATGCATCATAATATTTTTATTATAATAAAAAAAATTCTTGTCCAGAAAAAAAATATTTTTATTCAAATATAAAAATTCACATATTTTGAATTTTTTTGTTAAAATGATAATAATTTTGAAATCAACATTTCAAAATTATTTGATGACGAGTTTTTCATAACTCTGTAAAAATAATGAATATTTGGGTAAAAATAAAATAAGTTATAAATATATGGTTTATATTATGAAATCATATTGGCCAAAACATGATTAAACAAATTATATAAAATTTATTCATGAGATAATTTATATTTATAATTTTAATTAATTTATTTTATGTTATTTTATTAATTTTGTAAATAGTTACTGAATCATCCAAACCTATATTATATGATAAGGTTTTAAAATCAATTCATTTTGAACCTAACTAATATTCACATCAACCAGTGGTAGTATTTTAAATAATTTAGTAATTGAAAATATAAAATATTTAAACCACTCATCTATGAGAGAATCCATGGGATGATTTTTTGGTTTTGATTATTTTATCATATAGAGTTTAAAACCTATTTTTATAAATTAATAATTAATTTATATGTATATTGATATAAAAACCCAACCAATATCCCACTCATATCCACTCAAAAACCATTTAGAATTAATTTTATCTCCCTATACCACTCTAAATTCCACCCAAGGTTTTACTAAGCTCCTAAGAAGATCCCATGATGTTTTAAAAAGTTCCCACTCAGGGTTATGGATTTTATTCCTCTTTATTTTATTCAAGTACTTTCTTTATATTAAATTCTTCTAATTTAATATTGTTTACAATGAAATAATTCATTACACATCCCTTTACAATTTTTATTATTCCAAAATAATTAGATTTTACCTTAATCTATCAGTAAACCATTCCATGAACCATTATTTAAAAATGTTATACTGTCAAAAATATCTCATGATTTTCTATACCCATATTTTTTGTTGTGAATATCCATCCTCATTTCCACTCATGGGTATTCACAGAGATGTTAATATACATATTTAATTAGGTAATTGTATATATATATAACCCACACTTCTTAATAATTTTCTTAAAAGTTATTAATGGTGTTATTAAATGTTGTGATCTATATTTCACACTAATTCAAACAGATGATAAGAAAGTAATGGGTGGGGTGGGAATTATATATCCCTCTAATACATTAGGTATTGTTTTCATCAGATGATATACCATTTATGGTGCATAGTAGGATATCCTTAGAACACTATGTTACGATTCCATGATGGTTTTCCTTGACAAATGCTATTGATGTCATGTATTTTTTTTTTTGTTTCTATATCACCTTGATGTCATCGTCTTATGTAATGAATTAATATTAATTTGTATGATTCTCACCACTTATATGTCACATCGATATCCCTATCGACTGACATATATATTAATTTCTTCACAATATTCTTTAATTATTCCCTTACTAGAATTTATATCTCATCATATTATTATTTATGTCCCTAGTTTATCCTATACAGTATTAGAAGAAAAATATAACTTATAGAAATGTTATAGAGTTTTAAAATAACTTATATGTATCCCAACATAATGTTATTTTTTCACGTAACTATTGACCCAAAGAAACTAGGAATTTTTATCTTTTGGGACTGTATTATAAGTACCATTATGTAATAAATAATGAATAAAGGATATTAAAAAATATGTGTTGTTATAAAACCCAATATATTTCAATATGGTAAGAAAACTATATAACTTATAATGTAGTCAGGGAAGGTTATATAGGGGTGTCTCTGAAGCCATCCACTATATTTCCCAATTGATAAATCTGAAGGATACACAAATAGAAGTCGGGCCCCCCATGTTTGCTTCAAAACTACTTAAAGGATGTAGTACAAACACAAAAATTGATTGAAAATGGTAAATGAATTGTGTCAAACCCATAATGTTGGATGGTTTTGGAGTGGTATTATCATGATATTTCTCTGACGGTTGAATCTGAGTGGAAGAATCTTTCGTAGACCTGACCATCAAATCTGAGGTTGTTGAAAGTGATAAAACAAGGAAAAGGTTCAATGACATAGATAATAGAGAATTATAAATTTATAATGAATCAAAGGAGTTGTAGATACTTACCCCAAGACTGATCAACTGGTAATTCATGGTTTATCTACATATTCCAGACATTATCAAAATGGAATTTGGGAATTCCTTGATGCAGTTTTCTTTCCTGAGTATTTTCAAGTAAATCAGTAGATGCTGGTTAGAGTAAAACTTTGTGGGAATTTGGTGCCATGACCCATCAATTGTATGAGTGTGAGAAATATAAATCTCTGGATGATGGATTTTTTGGTGACATTCTTTACATTTAAATTTTCACAAATCCATAATTTAGATTAGGGAACTATGAATAAGTAGACTCATTTGACATGAATAAGGGGACTTACATCCTCTTAATGTTTTTTTAAAATTTAAAATAACTTTTAAAGAACCCAAAATATCAATGTCTAGAAGAATATCTTCCTCTATTAGTAGGGATTTACGTAGAGAATAAATTCCTTTAACCTCTATTTTGATTGGAAAAAATTAAGATGTGTTTATCATTTCCCATATTCGTTATTTCTTCATCTCTAATAGCAATATCTCTAGTTGGTTCCCCTTTATAAGTTGTAGGAACCATGAAAATCAAAAGGGTTATTGTCCCAATGATTTATGAAGGTTAGAATAGTATTTTGATTAAAACTATGAACTATCATGAAAGTATCTTTCAAAGAAATTAATATAAATTTATGTGTAATATTTACCTCTCAGTCCTGGGAAGGGGTTGGTTTCAAGTATGTCAACCCTCTTCTACATTTAAACATCATTGATTTATATGCTTCAATAAGGGAAAATTTGTAGATTAATAGTGATAAATTCGTAGTAATCGAAATTTATCACCTCCATATTATTTTTCAAGTAAGAAGAACATTTGATCATAGTTGTGATTTTTCCATCCAATGAGCCTCAACTGAGGTCTATGACGATAGCCCCCGCAATATATTGGATAAGGGTTTCCAAATGGGAAATACCATCATTATAAGTATTGTGGGTTACATCAAGAGACCTAAATTCTAGGATATATCCTATTGATATTGTGAATGGTTTGATATCACTTATATCGACCTAGAGTTCCTTTAACATGTGTGACGATTATGGAAATGAAAATTGAAGTCACTAATTTTCACATAACATAAAATTATATATGGTCTCTATAAATTGATTCATTTACCCACATTCATATATGTTAGGAGGAATGATTTTATTGTTAATTTTTTTTTCAGCATATGGTATAGTCCAATCAGTATGAATCTACATTCCAACCAACGCATCTTCCATAATATCTATAGGGTTTTATCTATATCACTTAAGGGAATATGGATAAGTAGGTTATCTAATCTTTAGTTACTATAAAATTTAATGAACAAATAAATAATGGGTTGTAAAAACTAATAAAGAGGATATAATTTTTTTTTTCAAATGACATGGATCTCTATCGATGATTGACTTCAGACGATAGAAGACTAGTCTACACCATCTTAAATAAGAGTATCAAAAGAGGCAGGTGAAAATATCCTCTATCGTTATTTTCCTACATGATAATTTTCCCTGGGGATAACTTCTATACCTCTAATAAATATGAAATATCACCCCAAATAGGGATACCATCTATAATACAACGTTTTGATTTCATTCATAGAGATTCTATCTCTATCATCGGAATATTGAGAATATGTAATTATTATAAATATTTACCCATTTAAAAAGTGAATATAAGTACATTGATATGAGAATAACATCTTCATGATCCAAAAATACATCATGTTTTATATAATATCAATCAATACCCACATTGTTTCCTCACTCAACCATTTCCCTCCCCAATTTTCTTGATTATAGCTGGAATTTGATAGAATATTGATAATATAAAGCTATTCAATGCACTTATCTACATCCACAGGATTGGTTTCATAATTAATGTCTAGGGATTATTTTATATCCCTAGGTTGAATAATATGCATCATTGTTTTGATGATCACCCATAAATACCTTATTCTGCCAAAATTGGGCTTCCTTCTTGAAAACATAGTGTAAGGCCCCTTCTGTATATCATGAATATGAACAAAAATCAGTTCAGTTTAGTCATTTTTCTAGAATTCAATCCTCAGTGTGAGATAGAATAAATGGGACAATAGTACCTTCCAGTTCATAGAGATGAGAATTTCATATCATTATATTGGGTTGTGTAGGTGTTTTCTCATTATGTTTTATAATGGAAAATATTCATGTTTTTTATAATGACTCCTGTAATTTATCATTATCTCCCTATGTATGAAAACTTTTACCTTTCTTTCCCAATACATAATTAATATAATTAATAATTAATGAGACGATTATCTCTAACATACCTTGAGGGTATAAAAAATAATGATATTTTCATAATTGATGATTAACCGAACCGATGCGATTAGTGGGGGAAACATGATCACTATGTGAAAGACTTCATGGACATTGTTACCCATGGTTTTTTTCTACCATATAATTTCTTTAAATAAAAAATCCATTATATGTGATATTGGTTATTTTTTCATGATGTAAAATTGTCACAAAGACCTCTATGTCACATAAGCCTGAAAGGTGACCTCTTCATCTTTTTGGGTCACATATCATCTCTCAATGTCATCAAATATCACATCATATCATATTCACGACAGTAATTTTAAACTATTGTCTAGGTTGGAGAAACACTATTTCTATAGAAGATAAACTATTATAATAAACCTAAAACCATTTTATTTGATCCATACATTAAGGTCTAATTCCTTATCATGTAGAGAGATTCATAGAAAGTTCAAAAATGGAATTCATGAACTCAAACATTAATTAGTATTACATATGAAACAAAATGAACCATTATACATCACCAAAACACATGGAATATACACAAAATACAAAAAAGGCAATCCCCCTTAAAGTCACATCAACAAATAGGGTATATTTACTAAAATAGGTGTTTTTGATCCCAAATTATTCCCTTGAGCTAACATGGACACCATAAAAAATGATCATCTCAATATGCGGCTGTATGAATTTAGAACTGGAAGAAAATAAGTACTTAACCACATTTCTATAAATCCATATAATTAGGTCCATAGTGGGATATCATTATTGATGGTAAAACTCTATTCTTTATAATTTCCCTATTCCAGTATAGGACAATTATTTCTTGGAATTCCCCAATTTTCCATTATGTTGAATCGTATTGGGTGACTTATCTTGGTCTTATCCCATTGGGATTCAAAAATACATTTATCCACAAGATAGAGTTTATGTCATATAATAGGAAATGATATTTCCCTATGACATTCAATGTTATCTTTAATAATTTTAGATACGTGTCATGTGTCTATTCTGAATCCTCCCACATTTTTTTGTAAGGATGAATCCAATATACATAAAAACAAGGATGACCACCCCTTAATCATTGAACATATATAATAAATTGGAACCAACATCACAAAGCGTCAAATGGAATGTGTTCATTTTGGGAAAAAGTCCCTCAAGGTTTCATTGAAGCATTTTTTAGGTTATTGTGTTTGTTGACAAAGTGGACAACTGTGCTGTGATTGTTGACAAAGCAAACCACGACATAAAAATTTGTTGAAAAAGGGGATTTCATGGTGGAATTTTGAGTTCAAGAGCTATGGTTAACTATCCATGTTTGATTCAAGAACATCGACAAGGGAATGGACGATCTGAAAGAGGTACAAAAATAACAGATACAAGGTGGCGCCGTTTTCCAGTGATTACCAAATTTTTGGGACAGAAAATCGACAAATGAAGAAATGTGGTTTTTGGAAAAGGGACTTGAACGCCATGCTCTTGATGTTTAGGATACTTCCGCACCATAGTTTTTTTAAGATCAGATCATCAAAATATGGAAAAGGGATAAGGGTCACACAATTATTGGTTTGGTCGCACAGGTGACTTGTGCGCCAAGAAAGGACTTGCGTGCTGGTACCTAGGAGGATTGGAAACTTGTGAACCATATGTTTTTCAAGATCAGAACATCTAAATATGGAAAAGTAAAGAGGGTAGCTCATATTTGGATGTGGGTCGCACAAGTGACTTGTAGGGGAAGAGACCTATATGCCGAGACTTGCGAGCCGAGAGGAGACTTGCGCACCGTCACGCAGGGTGAACAAATGCCTAAAAATGCAGGACCACCCCAACTCATTTTAAAACGGAGTTCAAGACTTAGATAAAATCAGATCTCCCTTCGCGTAGGTGTGGTGGTCATGCAAGTGTTGGTGGGTCGTGAAAGTGTGACTTGCGCAACTGATTTGAAGAAGCGCGGTTGTTGTTAGTTGCACGCCAATATTGGTTTGGGAATAAAGGGAAGTGACTCGCACAAGTTTGGAGTTGCAGAATCTTGTGTCCCGCAAGTGTCTAAGGTGGACTTGCATGCCAGTTATGACTTTTGTGCCGATACTTGCGTGCTATATTAGACTTGCACGCCAAGTAAGGTTGATTCCCTGACAGTGTTTTCAAGCTGCATAGAAGCTGGAAGTTTGCCTGATACCTTTGGTGAAAAAAGAGATTCATCTACGGGTGAAAGTTGTACATTAACAAAGCATCCACATACTATAGAGGATGTATTCATTATAGATAATGAAGAGACATACAAGTCTATAAAATATGAGTAGATCCTTTCTGGATCAGTGAGAAAAGGAAGAGGATGAAGGTGATCCTCTCCACCGGCAGTGAGCCAGAGAGAGAGAAACAGGGAGTGACCCTTGGGATTGCAGTGAGATGACCTTAAACCTTATAAATGCAGTGAGCTTGGGATAGAGTGACTATGCTCAAACCTTGTAATCCATATATAGTGATGTTTAGTGGAATTTGGTTCGATCGAAAACCTGTCTGCATATGCTCCTTAGATGTATCCCTTAGGGATGAACCAAGTAAAAATTGATGTGTCATGTGCTTGATTTACTTTCTATTTATACTATGCAGCAGGAAAGAGAGAGAAGAGTGTTTTTATTAACAGTGAAATAAGATCAGAACAGGATTTAATACTAAATTAGTCATACCGTGATTCACCCCCCCCCCTCTCATGGTATTCAGCCTTGTGGACCTAACAAATGGTATCAGAGGGAAAGGTTGATATTTATTCTTCTCTCAATTGAGATCACTAATTATAAATGGATTCTGATCTTTGACGGATGTAACTTTCAGATATGTATGAATTGAATGCAACACTATTTCTGATCCTTGGGAATGGATGTGTTTTCAGTAGCTATGCAAGGGATCAAAGCTGATATTAATAGTGGTGCATTATTAAAAGCTGAGAATATAGAGTTGGATGCTAATTCCAAAGCAATCAATTCCTTAGGGGGAGACCTTTGTAATCCCATCTATAAAAAGGTGATGTCATGAAAAATGTCACATGCCATGTGGGAAATGCTTTTGAATATATATAAAGGGGATACAAAGGTCAGAGAAGCAAAGCTGCAAGTGTTGTGGAACAAGTATAAAGATACGAGAATGAGCTCGAATGAGTCTGTTGATGCATTCTTTAGCAGGGTAATTTTTGTGGTAGAAGACATGCAAGGTCTTGGTGAAATTATCAAAGACCTAAAAATTGTGTAGCGCAACATAAGAAAATTTCTACCTCGGTTATATCCGCAAGTTTTTATTTTGGAAGATAAAGACCTGAAAGAATTGACATTGGATAACCTGCACATCACCCTTGTTGCATATGAAATGAGAAATGATGATAATGAAGATGTGGAAAAGGATAAATCTAAAGAGGTGGCATTTAAGGCCATAAAGAAGCTCACCATTGAAGATTCTCAGGAGGAAGAAGAGATAGATGAGGTAATGTCATTCCTCTCCTCAAATCTTCAAAGAGGAAAAGGAAATTTCAAATGGGAACTTCTACATTCTTTTTTTAGATGTGGAAAAGCTGGTTATCTTGCTGCAAAATCTCCCACAATGTTTCAAGAAGAAAATGATGAAGATGAAGTTGAAAATACCAAGAAGAAACCTTCAGCCTATGTGAATGGGAAGAAGTAGTTCAAGAGAAATTTCTTCAACAAGAAGTATATTATTTCATAAGAAATAGGAAGTTCATATGAGTCTAAGGATGAAGAGGTTGAGGAGTTTGAAAATTTTAATGATCATTGAAAAAATGCAGTGGTGGCTGTTGTCGACAGTGCTCAAGAAAAGGAATTAACTGACGCTGATGAAGAAGATGAAGAAATTGAAAAGATTGTTGACATGGAAGCGGAATTAGAAGTATCTCATGAAGAGATAGATACTTGGAGAGAAAAAACAAAGGAATCCAACAAGGTGGTACATAATGCCAAAATCTACATGAAACAACAGGAAAAAGAGAAGTCACAGCTAGTAAAAGAATTATAAAACCTTAAGTCTTTGAGGCCAGAGAGCACAGAAAAGGTTGATGAGCATAATATCAATATTGGTGAACAGAAAAGGGTGATCGATGGCTTGAATGGAAAATTGAAAGATCATGCCAAGCGTATAGAAGATCATTAAGAGGACGTTGTCGATCTATAGACAAAAGTCAAAGACCATGAAAACCCATTTTTTCTTATCACATTCTTGGGAAAAAGGATATTACGAAGACTAAAAACATGAAATAGGATCCAAGTAGTTCAGTAGGGAAGAAGCAGCAATTGATCTCAGATGTCAATGTTGATTCAAGGATTAATCAGAAACAAAAATCTGTGGCAATTGAAGTCAGACTGCAAGCACTAGTCCCAAGATTGAAGGTTGATTTAGGCACAAAGTAGAATCAGAATATTCTAAGATCTCGAGGGTAAACTCGTAGTGCTAAACAACCATTAAGGTATGAACCATATATCAGGTTTTATTGTTGCGGGAAGACGGGACATTCACATTATGTGTGTTCTATAACCAAGAGATATCAAAATGAATAAGAACTAAGGTGGCAGTAAAATAGTGAATGGTTCTCCAGAATATATTTTGAAGGACATTGTTTTTGGTGAGGAGAATTTGGGCACATGGCTAGGTACTACACTTCAACCATACAGAGGAATGTGCCAAAGAATAGTCAAAATGTTCTCAAGCAGCAGATCAATAAACCCACATGTGAGTTAAAAGTGAAAAATAGATTTGTAGCATTGCAAGATAAAGCTGGTCCATCACACTCTAGGGAAGATCAAGTTCTTCAAACCACACTGAGAATGAAGTCAATGACATGGTTAAAAAATAAAAAGGAAGAAAAGGCAGTAATTACATAAATTTCCCATAAAGCTTCAGATCGTTTAGGAATATGGATCCTTGATAGTGGTTGGGCATCCCATATGAGAGGGAACAATGATCTCATTACAGTCATAAAATATGACAAAGAAAGAGTTTTAAAGTTTTTAAAGGATAAAGGGTTGACGATTGTTGGTTCGGGAAAGGCCAAATTTAGGGGAAAAGAAATGAGACATGTTGATGTATTGGTTGTAGAGGGTCTTAGTAATAAATTACTCAGTGTGAGTCAACTATGTGACTTTGGGAACTCTATCTAATTTACCAAGAAGAAGTGTGTTGCGAAAGAAAAATATGGAGCAGTTGTTCTACAAGGAAAAATGACAAAGGGAAATCTTTACCTTGTATGTGGGGAAGAATATATGTGCCTTTTATCCAAAGAGGATGAAAAATAGATGTGGCATTAGTGACTTGGTTACATATGCCAACCATCTATGGACGATCTGGTAAAATGTGATATTGCAAGAGACCTTCTCAAACTATCACGTGATCTTACTCATACATGCGATGCTTGGCAATAAGGGAAGATCATCAGAAAGACATATAGACCAAAGGAACAGAAATCAACTAGAGTACTCGAATTGGTGCATGCTGATGTATGTTGACCTATCTCACCACGAGCTATAAATGGGAAAAGGTACTATGTTGTTTTCATTGATGATTATAGAAAAATGTTCTGGGTATTTGTCATTACCCATAAGACAGAGGTGTTTATTTTCATAATGGAGTATAGGAGGGAATCAGAAAGGATGCTTGGGCAAAAAAGTTTAATGTTTCTTATTGATAACGGTATGGAACTCACAAATAGTCAAGTCGAAAACTATCTCGAGAAACATGGGATAAAAATCAAGTTTCATCAGTGAGAAATCCGCAACAGAATGGAGTGGTTGAATGGAGTAATCATATCATCAACAACATGGACATAAGGATGCTTATTGAAAAGGAACTACTAGTGAAATTTTGGAAGGAAACTATTTTGACATCGGTCTATATTTCAAATAGGTCTCGGTTCTATTCCAAGGAAGGGAAGTCTATGTATGAAATGTGGTACAAAGAGAATCCAACACTAAACTACTTTCTAATATATGGGAGTAAGTGCTTAATTCTCAACAAATAAAATCACATGAAGTTTGAGTCATGAGGAGATGTGGGGATATTCCTTGGCTACTCATGGGAAATAAAAGCATACAAATGTTTCAACAAATGGCTGGGACAAATTTTTTAGAGAAATGATGTCACTTTATTTTAAAATGAACAAAATACACAATAACCCAGTGAACATTTTCTAGATGAAAGTGATGATGATGTAAGAAACACAGGGGGAGCAGAAGTGGTAGACGGTGAATCAGAAGAAGATACTGATGATGAACAAGAATGTTTCAAGCCTGTGTCTGCAAGGAAGCCAAAGTTTTGAGCTGAAATTGACATGCAGAATATCATTGGTGATCAGACAACTCCATTTCAGATTCGAAGAATTAAATCATTACGGGAAAAATCAATTGTATCTATGGTGGAGCTAAAATGTTTTTCCAATGTAGTTTTAGATGAAAACTGGGTTCAGGATATGAATGAAGAGCTTGATCAAATTGAGAAGAACCAGACATGTGATATTGTTTTGAGGCCAACAGACAAAAATGTCAGTGGGACAAAATGGGTCTATCACAACAAGATGAATGAATATGGAACAATTATTTGGAACAAAGTACGACTAGTGTGAAATGGATACTTCCAGATAGAGGGAATAGATGTTTATGAGTCATTTTCACCAGTTTCAAGGCTAGAGACAATCAGATTATTTTTGGTGATAGTAGTGCAAAGAAAGTTCAAATTATTCCATATGGATGTAAAATCCTCATTATTGAATGGTGTTCTAGAAGAGTAGTTGTATATTGAGTAGACATATTTTTTTCTTATTCATGAGGATGAGAACAATGTTTGCAGGCTGAAGAAGGCGTTGTATGGGCTGAAACAAGCACCATGATCAATGTACTAAAGTCTTGATTAGTACATGAAGAAGCTTGGATTCTAGCATGGGGGAGTTGATTACAATCGCTAAATCAGAAACAATATTAATCAAAGGATGGTGGTGTTTTTTATGTCTGTGACATAATATTTGGAAGATCAGATGAAGCTCAGTGCAAAAAAATTTCCTAATTCATGAAAAATGAGTTTCAAATGTCAAGGATTGGTGAGCTAGCATTTTTTTTGGTCTAAAGGTAAAATAAGGAATGAATGGAACATTCATTTCTCAATCCAAATATGCAAAGTATGTTTTAAGAAGGTTTGGCATGGGGCATTCAAGGAGATGAAGTCTTTGGTTGCTACCCGGATGAAATTATCAAAAGATGAGGATGGTAGGGTAGTTAATATCATAGAATATAGGAAAATAATTGGTCGTTTGTTGTACTTGACCGCAAAAAGACCTGATATTTTTTTCTCCACATTCCAATCAGTGAGATATCAGATTAATCCCAAGGAAAGCCACATGCTTTTAGTGAAAGAAATACATCAGTATATCAAAGGCACCATGGATTTCAGTCTGATTTATAATGACAAATATCAAAAAGTGTTATTGGGTTACACAGATGCAGATTGGGCCAGATCAGCAGATGACAGAATATCAACATCATGAGGTGTATTCTATCTTGGTGGATTTTGTATCTATGGCTAAGAATGAAGCAAGATTGCATTTCATTGAGCACTGTGGAATTGGAGTATATTTCAGCCACTCAAGCATGCACATAGTTATTGTTTATGAAGCAGCAGCTTGAAGATATGGGTGTTGATGTGAAGTCTCTGATCGGAATCCAGTGCGATAACTCACGTGCTATCAATCATAGAAAAAATACCATCCATAACTCAAGGACCAAGAACATTGAGATCAAATATCATTTAATCCAGGAGAAGGTTTAGTATGGAATTGTGAAATTGGAGTATGTGCCTACAAATCTACATGTTGCAGACATTCTGACAAAGGCATTACCCAATGAAGCTTTTGAGAGGCATCAACTTGCTCTGGGAGTTCATTCAACTACCCACACTTGAAATATTGTAGATGTGGGACACCCCTCCCACCTCTACCCGAGGTAGGATGTGTTTTTTCCTAAGGGGTTGATATGTGCTCTCTATTTTGTTATAGATTGCCAAGGAGTGACCTTTGGGTTCATTGAGAAAGGGGGATAAAATAGTGGTTTTTTAAGGGGGATAATGTGTAACTATTGGAGAAATCATGAAAGATACAGGGTGAAGCTGCTAGGTGGAGTATTCAGATAGGGGGAGCAATGAGAAATGGGGAGCGTATTAAATTAGACGATGCTAGAAGTGATCGATCAAAGAATAGATATCATGATAGCTGAGGATCGTGATGAAATCAGAAGAGTGATGTTGGAATGTGGTAAGAATATTTCCAAAAATTGGTATTATTTTGGTGTCAACAGTGAGTGTTAGACATGAAGTGATTCATTGATAAACTTTTCATTTACTCTTGTATCTCACGCCGAGCATTGCTCATGTGGGATTAGAGTATTTGTTGAGTAAATACTTGATCGATATCAGAATCGCAAAAGGTGAATGGTGGTTGAAGATTTAACGATGTATCTTTTTATGGAAGAGTTGTAAACAAACCCAAAGAGGTAGATTTTTGGGAAAAAAATCCCTCAAGGTATCATTGAATCATTTTTTAGGTGATTGTGTTTGTTGACAAAGTGGACAACTATGCTGAAATTGTTGACAAATCAAACCATGACATACAAATTTGTTGAAAAGGGGATTTCATCGTGGAATGTTGAGTTCATGAGTTGTGGTCAACGATCCCTGTTTGATTCAAGAACATCGACAAAGGAATGGATGATCTGGAGTCGGTACAAAAAGAACAGATATAGGATGGCGGCGTTTTCCAGTGTTTGCCAAATTTTTGGGACTGGAAATCGACAAATAAAGAAAATTAGTTTTTTTAAAAGGGACTTGCGTTCCATACTCTTTATTGTTAGGATACTTGCGCGCCATATGTTTTATAAGATCATATCATAAAAATATGGAAAAGGGATAATGGTCGCGCAATTATTGGGTTGGTCGCGCAGGTGACTTGCGCGCCGATAAAGGACTTGCGCGTGGGTGCCTAGGAGGATTGGAAACTTGGGCGCCATATGTTTTTCAAGATCAGTACATCAAAATATGGAAATGGAAAGTGGTTCGTGCAGTTTTGGATGTGGGTCGCGCAAGTGACATGCAGGTGAAGAGACCTACATGCAAAGACATGCGGGTCAAGAGGAGACTTGTGGGTTGTCGCGCAGAGTGACCAAATACCTAAAAATACTGGACCACCCCTCCTCATTTTCAACGGAGTTCAAGACATAGGGAAAATCAGAGTTCCCTTCGTGCAGGTTTGGTGGTCGCGCACGTGGTGGTGGGTCGCGAAAGAGGGAGTTGCGTGCCTTATTTAAAGAAGCACAGTTGTTGTTAGTTGAGTGCCAATATTGGTTTTGGCGTATAGGGAAGTGAGTCATGCAAGTTTGGAGTTGTAGAAGCTTTTGTTGCACAAGTTTATAAGGTGGTCTTGTGTGTTGATACTTGCGCACCAGATTAGACTTGTGCACCAAGTGAGGTTGATTCCCCGAAAGAGTTTTCGAGCTGCATGGAAGCTGGAAGTTTTCCTGATACCTTTGATGCAAAGAGAGATTAATCTACGGGTGAAAGTTGGACTTCAAAAGAGAATCCACATAAAACAGAGGATGTATTCATTAGAGATAATGAAGAGACCTACAAGTCTATAAACTGTTAGTGGATCCTTTCTGGAGTAGTGAGAAAAGGAAGAGGAAGAAGGTGATCCTCTCCACCGGCAGTGAGCCAGAGGGAGAGAAATAGGGAGTGACCCTTGGGAAAGTAGTGATCTGACCCTAAACCTTGTAAAGTCAGTGAACCTAGGATAAAGTGACTGTGCCTGAACCTTGTAATACATAGGTAGTGGTGTTTAGTGGAATTTGGTATGACCGAAAACCTCTCGGATTTTTCTCCTTGGACGTAGCCCTTAGCGGTGAACCATGTAAAAATTGTTGTGTGATGTGCTTGCATTACTTTCTGTTCATACTGTGCAACAGGAAAGAGAGAGAAGAGTGTTTTTCTTAACAGAAAAACAAGATCAGAACGAGCTTTAATTTTAAATTAGTCATTCCTTGATTCACCCCCCCCCCCTCACAGGGTATTCAGCCTTGTGGACCCGATAGTTCATATGAGGAAACCATAGGATCAACAATGATGGGAGTATGTTAGAGTGTTTTGTTAATATATTTGAGAAAAATGGACAACTTTATAAAAATTATCACCTCGATCTCATCATTAAATATGATGAATGTATTATGAACCTAATTCTTTCACATCTATTTAGGCATGGATCCCCTTCTTGTGTAAAGTTTCAATATTAATTTCAATATATTATTTGAATAGTAATGACATGAAGAAGAATTGTTGATAAAAATTGTTTATTCAACTAAAAAATAAGATACTATATGTTTATATCCCTTATACTCTGGTGCATCAGACACACTGGGTATGTTTCTCCCTCGTTGATTAAAACTCTCTTAGTAAAAATATTGGATTCAGCCATAATCATATTCCTTATAAGCCAATAGTGTGGTGTATAGTAATCTAATATTAGGATAAGAACGTCCATTTGAATCTCATGACCATTTAGTATGATCAAATCTCATATAGGTTACTTTTATGGATGCTTCTCTATGTTCTTTGTCATGCATGATATGAATGTATTTCGTGAGTGTTAGTAGCTTTGTCAAATAATAGTAATCATTTATTCAATGTTAGTAGTACCCTCAACATCTTAAATTGTTATCATGTTATTATCCATAAATGTTTTTCAATAAACACTTGACGGTGCGTTAGATAGATATATGGAAAAATAATCAAGTGAATAATAACACATGCATGAACTACTTTGGGGAAATTTGGATAAGTCTAATTTTTTCTCCCAAGAAATTTTTCTAATAGATTCATCAATGTTGGTAACTTTTTTTATGTTATTTTTTCAGGTCCCCAACCCTAGTATATTTATTTAAGCAGGTCCATGCACAATATCATCATTTAGAGATTATTCCATACGCTAGTGTGATGAAGGTTAGGTGAAACACGTAGGAAATCATATACTGTGAGCTAGATTGAATTACTATACTACTCAAATGTGAAAAAACAATATACATTATGTAATTTAATGTTTATAGAGTTGGATACCTATATTTATAATCATTGGAAAGATGTTTACATGTGATATTATTGTAAAATATTTTTATATACAATATACTCTATCACTTTACCCATAACACATTCATGATTCAGTCATGTCCTAAGATAAATGAATCCAATTTTGGAAATTAATCCACAATATTAACAATTTTACCTTAGGATTAAATCCTCTAGGTTTCACATCAAATCCAATCCAAGATGGGTTTATTGGTTCTCACATTTCATGATATGGATAATGATCTCGAATAAGAAATTTCTCCTGCCTATAAATGAAAATAAAAAAGGAATAAATCAATATAATATTCCCAATAATTCCTAAAGCTTTAACAAGTTGACCCTATGTTTTCAAATTACATGAGCATAAAGGTGATGCATGTATCACCTACATAAATCGTGGACATGAAAACCCACTTTCACCTAGGGTCATGAATTCTGCTATAAATAAGACCCCTAGGATCCACATTTTTACCATTTTATGATAAAGATATATCATGAAACTTTGTTCTGATAATTCATTATCCCAATTACTTAGATCCCTCAGGTAGATTTTTCAAGACATAAACCCAATATAAATTACAAAATTTTTCATTATTTGAGTGACCTACAGGAATAAAATGCCACAACCCTATATATGTAAACACTTCCTCCATTTTCTAGTAAAACTAGGATAAAGTGACCTTACCCAGCCATATATTTGTGTGAAACCCTTCCAAATTTCTTCATGGAGACCCCCAGTAACTAAGGGAAAGAATCATCCATTTCTAGAATCTATTGAAATATCATCACCCTAGAATTATTTGGGCGAATCACTTATCCCTTCCCCCTAGTATCACAGGGTAAAATATCTCATCTCTTCACCCTAGTGTTACATGAGCGAATCCTTGTCACTCTCCCCAGTATTATTTGGGTGACCTCTTCTTCCATTCCTTTATAATTTATAGCCACCATTTTTCTTTCATTTACGAATGCATCATGAATACCCTGTCTTCTATAGCAATGTAACCCTTCATCCAAATTTTCAATTTTGACAACCAATTATCAATTCCTTCTATAAAGAAACTAAATGTATGGATGTAGGGTATTCACACCAGCATTCACCCCTTTTTATCCTTTATTATAATAATTAGTTTTCTTCAAATATGTATCCCTTAATAGAAAAGGTATCCTAGTGTTTTGTAATCCTACATTCCATGTATAATCGGGGACCTCATTTTATGTTATTTAGTGATAATTCCACCATCAAATGAAACAACACTTTGATGATCTAGATCTATGTTTGATCTTCCTCGACATATAGTGGATTATTGATCCCAACAAAGGAGGTAGGCCTCCATAACACTATTAATACTAAAATCAAACCATACATTCCCTTGTCTAGGAGAATGTATCTGGTATAATTCCATAAATTCATGGAATATGCACCTATTATTCCTGATCACACTAGTCCAACTTATTTCTATGCCCTAGTGGTGCCACTATTAATGGAATCTACCATGTAACCATCTATCCTCCACAAATATGTTTAAATGTGTAGCCTAATTCATGATCCTTGAAAGAATTTATGATCTTCACAACATTGAACTATACATAACCACAACCTTGTTATATTACGTAAAACTATATGATAATTTATTTACTACGTGATGTAAAATTACACTATTTTTGTAACACCATTATATTTTCAAATAAGTTCATTATGTTTGATATTGTGTATGATAGTCAACATTGAGCTTAAATGAACCATTCAAAATTAATTTTTAAATATTATTTTTATAACATATCCATTGAATCTGAGGGTATAAATAAGAAAAACCAAATTATAAAATATATATAATATTGCTCCTAAAATAAATTTAATGATAAATTTTTATAAAATAAACATTACTTTGTATAAAAAATCTATTTTAATATTCATGAATAAATTTTCATTGAAAATTATTTTAATTTCTTTTAATAATAAAATATTTTAAATAATTTCATAAAAATTTATAAGTTTTATTTTATATAATGAACTAGATTTTGTAAATCAAAATATCAAAATTATCTTTGGCTGTATTTTTTGGAAATTTTATAAAATTTATCTTCTAGTGAATAGTTGAAAGTACAAATTTTTATTGAAAATTTCAGCATTATTTCAAAATAATCAAAGTACCAAAAAAAATTAAACAGTTTCTAGGAAAAAATATTTATATTATTTTTTAATTAATACAATTGTGTTAATTTGTATAAATTTTATTCTTTTAATTTGGAACTAAAACATTTGAATACATGAAATGAAATTTTTATGAAAAAAAATCATTATTGTTTGTGTTTTGAAATTAAATTAATTTCCAAAAATATTATAAATTGATTATTTATAAATGTATCTCATTCATAAATTCCTGATTTTAAAATTTTATAGAGTTTTTCCTTATATTTTCTATCAATATTAATGGTTATCAATGTAAATTTGTGTCACATCAATAAGGTTAAAATAGGGAAAATACGACTAAATCTTTAGGAGAATGCATTAAATTTTATCTAACACTTGAAAGAATCCATTTTTGTGGGTTAAGTTCAACCATTTCCCTAACTTTATCAAATATATTTGACACATGGTTCTATTTTTCATTTATTATGAATCTTATACTTATTTATGTAATAATAAAGTCAAAGATGTCACACTCTTGACTTCAATATCTCTAATATTTAATTATTTTGGTAAAATGAGATTATTTTCAAATATAAATGTTTATTAAATATATATATCAATTTAATTTGTCATAGTGATTTATTTTTAATTTTGTTGGAATCGATAATTACCTTAAATTCTTATGTAATGAACATATATTATTTATTGAATTAATAAAAAATTAAAACAAATGATTCTGAATATATTAAAATTAATACAATTTACATGAATTAAGATGTTTGAAAAAGAATACAAATATATATGTCATGGTAAGAATTTTTTAATGTGTTTTATTCAAATTTAATCTTTGTATTTGTTTCCTTAAAATCAAATAATTTAAATGTTGTTAAAATGATTTTAATGTTATTTTATAAAGATAATATTTCATTAAACTATTTAAAAATACTAAAAATATTTAAATAGGACATTGTGGATAATATATGTATTTAATTTGGATCCCTTTTCTATTTATTAACTAATTATTACCTTTTAATAAAAAATTATAACCCTTTATGTGTGAAAAATATGCTATTATGGTTAAGGTTCAAATAGATTAATTATGGGGTTAAAAATGTTCTTGTTTAAAACACTAATTAAACCAATAAAATTTTTCTTTTTTGATGTTATTTATATCTGATACAAACATACCTTCCAATATCTAGATATATTCAAGAATATATCTAAAGAAAAAATTTATTATATTTTATTTCGTTATGATAGTCATTAAGTTCCCCTACCCTCACTTATAAATGGGCACCTAACCATTCTCATATTTACCCCACATTAATACTTCTATTATGAACAAAAAAATAAAAATATTTACTCAAAATATTTATCCACATTATAGAGTTTTTTATCTTCCAATAATACCAACCCTTGGATCCATAATAGGATATCAATATGATCTCTTTCAAGTTAGATGTAATCTCCTTAACGGGTCAATTTATTTTTACATATTCTTTTACCTATTATATATATATATATATATTGTATTTATCATAAAATCCTAAATTTTTTATCATCAATATAATATTTTTTTTATTATTATTAAACCACCAATATCCCCCCGCTTTCCCATGAAATAGGATGTAAATGTGTTTCTTGGTTGTATATACGACATATCATATCCACATAGTGATACAGTTCATTTTTCCATCACCAACATTCATAAATAGTAGACATGATGGGTAAAATTTTTAGATATTTTATTTTTCTAATAATTAGTGATATTTAATTATAATATAATATCTAACTTCTTACCATCCAATCTTTTGGAAAATAATAATGATGCTCTTGCGTATGTGTGGACTACCACCTCAACATAGCGACACAAATAATTTTTATCTTCCACATTACATGGTTTTTAATAATGTTTTATTTTATAAATAAATATTATATATATAATATTATAATGAATCTATAAATGTGAATTAATATTTACCTTTATTCTTTCCATCTTTCAAATTTATAAAATAAACATCCTGCGTATATATGGCCTACTGTCTCCATGAATGGTCTAACTCATTTTTATTTCCCTAAATTTTAATATATATATATATATAATGGACATATATGATATTAATATAATTATTAATATTATTTATATTATAAAACAACAATAAATGTATAGGGGCATAGGCGACCAAACCAAAACATTAATGAAGACAGAGCATTTATCACCTAGAACATTGATTTTAATAATAAGTTATTAATAAAATGGTGATAATAATTCATAAGTAAATCATAAATGGTATTATATATATTTGTATTGTTATTTCATACATATATAATTAATATATATTTATTTTAAAGGAGTTCATAAAAAGTATAAGGAAAGATGATCCTTTATGTAAGGAATGTTTTAATCACTTTTATTTATGTGAGACAAATGCCATATTCGTGGATTTTTTGTTTCATATGGTGTATATAATTACCATGAATTTTTTTTATTATTATTATCATGAATATTATGATTAATTAATTTTTATATAAGGTTCTATATTTCATGTGGTTTTGATTTTAATGTTACCAATGTGGTAAGGGGTTTTTGTTGCAATCTTATATTAATCAAGATTGTATATCACTGAATTTTGGTTGGGGAAATTTTGTGATCCTTATATGATAATTTAGTTTAATTTTATAATCCTATATTAATTTATATATAATACATTTTTTTTTTATTTTTCGTAAAATTATGCAATTATGATATCAAAATAATATTTTTATGGAAGACTAACCGTGTTTTATTGTAGAGACCCGAAACTTGACGTACATTGACATTACATTACATTTGCGGAATACTTAATACATAACAAAAACACACACACAAGGATCGTAATAGTTTAGTGTCTTCGGAAACTCGGAATATAATCTTCTAATCCTGGTGAAAGATTCAACATCTCTCATAAAGATCTTCCATTTTTTTATACCGAAAACCTTTCTTTATATCCTGGGGATACGAAAACATAAAAGGGTGAGCTAAAATGCTCAGTAAGGGTAAACAAAAGAAATATCAATCACATCATATACATAAGCACATAACTTTTGGAAATATTAACCTGTAAAAGATATCATAATTTCATAACCTGGGATAACTCATGGCAGTGAAATGTAATCACAATAATCATAACATAAAACATTAAACTTTGTGGCATACACACATAATCATAGAGAATCATTTCTTGTTAGTCAAGACTCATTGCCAAGACTATCTTAGTGGACAAAGTCCCTTTCTGAACCGAGTCACCCTCGTTCCAGTCCTGTTTCACTGAATCGGTATAACCTACCGATCCAGCCATGTCTATCTCATGAGATATAAAATCTTTACCCAATGAATTGTAGGGAGATATAGGTCCCATCCATCTCATAATGATACCATTCATATGTGTGCCACAAAATCATAAACCATACTTCATTTCATAACCCATGTAATACAAATGGGAATCTTAATCATCATGAGATCATAAAACAATTCTTATCAGATAAAGGAATTCATAAAAATATTTCCATCACAAAATAATCAAATCAATTTAATAATAGGGATAAAAACAGAACCCTTTATTATCTTAGATGGAAAATAATTTTGATAAAACACTTGAACTCCATTCTTGAGTAAAATATCCTTTCTACTTCAAAAACATTTTCCTTTTTTAACATGTCTTAAAATTTGAAACTAAAAGAAGTTTATTAAAAATAAACAAGAAAACTTGTAAAGGATGCTTCTTGGAAATAATTTTTTAATAAATCTATTCATGCCGTATAAGTTAAAAAAACATTCTTCTTGTACTTTTGTCGAAAAAGTCAAAAAGTACCTCGTACAAAAAACGACAAAAGACTCCTTTCATATCTTTTACTAAAAACTCACCAAAGGGTAAAATTGGATATAAACTATTTTAGAAGGATATAAATATTACATGTTGAGGAAACATGGATGTGGATGATAAAATAAACCCCAGTAAAAACCAAAGTATAAACAATCTCGAATAAAAATGAGATTGTGATATTTCCCTTACCTTATGTCCGATATGCTTTGTACGTATCTGAACCTCCTATATAATGATTTAAATAATGTCATTAACTTATTTCAGAATCATATTCATTGTTATGATATCATATATGGTTCACTTATGACTTTATATTACCCGTTCTTTTTTAAATTCCATGTTAAGGAAACGTTTTGGGTAAAATCGTTTCATTTATCGTAGGTGTTTGGACTTGTTATTCTTGACATTATTATTACTTATATCATGATTTAATTACTTCCAGAATATAAAACATGATTTATATATCATATATATTCAGTATATATATATATATATAATAGATAGTTAAATGAAATGAAACACACTGTTCGTGGAGACGGTAGTCCGTACGTACGCATGAACACTGTTTTACTTTCCTTATTGTCTTGAATGGAAGTAAGTAAATGAAATACATACATATATATACATAAATCCAGTAGATTTAAAATCTCATATGTTTCATTATTATTCATTATATATACATTATAATCATTCATGAATGATTAATGTGGAGAATGAATCTCATCGCGTCGTGGAGACGGTAGTCCGTACGTACGCACGAGCGATGATATCGTTCTAATGATCGTGAACCTGTGTTGAAGTGTATGTATACTATTTCAGTATCAATATCACTTTATAGTAATCATATATAGTTACTCATTACACCATTATACCCATACAATTAAGGTGGTGGCGGAAAATAGATTACACCACGGCGTGGAGACGGTATTCCGTACGTACGCACTCGCGGTGATTTCCTTTTTACGTAGGATGGATAAGAGTTTAATTAGAGTTGTTTCATATTTATAATAGCATATCAGTATATAAGAAATACTTATGTTATTACTTTATCATGAAACAACTAAATAAGAAGAAGTTTAAGAAGAAAGAAATTTAAAAAGATCGGTAATGGATATTACCTCTTTTTGACGCGCCTTTTCTTAATCTGCACTTAAAGAACTAAGGATGGTCTTTGAAGAAGACCAGGACCTCTAGGATGATACTAGGGAAGTGGAGAAGAGGTTTGGGCAGGGGTTTGCCGAGCTTGAATGCTCAAATTGGTGTGAGGAGGAGAGGGAGGAGGTGCCTTTTTATAAGGGATGAGAGGGGCACCTTAGGAAAAGCACAAAATATTATTTTATATTAAGGTCAAATTCGATTTATAATGGTTCCAAAGGGTATTATTTCGAATCTAAAGTGGGAATGGGTCGAAATCCTCTCATAAAATAGGATTTAGACAAGTTTAGGTTATTATTTTAACCTTATCAATTAGATTTAACTCTAAGTTAAATAATTTAACTTTTACCATGTCTTTTTGTTTTCCTGCACTATATGGTTAATAAACATACCATAACAAGCCAAACGAATCCCAAGTTGTTTATTATTAATATATATAATCTTATCTAAGTCATTTTTCCGAACCGTAGATTTTTAGGAATAAAATAACAATTAATAATATAATATTTGTTTTAAAAACTATTTTATGTCAATTTTGACACTATTAAGTAATTTATTTTTGTGAAAATCATAACAGAATTATTAGTTCGAACCAAGTTAATTAAATCAATATTAACATGTCATATTAACCTAGAAAAGTAGTGTAATTCCTAAAAAGTCTCAAATTATATTTATTTGGGTATTTATAACATCAATTATGTCAATAGTTCATTAATAAGATAATTACTGCATCATCGTTGTGTCATAAATAAATTAAATTATCTAATGTCTAAAAATTACAAATAAAATACCATTATGTAGGAAATATTTTTAGCTTTATAATTAATATTTATAGTGGAATTTAACTTATGTATAACCCCATATTAAAAATGTTTTAGTAAATAAACTTTGATTTTAACTCTTTTAACCCTTCTTTAAATAAATTAATAATAAATATCCTAATCTAATCCAAGTGGGCCTTAATGGTCATATTTTACTCCTAAGTTTGTTTTTGGTCGAATTACACTTGTTCAATAGAATTAGGACATGTGTTAGGGTAATAATAATATCATTTCTACCCTTAATTACCCTATTTACTTTTAACCGTGGTAAAAAAAGTAAAAAGTTACTATTCACCAAAAAAATTATTTTCATCTCATTGAACCAAATTTTAGTTACTGAAATCAACCGTGTCTCTCAGATTTTTGAAATTCCACTCACAGAAACGGTAAAATTAAGTTTTATGAACAATTCAGTTTTTTTAACTACCACTTAGTGGTTTCACTATTCATCAAAAATTGAAAGTTTCCAGAAAAATACCAAAATTTAGGCCTAAGCTATATTTGATATTATGTACCCAAAAATGATGTCTATTTTACCAAATTCAAAACATATCAGTTGCATTAACTAATTTAAGAATTAATTCCCGTTGTCAAAACAAATAGCGTGTTTTTAAGAGATAATAACTATCAAAAGATTTAAACTTGTTTATAACTGGTTTAAATGTGAAATTACATCCAATGACCATCATTGTATTAAATTGTAAAAATATATTCTAAATATACTTTAAAACCACTAAAATTAATAATTTCTCACTATTAATTATTTTGATTGAAAAAGTTGTTTTTATTTGAAATTTAGTAATTTCCACTATTCATCAAAATATGAAAGTTATCCGAAAATTACCAAAATTTCACCCTAAGATAATTTCGATATTTCGAATCCAAAAATGAAGTCCATTTTGAAAAATAAAATTTACAAAATTTCAAAAAGTGGTTATTACTATTCATAACTGCTTGTTTTAATAATATTTTAATAGCATATCGTTGTTTAGTGAAACTCGGTATTGCGTACTACACACGCTATCAAGGAAAGTCGCGATTGCGTGTAATGAAAGGCAAGTCAAGGATGCGTTTTGTGCAAGCTCTTTTTGGTGTAGTGTACAACACAAGACATTAATGAAATTAAAAAGAATATTTTTCAAAAAATCTTGGGGTGTTACAGTTATTATCCATTTGAAACTTAACTTTTCCCAGGGAACTATTTTCCTTAAAAAAAATGAAATGTTATTTAATATTATACAATGATTATTTAAACTAATTTTTCCCATATTTATCTTTTTATAAAAAAATTCAAATTATTCTTCTTTTTGTTTAAAAAATGTTGTATTTTTTTAATTTTATTTTAAAAGTGTGAAAGGGATGTATTCTTTTAAATTATACAGAATAAAAGGAATTTCTTGAAATCATAACAACTCAATTCATTGATATTTAATATATATATTCAATTGTTTTTCAAATAAATTTTTTTCTATATTATTTTTTTAAATATCTATATTTTAAATAGTTATTTCAAAATGAAAATGATTTTTTTTTTAAGAAATGTTTTAGGGTTCTTGTAAATAATTTCTATAAATAATAAAATTATTGAGGTTAATGATGCTTTACTGGGGATATGATCCAATGATACCATCCATATTATTTATTGGGGTTTAGGATTATGATAATGATATGTTTATGAGACTTAGTTATTTTCCATTGGATTGGATATAAGAAATTGACAAGTTATTTTTGAAAATCATTTTATTTTTATAGGGTTATGATATGATGAATTGATGACTATTTTAGGATCTTATAGAATATATATTGATTATTTTAATCATGTAACTAGTGGGAATGGTAATATATATTTATCCAATACATTGGGTAATGTTTTTTATCTCATGAGATAATTATGGCACACAAGTCAGTGTGCTTGATCTCCCATGGGAGACAAGTCGATGTTCTTGATCCATTGTGGGAAACAAGTACATGTTATTAATTAACTATATAAAATATATTAATTTAATTCATCCACAATGGGAAATATGTGATGATGAATGATATATTTTTATATGGTAAACTCATTTTATTTCCTATTGTGATATGATTTGACGGTCTTGGTTGTTAACCTTGACATGTGAAATGGTTTCCATATTTATGATTGTGCCACACTTATATGACATGAAATTAAGGTTCATGATTGATTTATGGTGAATTATCACTCTTGTGATTCATGTATACTAAAATGATAATGTATTATTCAGTGACCCATGTTTATGATCCATAAAGTATTAGGTATAAAAATTATAAGTTATTTTCATGATCTTATACCATTATTCTTATTGTATACATTCATATGATAATTGAAACATATATCTAATTATTACTCTTACTGATCATATGATATCACCATTTTTTAGGCTTTATTTCCATCTTTATGAATATAGGTTTTAATAATGATATGTAGAAAAATATTCTTTCTAATGAATAGACTGATAATACATAGATATCTTATGAACCAGTTTTTTATGTATCCAAGTTCCCAGTGACCCTAAACCCATATGATTATATCATGGATCATGATATTATGTATTTAATATCCATTTAATAATATTTAATATTTTTGTATGAAATTTATGGGTAATTATAGTTGGTATCAAAATAATGTTTAGTTAATCATTGGAAACCAGGATGAGAAAACATCAGTGAAGCCACTTAGTATAATCTTATGTATAAGATATTGTACTAGTATATAGTAAATTAATAAGTGTGGTGTCACTAAAGAATGATTTTAAAATTCTGCAACTATATATTGTTTTGGAATAGAATCATCTAGAGCTAATAACTCCAAAAAAATATTTGGTTGAGTATATATCATCTATCATTCTAGGGCATCGTGACAGTGTCCTTAATGCACACCTCATTTGATACTAATCTAGGATATCCTCTAGTTAATTCTCTTTTCATTTATTAACAATGATGAAGAATTGGAATATATTATAAACATGAATAACCTCAGCTGAAACTAAGGATTCAAATATTAAAAATATGTAGTATTAATTATGTCATCTTATAAATTATTTTTTATGATTATGTGTCTCCCTTATAGGATTATTATTTCTCACACCATGTATTTTGGTTGCAATCAATGAAAAAAAACAAATATTAATTAGGTTAATCATGAATGTAATGAAAAATTGAATTATAATAATATTAATAAAACAAGTAAAATAGATAATGGAAAAAAACTTTCCATTATTTTAAATCAGTTATCTCATTATATAAGTAATAATCTCAATATGGGTGACTTTCATGACACACCAAATAAGAGAAAAATTGAGTTTCAAAATGACTATGGATGAATTAAGATTATTCCTTCCATATGTCAAGTATTATTTAATGAGAAATGAAATATTGGTTAAAGAAATGGACGAGAATAATGGTTTCCTATACGAAAATAAATTGTTGAATGTTTTGAATATGGAAAATGTGTGCATAAGTCATATCAATGACCTTAAGGTAAATCTCAAAAACCAGTTCATCAAGGTTCTCTAAGTAATAATTATAATTTTTTTGATGAAGAGACTTCCAATGACATATAAATAGAAGGGGGTATTAAGGAATATGATTATGATGCCCAATTTATGTTTTAATAATGAAGGGTAATGATTGAAGTGTTCATTTATTTTATTTTGAGAATTGTTTTATAGAATTATTTTTCCCAATGGTATTATGAATATAAAAATAATTAAATATTTATGGATTGTTATGAAATGGTTTTTCATTGAAATTTTTTAAGAATATATTTAATGGGATTGATGAAATATAAAATTTTATTTAACATTAATATTAAATTTTCAATACAAATTCATATCTATAGAAAATATAACCCTTAATATGTGCCTGATATTGAAATAATAATTTTTAGTTGAGATAAGTATATTATTGATTATGTAAATGGGGTTGTATTGATGACCTTAAAAATATCTTATGATTCAATGATAAAGTGGTATATGTTATCTTTAATGGAGTCTATATAACTTTTTTATTTTTCGAATATATTTTATAATTAGTGAATTTATTCATGGATTATAGTAAGAGTTATTTTTTAGAAGCATGTATTTTTCTCATTGAGGTCTTATGGTAATTCATGTTATTACCATGTTTTTAGAGAATATATGATCAAGGTATTTACATAATTTATATGAGACATTTATATATACTCTATATTGATAACACCACAATCTTATATGGTACACTTCTATTTGAATAATATAGTAGTATGTGTTGTACGCAACTTCGAGGATTTAACACACCACAACAAACCAAACTAGCCATTAGGAATAGTAATACCCACTTTCTAAAATTATATAAATTTTATCATTCAAAATTGACTTCATTTTTGGATTTGGAATATCGAAATTAGCTTAGGGTGAATTTTTGGTATTTTTCTAAAAACATTCAATTTTTGATGAATAGTGAAAAACACTGAGTTATTGGTTAAATCCAATTTTTTATTTGAATAATTAGTTAATTTTTTTAAATTTATTTTAGGTCAAAATAGATATATAATAAATATATACTTTAAATTTAATTCATTGGAGTCATTTTATAATAAGTTTAGATATTTAAAATTTTATTGAACTTTTCACCGTCTTTTAACCACCTCCTAGTAGAATTTGAAAATTCACATAAAACATAATTTGACCACTTTTGTGATTGTAATTTCAAAAATGCAAGAGACAATGTTTATATTAGTAAGTAAAATGTGGATCAATGAGATGAAAATAATTTTTGGTGAATAGTAACTTTTTTACTTTTATTTACCACGGTAAAAAGTTAATAGGGTATTTATGGGTAAAAATGATATTATTATTAAACTAACACATGTCCTAATTCTATTTTATATTTATAATTCAGAAAAAAATAACCTTAAGAATAAAATATGATCCTCTTTGGTCCACATGGATTAGATTAGGACATTTATTATTATTTAATTCAAAGAATAGTTAAAAGAGTTAAAATCAATTTTTAATAACTAAAACATTTTTAATATAGGGTTATAGATAAGATAAAGATTAAAAATATTAATTGGAAATATAAAATGATTTCTTACATAATGTTATTTTATTTATAATTTTTACACATTAAATAATATAATTTATTTATGACACAATTTTGATTTAGTAATTACCTAATTAATGAGATATTAACATAATTGATATTATAAATATCCAAATAAATTTAATTAGAGAATTTTAATGAATTCCACTAATTTTATACGTTAATATGACATATTAGGGTTGGTTAGATGAATTGTTTTGGAAGTAATGACGCTGTTATGAATTCAGCAAAAACAAAATACCAAATTGTGTCAAATTTGACATAAAAATGTTTTTAAACCCAATATTATAGTATTAATTGATATTATATTAATAAAAATTTAAGGATCGGCCAAAGTACTTATATAATGATAGGTGTATCCTTAATAAACCACTTGTTGTTCGATTTGAAGTATATAGTATGTTTATTAACCATATAATATAGAAATTAAAAGAGACATGGTAAATGTCAAACTATTTAACTAAGAGTTAAATCTAAAATATAGAGTTAATATAGTGACCCAGACCTATATAAAACATATTTCTTGAGTGATATTCAACCCATACCCACCTTATAATTTAAATAATCCACATTGTATAAATTATAAACCGTAAATGCTTTTATTATAAAATAATATTTCTAGCTTTTCCTAAGGTTCCCCTCGCCTATCTTATATAAGGGAACTCCCCCTTCTCTCTAATTCAAACCTCAAAGCCTTTTGGTTTGGCCATACTCTACCAAAATACACTATAAACTTTCCTCCCTTCATCCTAAAGGCCTTTATTTAGTCATAAAACCATCTTAAAGTGACCTATTGATCAAATCAAAAGGAAGAACCTGTAGAAGAGGTAAATATTTCATCACCTCTTTCAAGATCTTTTCTTCTTCCACTTCCTTTTTATTTGTTGTTTAAATTATAAAATAATAACTCCACTATATTCTATATACTATGATTTTATTATAAATATGGTACAATTAATTTCATTATTATATCCATTCTTTGAATAACATGTCACCCTACGTGCGTGCGTACGGCTTACCGTCTCCAGGTCGTGGTGTAATTGTTATTCAACACAATATTATTTGGATGGGTGTAATATTTATGTGTAATTCATGTTAATAATAAATATAACATGATAATGATTCTGCATATATGATATAAAATTCAATTGAATAATATTTTCATATCAAAATAATGATATTTTCCCTCGTGTGTACGTATGGATTACCGTCTCCACGAACGCGATAAGATTCATTCCCCATCATATCCATTCAAGACTAATTTTCATTTGATGATTAAATGTAATATTTAAAGACTTTATATTATTCTATATATGGATAAGATACATCCCATCCATAACAAATATGACTCACATAACAAGGAATATAACGGAAAATGAATCTATTAACATCCAAAATGACTATAGTACTAAAATATTATTAACCAAACAATGTTAAAAGATCATATAAGATATCATATTTATGAATATGATTCTTGTGTAATTTGATAAAAATGATTTAATTATTATACAGTAGGTTAACCAACCCTCAAACAAGGAAAATTACAAGGTAATGGTTAATTTCACAATCTCTTTATTCTCCGAGGTTGTTTTTACGTATCTATTGGGACATATTTATAATCCACATCCATGTTTCTTAAAAATGTATTGCAAAAAATAGATAATATTTTAGAGACTATTGGTTAAAGTCATTTATAACCTTGTTTTACTTTTTATAATATTATTATAATGGCAAATTTCCATCATTTTCCAAACAAGGCCCTTTTTAACCTTTTCGACAGAATTAAGGTAAGAATATTTTTTTAACTTATACGGCGGGTGCGGCTATTTTCTACCTTTATAAAAATGTTGAAGCTTACCTTACAAGATTATAAGAATATTTTCAAAGTAAATTTTTTATTTTATTATTATGTAACATTTAAATGAATTAGAAAAAGAGAGATTTTTCTCTCAAATAGTTTTGATTTCATCTCTGTCAACATCCTTTGATGGATTTTAAGCCTATTTGATGTTGATTTATTATGATAAAAAAAATGCATATTGTATTGAAGGTTTTGTGATATGTTTGACTGTGGATATTTAATTTTTATACCATTCATGTTTTATGGAGAAATTATTGACATATCGTATGCTAGTTTTAATACGAATGTTTATGTTATGTTTAAAACTGTTCATATGAGGAATGCATTGGACTTATTAAGTGACGGGTGGAGCCCGCTATATCTCCTTGATGCGTTATTAGGTCTCATGAGAAAAACAAATTTCTTGTCAGATGGCCTTGCCAAAATATTATTTGTAGCCTTGGCACAAGTCCTTGACTATGTGGTTATGATTGTCTGGAATTATGCATTCCATTATTATGAAAGTGGTTATTGATATTGCATGTGATTATTTGGCTAGTAGAATATCCATGTGAATAAGTAAATGCATTTATTTGACATTATATTTTCCATATATTGTTTAAGTTCAAGTATGAAAGGATTATGGTTTAGTAATGCATTTTCTTAAATGTTTATGCTTATTTATGAAAGTTTCTGCTATATTGTTATCCTTACTGACCATCTGAGCTCACCCATTTCTATGTTTTATTTTTACCAAGATATGAAGAAGTATTTTTTGATTTACTTGTAGGGATATTCAGAGGCGGATCTGAGTGTGTTCTATGGAGACTATGTTTTTGTAGTTTTTCACTTTATGATATAATGTAAGACTTATGAATGTATCTTGTGTTTCCAAGGCTACTAAACAATCGGTCTTTCGATATTTGATCTTTTGTGATCATGAAAGTGTTATGTAATAATGAACCAACTCTGGGTAACTGGGGTTATGGCGTTACAGTTGGTATCAGAGAAAGTTTAGTAAAAAACTTGGATTCTAGATATAGATAAACTCTAATTAGAGCACATAGACCTAAGATGGACTTTGAGGATTAGTATAAAAGAACTTACTAAAATTTTGTTAATGTAGATATTTTGTGAGTTTTCCAAGAAATTCATCCCGGTCAGGATACGATCAGGTAGAGGCGGCTCTGGCACAGATGTACCTAGGGGTAAAATCCAAAAACATCACTTTGATCTCGACTCAAACGAGAACTGGTGCACGACAACGGGCCTTGTATGAATCTTGGTTACGACACTCTCGGGGGATATGGTTAGGATAATTATCATTTTCTTTAAAAACCATTATGATGGGTTTATGAGTATATACTTCCTCAAAGAAAACATTTTTAGGATTATTTATTATATCCATAAATAGTTCAATTTATGTTAAGTGTATTACATGTTTGGATTTATGTATTGCGATTCATAAAATAATCTAGTTTATGCAATTGTACAGAAATGGCACCTAGTGGAAGGAATGGAATAGTATCAATGCACGCACTTCGTGTAGGGATTGTCCTCATAATCAAGATAATTATAGTGGAACTGGTGATGCAACTAGTGCAGATCATCTAATCACCATACTGGGACAACTCACACAGGTTATGAATAATAACTTTACCCATTTGGAGCACCCTTATCCACAGTGTGGAGGATCAATGTTAGATCGCTTCATGAAGAAACAACCACCAAAACTCAATGGGAGTAAAAATACATTAGTATCAGAGCAATGGATAAATTCCATAGAGAAAATATTCCATGCTTTGGGGTGTATTGAAAAGGAAAAAGTTGTGATGACAGTTTACCACCTCACTGGAGATGTTGATCAATGGTGGTCATTGATTCAAAACATGAAGGAAGATGATGAGGTATCAAATATGGAATGGAGGATGTTTAAAGAGCTTCTCTTAGAAAAATATTTTCCTCGTGACCATTGAGCAGATATGGAAAGTCAATTTCTGAGTCTTTGGAAAAAGGAGGATGAGAATGTCGCAAAGTATGAGGCTAACTTTACAAGGTTAGAAACTCATGTTGTAGATTATATACATAACACAAGAAGTAATATTGATCATTTTCTTGATGGGTTAAAACCATTTATTCGTCGATCATTAGTCTCACAATCCTTCTCTTCGTACAAAGATATTGTCTCATGTGCTATCAATACAGAAAAGGAATTCTCAAAGTCTTATGACTTTAAATCAAAGCAAGAGAAGAAGATGTCTTCTGATAACACTAGACGTCAAAATAAGGGGAAGAAGGGAAAAGTTGATTATCCCTACTGCAGTAAATGTGAGAAGAAACACCCTAGTACAAGCTTTAAGGGAATGAGAGTCTATTACAAGTGTGGTTAAAAAGGCCAACAGACTCATGAATGCAAGGGGAAGAAAGAAGATGCCGATGTTCAATGCTACAATTTCTGGGAGATGGGACATTATGCAAATGAATTTCTTAAGATTCAGGGAAACATACCTCAGAAAAGGCCAAGGGATCAAGGCCATGTTTATGCAATCACTACTACGAAGGTAGAAGCTCCAAAAGACGTGGTGATAGGTAATTTAATGGTTTCCTCAAGTTTTGCCAATTCTTTGTTTGAGTTTGGATCTTCACATTGTTTCATATCTTCCCAGTTTTCTAAGAAAATTAGATATTTTCAATTTTATTTATAAATGGTGTTGTCAGTCAAAACTCCTAAGGGAAGTATCATTGCAAAAAAGTTTTGTGAATATGTTCCCATTAAGGCATATAAACGTTATTTATCTACTGATATCATCATCATACCCATGGTGGAATTTGTTATAATCCTCTGTATGTATTGGATTTCAGACCATGATTCAAAAATTTATTGTAAGAAGAAGGAGGTTACAATTTTTGATGATGATAAGTAGTACTTTATATTAAGATCAGAAATGTCACCACCTAATTATTATCTAAATCCAACCCTAGTAGCTCAAATAAATTCAATTAGGGGGGAGGAAGAGAATGAAATAACCGTGGGTGAGGAAATGAATGATTAAATAGAAAATGTACCTATTGTGAAAGAATCTGTTGATGTTTTTCCAGAGGATTTACTTAGACATCCTCCAGAATGAGAAATTTAGTTTTCCATTGACCTAATTCATGGTTCAAGGCCGATATCGAAGACCCCTTATAGAATGGCCAATGTGGAACTAGTTGAAATAATGAAACAACTAGAGGAATTGAGTAATAAGGGATTTATTCTCCCTATTGTTTCTCCATGGGGAGCCCCTACCCTTTTTGTTAAGAAGAATGATGGATCTATGAGGTTATGTATCGACTATAGGGAGATCAATGCTATAACAATAAAGAAAAACTATCTCCTACCTCGCATTGATGATTTATTTGATCAACTTCATGGAGGTCAATATTTTTCAAAGATTGTCCTTCGATCTGGATATCATCAGTTGTATTTGAAGAAGGAATACATTCCAAAAACAGCATTTCAAACTAGTTACGGGCATTACGAGTTTACAGTAATGCTTTTTGGGCTGACTAATGAACCCACTGTTTTCATGGATCTAATGAACAATGTTTTCAAGGAATATCTTGATTAATTTGTAGTGGTATTTATTGATGATATCTTGGTATAATCAAAAATATACGAAGATCATGAAAATCACTTGTGCATTATCCTGAAGACTCTGAGAAGACATGAATTATATGGGATGTTTAGCAACTGTTAATTTTGGCATCAGGAGATTTCTTTTCTTGACCATATTGTCTCTAAGGATATAATCTCTGTTGATCCTTATAGGTAAATATAAATCCAAGAATGGATAGCACCAACAAGTATAATCAAGGTACACCATTTTATTGGTTTAGTATGTTATTATCGACTTTTCATCCAGAATTTTTTCCGATTGGCTAACCCATTAACAAAGCACACATGTAAAGGGGTTAAATTTGTTTGGAAAAAAGAGTGTGAATAATATTTTGATGAACTGAAGAGAAGATTAGTCAATTCTCCTATATTGACTCTACCATCGAGGAATGATGGCTTTGTTATTTATAGTCATGCTTCAAAGAAAGGACTTGGTTGTGTCCTTATGCAGAATGATAGGGTAATTGCCTTTGCATCACGATAGCTAAAAATTCATGAGCAAAACTATCCTACACATGATCTTGAGTTAGCAGCTGTGATATTTTCTTTGAAGATATTGAGACCTAATCTATATAGTAAAAATTGTGACATATATATCGATCACAAGAGTTTCAAGTATATTTTATCACAAAAAAACTCAACATGAGGCAATGGAGATGGCTTGAACTACTCAAGGATTATGATTGCACTATACACTACCACCCGGGGAAGGAAAATAATGTGGTAGATGCTTTGAGCAGAAAGGATCCTGGAGTTTTAAACAAAATGAGAGTTGAAAGGAATCCAATTTTCATAGAACTATTAAAGTTGGATATGGGAATAACCATGGAAGGTGAAACATTGATACTTTTTCAAACGGTTTCCAAAAAATAATTACTAGAAAAGATTAATAGTTTTTATACTAAGGATAATGTGTTTCAAAAAAAGATTAAAGGTGTGAATGATGGAAGATTGAATGAATTTGTGTATGAAGATGAATTTTTTAAATTTGGGAAAAGACTTTGTGTTCATGATATACCTGATGTAAAAAAGGTAATTGTTGGACTATGATCATAGTTCCAATTTCACTATACACCTTGGGAGCACCATAATGTATAGATATTTGAAGGAACATTTTTGGTGGGACAACATGAAGGGGGAGATTGTTGATTTTATTTCAAGATGTATGGTTTGTAAACAAGTGAAAGCTAGAAGGCAACATCCTAGAGGAGACATTAAACCTCTTCCCATACCAGAGTGGAAATGGGATAATATCACGATGGAATTTTTCATGGGACTTCCAAAGACTCCTAGAAGGAATGACGCAATATGAGTCATTATTGATTGTCTTACCAATTCAGCACATTTTCTCTCTATAAGGAAATATTTACCACTTCAATGTTTAGTAAGACTATATATTAATGAAGTTTTGAGTCTTTATGGAGTACCCATATCGATTGTTTCTGATCGTGATCCATGTTTTACTTCAAGATTCTAGAAAAGTCTTTAGAAATCCCTGGATACTGAACATAGTTTGAGCACTGCCTACCACCCATGAACTGATTGAAAATCAGAACAGACTATTCAAACCACAGAAGACATGTTGAGATCTTTCTCACTTGACTTTCAGGGTATGTCGGAACAATATTTATCTCTGGTAGAATTTTCCTATAACAATATCTTCCATTCAAGTATTCATATGGCACCATATAAAGCATTATACAGAGAGAGATGTCGCACAACAACCTGTTGGGATGATTTTGGTGAAAGAAAACTCGTAGGTGCAGAACTGGTGGAGGAAACGATGGAAAAGGTGAAGGTAATCCAAAACCACATCAAAGCAGCTCAAAGTGCGAAGAAGAGCAATGCCGATAACTGAAGAAAGGATTTGTAATTTCAGGTAGGAGATAATTTTTCATGAAGGTATCTCCATGTATGGGTGTTATACGTTTTGGTAAGAAGGGAAAATTGAGTCCTAGGTATATTGGACATTTTGAAATTCTAGAACAAATTGGGGTTATAGCTTACCAGTTTGAAATGACTCTATGTATCTCCAATGTTCACATTGTGTTCCACGTATCATTTTTGAGAAAATACATTCCTAACCCAACACATGTACTCACTTATGAGGAAGTAGCACTGGAACCTGATATGTCTTATTGCGAAGAGCCCGTCCGGATTCTTGAAACCAGAGAACAAGTGTTGAGAAACTAGATGACTCGTATGGTAAAAGTTCTATGGTGAAACCATAAGATGGAAGAGGCAACGTGGGATCCCGAGGAACATAGGATGAAGAACCACCCGAGTCTTTTTTGCATTAATATTATAGAAATTACAAGGAATAAATTATTTGGAGGGGAGAATGTAACACCCTAAGCTTCCACAATACGCTTGTCTTTGAATAATACAGTACTGTGTCTTGTATGCAACTTTAAGGTTCTAACACACCACAACCAATCAAACTAGCCATTATGAATAGTAATACCCCCTTTTTAAAATTTTATAAATTTTAACCTTCAAAATGGACTTCATTTTTGAATTCTGAATACCCAAATTATCTAACGGTGAATTTTTAGTATTTTTCTAAAAACATTCAATTTTTGATGAATATTGAAAAACACTGAGTTATTGGTTAAGAAAAATTTATTTAAATAATTAGTTATTTTATTTAAATTTAATTTAGGTCAAAATAGATACATAACACCTATATACGTTCAATGTAATTCATTGGAGTCATTTTATAATAAGTTTACATATATAAAAAAGTTATTAAACTTTCCAGTGTCTTTTACCCACCTCCTAGAAAAATTCACAAATTCACATAAAACATAATTTTACCGCTTCTGTGAGTAGAATATCAAAATTATGATGGACACGGTTGATTTTAGTATGTAAAATGTGGTTCAATGAGATGAAAATAATTTTTGTGAATAGTGACTTTTTACTTTTATTTACCACAGTTAAAATTAAATAGGGTAATTACGGGTGAAAATGATATTATTATTACCCTAAAACATGTCCTAATACTATTGGATAAGTATAATAGACCAAAAATAACCTTATAAATAAAATATGAACTTTTTTTGTCCACTTGGATTTGATTAGGACATTTATTATTATGTAATTTAAAGAAGATGTAAAAGAGTTAAAATAAACGTTTAATAACTAAAACATTTTTAATATAGGGTAATACATAATATAAATTATATTATAAGTAATAATTAGAAAGATAAAAATATTTCCTACATAATGGTATTTTATTTATAATTTTTAGACGATAAATATTTTAATTTATTTATGACACAATGGTGATGTTGTAATTACCTAATTAATGAAATATTAAAATAGTTGATATTATAAATATCCAAATAAATGTAATTTGAGTCTTTTTAGGAATTAAACTAATTTTTTAGGTTACTATGACATATTAGGGATGGTTATGTTAATTTATTTTGAAGTAATAATGCTGTTATAAATTTAGTAAAAACAAAATACCAAATAGTGTCAAAATTGACATAAATGAGTTTTTAAAACAAATTTTATATTAT
This sequence comes from Viscum album, assembly GCA_963277665.1. Lineage (NCBI taxonomy): Eukaryota > Viridiplantae > Streptophyta > Magnoliopsida > Santalales > Viscaceae > Viscum > Viscum album. The sequence continues at coordinate 1,214,687,345 of OY728150.1, read as the reverse complement.
TAATTGATAATCTATTTGTAAAAATATAAGGATAGGCTAAAGGACATATATAATGATATTTATATCATTAATGAACAACTTGTGCATCTATTAGAAGTATATAGTATGTTTAGTGACAATATAATATAAAAAACAAAGAGACATGGTAAATGTCTAACTATTTAAGAAATAGTTAAATCTAAAATATAAAGTTAATATTGTGACCCAACCCTGTCTAAAACCTATTGAATGAGTGTTCTTAGACCCATACCCACCTTAGAATTAAAATAATCCACTTTTTATCCATTATAAACCAAAAATGAGTTTATTAAAAAATAATTTTTCTAGCTTTTCCTAAGGTGCCCCTCACCCTACTTATAAAAGGGAACTCCCCCTTCTCTCTAATTCACACCTTCAAAGTCTTTTGACTTGGCCAAAATGTGCCCAAATAACCTCACAAATGTCCTAACTTCATCATAAATTCCTTCATTTTTTCATAAATCCAACCTAAGGATCCCTTTTGATCAAATCAAAATGATGAACCCGAAGAAGAGGTAAATAATTCATCACCTTTTTCAAGTTTCTTTCTTCTTCCACTTCCTTTTTTATTGTTGTTTCCATTATAAAATAATAATTCCAGTATCGTCTTATATACTGTGATGTTATTATAAATATGTTACAACCAAATTCATTATTCTATCCAAGTTTTAAATAACATGCCACCATGCGTGCGTACGTACAATTTAACGTCTCCACGTCGTGGTGTAATTGTTATTCAATACATTATTATTTGGATAGGTGTAAAAATGATGTGTAATTCATGTAAATAATAAATATAAAATGATAATTATTGTTTATATATGATATAACATTTAATTATATATTATTTTAATATCAAACTAATGATATTGTCGCTCGTGCGTACGTACGGATTACTGTCTCCACAAACGCGACCAGATTCATTCCCCATCGTATGCATTCAAAACTAATTTTCATTTGATTATTAAATGTAATATTTAAAGACATGATATCATTCTGGATATGAATAAGATACATCCCATCCATAACAAATATGACTCACATAACAAGGAATATAAAGGAAAACAAATCCATTAACACCGGAAACGATGATAATACTAAGATATTATTAACAAAGCAATGTTAAAAGATCATATATGATATCATATTTATGTATATGATTCGTGAATAATTTAATAACAATGATTTAAATATTATACTGGAGTTTAACCTACCCTAGACCAAGGAAAAGTACAAGATAAGGGTTAATTTCACAATCTCTTTATTATCTGAGGTTGTTTTTAAGTAAGTATCTACTGGGACCTCTTTATCTTCCACATCCATGTTTCCTAAAAATGAATTTCAAAACATTCTTAATAATTTAGAGACTATGGGTTAACGTCATTTATACCCTTTTTTTACTTTTTATAAGATTTTTATAAAAGAATATTTCTATCGTTCTCTAAACAATGTCCTTTTTAAACTTTTTGATAGAATTAAAATAAGAATGTTTTTTTAAAATTATACGGCGTGTGCGGCTATTTTCTGTAGTTATAAAATCATCGAAACATACCTTACAAGCTTATAAGAATATTGTAAAATTAAATTTTTTCTTTTATATTTATGTGACTTTTAAATGATTTCAAAAAAAGAGAGAGATTTCTCTCAAATTGGTTTGATTTAATCTATGTCAACGTCCTTTGATGGATTTTAAGCTTATTTGAAGTTGATTTATTATGATAAAAAACATCCATATTGTATTGATTTTTTTTGATATGTTTGACTATGGATGTTTCATTTTTATACCATTAATGGTTTATAGAGAAATTATTGACATTTCGTATGCCATTTTTAATACGAATGTTTATGTTATGTTTAAACATGTTCATATGAGGAATGCATTGGACTTAATAAGTGACGGGTGGAGCCCACTATAGCTCCTCGATACATCCGTAGGTCTCATGAGACAAACTAGTGTCTTGGCACAAGGCCATGAAAGTTTATTATTTGTAGTTTTGGCACAAGTCCTTGACGATCTAGTTTAGATAGTCTGGAATTATGCATTCCATCATTATGAAAGTGGTTATTGATATTGCATGTTATTATTCGAATATTAGAATATCCATGTGAATAAGTTAATGTAATTATTTGACTTTGTCATTTCCATATATTGCTGATGTTCAATTTTAAAATTCTTTTGTTTTATTTATACATTGCCTTAAAAGTTTATGCTTATTTATGAAAGTTTCTGCTATATTGTTATCCTTACTGGGCATCTGAGCTCACCCATTTCTATGTTTAATTTTTCCCAAGATGTGAAGAAGAATTTTATGACCAACCTTCAGGGATAGTTGGAGGGGGATATGAGTGTGGTCTATGGAGACTATGTTGTTGTAGTTTTTCACTTTATGATGTAATATAGGACTTATGAAAGTATCTAGTGTTTCTAAGGATACTAAACAATCGATCTTTCGAGATTTGGTCTTTTGTGATCATGCCAAGGTTATGTGATAATGCACGGACTCGGGGTAAATGGGGTCGAGGCGTTATAATATTATTTGGGGGATTAATTTAAAGTTTACAATATAAATTCAGGGACCTTGTTTCAAAATATATATATTTTTAATTTGGTCAAACATATATTGGAATGTTTTAATGGTTAACTACTTATAGAATGGTTTATGTTTAACAATGTGTATTTTTTATATATTCATTAATGATATATTATATTGGTTAAACAATGTTAATTATTATTGATCAGGTAATTATCTTGAGATAAGGTAATGATATTTAATTCTTTTAGTGAGCCTTAGATCTGTTAAAATTATGTTTTACTGCATTATGAATGAAAAAAATTATATTTAATATTCATTTTTTGGAGTAATCGGTGACCTTGAAATTAAACAGAGAATAACTCAATGATGAAATTTTTCATATGATATGGAAAGAAACCAATAAATTGTATTTTTCTCTAGTTATCTTACTTGATAATAAAATAATCCCCCACATTTGAAAAATGGATCAAAAAATAAAATGTGATACTTTTACCTTACCATCATGTGAATCGATGGCCTTTTAACCAATAAAAGATTTATGGTTTTTTTGGTTGTTACATTTCCCTTTATCAGTTTCTCTATAACTCTTTATTAGTCCTTAGGTATTAGTTTTTTACTTCCATGTTAATATATTAACTTACCAAAAAATATTATCTATTTTTAAACCTAGTTTTTTCTTATTCCATATGACATTATTATTTCATATTCCCTATTTTTTAGAGGAGGTTTCATTAACCCTTTCTAAGATGTGTGTGTCTTAAAAAAGTAATTTAAAATTTTCAAACCCTTTATTAATAGTCATAAGATGAAATTGTGAGGAATATATTTGTTGAAGGTGGTATAATTTAGCACCCTTATATTTTTAAAGAACATAATTAAGTTTGATAACATGTTTGACATGAAATATTAAGCTTAAAAGAACCCCAGAACATTATTATTTAAATATGAACATAAAAACCAAGATGTTAAATTAAGGGGTATGAATAAAAATAAATACCTGATTATATAAATATTAATTACCTACTCAATAGATATTTTAGATGAATTATTAAAAAATTAGCAGTAAATTTTTTGTACTATATTTTAGTCTTAAATAATATGTTTTCATAAAAAATTATTTTTATTTTTTTTTAAATTAAATTTTACCATTTAATTCATAAAAAATTGGGAAAATATATTTGAAAAAAATCAATTACTTTTATAACTTAAAATATTTAAATTATATTATTGTGAATTTTTTTGGTATTTTTATGATAAAATAGTTCTTATAATGAATAACATAAAATACAATTTTTTTAGAAAATTGTATTTTTATTTCAAGAATTTAAAAAGAACCATTTTTGGATGGATTAAATGAAAAAAATTAATTATATTATTATTAAAACAATGTACTTCATTATAATTAATTTTATTGTTAAATTTGGTAAAAACGTTTTAAACATAAAAGGATTTTTAGGAAATATTTTTCATTACTTTTTTTGTTTTCAAAAAAAATTATAATTCTTATAGAAATTGAATTTTAAAACATGGATCCCATATTTATAATTATTAGGTTAAATTTTGAAATATAGGCCCCTTTTAATTTTGATCAATATAAATAGTAACGAAATTAAATTTTCATCATTCCAATAAGGGTTAAAAGGGTAAATAGGGTGATAACATTTGAACAAGGATTTAATGTTTTTTATAAAACATAACATAAAATTATTTAATTGATGGAGTTCATCCATTTCCCTCCATATATCCATTATATGGATACTTGGTTCCATATTTCACTGAATATGGCCATTATACTAATTTAAGTAAGGATAAAGAAAAATATGTCACAACCATGATAATAATATATCTAATATTTTATCATGGGGGAAAATTGGATTTGTTTAGTTAGAAGTTTTTAATTTAAATAAAAATTAATTTTTTTATCATTGTAAATTATTTATAATTTTTCTAGATTCAATAATAACCATAAATGAATGATTTTGAAAAAAGTAAATGTAATACAATTTGGATGAATTATTATGAGACATAAATAATTTAGATTAATATTACATATTATAGATTTTTTAAAGTATTATATTTTAATTTTTACAATTTCTTTGGACTTAAATGTCAAATTCATTGATTTGTGTGAAAAATAACATCACATATAGTATATGAAAAAAATATTTTAATAATATATTTAAAAAATAATAAAATTATATAACAAAAAGTTGGATAAAATATGATGTAAATAATAACCCCTTATAAATCTATGAACCTATTTTTTTCCTAGTAATAAAAATTTATATCCTTCTATAAGTGAATAATAAACTATTGAAGTTTTGGTTAAAATAGATTGGTTAATGGGTTAAACAAAAAGATAAAGTTTAAAACACCAATTAAACCTTTTTAGATTTTATAGGTTAATGTTATTTCAATAAAATCCTACCTTATATTCAAATATATATCCATTTTGAATAATTTTTATCGATAATTACGTTATTATATTTTAATATTATAATATATTCCATGTGTTCCCCTCCCACCACATAAAAATTGGTACCTCTTATATCTCTTCAATACAACACATTAAGGCTACTATAGTGAATAAAAAATAAAAAATATATATTCTAAATATCCTTATGCATATTCTAATGTTTTTTATTCCCAAATACAAACCTTATGATCCTTTAGATCATATCTAATGGAGTTCTTTGGATGATATCAATAGTATTTATCGTAAATTAATATATTATGTATATTAAATAAACCTAAATATTATTAATACTTTTAATCCCCAATTATCCACCCTTTGATGCATCAAATGGGATGTGAAAGTATTGCTCGTATATACATATTGATTACCATCTACACATAGAAATACTATTTATTTTTCATCACCATATTTAACAGACTCTTATTATTATGGTTTTATTGATTATATATGATATTTATGACATAATTATTCTTATTTAATGATAATATCTTATCTAACCCATTTTCTTCCAATCGAAAACAAGATGATAATGATGGTCGTGCCTACATGTGGACTACCACATCTATGAGATAATGTGATTCATTTTTCATTAACAATTTACATGTATGGTAAAAATGATGGATATGATTATTATATATTATTTATATGATATAATAATTTATATTTAAAGGAAAATTCTTATTTACCTGCATTTATTTCCTTAATAAAGTGAAAACAATGTTCATGCTTATGTACGGCCTATGGTCTCCATGGGCAGTGTATGTCATTTTTTCTATATATAAATTTTATGAATGAATCAATATATTTATGAATAAAATGAATATATGATATATTTAAATTATGATTAAAATTATTTTGATAATTTAACCATGATAAATGTTCAAGGACTGAGACTATCAAACAAAGACAAGCACGAAAAACAAAGAAGTTATCAACCAGAATAGTGATTTTAATTACAAATTGATAATAAAAAAGAGATAGTATGTAATAAGTAAATCATATAAGTTATTATAGATATGATTATGGTTAAAAATTTAATGATTATTAAGTATATATTTATTAGAAATTAGTTTCATATATTTACTAAGGAGTATGAGACTTGAGGTATGTGATTTTCGTCTCAAATTTATTTTTTTGGGAAACATGCCATATTTACCACTTATTTTATTTATGTAGGGTATATACATATTACTAATGTATTTTATTAATCATATCACGAAAATTGTGTGTATATTTATTTCAATATATGGTTATCTCTAAAATGATGATTTTATTCTAATGTTACCCAGGTTGTAAGGGATTTATCTTTCAATCATATTTTAACAAAGGCTCATTTTTAGTGAATTTCGATTAAGGGAATTATAGAATAATTATGTATTAAATACATTTAATTTTATTAACCACTATTTATCTCTAGATAAAAAATCATTTGATTTTCCTAACATTAAGTACAGAGTAGATGAAAATAATTTTTTAAGGAAAACCAAAAATGTTTTACTATCTGGTAAAAAATTATCTTTCTTAAATGTCCATGTTTTCACTATAAGGATTCCAAAAATATATTACTATTCTAATATAATTAATTAGCCTCATTTTATCGATGTTATAAATTTAATAAAAATATTTCAACTGAATCATAATTTCATTTTAATAAGGATGTACCTTATGATTTTTTTAAAATGTGTGAAAGGAATACATTTTTTTAACATATAAGTAATTATTAGAGTTTTTCACAATTATGAAGAATAAATGATGTGATGATTCATTTATATTTTCCCGTGTTTTTTTACAAATTATTTTTCAAAAGAATTTTTAAAAAATTTATATTTTAAATAAATTATTTCAAAATGTAAAGGGGTTTTTTCCTCTAAATAATATTCCAATGATATCATATGGTAGATGGAATGAATGATAAATTCCATGATGGTAATTCTGATTTACTAGGGTTATGATCCTATAATACAATGATTTTTTGTTTCTATATATGGTTTATTATTATTTTGAATATATTTTTACAAAGACAATTATTTTACATGGATTATGATATAATTAATTTACATGATGTTTATGATACTGATTTTATCTTTATGGGTTATTATATGATGATATGATGAATGTATTGTAATACTGTAGCAGAAAAATATATTTATTTAATTATTTTATAGGTGTTACAAAATTATATAACCCTCCAATTCATTTTGCATAGTTTTATATACCATTAGTAAAGTATTTGAATCATTCTGATGTGATTGATCCACTGTGGGGGACATGTTGATGGGATTGATTCATAATGGGAAAATTTATGTTCTTAATCATCTATGGAAAAAACATTTATGTGATTAAACCACTATAGAAAATATGTAATGATTCCTAATCCATTATGATATAGGAAACGTGTGTCGGTTCCTGATCTATTATGATTTGATGATCTCAATGGTAAATAATTATGCATAAAATGCTTGTCAAATTTATGATGGTTACATACATTTATTACATGAAATTATAGTTATTGATTGATTTATGATGAATTCTCACTCTTATGATCCATATATTTTTATGGGATAAAGTTTTATTCCATTCCTTATATTTACGGTCTATGATAGATTAGGTATGAACATTATATGTCATGTTCAGGACCACTTAACCTTTTTTTATCTTATGCATTTATATGATAGTCTTTGATATCTCTCATCGCTACCCTTATAGAGAATTTTAGTTCACCCATTATTATGTTTCTTTTCCCCGGTTTATGAAGGATGGGTTTTAGTATTATATATATAAGGCATGTTCTAGTGGTAAAGAACTTAGTGAAAGATGATTTAGATCTTTTATGAATTAGTTTTTTATGTATCCATGTTTCCAATGACACAATACCTATATGATTCTGTCTTGGATCTTGTGTTTATGTTATGAATATCCATATAATAAAATTTAAACTTTTTATATGAAAATTATTGGTCACAATAGTGTGTACCCATCACTTGACCATAAAAAATTTCCAATCTAACAACACTGGGTCTAATTCCTATCAAACAATTTTTGTTGGAAACCTCTTAAATGTTCAAACTCAATGTCATCCTTTAGACACATTATCATAGGGCCATGTTCCTCAAGATATCATTTAGGTCCTTCCCCCACCTTGCTATATCCCCATGAGTTTAGATGTCCCATTCATTTGTGTGATATTACTTATACACCATCCATTCATCAGGATATATTATTCATAATATCGTACCACCACCCAGAGTGAAAACTACATTATCAGTGAAAGCTATATTAACCTTGTTTGGGATTTATTTTTGATGAGATCACATATACCTTTGTAGGGATTTATTTCTTTCCTAACCAACATCCCCCCTAAAATGGTCACTTAAGTGTAAGTCCCAGACCAACCATTATTATACATATTTCTTCTAGTAATAATAACCAAACTAAACTATATGGGTCTGTCCATATCAAACAAACTAATAAGGAAAAAATAATCTTATAAATATGTACTAAAATATGTGGTTTAGGATTCCTCTTATAAGGATACATAGGATGCCCCTTTCATGGGATCAATCCCAATAGCAAAAAATTAATTCCTTATTAAATTGTGATAAGCTTGAGATCACCTAGCTATGTGGATTTAATCAATAGTGACCTATAAATCGACATCTTTTAGTAACAAAAATATAAATATGGATAAACATTGATACATACATATGGTGACATTTTTGGAGAACCTTTGATATATAGATATCTTCACAGTGATGGGATACCCCTAATATAAAGACTTGACCTTATTACATTAAATGATCATGAATTTTAGTCAAAAAATAACTTCCTTTAATATTGAGGATATTTTAAGGATTAGAGTTTTAGTGAATTTTGATATAATAAATACAGTACCTTCCACATTCATATAATAAAGATACAAAAAAACAACATTCAATCCTTCCAAAATATTAATCTTTTAGAATAAAACATGTTTTCCTTGAAAAATATCCATGACATTTAACATCTATTATTTGTACTTCCTAAACATACTAATAACCTATGAAAATAATTTAAAAACATGGGATAAACATAAAAAGCTCAGTAAGGGATATAAAAAGTAGTAAATAACACATTATTCAATGAATACTTGAAACATATGAAATCATTTTCAAAAAGTCATACTTGTTACCCATATAATCTTAATTTGTGAAACTTGATATTTCCATGAGATTAACAATAAAACACATAGAACATAATATAAACATAAATATATCTTGGGAATTACTTAAATAATCTTTTAACCCTCTTAGATACCTTATATTTTTAACCCTCACAAAAACCTTATAATTTTTGTAACCATTGTAGTTACACTAGGAGTAACCATAAGACCTATGTATAAGATACACATAACCAGTGCATTAGAGGGAGATATAGGTACCACATTCATAATAATAAATTCCCAAGAACCATAACATAATCATAAAACATGTATAATTTTATAGAAACATTTCTTTTGAATCTTGTAAAATAGAATGTCTAAAAGCAGATTTAATAGAAAACCCCTTATAAAAATCATATTATTCAAGTGAGCCATAATAGAGTGGATGAAATATGTATATAAATAATAAATAGACATACTTAAACATAATATAATCATAATAGAACACAAAAACAATATTTATACCACATATATAATGAAGTAGAAGTTTTACCCAAATAATGGAAATTTGGTTAAGAATTCACATACCTTGGGTTTTCCTTACATCAAAATTTTTTAAACCTACTGTTTAATGGTTAAAAAGTGTTATTATAATGTTATAGAAAAATATTAATATTTATAATATCTTATATTGTAATTTCATTACATCCTTTCACCCTTTAATTGTTAGTATTTGTTCCTTCCATTGTTTTGGGTGCGTTCTTTACATGATTTCCCTGATCGGTTTAGGATGCGTATACTTGTCAATTGAAAGTGAAACTATTTAATTGGAATGTAATGGTATTAAATATTTAAAATATAATAAATTATACCATTTAAAATTTTTAATTCTGACATGAAGATGATTAATAAGATAAAACAATATTTATATTTTTTAGGCCATTTTGGCAATTCATTGATCATAATGAACTCATTTTGATTTATAAATTATTAAAATGATTTAAAAATGATTCTAGAACCATATATAATATTTAATAAAAAAATATACTCTAGTTCAACGATAAAAATGTTTTCATGACCTATCATAAAGGATGTAAAATAATTGGAATCACCTCGTCCATGATGTCGGTAAATCGACACATGACGGTCGATGTTTTAATTTCGTGAATTAGTGGGAGAGGAGAAAATTTATAACGGTGAATCTTCCATAAACAAGATGAAATCAAAAATAAAGAAGATATTGGACCATTAATTGCTCTTGGATTAGGGGGAGGTTTATATAGAAAATGAATAGAATATAAAACTAATAGGAATGAAAGAACACCAAAGAGGATGTTTACCTCTTTATCTATTCTCCTTGAGATCCTTTTTAAGGCTTTTTCTTTTGGCCTTTTTGTGATACCAGCAGCTCTATTATGTGTGTATTATATTTGGGAGGATTATTGGTTAGAACATAGATAAGTATCATAAATTGAGCGGTGTGGTGGGAAGAGGGGAATAAGGGTTGTATTTATGGTGGACCAGATGAGGTATTTTTCATTATTTTAATCATTTTTGTAATATTTTTTCTCAAAACTATGAATATTCTTAATTAATGTTACCCAAAAAAAATTTAATGGAATTTTATTTCAAACAAAGTTGGATTACGTAACCTAATATGTCATAAATAGTGTATTTAACTAATAATTTGAATATACGGTATTTGACCATATTTCACTATTCATCAAAAATTCAATAATTTCTAAAAAATACCAAAAATTCACTCTAACAATTTTTTGACATGTATAATTCAAAAATGAACTCTATATTAAAAAAATCTAAATATGATTAATTTTTTTTATATAAAATCATAATTTTTTCAAAAATATCAATTTTAAATCTATAGCTCATTTTTTATCACGTTGAATAATTAATCAAGATGTCATTATCTTAAGGCCTTAATAAAATAAAATATTATTCCAATTTACTATTCATTAGGAACATATTAATATTTATATTACTATTCACAGTGGTGTATTACTATTCACCAAAAATCAATTTGCTTCCATTAGACTCCAAATAACTTACTAATCACAATTTTAGATGAATGTTATTCGAAATTCAAAACATTTAAGTGTAAAAATAATGATTAAAGGATAGTTATAAATATCATCTTAATGAAAATTTCCATGCATTCAAATTTATTTTGAAAGACATTTCGTATTACATTATCCCCGCCATCTTGAATGTTATCCATCACAATTTTATTAACTTATTTAACATGTGAGCGTACCCTTCCCTCATATCATTTTCAGACTCTCATGTTTCCTCTTCAAAAAAGTGTTTTCTACAAAAAACCATTAACCAATGCATTACCTTATTCCGTAATACATGTTCTCTTCGATTATAATCTGAACTAGTTTCAATTCATATGGAAGGTTATCTTCTGTATGAACTTCATCTCAACTCAATACATGAGATGAATCTGGCATATATATTCTAAACATCGAAACATTTAAATAATTTTGTACTAGAGACAAACATGGAGGAAAATATACCTTGTAAGCGAGTGGTCCAACCATATCTAGAATATCATAATTTCCAATGAACAATGGACTTAGCATTCCTTTTTTACTAAAACACATAACACTTTTCCCTGGTGAGATTCTAAGAAAAACATGATCACCTTCCTCAAACAAAAATTCATTCCTCCTATTGATTGTATAAATTTTCAGTCTTCTCTAAACTATCCTCATGTGTTGATAGATCATCTTCACTTTCTCAGCAACTTCCTCTACTGATTCTGGTCTCATCAACTTACTTTCCTAGACTTCATGACAAAAAGATATATTTCTAAACTGTTTTCCATACAATGCCTTAATAGGTCCCATAATTATATTGGAAGGAAAACTTTTTTTATAAGAAAACTCAACAAAAGAAACATGTTGATCACAACTTCCTTGGAATTCCATTGAACATGCATGAAGCATATCCTCCAAAGCCTAAATTTTTTTTCATGACCACTAATCTAAATGATGATGAAAATTTATACTCAAAATTTAATTATATTTCCAATGACATCTTAAGTCACTTCCAATAATTAGAAGTGAACATGGGATCCTAGTTAGATACAACGGAAAGAGGAACTCCATGTGACCGGAAAAATATTTTGAGGTACAGTCTACCAAGATGATCCAACAACATTGTATCTTGAAAGAAATTATATTTTCAGATTTAGTCAGTCGATCAAAAATAACCAAAACCACATTGTTATGTTGAGAATTATTTGGTAGTACCACCACAATTTCCATGGATAAATTCTCCCATTTCCACTCTATCATTAGAAAAGGATAGAGAATCTCTTTTGGTAACTGCTTCTCTGATTTAACCTATTTACATGTCAAAATATTCAGGGTAAAATAATCAATATCTCTTCTCATTCCATCACACCAATAATACTCTTGAAGGTCTCTAAACATCCTTGTACTACCCAGATGAACTAAAAATGGAGAACTGTGAGCTTCAAAGAACAAATTTTTCTTCAATTAGGAATCACAATGCACACACAAAATTTTACAAAATCCTAAAAAAAATCTTTATCAAGGTCAAATTCTGGAAACATACCCAGTTTTTCTAATTCTATCTTTTTTGTAGCTCACAATATTCCTTCTGGGCTTTCTAAATTTTGTTTGATAATGATGACTTCACTGAATCCTGAAACACAAAAGAGGTGTTTCCTCCACTAACAACTTATGGTCCAAATTTAATCAAATAATTTATCAAGGGATCATATTCCAAACGTAACATTATTAATGATCGTGGGATCATAATATTTTATCAGTTCAATCCAACTTTTCTACCTCATGTTTAATTCCTTCTATGTGAATATATACTTCAGAATTTTATGGTTAATATATATTTGACATTTGGATCTGTATAAATGATGCCTCCAAATTTTCAAAGAAAAAACCATAGCTTCCAATTCCAAATCATTTGTGCGATAATTTTACTCGTGGGGATTATTTTTCTTGAAGAATAATGAAATCACCTGGTCATTATTTATTAGGACACAACCAAGACCCTTCAATGAAGCATCATTGTAGATGAAAAAATCACTATTCTACGAAAGAAAGGACAAAACTTGAGAATTCACCATAAACTTCTTCAGTTCCTGAAAACAAACATCACATTATTTTTTACAAATAAATTTAACCCCTTTTCATGTTAACCTTGTTAGTGGGCAAGATAACCATGTGAATTTTTTATCAAACCATTGGTAATAACTTTATAATCCAATAAAACTATGAATCTCTATAATAATTGTAGGACTGGTCCATTCATAATCAACTTTTTTTGGCTGTATAAACTATTATTCCATCCTTATTTACAATGTAACCAACAAAAGAATAATGTTGCAACCAAAAAACACACTTTTTTAATTTTCCATATAGTTTATTTTCCTATTATGTTTTAAAAACAACCTTTAGATGTTTTTCATACTCCTCAATACTCATAGAAAGAACTAGAATTTAATCAATAAAAATAACCAAAAATTTATCCAAGAACTCATGAAATATTCCATTCATAATATCCATAAATATGGAAGGTGAATTAGTTAACCCAAATAGCATAACAATAAATTCATAATTCCCATATCTAGTATGAAAATTGGTTTTGAGGATGTCATCCTCCTTCACCTTCTGTTGATGGTATCCGGATATCAAGTCAATCTTGTAAAAGTACCGATCTCCCAGGATCTGGTCAAAAAATTCATCGATATTAGAAAAAATATAATTTTTTTAATAGTGATGTTAATCAAGGTGCTATAATCAATGCAATGTGTCATGGAACCATATTTCTTTTTAATGAAAAATATGGGGGAACCCCATGGTGAACTGCTAGGATGAATAATGCCTTTATCAAGAAAATCATCAAATGATTTTTTTGTTCAATAAGTTCCATTTGATCCATTATATTTGGGGTTTAGAAGTTTTCTTAGCATTATGAAATAATTAAATTTTGAATTTGACTTCGCATTAGGAATAACACTGGGTAATTCATCTAGAAAACATCAATTTATTCATTTAACACTGGCACATCATTAATATAAAAAGTTCCCATGTTTTCAAAAATGTGATCAAGATAACATTCCTTTCCATCATTAAATAGTTGTGTAGCTTCCTAACATGTTATAAATTGTATGGGATTGTTATTATATACAAACTGAAACTCTTTGTAAAAAAAACATTGTTTTCCCTACAGTCAATCATAGCATGATAAACAGAATTCCAATCCACTCCCAGAATTACATCAAACACTACTAAGGGACAAAACAACAAGGTTTTAATGTAATATCTTTCCATAGACCACAATAAAAAGAGTATTATAATTCCTACTTTCTATAATATTTTCCTCTAGTGTTTTAACAATAAGTTCTTCTCTCATTTTTTGAGGTGAAATATCCAACTTACCAGAAAATTATTCAGAAAAAAAATGAATCTATAGTCACTATATCAAACAAATCTTTAGACAAATATATGATAACAAACAAGGAACATTATACAAATTCATTGGATGGACCGACACCAACAAACGTAGTAACAATGGATCTCACAACACATTTCTGATTATCATCTAGCTTATTTGAATCATGCATATCTCTCTTTGGGTAGGAATTTTCATAACGACCTATCTCACCACATTTAAAACACTTAATAGTTTTCTTATCTGGGTTAGTCATAGGATCATTTTCATTACAATATCAACCTATATGTCCGATATTACCCCATCTAAAACATTTCTCATTTTTAGTAAGGCATTCCCAAGGGGGCGCCTTACAACATATTTCACAAACTATGAACTGGATATTCTTACAATCATATTTATCTGGTTGATTCTTATCCATATCATGACATCTAGAACTCTTCTTATACATGTTTTAAAAATGCATGTGATCATTATAAAACTCCATATCTAACCTCTCATCACATCAGATAAGTTTCTAATAAATGTTTAACTCATGGGTGGCCAAATACCTTCGATACCTTGGCTTTAATCCTAGGTAAAAGTAGTTGATTTTTCTATCAAGATCTAGAATAAGATATAGAGGATACCTCAATAGCCGGGTGAAGTTTTCTTCATACACAACCACTGAATCCTTCTCCTTTTCCATCAATTAAAGGAATTTTTTATCCATCATAAGTCGTTCCACCTTAGGAAAATATTTTTCATGGAAAAGAATTTTAAATTCATCCCACTCTAAATAATAAATATCTTCTCTACCCCTGATATTTTTTACCATTTACCACCACTTATAAGATTCACCTTCAAAATAATATATGGAAAGACTTACATTTTGATTATCTAAACAAACCATAACATCAGATATCTTTTCAAGGGACTTAATCCATCATTCATATACTATAGTTTCAGAAGATCCATTGAAAGCATGAGGGTGAATTCTCATAAAATGTTCCACTATAATCATGTTCGGTTAAGGTACCTCTGGTTTTTCTCTTGCATGGATTCCACCACAATGTATTTCATATGCCTCTTGATCTATTACTATCACAAACTTCTTGGCTTGAATACCTACCATTCTAGGATACATATTCGGATGGATATCATTCTGTCAGTGTCTCTCCTCTTCATCTTCCATGTTTCTTCTACAAACAACCATTCTGAACAGATATATCTTAGTTGAATCAACATGGAAATGTTTAAATTCTCTAACAGTTCAAATTAATGATATTGTAAAAATCATTAACGGTATTCTATTAATATCATCCCGACCCCTATAGTTATCTAAACGATCCTCTAAGACAAACTATAAATACTCGACCTTATTACATTACATAATCATGAATTTTAGTCAAAAACTCATTTCCTTTAGTACTGAAGATATTTTCAAATTTATTGTTTTTTAGAATAGGTATATAATACATACATTACCTCCCACATTCATATAAAGCTGATACCACAAAATGAGCATCCATTTCATTAAAAATATAATACGTTTTG
Source organism: Viscum album (assembly GCA_963277665.1). Lineage (NCBI taxonomy): Eukaryota > Viridiplantae > Streptophyta > Magnoliopsida > Santalales > Viscaceae > Viscum > Viscum album. The sequence continues at coordinate 1,214,671,180 of OY728150.1, read as the reverse complement.
AATAAAACATGTTTTCTTTGACAAATTTTCATGACAATTAACTTGGATTCCTTTTGTGTTTTAAAAATCCTTATAACCTGTGAAAATAATTTAAAAACATGAAATTAGCACAAAAATCATAGTAAGGGAAATAAAAATAATGACATAACATATTAGTCCATGATTATGTGTAACGTATGAAATAATCTTCCAAAAGACATACATGATACCCATATAAACATACATTTTGAAAGTTGAGATTTCCATGAGATATCCACAAAACATATCGATCATAAATTGAATCATAATTGTATCTTGTGGAATTAAATACATAATCTTATAACCCTCTCTCCTACCTTATAATTGGTAACCCTCGCGACTACCTTACTATTTTTCTAACCATCGCAGTTACACTTGCAGTAACCATATGGCCGACCTCAAACATACACATAACCAATGCATTAAAGGGATATATAGGTCACAAAAATCATTATAATTAATACCCAATAACGATAACATATTCATAAGACATTAATAATTTCATAAAAACATTAATTTTAAATATTGTAAAATAGAATTTTTAAAAGAAAATTTTAAAAAAATAACCCCATAAAAAATCATACAATTGAATTGAGACTTAATAAGGTGGATAGAATATGTATGTACACTTTAAAAACACATAATCAAACATAATATAATCATAATTCATCACAAATAAAATTTTAATTCAATATATATAATGAAGTATATGGTTAACCCAAATAATGGACATTGAGAAAAGAATTATCTTACCTCAGGTTTGTCTTACATCAAACAAGATTAAACCTCATGTATAAGGGTTAAAGGAATGTTATTAATATCTTAAATTAACATATTCATATATATGATATCTTATATTATAATTTAATTACATTATTTTACCCTTTAATTTATAGTATTTGTTCCTTCCGTTATTTTGGGTGCGTTCTTTACATCATTTCCAGGATCGGTTCAAGATAGGTATTCTTGACGATTGGAAGTGAAACAATAAAATTTTAATTGAATGGAATTTCTATATTTTCAATATCAAAAATTATAACATTTATCATTTTTAATTACTACATGAGGATCATTCATAAGTTAAAACATTATTTTTATTTGTTTAGGTCATTTTGGAGATTCTTCAATCCAAATGAAGTCGTTTTATTTCTTTATTTAATAACACGTGTAAAAAATGATTCACAAACCTAATAAAGAGACAAACTAAATAAATTATAATCTTGTTAAACCATAAAAATGGTTTCACGGCCAGTCTTGAAGGATGTAAAATAAATTGGAATCACATCATCCATGATGTCGATAAATCGACACATCACGGACGATGTTTTAATTTCTACAATAAGTGAGAGAAGAGAAAACTTATAAGGTTAAATCATCCATAATCATGATGAAAAAAATAATATTTAAGATACTAGACCATTCATGATTCTTGTATAAGGGGGAGGTGAGGATAGAGGAATAATAGAAAATAAAATGAAGAGAAAAGTATGAACATAAAAGAGGATGTTTACCTCTTGATCTCTTCTCCTTTTAATAATTTTTAAGGCCTTTGGTTTTGGCCATTTGGTGACACCAAAAGCTATAGGACGTTGGGAAGAGCCTTCAGAGTAGTATTGGGTAGTACATATATAAGGATGAATGTATGATGTGTGTGGGAGGAAGAGGGGAATGAGGGTTTTATTTATAGTATAAGAGAGGAGGTATTTTTTATTATTTAATCATGATTATAATATTTTTTCTCAATACTACGAATAATATTAATTCATGTGACCCCAAAATGTAATAACAACATTTTATCTCCAACCAAGTGTTATTAAACAATATATGATTTCATATATACTGTATATAACTAAAAATTTCAATATACGATATTTTATGGTATTTCACTATTTATCAAAAATTGAAGAATTATAGAAAAATACCAAAAATTATCCATATCCATTTTTTCAATAAGTAGAGTTCAAAAATAAACTCCATTTTTGGAAAATAATATTATGAATATTAATAGGATTATTTTTAAATAATATCATAATTTATTCAAAGATAAAAATTTCAGAACTATAACTCATTTCTTAACACTTGGAAATATTACTCACGTTTTCATTATCTTAAATCCATAAGAAAATATAATAATATTCAAATTTACTATTTATTAGGGCCTTATAATTATTCATATTATTATTCACTATTGTATGTTACTATCCCTCATAAATTAAGTTGGTCAAATTACACTCCAAATAACGTACTGTTCACAAATGTATATGAATGTTAATCGAATTTCAAAACATAGACGTGACAAAATTATGTTTAGAGGATATTTATAAATATCTACATAAAGAAATGTTTCATTCATTCCAGTTTATATTTAAAGACATGGGGAGTTACACCTCATATGTGTATAAATTTACATTGACAAAGGTTACAAATGAATTTCTAACATGGAGGTAAGTAGTCCCACACTAAGATTTTTTAATGATCTAGGGACATGCATTAAATATATTAGATAGTCCTAAAGTATGAATTATTACAACATAATAGGGTTATATGAGTCTGTTCTCCCATCCCCTTGACTATTATGAGTTCCTAATAACCATTTGTGAAAAAACACAGTGACCACCTTCCTTTGGAATACATGTCTATAGTAACACATTTTTCGTGGATGTTGGAGTTGTTTGGTTATTCTAGTTCCATGAACATGTACCATTGGAAACTATATGTAATGAGATTAGTTACACAATATGTGTATTTTATAGCAACACATATCCCTTCACAATTAATCTCTAGGCCACTAATTCACCATGTTTATGTTCGAAACACTATCATTTCTTTTTGGAATCTTCAAAATATCAGTCATTATCATTAAAAACAATTCATTATGAATATTTAGGACAATACTTCAATATCAATGTTGAAATATCATTTTTTCCAAAAAAATGAATCAATATGGAAATCATTATATATATAATTATATAAACACATATATCTCAATTTATAAGAAAATCAATCTTATGTTTCATAAAAAACAATGGCAATATTTCAAAAAGTTATCATGAAATATTCTTGCCATTTAGAAAAAACTAAATTCATACAAGAGGAATCCACTCACTGTTATAAAATTAATGATTCGTGAAACTCCAAATATCAATCACTATTTTTAATCAATAATGCTCAAGATACATAACTATAATAATAAAAATATAAAATGATTCCTATTAAAGGGTTTACTAATATGATTAAATAACAACCATCACATGGTAAATTTAGTGTCTATAATAAATGAACTAATCTAGGCCATTCATGGATTGCATTCTGTGTTCTGACTATCCTTGTACAACCTACCATCCAACTTCCTACTAGAACCCTAATACTATTTTTTATCATATAATCCCAATTTCAAGGAAATCATACTCAATGAAATATTCCTTGGGCCCAAGGTGAATTTTCGATCACTACAGGCTAAAATAAGTTCCAAAAAGTATCACATGTATATAATGTGTATAATTTGATCTTTATAAAATATAAACAATAAACATGACCAAAAATAGAATATTAATAAACAATAATATGCATGGGTCCATACATGATGAAAAAAGCACTATTATACAAAAGCTAACATAATGGAAATATAAATATCTACTCATCTCTAATTTACACAATAACTTTTTTCTATGTCACCACCTCCATAGTTTCTCTATTTAGAAATGGATTACTCCTAATGAATCCGGGACATTTCTCATACCTTTACAAAGAATAATGAAATAAAAGGCACATATACACCATGGTGTATATTTAGTTTGGGAGATAATTCCTAGAATGTTACCAAAACCAATTTATAAATCATCTCTTAATAGTCAAAATAAAAATCATGGTTCAAAATATTTTCATAACATACCTTTTTTTCTTTTACATTATATAGAAAACCAATTAGGTTATCGTTTTCATTGAAGTAAAATTATTTTAAAGAAAATATAACCAAGAAATATGTGAATAAAACATCATGAAAATAGAAATATAATTGCTCATAAAATAAAAAAAGAAATTAAATAAATAAAATTATCAAATAAAGCATCAGACAAGATAACAACTAGATTCCTATAGAACCAATCTATTATCTCAGTAATAATGGATCCACTTGTTTTATCAATAATGAGATACTAATTGTTATGGTTCTTGACTTACCCTCATAAGAATTTTTGAGTGGAAACCCCCTATCTATAGCATAAAAAATACTAGAGGCCACTAGATAATGAAAATTATATATAAGTGTAGCATTCATCCAAATTTACATCATAGTTACTCACATCTCCCATGTAAATATAATCAATTTTCAATCATAAAAAATAAATAAAATACTATGAGGGGGGAATCAAGAGGGAATAACATAATCAATAATGACATATATAATTCAAAACATTCTGTTAAATAACATAACATAATATAAATCCATGAACCACTTTTTAAAAAAATCATATATATCTTAAAACATCACTTGTAAAACCATTTGATGTAAAATAATTCTCAAGTAATTTCATCAAACACCTTTAGTTCATAAAAAATATATTTTAAAAATTAATATTTTTATATAAATAAAAAACCTCATTATAAAAAGTAATCATTCAAAAAAAATATTTATAAATTCAACTAAATCATAATAATCCTTTTAGAAATTTTATCAAAAACATTTATGCATGAAACGATAATTTTAGAAAAAAAAACTTTGAACCAGCATCAAAAATCTATTTATAACAGAATAAACTTTACTAAAGTTGTGGTAAATTTATAATTTCATTAAAGAAAACTTCTATAAGATTTAAGATGATAAAGATTACAATTATAAATTATACACACCGTGATTTTTGAAAATAAATATATATTGAATAATGACATATAACTAAATTTTTATGAATCATTTGTGCCTTCCGGAAGAAAATATTATTTTGTGTTAAAAATGAATTTTTTATCCTATTAACACCAAAATACTTATAAATATGAGTGATTTTTCCTAAAATTGATAAAACCTAACATTTCATTAACCCTAGGTCTAGGGAAAGGTGATTAATAAGAGATGATGGAGAATATAATTGAAAAGGGCTATTGATATCTTAAGGATAATTACAATGATGTTCATAGTAGGTATAAGAAAGGGGAAACCGAGAATATTAAATAAGGAAGGTGGATTCATATTATATTCATGTCTTTAGCCTAAAATTGGATGAAAATAGGGATTGTGGTTATTTTTTACCAATGAATAAATTATAATAGTATCATATTAAAAATGATAACAATAATATTAGTAATTTTAATACTTATAATTGTAATAATGACTGAATATTATTCTATAAATATCTCATGTCAATAAAAAATCATATTCCATATTTACAAATCCCATCTATTACCACTAATTCCCCCCCGACAATATTGTCATTTTAAAGGTATAATCAATTTATAATTATAATATATAACAATAATACAATAAAAATGTAAATCAAAAAAATATGCACATATAATTTATAAAAGAAATAAACTCATATTAGAAATGTATTTTATAAATTATACATCCATGATAATCATTTAATAATATCGTTACAACATTTCCCAAATCATTTAAAATGACTATTCAGAGGTCGAGACATCAAAATAGATTTTTGGGTCAACTAATTGGGATACAGGGTTACCATTTGTGGTTTCATAACCATGAACTAACCGTTATTCACCAACTCTATACCTATTTTAATTATGGGTTATTTATGTATAGGGTTTGGGAAATAGTACCTAAATCATATGTCATGCAAATATAAATTTTTTTTGAAATTTTCATTATGTTCATTGAAAAAATATAATTTTAATAACATTTAATGAAATGTGAAAATTGGGATGTCCTAGGAATATTCATCCATATATTTCATCACCCACTTAAATTTTTAATTTTTCACTCTTAAATATAGGAATTAAAATCTTGAAATCATTATGAATTGACACTGCTATGATGTAAAAAAACATGTCAAAACGTAATGTATTTTTCGTTCTAGAAAACCTAGTTTTATTGGATTCATACAAAAAAAATATTTTATGTTTCGTTCTGTAAATGTATCACTAATATGAATACTATAATTTAATTTATATATTCACGTATTCTTTTTCAATTACATATAATCACTAAAAGTTTAAAGGTTGCTCATTTTTGTTATATTTCACATTTACCAATGTAATTTCTAAAGCTATGATTTATCATCTTTCTTATAATTAACAAACAATAATATTTATTAAATTATTTACTCCTAAAAGGTAAAAATAATATGAACCTTACTTGTTGTAGAATATTCCATTAGTAAAACCATAATACTTATTTCATACATATTTCAAGGTGTAACCAAATGTGCACTATGAAATGACTTTTTTTCAACTTAAAAAAACATCTCAAGAATTCTTTGTGGTCCTAAAATACTTTTTTACTATATATGTGCTTCTCATATGTATTAAATTAACCACTATTTATCATTTACTTATTTTGGAACCATAATTAAAAACGACATATCATTTGGAAATTATAATTCTAATTATATTTTAGTAATAAGTTTATTACCATTTAGCATCAAATCCAATTTTTGAACTATGGTATCATGAATACTAAAACACTCTTCATCAAATCCAATAACATATAGTTGAGTATTAATTTTTGAAAACAAATCCAACATCGTATATCAAAAATTATTTATTGAATTATAACATTATCCCCTTTTTATTTTTTAGAACACTATATAAACCCATATTTGGTACCAATAAAATTCTATTGCTTGTCTTTATGATTCATGATTATTTCTTATCCCGCTTTGACAACAAATCCATTGTAAATACTCCAATTAAATAATAAATTTAAATCATGGAAACTTATTTATATTTTGGTAAAATATTTCTACAATTATGGTCATATAAGAATATAATACACCGCCAGACTTCTTGAAGGCAGACAATAAAATTTATCTCTGACATAAAAAAATATCCAAATCCATAAAGGAATCCCCCATTTGGATTTAATTCTATAATACACTATAACACATATTCATGGAGCTACATATTTTTAGTGACTAATTTCACCACCTTATAAACATATATTGACAAATCATATAATTTTTTTTACTAAAACATTGTGTGATAAGTTGGATAATAAGTTAGAAACATATAATCTATTTATTTAACCCACCTAGCTAAATTATGGTCACATAGTCATTTATTTATTCTTCCACTAAGAAGCACCCCCAGGACCACAATAAATCTTTCACAATATCATCAATGAATATCCATGAAACACTCATTGAGGGAATAATATTACTTCTCCTTTTAGAGATAGCTCTTCATAGTAACATGATAGTGTATATTTTATTCTTATCACTAAATTATATTCTTTAGTTGATATAAATAAAAAACAATAATAATTTAAAATAAACTCCATTTTCATTAACATATTAAATCCTCAAGAGATCCTTCTGTAACTCCATGAACCCAAAACCCTAGATTCATTGCATTATTTTATTATATTTACTTGATTAATTGAAATAAAATCTAGAAGGAACAATTTTTTTATTATTCTTGGAATTCTATATTACATAAATGTTACCCACAATACATTGGGGTATAGAAAATGAAAACATGATAAATAATAAGATGAAATTAACTGCGTCCTTAAATGGTTATTAAAAACTTTATTCATAATAACCTGGGGAAAGGAAACATAATATGGGTGATCTAAAATTACCAGTAAGGGTAATTAAAGTGGAAGAAATAATGAATCAATAAGAATAAATTAACATGGAAAGGTAAATTACTTCTTACTCATTCCATTAAAATAACTAGTGAAGGAAGATTTAATATGGAAAGATAATATACTAAAACCCATTCCTTTTAATAAATAAAATAAAAAATAAATGTATATATAGATATTTCGATGCAGAATATCATCAATGAATAATAACTAAAATATCAATGATGTCAATTCAATACGATGGATAACTATAACATACCACTGAGGCTTCATTCCAAGTATCTAATGCATTCAAGGATTCATATCATGAATCTAATACATTAAATAATTAATCACATTAATCTAATACATTAGAGGATTGATACCTAAAATCTATTACTATCAATTCTTTATCCAAATAATATAACATTTTCATGGATTCTCACTATGAATCTAATACATTCAAGGATTCAATCCATTAATCTAATGCAAACAAACAAAACATTGGATGAAAAAATATTATATGTGTTTTGAAAATATTAATATCCATTATTTGAGAATATGGATATTGAAGTAAATTTTCAATGAAAATAGATAAAAACTATGTGATTTTTTCAATATAAATTTAGCAATCACAAAAGGATGTTACATTGAAAAGAAAATCATTAATAACATTCGTGAGGAAAATAATCTTTTGGAATTCCAATGTATCCCATTCAATATAGAAACATTTAAATAATAATCCCCATGAAGAAATAATATAAAACATATAGTATCATGAGATTAAGTAGATCCTTGATATAATAATCTAAATAGTTGTATAGAAACCCTATAAAATTGAGTTGGTGCATAATAATAAATAAATCTTAATGGAATGTAAATTGAGACAAAATCCCTTAAATATATTGTAACATATGAATTGGAAGACCCAAAACTAATGATCATAAAATTAATCATTTTATTATGATGAAAATAAAATAATTAATGATTTATTATAAAAAATGGGAAGTAGGTACTCTACACAAATGACGTAAGTTGTGTAAATGGCACATGCCTCACAGAATGGAAATTAAGACAATAATTCCTTACCTTATCCTTCCTTTTTTATGGTATTTATCCACATTCATTGTGGTTTAAAATATGTTACTAACTGATTAAATAACCATAATCATGTTTATAATATCATATATCATCTTCTTATAAAATCTTATTACCCTTTTATTAACACACTTTCATTTTTTTGACAATTTAGGGTTTCATTACCTAGTTTTCCCATGTTTGTTTCAAATTTTTATTTGATAATCCTATTACATAGATCATGATTTAATCATATAACTAATTTAAACCACAACTTAATTATCTTATTTATTCATTAAATATGTTTTTATAATAATCTAAAATGTTTTCAGATAAGAAATGAAAGGTACTATTCATGGAGACGGTAGGTCGTACGTACACTTAAACGCTAATTTCATTTCATTGTGTTATTAAAATACCTAAAAATAAATGATAAATAAGAATATTATAAATAAATTATCATAGATATTTTATATATTTTACATATTTTTTATAAAATCATCCTTAATAAATTCCATTCATATCGTGAACGTGTCACACCTCTTTGGGGAGCCAGTGGTCAATACTTCCACAAATAATGTTATCATATTTATACAAAATGTAAAGTATAATGTTATTTGTTAAAATTTAATTACAAAATAATAATGAAATAATAAATTTCATATATAACAAACATAAATTTTTTTTCCATCATAATGTCAACCATGATTGGTGGTAAATGAAAAATTAAAAATTATCGTTTTGTATGCGTATGTTCTCCATACAAAGAAACAGTGTGTTATTTACCCATTCGATGGAATTGTGTGTAAATGTAGATAAAAAACTTATCATAAATATATCCAAGTATATTTTGTATAATATTATTTTTTAAAATTGTGAAATAATAATATTTTAGGTAATGGATAATGAAATAAATCTTGAGAGCTTGAGAGATGATGTTACCTCTTAATTGGGTAACTTCATTAGGTTTGTTAAAAAAGGATAACATGGATCTATTTAATACCAAGGTGAGTCATCTATGATAAGTTGATAAATGTTGGGGATCTATTTTTTTATATCATGGTCGATTAAATGTGGCATTTGGGGTATGAGTACGGGGAAGATTTATTTCCTTTTAATACTAGAGGGGGAGTGTCACTCTTGTAAATACCAAAAGGTAGTCATTAATTGAAGGTGTACCTAATGAAAACTGTCTCAAAAAATTTAATGTATGAATGTGTAATGTGATTGATTTGAACATTTTATTCACAAAAATATATGTGTTTTAATAATTTGGTTCATTAGGTTTTAAGATTCCCTAATTTTTTCCATTTGGTTTTTATTAAAGCCTATAGTTTTCTAACTTATGTGACATTACAATTAAGAATAAAATAAAGTGATATTTATTATAAAATATAGATTTACAAAAATAATTCATATTATATATAATTTATAAAATTGAAATCCCATGTGTTTTGGAAATTAATTTTAAAACAAGCGCATGTGTTGTGATAAATATTTCCTCAAACTAGACCGTGTAAAAACATTTTTACAATATATGGGTCAAAATAATAATTATAAATAATAATTTTTTTTCTAATAATAGAACATATAAAATAATTATTAACACATAAAAATAAATAGGTATAATTTAGGTTTTTTAATAATTTTATATCATTTAATAAAATATCATTTAATGTAAAATAACAATAAGGTCAATTCAGACATTATTTATTTAATTTTAATTTTAAAATATAAAAACATTAAAAAAATTATCATATATTAATTTTAATGTTCTATAAAATTATATATTAATTTAAAAAAATACAATAATTCAATCAATTCACTTCACTTTTAATGTTGATAGAATCATTTATTTCAGTTGGTCATTAACTAAATAATCAATATGTTGGCGTTTCATAAGCATTTGAAGTAACTAATCTATATCTAAAAAATATTGGTAAATTATTATGATAAATATAACCAGTATATCATTAATAAGGATATTCATAACCAAAAGTATTATTGTTTTTACATATCTCAAATCTTTTTAAATATTAAAGGTAAGGAAAGTTCTTTTATGTATTTTTCCTTACTTAACCCATTATCTACGGAAGTTCCATTTAATTATATCTTCATAACCCATAAATTAAAACCCAGTGGGTATATGGTCAAGTGATTGACATCCAGTGGATTTTGGGAAAGTGTCTAGGTCATTTTGGTCTTTATTATTAAGGATTAATCCATTATTAAGATGCATCATACATTAATCACCATAAATAATTTTCATCACTTTAAAAAAATTGTCAAAATTATGTTGTCTTATTAGACCACAAATATTGTACTAATTAAAACCATATATTCATATTTTTTAAAATTCAAATCATAGATGTTGTAAAATTAAAATTAATGTTAATCCTGCAAACATGGTGATAATTTGAGTTTTTATAATTATAAAAATTTATTAGTTCAATATGTTTTTTAAATCTATTTTCAATTTAAATATGATTTCAATTACCTGAATTAGATTTATATATTAATTATTGTTCTATTTTTCATTAAAAACAAATTTAAAATATAATTTAAAACTAATCATCACTCAAATAAAAATGTTATTTTTAACAAAAGTGTAGTAAATATTTCTATTCATAAAAAATGTTGTTTTTTAGAAAAAATTCAAAATTTTACCCGAATCTAATTGAAAATTATGGATTCAAAAAAATTTATTTTGACAAATAATATTAAAAAAATGTGAAAATATATTTTTGAAATATGTGCTCTATCAAAAGGCAGTGAAACATGATCTTATCTGTAACGATATCTAATTCGGTTTGGTGTGTAGTGTATGATTAACATGGTTTTGCATATAAAGAGGGAAAATGATACTTATTATAAAATAAAAATATTAAATTGTATTAGGATATTAAATTCTCCCCACTTTAATTAAATTGTGTCCTTGCAATTTATACTTGATCACAAAAAGTAAGAATTTAAAATTTGAAAATACTATTATTGAAAAACCCCCATCATGAATAAGGATAATAACACATATTCTTAATAAGATATAAAGGAAATTACTATGGTCATGTAACTATGATACCTAGTAGGATTACATGGGTGGAATATATGAATCATTGATAAAAAGGAAAAATCTAACAATCATGTTCTGATAGAGACTACTTGAGAAAATGGTTAAGATAAAGATAACAATGGAAAGCCCTAAATCAATGATGATCTAAGGGGCTATTTGATTCATTGGAAATGAAGGTACTAGGAAAATAATTTTTTTCCTCAACATATTTCTTGGAGTTGTGGAATTATTTCACTCTCTATTAATATAAGTAAATATAATTACTTCATATGATTGTATAATCATGTTAATATCCTTTAGTCATGCCTTAATGTATTTCTATTTCATCTCATAGAACATGCCTTTGAATTTAGTGATTTAATTTACCAATATCTAAAACCATATCAAAAGATCAACTTAAACCATTTCATAAATAGTTGAACATTCTAAAGGATTATGATTTAACAATTTATAAATAAAGTCACCAAATTCCAAAAATGAACTTATCTTTAGTATTTAATCAACATGAATAATCTATAAATTATTATGGTCTAAATGTGTGAATAATTTCATCCTGAATCTTCTCTGTATTTGGTAATAACTTGAATCACTATAAAACCTTACTTGAAACATGAATTATTCCTTATTCCGTAATTAAGAAACATTTAATTGGATATATTCCATAAATACATAATTGTTCTAAGTTTCATCATTAATAGAATAAACCACTTGTTGAAAGGTAATTAATCAGTTCCAAGGTAGTCTTCACTTTTCCAGATCAATCATTTCTTAATCATTATCACAATAGAAGAAACATATTAAGGGTTGTATTTCCCTCAATCATGGGTTTCCTAAAATGTTTTACAAAATATTAAAAAAAATCTTGGTATAATTAATCAAATGATCTCAAATCCTTACCGAAATGGTACTATAGTACAACCCTCATTTATTACATAATTCATATATCCAATAAATTTAATACAAAATATTAAAATGATATAGTTATTGAATCCATGTACATTAACACATTGATTATTCCAATTCCTCCTTAAACCTTTAACAAGGAAACCTAATCCTATTACTCAATTCATATTTCATTTTACATATCATGTGTTTTTTCATCATCAATAAAAATATAACCACTACGTATACAACATTTCAATTATCTTCTTGATCTTTACACTTGGAACATTAATTTTTATAATGACAATTCTTTCCCGAATTAAAGCATTTAACCATTTATGATGTATTTGGGAGCCCAATAATCACATCCATTGCTGGACTCTTAATTTTTCCTTTTGTAGTTACGTCATATGCATCCTAATTTTCCACTATCGAAATATCTTCTTGACCCTCTAATTCATTCCCATGGGTGATTATTTCAAAATTATTGACATAAAGGAAACTGAATCTACTTTCCTCTATGATCTCCATTACCCTAACTTTCAATGAACTCCTTCATTATATTACATGGTTAGTCTGATAGTTGTTTAATGTGAACCTTGTTTCTCATGTTCTATGAAATATTATTATAAATTTTTAAAATATCCTTCATTCCAGTGATCCTTCCATTTAACTACTCATAAACAAATTTTCCATTACATTCAAAATTAACCCAGTTCCTTCTTTTTTTCCAATTAATTAAATTGAAAAAGCATATTATGATAAATATTAATCAAAACAGATAACCACATAATCATGATAACTAATTATAGGATATTTAAATCATGCCTCCTATATCGTGAGGTTTTTGGCTAGATGACTCAAAGACGTATTATACTTAAATCCCTCCTTTGGTTTGTAAATAAAAGTGAATTAACCTATGTATATCCCATGAAAGGGTTATACCTGATTCCTAGTAAGTAATTTTTTCATGTATGAGGTTACAATGAGTCAGTCCCAATACACCTTATTAGAGTTATTACTACTAGGTACATTTGTGCCAAAACCACATCCATTTGTAGTATCCTGATAGGGATGTATTGTTACGAATACCCATATAATTTCAAACATACCAAAATTGTACAATTTTCTTCAATACTTGTCCTTAATTTTTATCTTTGGGATGTGCTCCCTAATCTATGTTTTATACATATATATTCCATCGTTTTTTCTAAACCTCCCTTTCATACCATTTGTAACACCCCAACCCTAGAACCATGGAGTCGGTATATTAGTTTATTAGATTGGCCGGATTATAAGTAATCAAATCCTGAATGACTAATCAGTTTAGCTGCCTTGGAATGATAGATTATATAAATGATTCCCATAATACATATGGAAAATTTAAAAAACACATGAAACATAATAAAATGAAAAAAAAACTTCCTTGAATGTTTATTCAAATAATTTTTCTTCATAACCTGATAAAAGGAAACAAAATAGTTAGGGAAAGTAAAGAGGAATTAATAATGAATAAATTGGAATAAATTAATATAAAAAGGTAAATAAATTATAACTTATTACATTAAAATAACTAGACAAAGTAGATTTAATTGGAATGTATAAAACATAAAAACATTCAATTTAATCAACAAGGTGAAAATTAAATGTATCCATAGATATGTCAACACAAAATCTCATTGATGAATAATAACTGAAATATTTATGAATAAAATTCATAATTATGGATATATAAAACATACCATCACGTCATAGTGATAATTATATTAGACTTTCATGTATTATTTCCATCAATATAATTTTTTCAAGGCTTCATTCCAAGAATCTTATACAATCAATGATTCATTTCATGGATCTAATACAATCAAAGAGAACGTCATGTGAACAATGTTATATGGTTTAGGTAATAGTAATATCCATTGTAAGAGTATATTAATATTAAGGTTAATTTCCAATGAAAAATGATTAATATTATGTGATTGGTTCAATATAGTGTTAACAATCACAAAGGTAAGTGATATTTCAAAGATAATCATTAAGAAAATTCATGAGGAAAATAATCAGTAAACATTCCAAAGTATCTAATACCACTTTGAAAAAAATAAAAAATAACCCCCATAAATCAATAAAGTAAAACATAGAGTATCATTAGATATTTTAGATTCATGATATGACATGTAAAATGAAATTATAAACACCATATAAAATTAAATTGGCGCATAAAAATAATAAGTCTCATTGGAATGTAAATTGAGAGAAAATATCTTACCAATGTGATGACATATGAATTGAAAGACCAAAAAACAATGATTTTTTAATTAAAATTTTAAATACAATGAAAATAAAATAATACATTGTTTATTATATCAAAATGGGGTAGTAGGTACAATACACAAATTAAGTAAGTGGTGTTAATAGTGTATATCTCACGAAAAGAAAAGTGAGACAAGAATCCCTTACCTTAACCTTTCTTTTGTTGTGCGGTATTTATCCTCATATATAGGGTTTTGAAATATGTTACTAAATTATACCATAACCACACTCATGTTTATAGTATTATATATCATCTAGTTAAAACTTCTTTTTACCAGTTTGTTAACAATATTTCTCTATTTTAACTATTTGAGGTATAAATTTCCTAGTTTTCTCAAGTATGTTTTCACTTGTTATTTTTTTCACCTATTAATTATGTCATTATATCATCATATCATGAATTTAATGCATGAATTAATTATATTATTTATTCCATACATATGTATTTATAGTAATATATAATATTTGGAGATAAGAAAAGAAATGCACCATTCATGGACATGTTCGGTCATACGTACACATGACCGATACTTTTATTTCATTATCATACTAAAAGAGTGAAAAATTAATGATTAAATATTATACCATAATTCCTATACTATATAAATGTTATATATGTTACATAGTATTATTAAAATAATCTTTATTATATTCTATATATTTCATGAATGACTCGCATCGCTTTGAGGAGGCAGTAGTCAACACTTCCACAAATGATGTTATCATATTTATTCAAAACAGAATGTATAAGGATATATGTTATAATAGAATTAGAGAAGAATAAAAATATAATTAATATCATATAAAACATATATAAAATTTTTTTCTATCATAATAGCCACCGTGAGAGGTGGTAAATAAAAAATTAAAAATCATCGTTTCGTGAGGAAGTTGTTCACCACACATAGAAATGGAATGTTCTTTACCAATTTGGTGGAATTATGTGTAATTTTAGGTCCAAAACTTATCATATCAAAATAATAGTATATATAGGATACCTTTTAGTTTTATGCTAATGAAATAATAAGATTTTATCGACTGGATAATTTAAATGAAACTAGAGAGATTCATTGAAGATGTTACATATTAATTGGGTAACTTCTTTGGGTTTGTACCAAAATGATCCCTTGGACGGCTTTATGAACATGGTGATATTCTAAGATTATTGGATTGATTTTTGGGGAGGTATTTAATATTATATTGGCTGAGCCAATTTGTATTTAGGGTTGTGAGTAAAGGGTAGAGTACTTTCATTTTTACAGTGGAGGGGGTGTGGTGATCATGTAAATACCAATAGGCATTTATTAATGTGTGGTATACCTTACATAAAGTGACTCCAAAATAGAAAAATCTATATAAAATTTATTAATATAAAATAATGGTATATTATAACCTCCACCAAACAAAAATATGTGCATTTTATTAGTTTTGTTCCTTACCTTCTAAGATTCCCCAATTTTATCATTTTGTTTTTTATTAAAGCATCTAGTTTTCTAACCTATGTAATTTAATTATTATGAAAAAACTAATTATATTGTTATTTGAAAATATAAATAATGTAAATTATTAATATTATATATAATTTATAAAATAAAAATCCCATGTTTTCCAGAAATAAATTTCAAAACAAGCGCATGTGACACGCTAAAAAACTATTTAATCCCGGAATATGTTAACAATGTTTTACAATATATGGTTAAATAATTTTGTTATAAAAGATAAAATAGTTAATTAATAGAACATATGTAATAATTATTAACACTTAAAAATCACTTTTATTAAAATATTTTTATTAATTTTAAATTTTTTTTATATAATATCATTTATTGTAAAATAAAAAAATTTCATTCTTGAAATTATTTATTTATTTATAATTTTAAAGAATCAAAAAAAATTGAATTAAAATATATTAAGTGTAATGTTTTTTTAACATGATGTATTAATCTATAAAAATAAATAAGGACAATAATTTAATCAGTTCCCTTCACTTTTAATTTTGATAGTTTCATTTATTTTAGTTTCTTGTTAACTGAATAATCACTAAATTGGCATTTCTTAGGAATTTTAATTAACTAAACCATATAAAAATATATTTATAAATAATTCAAGTAATAATAACTCATTTCATTTCCAAATTATATGTATAACTATATGTATGATGTATTTATACGTATCTCAATGATTTATAAATGTAAAAGGTAAAGAATGTTCCATTTTTGTCTTTTTCCATACTTATCCTTTTATATAGGTCACTTCCATTTAATAATATCCCAATTAACAATAAAATAATAACCAAGAGGGTATATAGTCTATTTATTAGCACTATATGGATTTTAGACAAGTTTCCTGGCCATTTTGGTTCTTAAAATTAATGTTTAGTCCATTATTATGATTAATCTTACCCTAATCACCATAATTAATTTCAATCAATTTTCACTATCTTTCTGGTCAAAAATTATGTTGATATTATTATACCATAAATATTATACATATTATATCCTTTTATTTACACTTTTAAAAATTAAAATCATAGATGTGGGAAAGTAAATATTGACACTATCCTCGCGCACGGGGCAAGAAGGTAGGGTTTTAAAGTATAAACGTTCTAAAGTTAAATAATTTTTTTATATATAATTCCAATGTAAAATTGATTCCAATGACCTAAATTAGATTAATATAGTCATAATTGATATTTTTTGTCTTTAAAAATTGATTTAATATATAATTTAACACCAATCATTATCTAAACATAAATTATATTTAACTAAATTGCAAAAAAAATCTACTATTCATCAAAAAAATATTCTAAAAAAAGAAACAATAAGATAATTTCAAAAATATCATTTCTAAAATAATTTTTATTTTGAAAAATAATATTTATAAAAGAAAAAAAATTTATTTTTTTAATAGTTTCATCATTAAAAGGAATTAAAACTTGATCTTTTGGGTAACACATGCTAATTCATTGTGGTGTGGAGAAAAATCTAAACATGGTGTTGTGCATAAAGAGAGATAAAATAATATTTTTTCGAACATGAAAATATTTTATTGTCTTACAGTGTCACACATTTCGACATCCATATCAATTAATATTGCTATAATTTTCCTTCCAAAGATCATATCCCCCAACATGGTTTTTTAAAATTAATTATATCTAATTTTTGTTACATCATTTTTTTTCTATTAAGTACTCTATATCGATGATAACTCCCTATTAATCCTACATAAATTAAAACAATATAACATATAAATAAATTAGAGAGTGGTTTATTTGAGATGGCACAAATATAAGATACATATGTATTTCATTATAACAAAATATTACCAAGTATAACTCATAATAAGTCACATACCCACAACCTATAGGTTTAGTGAATTTGTAAATTTGATACATAACCATATTATTTTTATGTAATTCTTAAATATATCCCACTAAAATTCTACATGCATGATACCCATAAAGATATGTAATACATAATATTCATTAAAATTACCTGTGGGATAAGAACATAAGAAAATATTAAAATAGGAATGATATCAATCGGGAGATCATATGAATTCATAATAATGATCATAATTGAGTATAAATATAATATCTAAGTATGAGAACATAACAAAGTATATAGGAATACCATAAATAAATCATTCCCAACAAAACATGGACCTTGATTCATGGTATGACATTTTTTGAATACCATAATAAATTCGGTATGTGACTATGGAATGACATAGAAATGTGAATTATATATATGAATATGAAATAATAACTTTTGTTGAAGATCACTACAAATAATGTAATCATATATTTCATAAAAATGACACTAAACCATGTGGACTATGATAAAATCTATTGTACCATAAATTAAAATCTCATTAGATATAAGATTTTCATAATGTATTGTAGGGATATATTATTCCAAAACACCTCATAAAATAATGG
Organism: Viscum album; assembly: GCA_963277665.1. Classification (NCBI taxonomy): domain Eukaryota; kingdom Viridiplantae; phylum Streptophyta; class Magnoliopsida; order Santalales; family Viscaceae; genus Viscum; species Viscum album. The sequence continues at coordinate 1,214,652,142 of OY728150.1, read as the reverse complement.
CAATACTTACATATTTATTACACATAAATAGGATCAAATTCATAAATTAACCATAGAAAAAATATAACATGAAAAGTAAATGGGTTTCATGAAGAACTACATAAGGAATAAATTATTCATCCATTTAAAGAAAGATTCTAATTTCCATTTACCAAAATCCTTGTGAGTTATTTAAAAAATAAAACTATTGAAAAAGGATAGGGATCAGAGAAAATTATATAATGAGTAAATATTTATCAAAGATTAAAAGAAATAAACCCTAACCTTTTTAAAAAAAATTCTAAAAAAATATTAATATAAGGTTTAATATTGTAAGGAGAGAGGTAATAAAAATTGTTTTAAATTGTCATTAAATTATAAACAATACAACAGAAATATATAAAAATAATATAAATGAAGGCGATGAATGTATGTATCCATATGTAACATGTAAAATAATAGAGTTAATAAGTTTTCTTTCATACATTATAAATAAATAAATTATTAATATAAATAAAACATAACTAATCATAGAAGTGATTCTAAGTAGATTTATTAAATAATATAACAAATATGATAATCAATGGAAAATAATCCCAACCAAAAATAAGAGACAGTTACAATTCCACATATAATAATTATTTTGGTGAATTATGAATCACTTATAGGGAAAATGTTTAGAATAAATGAAATATAAAAAATAAAAATTATAAAAATAAAATATAAGGGGTTTTTGTGATAATTAAAAAAACCTACCACCCAAAGAAAAATATATATATACGATATCAATATCAAAGAGAAATTGGGATGAAATCCTTTAAATTTTGGTTATGTCTGAATCAAAATCCATTAAAAGAGAGAACATGAGGTATTTTTTTTGTAAATACCATGAATTACAAGAAAACTGTGACTGAATACATATATAGGGAGTTATATAAACTACATTAAATAATAAAGGTATTGAATCTAAAACATGTATTAGTGAAAGTAAATTGAGATGAATAACCCTTACTATTGCTCCTAACTCCCATGAATGTTACATAATACCATATATAATAAATATATAAATATTAATCTATTATTACATAACCGTATAATTTATATTAACATATATACAAGTTAAATATATGAATTTGTTAAATATATATTACTTAGTACATTATTTTTTTTCATCCTCAGATTCTTGTAGTTTTTATTGTTTCATATTAGTTTTGGTATAGCAACATAGATCCATATTATTGGATAACGTGTTCAATATTCCTAGATTCTTCAAGCTAGTGTAATAATTTAGTTAAAATAATATATATTTACTCTACTATTTCAGTGATAATAAATGTATGGTTTATAATAATGGAACTACAGACATTCATGTTTGGTTTAATTTTTCCAATAATGATGTGTAAAATTATTTTAATAATTAATTTTTTTGTTTGAGGGAATGTCTATTTGTTTGACCCCATTAGCCTATATTGTTATCTTTTTTCCTTCATTTAATAAATGGTCAAGATATTTGATTATAGATACATCTTTTTGGTACTAATTAATTTTTTCCCACTATTCCAAAACAATAATCACATCGTAAATTAATTTTTCATATAATATATCACCAAAATTTATGTCTCTATACTCATACATGTTGTAAATTATGATTATAATATAGAAAAACTCATATTTACAGTTTAACTGACCCAAATAATAACATGTTATACTAATGATCAAATAATATTATGGAGTTATATTATAGTAATATCATTTTTATAGAATAATATTTTTGTTAATGAAACATAATTAGTGATATTAATGACATTTTATTATATTGTAGGTGATATTTTAATTGAAAAATATAGGGAGATACTTGTTATTACTTTGATGAATTTTTTCATCAAAATATGTTTGTTCATAAAGATGGATTTAAGCCTATATTTGGAAATAAAGATAAGAAACTGGAATATGATTTTAGGAGATTTTTTTTTGGATATATTAAATTGAAAACCAAATTATTGAAGATATTTTTAGTTGTTATAGGATATATCCTTTTATCAGTGAAAATGAGGGAAATTTTATTCGAAACATGTGTCTGTTATAGGGAAAATATGTAATCACATGGGAGTTCGGTGAGTAATTTTAGGAAACATTGGTTAGAATTTTAATGTTAACTCTAAATAGGATAAAAGGAATAGATAATTTATAAATTTAAAATTAATTACAAATCATTCAGTCTATTTCATATTACCAATTTTATCTATTTTATTTTATTTAATTTATTACGTTCGTTATTATGTTTTTCCAAATAAAATATGGTATCACCCCAAGATTTCATAGTACATTGTCTCATTAAAGTAATTCAATAACTTACGCTACCTGCAACACTGAGTTCGAGCGCACCACAACTTACCAAACTAGCCGTTCAAAAAGCAGTTATAAATTGTATTAACTAAATTTTGAATCTTATATACTCTATATAATTTTAACACTAATATTATTTGTTTGTTAGACATAATATGGGAACAAATTCATATTTTCAAATATAAGAAATATTTTTAAAAAAATAAAATTTTACAACCTTTTAATGGTGAACCCTTTTTATAACCAATATTTGACACTTATATATTAAATTTAATGAAATTAAATACTTCTTTATAATCGGGACATAAAAATTTTGTTTGGATAAATTTTCGGTAGTTTTTTGATAACTTTTATATTTTGATGAATAGTGAAAAAACTAAATTTTTATTGAAAACATATTTTTAAATCAAAGGAATTTATAGTGATAAATAATTTATTTGAATGGTTTGGAATTATAATTAGATTATATTTTTATCCTTTAATACAAATTAGGTCATTGTAAGTAATTTCACATTTCAATTTAACATAAACACTTGCCAATCTTTTGATAGTTTTGACTTTTAAAAACCCACTTTTTTGGTTTTGACAATGTGAATTAATTTTTAATTAATTAATGCAACTTATATGTTTTCAATTTTGTAAAACAAAATTCATTTTTGAATTTTTAATTTCAAAATTATCTTAAAGAGGATTTTTGGTATTTTTTTTTGAAAACTTCTAATTTTTAATGAATAATGCAAAACACTGTGTTATTATTTAAAACCAACATTTTTTGAAATAATTATTTATTTAATTTAAATTAATTTTATATTAAAATAGATATATAGGACCAGTATAAGTTAAATGTAATTAATTGGAGTCATTTTATAATAAAATTGGATGTATTAATTTTTGTTGAAATATTTACCCTCTTTTACCCACATTCTAAGAGCATTTCCAAATTTGCATAAAACATAATTTTACCACTTTTATAAGTGGAATTTCAAAAAATTAAATTCATGGTTGACATAAGTATGTAAAATTTGATTTAATAAGATGAAAATTTTTTTTGGTGAATAGTAATTTTTGAATTTTATTTACCACGGTGAAAAGTAAATACGGTTATTAAAGGTAAAAATTATATTATAATTATTCTAAAACAAGTCCTAATTCTATAGGAAAAAGGAAATTGGACCAAAAACAAAATTAAGAATTAAATATGATCCTACATGGTCCACTTGGATTAGATTAGTACATTTATTATTATTTTAATTAAAGAACAGTTGAAAGTGTTAAATTAAATGTTTAATAACTAAAACATTTTTAATATAAGGTCATAAATATGAAAAATAGACTATAAATATTAATTAAAAAGCTAAAATTATTTCCAACTTAATGGTTTTTAATTTATAATTTCTAGATATTAAATAATTAAATTTATTTATGACATAATGATGATACATTAATTACCTTATTAATGAAAGAATACAATAAATGGTATTATAAATACTAAAATAAATATAATTTCGAAGTTTTTTTGACATAGAAAATTTTTATAGGTTAATATTACATGTTAGGATTGATTCAATGTAACTTTTTCTTATTACTAATGTTTTTATGACATTCACAGAAACAAAAAACTAAATAGCGACAAAATTGACATAAATGGGTATTTAACAGAAATATTATATTATTAAATTATATAATATTCATAATAAACTATTATCCATAAAAAGGTATTAAAAAATATTATATATTTCATTAATTAACCACTTGGGGTTCTCTTGGAGGTTTAGAGTAAGTTTGTTAACTATATAGTGTATGAATAAAAGAAAACACGGTAAAAGTTAAACTATTTAACTAAGAGTTAAGTCTAAATGATAAGATTATTATGGTGACCTAAACCTATTTAAACCCTATTGGATGAGATTCTTTCGACACATCTACACCTTATCCTTGAAATAAATCATTATGGAGCCATTATACACCAGAAAATATTTTATTATAAAATAATATTTTATGATTTTCCTAAAGTGACCCTCACCTCTCTTATAAAAGGGTACTTCCCCTTCTCTCAAAATCCACCTCAAAAACCATTGGTCTTGGCCAAAACCTGACCAACTAACCACCCAACTTCCCTCAAATAAACCTAGTGTCCTTAATTTGATCAAAAATCCATCCTACAGAGCCCTTTGGATCAACTCAAAGGGAAACAACCAAAGAAGAGCTAATAATTTCACCACCCCTTTTCAAGTTCTTTTCTTCTTCAACTTCATTTTTCATTGTTGTTTCCATAACAAAATAATAACTCCAGTACTTCCTATATAATGTGATGTTATTATAAATATGCTAAAACCGTATTTGATATTTTATCCATCCTATAAATGACAAAGTCACCATACGTGTGTATGTATGCCTTACTGTCTCCACGTCGTGGTGTAGTTTGTTATTCAAACACTTCATTATTTGTATGGTTATAATAATGAGTATAACTTATGTAAATAATAAATATAACATGTTAATGATTCTGTATATATTATATACCATCCAATTATATATGATTTCACCAACAATATTATGATATTGTCACTCATGCGTACGTACAGATTACCCCCTCCACAAACGTGATGAAATTCATTTTCACATTCACCATCAATGATGATTATAAAAATATATATTATTTATAATTATGTAATATATTTCATAATAATTCTACTTAATATATATATATATATATATTTACTTACATATATCTTATTCACTTACTTCCATTCAACACTATATGAAAATAGAAATAGCGTTTATGTGTAAGTACAACCAACCATCTTCATAAATGGTGTTTTCCATTTCATATATCTAACTATTATACATATTTATATTATAAATATATATGATATATAAATAATTTCTTATATTCTGGATGTATGTAAATCATGATCTAAATGATACAATCAATAATAACAATTTAAAACACATATGATAAAAATTTATATTATTACCCGGAAAGTTAATTTAACATGGAAATCATATTTAGATGGGTAGTATAAATTCATAAATGAATCATGTATGATATAATAAATATAAATATGGATCTGGTATCATATAATAACGTATTACTATCATTATACAGGAGGTTAAATATACCCTTGACTAAAGGAAAGTTCAATGTAAGGGTTAATTTCACAGTCTCTTTATTATCCCAGGTTGTTTTTACGTAAGTATCAACTAGTACATATTTATTATCAGTGTAGATGTTTCATAAAAGATTTTTGAAAGGTATTATTTTTAAGGGAATTTTTTACTAAAACATCATTTTAATTGTTTTGACAATTTATTCTTCAATAAATTTCTTATTAATGTCCATGTTTTCAAAATGGTTATAAGGATTTATTTATATGTACATGAATGTTTGAAAATGTTAATTCGTTTCAAAAGTTTCAAAGTGGTATGGGACACATTGATTCAATATTATATTTTAAATGAATTCATTTATAAATTATGTTACTTTTAAATGATTTCATGAAAAACGATATTTCTCTCAAATATTTTTTACTGATCATATGCAACTATGCCAAAATCCTTTTCAGGATATTATTCTTGATCGAGGTTGATTTATTATGATACAAATCATTAATATTATATTTATGGGTTTGTGATATATTTGACTGTGGATGTGTTATTTATATAACAATCATGTTTTAGTGTTAATGTATTGACATTTCTTATGTTAGTTTTAATACTAATGTTTATGTTATGTTTTAACCTTTTCATATGGGGATTTTATTGGACCTTGTAAGTGATGGGTGGAGCCTGTTACAGATCATCAGTGAAACAGTTGGTCTCATGAGACAATTATATGGGGAATTTTCCGAGGCCTTTCACAATTTTGATATATGGTTTTGGGCGAGGCCTTAATCATTTTTCGAATTCTTAGCCGAAGCCTTGACAAAATGTTTCAGAATATCCCGCATTATACATTCCCTCTTTATGAAAATATTTTTGATGGTTCATGTGGTTATTCAACTAGTAGAACACACATGAGTATTTTTTATTATGGAATTATTTACTCATATCATATTCTTTCCATAATGTGTTCATATTTATTTTTTGTAAAGGCATCTGTTTTAAATTATTCACCATGCCTAATGTTTTTGTTATCTTGTGATGTATTTCTTACCCTTACTAAGAATTTGAGCTCACCCATTTCTTATATTTTATTTTCCTAGGATTCCAAGAAGTGTAATACGATTGATAAGAGGGGTTAATCTAGGGGATTAATGAAGTTATCAATGGATCATTTATGTTTTATTTTACTTTTTATGATGTAATGTAACGTTCATGTATTTTATCTATTTTCCAAGACTTCTAAACTGATCGGTCTTTCATAAATTGATTCCTCGTAATCCTACAAATGTATTAAAATAATGCACCGACTCTCAGTAACTGGGGTTGGGGCATTACAGTTGGTATCAAAGGATGTTTAGTACAAACCTTTCAAACTGGATTTAGATAAAATATGATTGGATAACATTACCCTAATATAGACTTTGAGGATTAGTATAGAAGAACATCCTATAATTTTGGAAATGTATAGATTTTTTGTTTTCTCTATGAAATAAATCCCTATCTAGATACGATCAGGTAGAGGCGACTCTCACACAGATGTACCTAAGAGTGAAAAATCCAACAAGGATTTTTGGAATTGACCTGAGGTATCCTGGTAAACGGCAATGGGCCTTGCTACACTCTTAGTTACGACACTCTAATGAGACAAGCATAAGATTATTCACAATTTCATTACAATCAATTATAAAGGATTAATGAGTAAATACTTTCTGAAAAAAAATTTATTATTATAGTTTATATGAATAATATTTTCAATTTACATAAGGTATTTTATATGTTTGGAATTATGCAATCTGATTCATAAACCTACCTGCTGTATGCCATTATTTAGAAATGTGACCTAGTATAAGGTGTGAGAATTCGCACATTACGTATGATTGAAAGATTAAGAAGGATCATATCATTCATGGTATTAAGAAAACATTTAAAATGGAAATATTTTCCCTCATATTCTCATCATATGAAGAAATAGTTTCATGGGTTAATAATATAAGTACAAAATTCTTTGAGTATTATGGCTTTGATGGGATGAAAGATATGAAAAGGATGGTAGACATAAAGATGGATAAATGGAAGAGGGGAAAGAATGATTTTCCCATATGTGATAACTGTGGAAAGAATCACCTTGGTAAATTATTGAAGGGAATTGGAATTTGTTATAAGTGTGGAGAAAAAGGACACAAAGTATGTGATTACAAGGGTAAGAAAAAAGTTTCAAATATATAATGCCTCATTAACAAGGAGTTGGGACAATACGCGAATCAATTTCCAAATCATTATAGTATGCCCCAAATGATGATATTGGATAATAATCAAGTTATTAGACTACTACATATGAAGAGGAATTACTAGTATTATTATGTTGTTATTAAATAATTATTTCATTTGTGTTTTTTATCAAAAATTTACTGTTTATATGTATTATGGAAATAAATAAGGATTATACTACAGTACTGTATCATCAAATATTTAAGATTCTATGGTACCATGTAATGTGACACAGTTTCAGGTTAATCTTTTTGGAAAATATATGGTTGAAGGAATGGTAAACCATAATATGGTCATGATACCGAGGTAGTGATTTTGGAATAAGAGATGGTTTATTTTTATAAATTATATTGGATATTTTTTACTACTTTGGAACTGATTAATGGTTTGTTTATTCCATTATTGTTGGAATATTCAAAATTTATTGATATAAAAGATATATCATGTATTATATAATGAATAAAGGATAATGAATGTAATAAAAATGGTTTTATGGTAATTCAAGGTTTTACCCTGTTTTAAAAGAATAGATGATGAAGGTATTCATATGTCATTACATGGAAAAACAGATCTTCATTTTGTTTACATTCCTTATAAATTTTACACTGTGAGTTTGGATAGAAGTATTTTGGATAATTATAAAGGTTGGAATTGATTATGTTTGATGATGGATACTATTATTAAGTTTAAATCATTTCTTACAATTATTTTTGGATTGTTAAAAAAGTACATCCCAGAGGTCGGGTGACAACCCATCGCGCCCTCCAAGGGCACAAGACTCGAACCTTCAACCAAAGGGCGACAAGGGTGAATCACCCACCACTGGGCTACGTGATGTCCTAGTTTTTGTAATATATTTTATTTTAAATATTATAAAAATTGAATTATTAATTCATTATTTTTGTAATCCTATACGATTAAGATAAATAGAATATTTCTGAATTCTATTATATTTTGGAGTTAAAGGTGACTGTGTGGTATGAATTAGTTGAAGGGTGAAACTCTACCTATCAAGTATATTTTTTTCCACTAATTCTACGAATAAATTAATTGCAAACTTTAGGTAAGGGATCTTCAAACCAAAAATATGTTATACTAATATCTTATGTTTTGTTGAACCAGTGATACTGTAAATCACCATAGATTGATGGCTTTGAGGACCTCAATTTTACACTTATTTATGTTGGATTACATCAATCACTATATATATATATTTATGTTTTTATACCTATTATGTCTCTTTCATTTCCACCAATTTTCTCTTAATCGAGATCATGATTTGTGCTGACTTTTTCATTTCCCTTTCCCTCTTATTAAGACTAAATTTTATTAACCCAAAATATGATGTGGGTTTTCCATAAAGGTATTTTTCTATTTTTAACCATTTATTTTCGAATAACAAATTCAAACTGGTAGTACGCAATTTATTTAAGTAGATGAGTTTATAACACCCCAAGATTTCATAGTATGTTATCTCATTAATGTAATTGAATAACTTTCACTACAAACAACACTATGTGCGAGCGCAACACAACTTACCAAACTAGTCGTTCAAAAAAAGTTGTGAATAGTATTAACTGAATTTAGAATCTTATATACTCTGTATAATTTTTAGACTTGTATTATATGTTTATTAGACATAATATGAGAATAAATAAATTTCTTCATATAAAAGAATTATTTTCCAAGAAATGTAATTTTACAACCTTTTAATGGAGAAACCATTTTAAAACCAAAATTTGGCACTTTTATATATTCAATTTAATGAAATTAAATTATTCTTTAGAATCGGGACATACAAATTTAGTTTGGATAAATCTTTGGTTCTTTTCTGGTAACTTTCATATTTTTATGAATAGTGAAAAATACTAAATTTTAATTGAAAACTACTTTTTTAATCAAAATAATATATATTGATAAGTTATGAATTTGAATGATTGGAAGTATAATTAGATTATATTATTATCATTTAATACAATTTAAGACATTATAAGTAATTTCACATTTCTATTTGACATAAACACATGTAAATCTTTTCATAGTTTTTACTTTTAAAAAAACTACTTTTTTGGTTTGATAATGGGAATTAATTTTTAATTAATTAAAGGAAAATATATTTTTTTAATATGGTAAAATAGATTTCATTTTTGAATTTTTAATATCAAAATTATCTTCAAATGAATTTTTGGTATTTTTCTAAAAACATCTATTTTTTGATGAATAGTGAAAAATAGTGTGTTATTGTTTAAAATAGACATTTTATTAAATAATTATTTATATAATTTAAATTTAATTTTAGTCAAAATAGATATAAAGTACCTATATAATTTCAATGTAATTCATTGGATTCATTTTATAATAAAATTAGATGTATTAATTTTAATTGATCTTTTTACCGTCTTTTAGCTACCTTCTATGTAACGCCCCGACCCTAGTTGCCTAGAGTCGGTGCATTATTACATAACATTGGCATGATCACAAGAAAGATCAAATCTCGAAAGACCGATTGGTTTAGTAGCCTTGGAAACACTAGATATATTCATAAGTTTTACAATACATCATAAAATTAAAAACTACTACAACAACATAATGTTTCCACAGTCCACACTATAATCCCCTCATAATATCCCTGCAGGTCATTCATAACTTACATCTTCACTTCCTGGGAAAAATAAAACATAGAAAAGGGGTGAGCTCAAATGCCCAGTAAGGATAACAATATAGCGGAAACTTTCATCAATAAGAATAAACATTTAAGGCAATGTATAACTAAAACAAAAGCCTTTTAAACATGAAATTTCAACATGGTATGGCATAAATAAAATGAAATAATGCCATTTAATTATTCACATGGATATTCTACTAATCGAATAATCACATGCAAAAATCAATAACCACTTTCATAATGTTGGAATGCATAATGCCAGACTATCATAACCACATAGCCAAGGCCTCGTGCCAAGACTACAAATAAGATTTTGTCAAGGCCTTGTGCCAAGACACTAGTTTGTCTCATGAGACCTACCGATGCATCGAGGAGCTATAGCGGGCTCCACCCGTCACTTATTAAGTCCAATGCATTCCCATATGAAAAGGTTTAAACATAATATAAACATTCGTATTAAAACTAGCATACGAAATGTCAATAATTTCACCATAAACTATGAATGGTATAAAAATAGCACATCCACAGTCAAACATATCAAAAAACCTTCAATACAATATAGAAGTTTTGTATCATAATAAATCAACTTCAAATAATCTTAAAATCCATCAAAGGATGTTGACATAGATGAAATCAAAATTCTT